>JAMJFZ010004114.1:13152500-13752500 GCA_026225945.1 Cricetomys ansorgei
GTCACACCCCATCACTGAGGGAAAATAGGGCAGGAACTCATAACAGGAACCTGAAGGCAGGAACTGAAACAGAAGCCAAGGGAGTTGCATATTGGCTCCATCTCTGTGTCTTGCTTAGCCTAATTTCTTATACAACCCAGGACCACCTATTCAGTGGAAGGCCCCCTCTCATTAATCAAGAAAATGCCCACCGTACACCTGACAACATGTGGTGCCCTCTTGGAAATGGTCACACAGAAGCTGTGGGCTGAGGGCCCTTGGAACACCAAGCTGTGAAATGAGTTGCTGGCAGGATCCCTGGCCCCTTCCCTTTGCAGTCTCTGTGCTGACACCACAAGCCACAGCAAAACTCCACCCCCTTCAAGGGGCGGGCTACGATTAGCAGAATTGCTTACCTAAGTGCCTATCCCAGCATCCCTGACTTAACAAATGACCCTACCCCTGAGTACCAAAAGATCCTCCCCCTGAACTCTGCCACAACCCTTGCATTAAACTTGAGAGAATGTTCCACTGACAACACTCTCAGAATTCCTTGTGTTCCATCAACTCTTAGTTCCCCGACCTGAGAGCCGTCTAGTCACCACAGTGGGTCCATACTCCACGCTTCTTTCCTGCGCCTGCGGGCTGAGGGACCGCGGAAGAGAAGGAAGCAACCCCTACCAACGGACCAATATGATGGGTGCATTTTCACAGTTGAGGTTTCTTTTTCTAAAATGACCCTAGCTTGTATCAAGTTGGGGAAAAAGGAAAAAAGCAAACAAGCAACCTAACAAGCACACCAAATTGCATGTGCTGAAGATTCTTTAAGCTGAATAAATGATTAGCGTGTCCAGATGATGGAGAGTTTGAATGCTGCAGATCCAGAGTCAAGTTATCTCAGGCTATTGTCAGTTGCTTTGGAAATCATCATTCGTTCTCGACTTCTGTGTCATCCTTCTGACCGTCGAAACCTTTATGTATCCCTGGCAGACCGCTAGCTCTCACCAATCTAAAAGCTAAGACTGCCACTGGATAGCATCTCAAACCTGCAGCAGAGCTCTGCCTGCTTTGCTGGAACCGCCTCCCTGCAGTCCCCACCAATGGGTTTGCTTCATGACTTTCTTTGTTCTAAAATTAATAAAATGCCATGTAACCACTTCCACAGTAGAACATGTATTTTAGCTATGGTCAGCCACACTTGGCTAAAAAAAAATAAAGTAAACTATTCTTATTCCTTTTGAAGTGAGAGCTGTGTTTTGCATCAACATGAATTTATTTGATCATAGTTTTATGTGACGTGGGAGCCTTCAGACTGAAGACAAAGCTCAAAGAGCCAGGGTGAGTACTTGGGTTTGATGAAGCATGGTAGAAATACTATTGGGCAAAAGGGGTGCTATTAAAAAGGGGGACCTGTCTGTCCAGACTCTTCTTGGCCCCTCAGTTGTAGTATTTTTGTTAATATTTATTTTTATGTGTATGAGCGTGACCCTGAATGTATGTATGTGCACCACATATATGCAATTCCCAAAGAGGACAGAAGAGGCATTGAAACAGGAGTTAAAGACAGTTATGAGCCACCATGTGGGTGCTAGGAACTGAACCTAGGTCCTTCAAAAGAGCAGCGAGTGTTCTTAGCCACTGAGTCATCTCTCCAGTCCCCCTTTGTGGCATTACTTCCTCCGTGATATGTGGTATGGCTTGGCAATGAGGCTCTTCATGCCTCTAAGGCCCAGCTCTTACACAGAGAGGAGGATAAAAGTTGGGGTATATTTTTAGGGTTAGTAGCTTAGCTTTGGGGAAAATGGTTCTGGTGCTTATTGAGACAGGAGTTAGTCTAAGTTAGTCGAAACTCTTAGAATGCTGATGGGCAGGGCCCATGGTGGGTGGTGAGCTAGTCACATCCGACCACTCCCCCTGACTGAACAAGTAACAAATGATGACCTCTCAGCAGAGCCTAGGGAACATGCGTAGCACAGGTGGATGCCTTCCTGGCTCGGCTAAGGATGTGCTTTAAAGTGACCAATCCCAATGAAGATAGCCTCAGCCTTCAAATCCAATACACTTACAATCTCTGGTCTCCGGATTCATTCATCACCTCCAAAGCCTACTTACTCTTCTCCCTAAATTGCCTGCATCCTCACTTCTCTCTGTATTCGTTACTTTTCTATTCCTGGAATAAGACACTGTGAGCAAGCTACTCGCTGTTTCAAAGAATTAGAGTGACCACATTGGCAGGGAGCGTGGCAGCAGACAGACATGGCCCTGGAGCAGTAGGTGAGAGTTCACATTTAATCTGCAGGTAAGAGGCAAAGAGACAGATGCTAAGAATGGCACTGAGTCTTTTGGAACCTCAAATCTTGCCCCCAGTGGTATGCATCCTCCAAGGCCACACCTCCTAATCCTTCCCAAATGTTCCAATAACTGGGAACCAAGAATTCAAACATATGAGCCTATAGGAGCCATTCTCATTTAAACAACCACACCTTCCCTGTATGAAGCCAACATACAAGCTTCAAAATCCCATAGAGTAGAGGGCTGGATGCTCATACAATGTGCTACACGCTTGGCGTCTCCCATTAATTTCTCAAATACTGAACCGACAGAGGGAAAAGAGGTGTTTTTAGCCCCAAACTGGGGTGCTAGAGTGCTGGCACCCCATCCCTTCCCACATCTCTCTCCCAGGCAGCATTAGACACCCAAGCCCAGCATCCTTCATCATGGGAAAGCCCTGGTAAGCTTTGGCACTCCGCCAGCCCCAGTCTCTATGAAAGTGTCCCCGGATCTGCAGAATCTCTTTCAGCCTGTGGACTCCACGAGTCACCATCACTGTGGGAAGGTTGCTACCATTTCCACAGGAGCTCTGGTGAAAGGGTTTTTTTTGCAGCAGAAGGGTATATTGGCGATAAGGGGCCAAGGAACACCGCAAAGTCACACCATGCAGCAGAATCCCACGCTAGAGATTTATTGGGGGTGGGGATAGGGAGAGACACAAAATGGCTGCCTCAGAGAGGGAATAGGTGGAAACAGCGTCAGGCTGGGGTGAAGGCATGCTTTTGTGGGGACAGTGTGGAGCATGCACAAGGAGTGTGTCACCTTGGCCATTAGCGATGATGCCTTCTCGCACACTGAGTCACTAAAGGTGGGGTAGGGGATGGGGGATAGAAGACTCTTTCATAGGTTCTTGATATGCACATCATCTGGGAAACCCAGGAGGCCTGGCCTGGTGGTGGTGGGTGTACCTACCTGAGCTCATTCAGGGAAAGGTGCTATTATGTACAAGCTTTATTCCTTTCCCTGATGTCCTATGGCTGCAAACATTGACATTAGCAGATAAAAAATGCTAACTTCTGGCTTTGTGCATGAAGACTTTCCATCCCAAGCAGCTATGTGTTTGGAACAAAGGAAGCTCCTTTAGGAGAACTGACAGCTGCTTTGATGAGTTGGTGATGTACAGGCAAGGTAGCCAGGGGGATGGTTTACTCAGCCACCATCAGCCAAGATTCTGAATACCGCTCTACTGACCCTAGTTAAGCCAAAATAAGTGCCTCTGTCAGGTGTGTGTGTGTGTGTGTGTGTCTGTGTGTGTGTCCCTTGCCAAAGGCATTCTCAGAATATAGACACAGAAAGAACTGCACAGCTCTAAAGTGTGGAGAACATTTCTTTCTTAGGCACCTCAATGTCTTTTACTCCATCTCTGATAGAGACACAGTCAAGGTGCCCGAATACCCCATGTTTATCACCTGGGATACTCTCAGGCAGTGGTATATGAAGAGCCTTGAGGGCACAGAAGCTTGTCTTGGGGTTTTAAACCTCATAGCTGACATGGTCCATTCATGCAAGATAAGTCCCAGGCCTACAGAAAAGTGCCTTCGCTTTTGGCTGCAATTATTTCCATTCAAGTGCTTGCATTCGCTTAAGTTACCCTGACATTTCAATCTGCATCTTGCTAGATCTCTTCTCTCTCTCTCTCTCTCTCTCTCTCTCTCACACACACACACACACACACACACACACACACACACACACACATACAAACACACAAGAATACTGGGTAGGGGACAAATTGATGGTCACATAATAATGTGAATATTTCAGGAAGACAAAAACCTTTCAAAACATGAGTGCAGGAAGTTGGATAACAGGTCAGAGGTTGTAAAGGATGGTTTCTCACTGAGAACCCAGCCCAGGACTTGCTGTGGAGGCAGCTCACACATCTGGTCACCCCCCTTCTATCTGATCCTATAGGGATGCTCTCCCCCGACTCTCCATTCACAAAGGACTGCTGCCAAGCCGATGCTTCTCCCTTTCCATCTTTGCATTGAGAAGTTTTCATTCATTTTATTGAATTTTTTCTCTCTCTCTCTTTTTTTTTTTCCTAGTGCTTTGTAGGGTGGCAGCTGGCCAAGACATTTCTGCCATTCTAAACCGTCATGCAAATCATTTCGCTAGTGCTCCTTTTAAATCAGATGATTCTGTCACCCTTAACGAAGGAACAAACTCCATAGCCTGCTTGGGAAACCAGTTAGCCAACAGCCTGTCAGTACAGGTGGATAAGCCTCCCAGCCAAACATCCAGAAAGGAGCTATTGACTCACCTCTCAGCCTTCCCACCTGCACCATGACACTGTCACCAACACCGATTCTCTCTCCTCTATCCACCATCTATCAGCTAGTTCTTTCCACTGGACTTCTAAACCCACCCTTTCCCCATTGCTCCCATCAGGTTTAAGCTACTGTCACCTCCCACCCTGAAGATCACCCAATCCATTTCTTTTCTTCTACCCAGACTTGGTCTGGCACATTTTCCACAAGGCAATCAGGCCAATACACCATGGGAAAAACATCCTATCGTACTGCTCCAGTGCTCAGAACCCTCCCTACCAGAACTCAAGCTGGGACCCAATTTTCCAATTCCACCTCTGTGGTCTTAGCGCTTCTGGCACAGCCCAGCTTAGGTTAGGCGCTCAGTGAGTGCTGGTTACAGGAAGAGATCGAATATAATAACCTTAATTGTAGACGATGAAAATCACCGGGTACACAGACAGAAATGGCCCTGCTTCTTCTTTAGTTGTGGGTCAGTCGTTTGTTTGTTTGTAATGCTAACTTTAGCCTTCATCTGAGGAAAAGCCTAGACTCTAAACTACTTCTCCCTCCTCTCCCCTCCAGCCTCAGAGACAAAGCAGAGGGATTTGTGACTTCCATGCACTCACTTCTGTGGCTTGAGAACAGATGGAGACTACAGGAACTGACCCGGACACTTTCCGTTTCTATTATCTTAATTGTAAACATAAACTATTTGGGGGTTAAAAAAAACATCAAATGGAAATCTGCCTATCAGTTTCACAATTAACATCTCATTTCAAGAGCCCGATCTACTCGGATGAGGGCCAGTGACCTTACTATTACCCCAATCCAGTGCTTGATTCCTCTCATTAGTCGAGAAATCTCCAAACTATGAAATATCTGGGTTAACCCCATGACAGTGTCAGCGATGCAGCCGCCGCATCTAAATAAGTCCGGAGATCTTGGTGACCTTTGCGTCACGGTTCGTATGGGTGGAAGCGAGAAGGCAAAAGCTGTGCCAATCTAACGGCAGGAGTCACGGGGCCACCTTAATTCTTCCATCTACTTGTCTACGACTGTGGAAAGATGCACGGTTGTTAGGGAGCTTATTTCATCACTGATTAGCAAAGATGAACCCAGAGAGGTGGAAAGCCCAAAAGCCAGAGGCAGCAAATTTAATCTCCAAGTTCTGTGAAATATCCAATCAGAAAGAAAAACTCGTTGTGATTTTGATTGTTTTATTTAAAGAATTATTTTATCATTGTTTTTAATTGTGGGTATGTTTAGGGAGTACGTGGGTATCTTAGTTAGGGTTACTATGGTTGTGATGAAATACCGTGACCCAAGCAACTTGAGGAGGAAAGGGTTTATTTGGCTTATGTTTCATCATTCAAGGAAGTCCGGACAGGAACTCAGGCAGGACAGGAAGCTGGAGGCAGGAGCTGATGCAGAGGCCATTGATAGGTTTGCTGCTTACTGACTTGATCTACATGTCTTGCTCAGCCTGATTTCTTATACAACCGAGAACCACCAGTCCAGGCATAGCACTGTGCACAGTGGACTGGGCCTTTCCAATGGATTGCTAAGAAAATGCCCTACAGGCTTGCCTAAATCCTGGTCTTAGGTTGGCATTTTCTCAGTGGAGATTCCTTCCTCTCTGATGACTCCAGCTTGTGTCAAGTTATATCAAGTTGACATAAAGCTAGCCAGCACAGTGGGTTTCCACACATGAGTGCCAAGGCCTGCAAAGTCCAGAGGAGTCAGAGCCCCCTGGAGTTGGAGGTACAGGCACTAGTGAGCCACCTGATAGGAGTGCTAGGAATCGAACTCAGCTCTTCTGCAAGAGCAGTGCTTACTCTTGACTATCTTCCCGCCCCAGGAAATATTTTAATTTTTTGGACAGGGTCTCACTTTGTAGCCCTGGCTAGCCTGGAATCCATCATGTGGACCTTGAACTCACAGAGATCTTCCTGCCTCTGTGTCCTGAGCGCTGGGATTAAAAGTATGTACTACCATGCCTAGCTGGGAATCCAATTTTTTTTTTAATGTTAAAAGTAAGGTTGGGGGCAGGGAGGTGATTCCATTCATAAGGTACATGGAGAACTAGCTCAATCTTTAGAAGCCCCATTAAAGAAGTCATACATGGTAGTTCACCACCATTACCCTAGCACTGAGGAGGCTGAGACAGGAGTGTTCCCAGGATTTACTTGCTGGTCAGTTTGGCCTAAGTGGTGAGCTTCAAGCCAACAAGAGACCCAAAGGAAATAGACACATTACTGAAGATGATTCCAGCCATTAACCTCTAACCTCCACATGCACACCCATACACAGACACCAACACACATACACACATGCACAAACGATTTTTCAAAGATGGGAAGCAGAAAAATATACTATCAAACAATGCTTCTGCAGTGCACATGACCTTGCAAGGGTTTTGAACAAGACCGTTCACTCTGCAGGGTGAACCAGTCCTTCCCAAAGGTCACAGGGTCACCCTAGTAAAGAGGGGAGATATACACACAGGTACCAAGGCACCATTAGGATTAGACAAATAGATTACTAATGGACCTATTGACAGATTTCTGGCAGTTCCATTTTGGAGGAGACTTGGAGCACACAAGATGCCAAAAAAACCAGTAAAACGTTTCAATGCCTGATTGGCGCTTCCTGCCTTGTCCCCCCGACTCTGATTGGATGACTTAGCTTAAGCTGCTCCATCCCATCTTCTCTGTGATCACCGACTATCCTTCAGTCTGCTGCAGGGATGCCTGGCTGGCCAGAGTTCCGAAGCTACAGGAAATAGAAACCCACATAAGCTAAACTGAGGCAGGAAAGGGGATTCAGCAAGGATTAAGAACTATTCCCTAGAACTCATGGGCAGAAACAACAGGAGGCCTCCAGGAAGACCCTGCTCCTCTCTCTTCTCTGTTCTGCTCCACACACTTGCTTCTCAGTTTGCAAAGTAGAACGAAATGTCCAGCCCTTCTTCCCAAGCCCCCACCTGCTCTACGGCAGTCTGCACTAGAGTCTTTTGGTGTTTAAATTCTAAGGAAAATCTGAATCGTTCAATGTGGGTCAGGTATCTATCAAGACCAAGTGGAAGGTCACATGACACAAACACAATGATGAGAGCTTATACCAAGGATGAGGAGGACGACTCGGGAAGATGGCCAGGCACAGAATCCCTCTGGGGGTGTCTAGTAGTAATGGATTGTGTTGTCACAACCAAAGACCAAGGGACCAGAATGACATAGAGAGCTGGGGCAAGCCAACTAACCCCATGGTGCTGCCACCAACACTGGGACCAGGTTTGAGATCCTGGTTCTGCAGGCTGTTGATCTGGGGGAGGGGTCAATCCCCAGTGACTTTCAAACCTGATCAGTCTACCTCTTAGGGTGACAGGAGAGGACCTAGTAGGAATGAGAGCCCACAGCTGTCCCACAGCCTGGGAGAGGAGCCCTGGCACTCTCTGATCTGTGCTCTCATTCTGTGGACCATTTACCTACTCTGCAAAACTCATTTGATGACCGTCTCCCTTCACTACGCAGCTTGATGCTCCACAAGTTCAGACACCACATGGCTTCTGTTTTCCTTCATCTTCTTGGCACCAAGCCTAGTGCATCATGGACATCCATTTAAGAATTCCTGGGGACGGGAGTGTGGCTCAATGGTGAAGAGCACTGGTTGCTCTTACAGAGGACCCAGGTTCGATCCCCAGTACCCTTATAAATCAGATGTAGATGCCTGTAATTCCAGCACTGGGGGAATGGAGACCGGAGGATCATTCTCAGCTACTTAGGAAAAGCCAAGCTAGCATGCCTGAGGTCTCTCTCTCTCTCTCTCTTCACACACACACACACACACACACACACACACACACACACACACACACACACGCAGGAGGCCAGGAGTCTGGTCAGATGATTTAGTTCATGTGTTGATTTTCAGAGGACAGATGAATCTCACGGTAGAGGGAATCACTGTGGCTGAAGGTATGGAGGCACTTGGTGCAAACACAGGGCAGTGTTGCAGAAGTTTATTTCCTGTTATGTTAAAAATGGCTGTTTTGTGCACTGTTGGGAAAGGGGCTGCCTTGGCTTTGACATTTTGTGTTGTCTGCAGGTGTAGGCTTTATGGAAAAAGATGTTTGATTGCTCATGATCTGCATATGCTATCAATAGAACACCTGAGGAGCTTCTGTGTCAATAAAAACCCCTGAGATGAGACATGCAGGGTTCCACTGTCCAGAACGGCGCTTGCCATGACAGTGGTTCCCTCTGCTGAGGTCTGGCAGGGTTTGCACCTGTGCAAATGCCTCTGAGTCTTCCTTGCTGAGCAACACAGTGAGCTGAATGCAACAGGCAGCCCATGGTGAGAGAGCTGGCTGGGGAACAAAGGTAAAAGGCATCTCACGGATGGCCCTGTGAGGAGAGTAGAGAAGCCAGGAATTACGTGTAGATTTTAGATTCCATACAGCGGGAATGTTGTGGGGTAGGAAGGTGAGTTAGAAAGTGTGCGGGATCATCCACAGGAAAAGAAAGCAAAGGCTGTGAGGCAGAGGAGGAAGAGACTAGAGCCAGTAGGGAGCCTGAGGTACAGCTGGGGTGGGGTGGGAGTGGGTGGGGGGGGAAGGTGGGGGGGAGTGCGGGGAGTGCTAGCCCAGCACTGTAGGTTTGAGCCCAGCATTGAAAAAAAGTGTTAGGAAGGAAGTGGAATCAACAGAAAATCTAAGACAGATCTCACCTCCCCAGCTGACTGTGAGTTTCCACTCTGTCTGCCCCACTCCTGGACTGCTAGGACTCACTGGTACCTGACCAACATCCAGCAGATTTATTAAGAAAATAAACTTAGGAAAGACTGATTGACAGCTAAGCAAGAGTGGTAACAGCTACTGGGGTGGGGTGCCTGTGGGGCAGAGTCCTTGGAAGACTTATAGATCCTTGCTTTGTGTTTTTCTCTACCTCCATAACATCCCTACAGCACCAAATGGCTTTTATACCCAGTTCAACCTTCACCACAGGCCTAGGCTCAGTGTAGTGCCAGCCCAGTGTTCCTACTACTGATCTGGACTAGAATCTGTGGAAATGGAAGACGGCAGGTCTCCTACTCTTCAGAAACTGCCCACCATGCAGACCCACATAGGAGGAGAGTGTCTGAAGAAGCATCTCTGGTAGTGCTTAGTTAGGATGCGCCAGGGTCTCTGCACAGAGCGCTGGAGAGACAGCTCAATGATTAAAAGCACTTGCTGCTCTCTGAAGAGGACCCAAGTTCGGTTCCCAGCACCCACAGCAGGAGACTCACAGTGGCCTGCAACTCCAGTTAGATTCTTAGGATCTAACTGCCTCTTCTGGCCTCTGCAGACACTGCCTTGTTTTGTTTTGTTTTGGAGACAAAGCCTCATGTAGCCCAGGCTGGTCTCAAGCTCAGGATATAGCTGAGGATGGCTTTAATCCTCCTGCCGCTACCTTTGGAGAGCTGGGATTACAGGCATGCATCATGCCCAATTTATATGGTGCTGAGGGTTGAGCCCAAAGTTTTATACACACTAGGTAAGCATTCTACCAACAAATCATCCCCAGCCCTATTTGTGACAATTGTTTAAGGAATTTCTTTTAAGAGTCATTAATGAATAGATAATAGATTTTAATAGGCATTTCTGATTATTATAGTCTTGCTTCATTACTTCTAAGCTAAAAAGCAGAGCTAAATTAAAACACTTGAATTACTTCAAACAGAAATCCTACATGGAAGTCATAAAGGAATCAGGACACAGTCTGATGGTGTCTTTATTCAGGGAAAGCCTGGCCTTCCTCCTTCTCAGCAAACATTCTCGCCTCCCGTCCATTGGGGCAGTCACCATGAAGTGTACAGTCCAGGAAGCAGTGATTAACTCTGAAAATTTCAAACTGTCTGGTTGGCCTGAAAAATCTCCACTGCCCTGTCACTTAGTTTGTCTCTATAATAGTTTTGATGAGGCTTTCCTCTACACATAACCCATTTTGATTAAACCAAGTATTGTGAAGGAGACGGAGAAGAAAGGGAGATCTGCATTTTGTAAAAAACAAATTATCACACAACAGTATAAATAAGTAAGTCTTCTTACATCTTTATAGTTGCATAGGTTCGATTTTAAATACTTCACATTACCACAACCCTCTGCCCACACACACTTTTGGCAATTGCATAATATCCCCTCACACAACTTAGGCCGGTTTAGTTAACCGTTAACTCTCTGGCAGCCGGACCTATGACGATGAACAACCCTGACCGTGAAGCAGTTTCCATAATCAAGCTAACTAGCGTGGAGGGATTCTAGGAGCACTTAATCTTCATTGTCCACTGGCTGCATTTCAGAACCACCTAGAAGGTGTCTCTGAGGGTATTTCCTCCAGTCTGAGTGAGGTGAGAAGATGTACCCTGAATGTGGATGACACCAATCCATGGGCTGGGGTCCCGGACCGGATAAAAGGGAGAACGTGAGCTAGCGTCAATGTTATCTCTCCCTGCTTCCTGACTACAAATGTAGTTCGGCTGGCCACCTCACGCTCCTCTTCCCTACCCACAGATAACAGCATTTGGATTCTAGACAATCCTAAAAGGCAAATATATGCCGTGGATGTCTATGACTTTACCACCTTGACGCTCACACGAACCCTAGGGCAATTACAGGGCATGCTACCCTCCATCTTAGGCAGGAAACTTAGGCTCCGTGAGAGTAACCAGTTTCCCAAACCCACGTCAGAGGCAGAGCTTCGGTCTTGTGACTGCTCAGTACTGTCTACTTGTGGTCCGGTCTGTGCACTGTGGACAGTGAGGATCTCTCACTGAGCAGTGACTTACTGGAAGAGGCTGAGCCACCGCCATCGCCAGACTCCGTTCAAATTGCTCCTTTGCACGTTGTCTTACCTTTTTTGTTGTTGTTATTATGTTTGGCTCCTGGAGAAAAGTCTAAGCAGGGAGCTCATCTGTTCTCCATTCAGGGAGTTGAATTAGTGTAGACATCAACTCAGAGGCGAAGAACCTGCTCCTTGCAGCTAAGACTCAGCGTCATTGATCTTTAACCTCACATATTAGCAAGTCTGTCTAGAAACAGGGCTTGGAGCTCCATGGGAAACAAAGTTTTCTGTTGGATGGTTCAGAGAGGCAACATCTCAAAGAGGAAGGTTGGAATTTGAGAAAGTAGGGAATCTTGGTGATGTATGGAGGTGCCTTGTCTCCTGCTCTGCATTTTCCTGGGTTCCAGAAGCAGATTAGGAAAGACCCTGGAAAGACAATGTAAGGGGCTAGTTCAGAAGAGATGGTGATTGACATTGGTGGCCCTTGGGACTGAAAGCTGCACAAGGCCAAGTGGAGCACAAAAGCGGGGAGTGAGGGGCGGCAAGGTGGCTCAGTGGGTAAAGGTACTCGCCAGCAAGCCTTACTAACGTGAGCTCTATCCCAGGGACCTGCACAGTGGAAGGAGAAAGCCAACGCCCTAAGCTTGCCCTCTGACTTCCACACATACACACACACATGCACAAATATAATAAAAAAAAAATTTTAAGGAGTGAGCTTAGTAGCCACAGAAGATGAGACTGGACAGGCAGGGCATTTTAACTCAGCTCCTGGACAAAAGCCATTTTGACATGGACTAAAGCGAAGAGCATTAATATTTCATCTCTTTTATTACCAGCACAGTGGGTGGTAGGCATCTCTGCCCAGTTGTTAACCCCACCCCATGAGCGTGGTGAAACTGAGTGCCATGAAACGGAGCGGGGACTGTTGTAAATCGTAACCATGTAATAATCATGTATTCTTGCTTAGGTTTGCCTATGTGTACGTCTAGGAGAGCACCCACAGCGCCACCATCTTCACAGGGGGCCGGGTTGTAAGGAATGTCTGCACTCGACACTATGTAGTTTTGTAAGGTCTGAGGGATTTTCTCCGTAAGTATTTCTTTAGTCCAGAAAAAAAATCAAACAAATAATGCAGAGGATTCCACACCGGAAGGAAGACTCAGTCAAGTCGTTGCCGCCCAAGCATGAGGACCGGAGCGTGGGTACCCCATGCCCTCGTAAAGAGCCACGCATGGTGCTGGCGAATCCCTGTCACCCCAGCATTGCGATGGCAGAGACAGGTTGATCTCTGGAACTCACTGGCCAGCCAGTCTCGCTGCATTAAAGAGCCCCAGGTTCAGTGAAAGACCTTGTCTCCAAAATAAACGAATAAATAAAGTGGAGAAGGGTTGGAGATTCCCTACATCCTCCTCTGAGCACTCACACACACACACACACACACACACACACACACACACAGATTAAAAGTGTGAAGGGTGTCCAGGCTGTTATTCTGTGCTGACGCGGTCACATTAAACATCTCTTGCCATAAAATGGATATATCAACATAACAGTGTCCAAAGCCAAACGCTGGACAATCCACACTGCCTCTCCCAATTCTCTTGCTCAGTTGTAGCCACTGGCCCACATCCCAGACCTGTCCCCAACTGGCTTTGACCTAGAAAGAAGCCCTTTGGCCATGTTTTGAGGTGGAATTTTCAAAATTAGATATATTCATTTATTTTGTCTGTGTGTGTGTGTGTGTGTGTGTGTGTGTGTGTGTGTGTGTGTGTACACGTTAGGGGAACAGTTTTTGGGACTCGGTTCTTCCGTTCCACCACATGGTTTGAGGAATAGAGCTCAGATCACCAGGCTTAGCAACAAGCACCCCACCTCCATTTACCAAGCCATGCGCTGGAAATTTTTAAATACTGGTGAATTAAATGGAGCTGTGGATAAAGAAAAGAGTGTGTGCTAGCTGTCCTCAGGAGAGAAAGCCCTTCCTCGCTGGCTATGTCACTGTGTTGCAGGGTCTCTGTAGAGAAATGCTTGTAATATATAAATAATAGAATGCCAGGGTTTGGGGAAGACTCTCAGAACTCCTAATGACCTGACCAGAAGATGAATGAGGGAAGAGATAAGGTGAATGTGAAGTGATCTAATTCGGGACAGTTATTAGAATTACGAGCAAGCCGCCGCGGGCCTGTAAGTCAAGTTCTATTGCTCTGGAGTCTGTCTGGAGATGCACAACAGGAAGGGAAGCTCCTCCTGGCTTAGGCATCTGAGTGGAAATGCCAAGAATGTTGTCCAGCTTAAAAGCTGACATAGCATCAGCATCTACTGCCTGAGCACGACTCAGATCTCGGTACTATGGCAATGGTACACGGTACAATGTCATGTCCAATGTCATGGTACAAATGTCAGTGCGCCCTGTCTCATGAGGCCAAGATATCTCTGTCCCTAGGTCACAAATGCCCTAAAGATGTATCCAGCCCCTGGCTGGCCTCTCCAAATCCTTCCAGGGACCTGCCCCAGCCTCCCCTAAGGGACAAGGCCTGGGTGTGGGACTGATGCCCTACCAACATGGAGCCTCAGAGCACAGGCAGTATACAAAAAGCCAGGACATGGAGGCCACAAAAGGGGATGATCTCAGAGTCAGAAAGGATAAAACCAGCCTGGGCTGAGTGAATGCATGTACACAGTACTTGCTGTCCCTCTCACTGAGGATATGGCTGAGAATAACACCCTCTGTTCCCTGCTCTCCTAGATCTCAATTGATACAAAGTACTTCAGATAAATGGAAGGAATACCAATTCATGAGGCAGAGGGGATGTTCTGAGCAGTCACAGCCAGTGATCTGAATAGAGGTTAGAGGGTAGCATCAATGAGAACCTTCATATGGAGGAAGGATCAAGTGCTTTCGGCCTTATGATTGACATGTGTCAAGGCCCTAGATTGGAAAAACGCAGGAAACAACCAGAGTGTAGAAAGGAAAGCTATGTGACTGGAGAGCTGTGGACAAGGTCAAGGGAGTTCAGACAGGGTAGAGAGCCTAGAGAGAGACCATGGAAGTGCTTTGGAGCTAGCCAGACTTGAGTCCAACTCCTGACTCCATGGGTTCTAGCTGCAAGAACCTGTAACCAAGGTGACTCGACCTCTCCGAGTCCGTCTCTCCGAATTCACAGATAATGACCCCTTCCGATGTCACAAAGTCGGGAGTCAGGCCGAAGCAGTGCAACACGTACACAAAGAATTTTCTTGGGGAAACAACTAAACATCTAATGGATGAGAAAGCCAGTGCTGAAGCTGAGCCCCGCCAGTAGGCTGGGAACTGTCATTCTGTGACTCCCGGGGCTGTGTGCCACTTCCCATCGCCCATCTCGTCCTCTGACAGCCTCAACACCAGCCCCATTCTGAGAGAATCATCACCCCGAGCTGCTCTGCAGCTGTCAGGCTCTGGTTGAGTTCTCTATCTCCTTGCAGCATTCCTCTCTTTCCCCCTGCCAGGCCCCATAGCACCCCCAGGATGAGCATTATTGGGAGCCCCTGCCTCCTCTAGGGACTAAAAGATGTCCAACAACCCCCCCATTCCAGGTCCCAGTGGCCCAGCCACTGCCACTGGGATCCAATGCCATTGAGTATTTCAAGAGCAAGTTCTAGAATGCAAGGAGACCAAACCCCCTACCTCTGTCTATCTCCAAACTGTGGTTGACTCTCATCTGACTGAGAACCCCAGAGTTCCCTATGCTTGGCAAGAATATTTCCCAGTGTCTCGGGCCTGTTGCCTGCCTCCTGTCTTGGAAAGGCCATCTGGTCCATGGGCCACAGTGTGTCACAGACGTACAGAGCTCCTCAGGCCAGCAGCTATCCATAGGAGAGACGTGGGTCTGCCTTCCTAGCTCCCCTATAACTGGCCCTCCCAGGATCACACGGCTAGCATTCTGCCAAGCCACACAGTGGATCCAGAGCCCTGGGATGCTCAGCCTAGACTCAGTAGCATCCTCACTAACCACACTTGAGCTATGTGCCTCCCCTGAGCCCACAGGAGCTAGAGGAATGCAGTGGAGATCTGTGTTATCGCCCTCCACTCTCCCTTGGGCACCCCTGCCAAACCCACACCTCACCCTCCAGAGGGCACAACACAAAGTATTTAGGAGAGACTTGGGGGAAAGGTTTTAATTTTTTATTTGAATTATGTATATGTGTATATGTCTGTGTGTAGACATGAATGTAGACCCTACAGAAGCCAGAGAAGAGTATCAGATTCCCCTGGAGCTGGAGTTACAGGCGGTTGTGAGCCACGGTCTGTCACTATGCCAAGCAGAGAAGGGTCAACATTGTCACTAGTAACATCCTAGGCTATGGAGATCATTCCTTCAAGAATGTTCCAGCATCACAAGCACAGTAATGACCCATGAGAGGGTCCTGGAGGTGGCAGTGAACTGGGAGACAGATGCTGTGTGTCCTGACACAGGCCGCAACTTGATCAAAGACTTTTATCCCTCGCATACTTCTGGAGTCAGGTCCTGCCTGTTTCGTTTCTTTTGGAGCCACAAATGTCAAAGCTTCTCTGAGCAGAAAGTGCAGAGAAGATCAACGGCCTTCAGGAAATCTCTTAGTCAGGGTGACTATTGCTGTTATAAAACACCATGACCAAAAGCAACTTGGGGAGGAAAGGGTTTATTTCATCTTAGTGGTCCATCATGCAGGGAAGTCAAGGCAGGAACCTGGAGACAGGAACTGATGCAAAGGCCATGGAGGAATGCTGCTCACTGGCTTGTTTAACCTGCTTTCTTATAGAACCAGGACCATCTGCCAGGGTCTGCTGACAGCCACAGTTGACTGGACCCACCACATTAATCACCAACCAAGAAAATGCATACAGACTCGCCTGCACACAAATCCTACAGAATCATTTTCTCAACTGAGAGTCCCTCTTCCCAAATGACTCTAGTGGTGTCAAGTAGACATAAAAACTAGCCAGCACAGGAAGTGATGAAAGCCTTCAGGAAAGGGCTGGAGAGCACCAACATAGGCCCCTCTGCCCTGTCATCCTGTGAGGAGCCATGTTTGCCTTCTGTTTTCACCCTCTGGAGGATGCAGCAACAGGTACCATCTTGGAAGTAGAGAACAACCCCTCTCCTCAATGGAGGTTCCCTCTTCAAAGTTATGTTAAGTAGACACGGGGTCAATTGTGCTGGTTAGGTTTTTGTCACCTTGATACAACCTAGGGTCAACTGGAAAGAGGGGCTCTCAATTGTGACAGCGCCTCCAACTGATTAACCTGTCAGCGAGTGTGTGGGGAAGTGTTTTTGATTAATGATTGATGGGAGGGCACATCCCACTGTGGGCAGTGTCACGCCTGAGCAGATGGCCTTGGGAGGTACAAGAAAGGTAGCTGAACGAGCCATGAGGAGCAAACCAATAAACAGCATTCTTTCATCTATTTCAGTTCCTGATTTCACATTCCCTTCTTGAGTTCCTTGGCGTCCCTTGATAATGTCCCGTACCCTAGAAGTGTAAGCCAAACAAACCTTCACGCGTGTGATGTTTATCATGAATAGAAAGCAATCCAGCACAGACCACAATGGGCTTTGTGTATATAGACATAGGGAGTCGATATCATGGCTCAGAGAAGGAGAGGCCCAGATGTTCCTCTCCTGGTGACTGCAAATGACAACTTTATTATGACCACCTTTACACCTTCCCAATTCCCATCCCAACAACCACATGTCAGACCCTAGGGTCCCTACAGAACCACACAGGCATCAGAGTGATTAAAATCCTCTTCAGGAAATGATTCACAACTCCAGACACCAGCAAAACTATGATGCTTCCGTGCATTTATCTCCTTTGTAACTGGCCAGACAGCCTACCTGCAGCCTTAGCCATGGTCTCTGTGATGTGTCAGAACAGTATGTTAAGAGTTGGGCTCACACCAGTTCAAAAAAGAGCATTTGTAGTTGACACTTTCGTCTTTTCCCAGTGTTTGGGATTGCCAACCACTTGGCCCACCTAACCCTAACCCTGATGCTAACCCTAACCCTAACCATAACCCTCTCACCCTAACCCTAACCCTAACCCTAACCCTAACCCTAACCCTAACCCTAACCCTAACCCTAACCCTAACTCTAACCCAGGTTAGCTAGTAATACCCCAATCCACTGGGCTCAACGATTGGAGAACTGAACACATGAACACATGACCCGAGCAAGCCCACTCTCTCAAAGCTCAAGAGAAAACCAAGCTTAACGGGGGGTTCAAGAGAAAGGCTCAGAACTGATGGAGAAGGCTCTCCTTTTCTACTGACTTTGCCGGAATATCTCTCAGAACAGATGAGGTGGCCATTTTCCAGGGCAGATGGCAGTCACTGGGACCATGTATTAGTGTATTAGGGCAGCCTACAGTAGAATGCAAGAAGAACTAACCCCTGAAATGTTACAATAAGTTTATTTCTCACTCACACACACAATTAGTAAGGTGTGAGTCAGGCTGCTTCCCTATGTCTGGAGTATTTGACTTTAGAGTAACAGTGTCAAAGGTAGAAAGAGGCTAGAGGGAGGACCCACGAGCTCCCAATTGGGTGCCACCAGACACTAGGCTCCCAGTCAATTGCCAGGGAAGCTGGAGCCTAGTTCATCCCATTGCCTAGTCTGCCTCTGACGCACCCAGCAGGACTGACCCCAGTGCTGCCCTACCCTTAGCCTGAGACTCAAAGACAAGATTTCATGGTGCCACCCCAAACCTGGGGCATTAGGATTGCAACTAATTCCACAGGTCTGGGTTTCTGCGAGAAACATTCTTCCCAGGCAATTAGGCCAACACAAACAAATTGGCCCAGAAAAATCAAGACTCCCACAAGTGCAGGAACTTGATCTTAAAGGAAGACAACCTTGCCAGCCTTGTACCTCTTAATCAACACAATTATGCCTAAGCCTCCGCAGACAGTCCCCTGCTCGTCTCTCCCCAGCCCTAGATTGTGCTCAATTGGAAGGAGCCTAATTAGTGAAAAAAGGCATGAGGGGAAGGAGGGGTGGCCTCCTGGCCCTCTTCAGGAGCCTGCTGAACCTTCAAAGGAGCCACTGCAGGCAAGTGGAGCGCTCTCCTGAGCTCCAACTCAGGGTGAGGGGAAGATGGCAGCTAAGGGCTTGTAAATCAGCAGCACCTAATGTAAACACCACTCTCTCCGTTCTAATGAGCCCATTTCCCCACAGCCGGAAGGGGCGGGCAGTGGCTGGGAAGCCTTTGATGTGATTCATTGGAAGCCTGGTGCCAGCACTGGAGCATTCTGTAGCAGGCTGGGCCCTTTCATCTTGGCTGAGAGAGATACCTCCCTAATATCCTAGCCTGCCCACCTGGAAGACAGGTCTCTTACAACGACTCTAGAATCAGCTGTGGAGGAAAGTCTGAAGGTTTTGCTTTTAGTCCCCTGATCACATTAGCAGGGAAGCTGGCTGGCTAGCCTCCTGAGAAGGAGCCGGGTGTGGTGGGTGGGGCAGGTGCACTGAGAGTGGGAGGCCACCAAGGAACACATTATGCTAATGTGTTTGTACGTATGCAAATGTACAAATGAGAATGTTCTTAAGGATATCTTCCAACTAAATGAAGAATTAAAAAAAAATTTTTATAATACTTTTATTAATAATTTGCGTTTCATGCAATGTATCTCAGTCACATCCTATTCCCATTCCACCCTGCTCCATACTACTGCCCCTGTGCCCTCAAAAAAAAAGAAAGAAAAGAAGGAAGAAAGAAAAGAAAAGAGAAGAGAAAAGAAAAAAGAAAAGAAAAGAAGACTAAGTTCAGCTAATGTGGCAGGAGCATGGATCACAAGCATCACCATGGTTCCTGGAGACAGCAGGCTGCTCTGATGATGGACATTCACCTGACCCATACTAGCCCCAGACCAAGCATGACGAAGTTTGACTTGAAGTTGGGCCTTACTGCCCAAGCCTGCAGGTACCTGAGCCTCCAGCAGGCACCTGGACATCACCTAGGCACCCAGACACTGATCGGGCACCCTGACACACTGCAAACACCAGGGCATCCTGCACCTCCCCCAGACACGGCACAGGTACTTGGACATCCCACAGGCACCAGGGCCTCCCACAGGCTTCAGGGGATCTCACAGATGCCTGGAGCATCATGCAGGCACCATGGCATCCCCACAGGAATCCAGACCTCCCACAGGCAATTTGACTACCTTAAACTACATTTCCCAGAATCCTGTTTCCTGTAAGGTCAGGTCACAAAGAACTTCCTGGAGGATAACTTCCTGGAGGCCTGGAGTGTACAGGGAACCCAGAGTGGTTGTTGGACTGTCTGCCTTACCTTGTTGACCCAAGGGCCACAACTATTCTAGTCACCCCAGGCCTTCCTGAAGCTTTTCTGAATTCTAGGTCAGGAGTGTAAGTTTGGCTCTGTGACCACCTACCCTCTACCACCAGAGGGAACAAGAACAGATTTCAGGAGTTCTCACTGGGCCCCAGCTCAGGCTTCTGAGTTCCTCTTGATCTTTGTTGTCCTCTTCTTTCTAACTGCCTTTCATCCCCAGCTACCCACCTTCTCTGCTTCTAGCTCAAAGCCAGGCTCAGTGAGTGACCCCAGTGTTACACGATGTGTGAGGCCAAATCCTCATGGGGAATCCATGAAATGTGAGTGTATTCTCCACAAGAAACACTAGAGGCGGAGCATGCAGATCCCCATTAGGACTCACAAAGTAGCTTGATTCAAAGGCTGATGTTCTCTGATAGAGTCCCCACAGACACTCCTTGACTCAGAGTCTGCTTTGGAGAAAAGAAATTCCCGGGATCTCCTGCTCCACTGTGGAATGCAGCCTTTACAGGTAAACTGAGGCAGGACAAGGGCATTGCATCCTCACGATGGCGGTTGAGTTCATTTCAACCCTCCCCCAGCTGTATACCCACACCTCCTCCTGTGTCAGAAAACAACATTAGCGCACTCTCCAGCATCCAAGAAGAAATATTTCTGTTCAAATGTCAACAACATTATCACTTGGTTTTTAAGTGGTGGCATATTCCCTGGTGCTCTCCATTAAGATCCTCGAAGCAGATTCAGCCTGTTTCCGACTCAGTTCCCCAGAGCTGAACAGACGTCATATTCCAAGGAGTTAGAAGGGACCCACCTAGACCTTGTCCTGTGAAAGTGATCAAGGGTCAGCTGGAATCTGTTAGGAATTCTCTGAGGATTCTAGGAAGCTGGGGCCTAAGAAGTATGAGTGAAATGCTCACCACCCTGCAACAAAGTTCTTTATTCCAAACTCCCGGGGCTCTGACTTTACCACCAGGTCATATGTATGTCTGCTCCAGCTGACCCTGCTCCTTGGGAGTGAGACCCTGATGGGCAGGTTCCTGAATAACTGGTGAGATTGAAAGAGGGAAAGTTGAAGAGTGGGAGAGAGGGAGAGAGGGAAGGAAGGAAGAAAGGAAGGGGAGGAGAGAGAGAGGAAGGGAGGGAGGGAAGACGTCAGCTAATAGCCATAAACTAAGATCTAGAAGTCACACCTTAGAGGTCTGGGTGTAGCTTAGTTAGTAGACTGCTTCCTAGCATTTATGAAGCCGGGTTTGAGCCCCAGCACCACATAAACTGGACAAGGTGTCAGAAGCCTGTGAACCCCAGAACTTTTGAGGTGGAGGCAGGGAGATGAGAAGTTCAAGGTCATCCTTGGCTGTTGTCCTAGTTAGCATCAGCTGTCAACTTGACACAGTCTCTGAGAGAGGTTCATTCGAGGGATTGCTCAGATCTGGTTGGCCTGTGGCCATGTCTGGGATTTGTCAAGTATTAGACTAATTAGATTGTCTTGAATGATGATTGATGTAGGTCGGCCCAGCCCACCGTGGGTAGCATCATCCCCGGGTAGGTAGGCCTGGGCTGGATAAGGAAGCTAGCTGAGCAATCCAGAAAGCCTGTCAGCAAGCAACATTTCTCCACAACTTCTGCTTCAAGCTCTTTCCTTGAGTTCCTGCCCCGACTTCCCCCAGTAATGGTCTCTGACCTGGAAGTGTAAACCAAATAAACCTTTCCCTACCCAAGTTGCTTTGGGTCAGAGTATTTTACCACAGCAACAGAATTAACCCAGAACAGCTGCCTAACAAATTGTAGGTCAGCTTGGGGCTACATGCAACTTTATCAAACATAAATAAATGAATGAAGAAAACCCTAAGAAGTCATACCTCTCCACTTCTAATCCAGTAGAAGACTTTTTCCTTTCTGTTCTCTGCACCCCACCCTCAAGCTTTCACCCCACCAAAACCACAATTGCATTTCCATCATTTACCCAGAATTCTCTTGGAGTATTCTCCCAGAATCTCCGTGGGTCACTCACCAGGAATTCTGGCTCCTCTTAGCAGAAAGAAGTTTGGGACACCCCAGTGAAGATCCTTTGGATGTAAGGATGTGCAAAGTCTGGTTGCTAGAGTATCTTTGCCTAGCCCAGCAAATGACAGTCTCCAGCTGTGAAAAGAACCCCAGCACAGACAGCAGCCTTCATCCCCCCTTGCCAGAACCTCCAGCCTCGAATTCCCCTCATGATGGTCACTGCGAGATATTAGCATCTAAATTATTTCAAGGAGATATAATAAGATTCACCCAGCAGGCCATTAACGACGAAAGAGATTATTACTGGAAAAACTCCAAGACTGACTTGGAGCAGAGGTGGTTCATCTAAATGACCCCTTCCCTGCACCCCAGATCACCCTGCTCCCCAGAGAGGATTCGGCTTTGAAAAAGTAACTGCCACACAGTGAGCTCACGTTTATGCAAGAGGGGCTTCCAGAAGGAGTCCGTAGGGAGTTTGGGTCGTGAGTGCACGGCGGTGAGGTAAATGAGATGTTCCCTGAATCGTAAGAACAACGTTCCGAGGCAGAATTTACAGGAAGCATCTCGAGTCTCCATATTTGGCAGGCATCCAGCCAGAGTTGTCAAGTATTAGATTAATTTTAATTCGATGCAAAAAGCCACGTTCGTGTAGTGTTGCAATCGAGACTGAAACATACAAAAGCCAAGAGTCCTTGAAGTACATCATTCCAAAGCCTGAGCATCCTTTCAAGCATCCATCAAAAAAAAAAAAAAAAAAAGAGGCTCGACCTCAGAACATTCCCCAGCTAACTACTGTCTTCAAACAGTGCCACTTTGTCAAGTAAAAGAGCCACTTGGTGGTGACCTGAAAGGTCGGAGCTGCTGGCTAATGTCACCCCCAACAGGTTCTGGCCACAAGAGCTTAAAAAAAAAAAAATCAAAGTCTCTGACATAGTGTTCAAGAACTTCCATGAGCTAACCTCAAAATCTCTCCCCCAGCCTCACCTATTAGCACAAGCCCCCGTGTCCCATAGGCTGCAGTGGCGCCAGCCCTTTCATTGCCATTGGTTCAACCTAGCTTGTGCTTGAAACTTGGAAGGAAGCAGTTCAAGACACTACGTCCCAAGGCACCTGCTCAACCAAACCTCGGCTGCTTCTTGAGAAAGGAAGCACCTGACCTAGAGAGGGCAGTGTATTGGCTCTTCATCAACCAATCAGGGTTCTCTTGCAATTCTGACTTAGGAGATTCAGATGGTAGTTACTTAGCAGGTAGTCGTCTTAAGCAATGGGTAAGGAGGACATTTAAAGCTAATACACAATGAGGAGAAAGTTAAGTCACCCCAGAGCAGTCACAGAGCAGGGAACCGCAAGATGAAAAGGGAAAAGGCTTCCCATTGGACAGCTCTCTAGTTTTCGGTTCCTGCCTCTCTCTCAAGACTTCCGTCTGCACTAATCTACCCGTCCGCGCCACCCCGGGGTGCGTGTGAGGAACCCTTCTATCCCAATGAGCCACCCTGAAGACAGGGCTTCTGTGGGTTTCTTAAGAAAAACTCTTACTGGGGAGACGTAGCTACAGCCCCCTTAGTGCAAACGGTGCCCGTCACCTAGCACCCCTCCACACACACTGCAGGTGACCGTATGGATGGTCCAGCCCTACGTCTCCTCACGCAGCAGTGGCCCTCGGGCCCCTTTTCTGCGGAGGTCACCTCAATGGGACATGGGCCTGTGAAGAAGCTTACTGTAAGGAATTGGTTCGCACTATTATTGAAATCAAAAAGTCCAAAATCCCCAGAGCGGGCCAGCAATCTGGAGACCCCAGAGGCTACCCTGCTGTTTGAGTCAGAGGGCTGTCTGCGACAGAATGCCCTCTTGGTTTGTTCTAGTGAACCCTTCAACTACTGGATAAGACCCATCTTCAGAACTCGAAGCTGCTCACTGTTAATCTCATCCATAAATACCCTCATAGAAACGCTCACAGTAACTCTTGGCTGTTGGGGAAGTTTAGTTTTAGCTATGTTTAAAATGTTTTATGCACTGTTGAGTGAGGGGCTGCCCTAGGTCAGGGTGTTTTGTATTGTTTGCAGGCGTTGAATTTCTGTGGGGGTTGTTTAATTGCTAATGATCTGCACGTGCTATCAGTAGAATACCTGAGGAGTTCTGGATCAATAAAAATACCTGAGCTGAGAGCTCAGGATTTCACTGTTGAGGATGGTTCTTACCATGATGGTGGTTCCCTCTGCTGAGGTCTGACAGGATTGGAGTCTATGAAAATGCCTCCTTGTCTCTCTTGGTGAGCCCTACCCAGCAGCAATGAACTACTGTACTTGGCCCTTGTGTTGTCCCAGGAGTTCAGCCATATGTGCTTACATGATCAGGTTTGCCACTGCCATCCTGTCTAGGCGTATGTGTGTGGTGTGTGTGTGTGCATACACATTCCTGCTTAGAACCTAGACCCTCTCTCAGAGGAGAGGGAAATGAACAATGAACTCCTGTGTGTGAGGAGCCAGGCTAGGAGCAGAGTATGACCCTGGCCTGCACGATTCGCTGTCCAAATGTGTCACTAACTTGTCCAGCCACTGGCCTGGGAAACTGTTTAGCAGTCTGCACTGTTTGTTAGGAGGACTGTCCCGGGGCTTGGACATGACCCTTAGATGGGCTCCAAGCTCACTGTTGCAGTCTTGGGAAGACAGAAGAGCAAGGCAGAACGAAACGTGATGTTTTCCACCTTTCCCTGCACTAGTGGAGTGGGCCAGGTGAGCAGCACAGTTACTCACCCACAATCCTCTCCCCTCTCTGCTCCATCTTGCCCACGTTGAAACAGTGACCAGGCCCTCCCGTGCCCCCTTCCCTTGGGAGGTTTGTTTGAGGACCAATGGTCTAAAGGAGAGGTAGAGATTGCCTTCAAAACAGTTTTCCTTCTGGCTCTTGTTGCTTATACTCTGAGCTCTTTAAGAAGCACTCACCCCTAGCATCTCCCCTAGCTACAGTATCCTGCACCCAAACAAACATGCTTCTGAACACATACGCCTATGCATGTACATGCACACATGTATCCACATGCACATACATGTGCATGCACCTACATGTATACATCTGTGTCACACATACACAGATACATGCATATGTGCCTGTGAACACATGTACGCACACACCTGCATGCAGCTGTACACATCTGTGTCCTCACACACAGAGATACTTAAACATAGGTACATACGACACACAGATCCATCGTGTCAGCACTCATCCATGTGCACACATATGTACAGGTGCATACATACACCTGTATGTGTACATGTACCTGCAGCACACCTCCGTCTTCACCCACCCACCCACATGCACTCATGTCTGTGCATTCACACTTACACATGCCTGTACATGCGAACACACATGCATGCACACATCTGTCCAAATGTATGCACTCATATTGTGGTAGTTTGACTAAGAATGGCCCCCAGAGGCTCATATATTTAAATGCTTAGTCATCTGAGAGTGGTACTACATGAGAAGGAATAGGAGGTGTGGCCTTGCTGGAGGAAGTGTGTCACTAGGGGGTGGGCTTTGAGGTTTCGAGAGCCCACAGCAGCCCAGTGTCTCACTCTTCTTGCTGCCTGTAGATCTGGGCATAAAACTCTCGGCTACTTCTCCAGCACCATGTCTGCCTGCATGCCACCATGCTTCCTGCTGTGATCACTAAACCTCTGAAACTGAAAGCAAGCCCCAGTTAAGTGCTTTTTATAAGAGTTACGCACAGGGAGCTGTGTGGAGGAGATGGTGCACGCCTTTAATCCCAGAACTCAGGGGGCAGAGAGGCAGGCAGATCTCTGTGAGTTGGAGGCCAGCCTGATCTACAGAGTGAGCTCCAGGACAGCCAGCGTTACAACAGAGAAACCCTGTCTCGAAAAAACAAAAACAAAAACAAAAAGAAGAGTTGCTGTGGTCATGGTGTCTCTTCACAGCAACAGAACAGTGACTGAAATACACATGTACACACATGCAATGGCACTAACTCTAGCCATGCTGAACTCATCCCTGTCTCCTCCTGCATATCCCCCAACACCGGGGTCTTTGAATGTGCCACAGTGTGTACGTCCACCTATGCATTTCTTAGTCTTACGCCAAGTCCACACTGGAACTCCCGGCCCTCGGTATTGTAAGTACCTGTTTATATTGTAAGTACCTGTTTACCCGTCTAAGTGACAAAATGCGTGTCCATTATGTGCACCATTGTATGGCACTTGTATGAGCTGATATGACAAATTGAGGTATGAGTAGATGGATGGATGATGGGTAGATGGGTGGGATGATGAATGGATAAAAATGGTGGCTAGATATAGAATCAACTTATTGGCTCCTATCCTCATCTACCTAAGGGAAATAGTTTGAGCCTTGCCCTAGGCATCCCATGGGGTCCCCAGTAGGTCCTCACGTCTGTGAGTGAAAATGTCATTCAGACATAGTTGCTTCCGTGCCAGGGCTCTAGAGAATCTTCAAGTTAAGGAAAAGAGTACCCACAGTTTGACTATGATGTGGCAGCATCCTTTAGTCCCTCACAGAGTTAACATTCCATCAGGCTGGCCTGACCTCTCAGAGACACTTAGAAAGAGAAAGCCCGCCGCTGATAGCATATCCAGTAATCTTTGTGAGATACAATCCCCTGACTGCGCCCAAACTGATGGCCATGCCAAGCTGAGCGATAACGGGTGAGGGTTCCCTGCAGGAGCTGGGGCTGGAGACAGGCATGAAAAATGGCTGCTTCATGCTGGGCTTCAACGTGAGTCTGTTCAGAGAAGAACAAATGAAGCTCCTACCCTTGAGGAAGGCCCGAGGGAGAGTGTTCTCTCTGGGGGAGAGGCCACGGAGGCGGGACACAGTCTGGATTACCCATAAGCTTACTTCCCTTCCTGCCTCCCTGAGTCAGGTGTCTGATTGACCCCATTCTCAGCCAATGCAGAACCAGTCTTCTTGTAGCCTGTCCTCTCCATTCTGCACCCCACCTAACTGCCCCCCAGCCCCACTATCCCAGAAAGCCACAGACCATCTTCCCCAACTTCCTCTCTTTCCCTGCTCCATCTCACAGAGCAAGAGTCCCTGTCATTCACCACTCCTAAGAGACTCCCTAAATACTCCTTGCACTTTGACCCCAGCGTCCACCTTGGTCCAAACCTGAAATGGAGCTCATCGGCCCCTTCAAACCGAGTCCGTCCTCCAGAGTCACCACTCAAGCACACAGCCACCGCCTCACAGGTAGAGCTCAGCTCACTGACTTTTCTAGCACGCGGCCCTGGCCATGCCGTTTCTAGCTCAAGGCTCCTTACTCAAGTCACTCAAATTCCTGTTAAAATGGCCACTTCTTCCTCTTCTGTAGCCAAGCTCTTCCTTCTCCTTTCTATAAAGACACTCGTATGTATTTAGAACCTTCCCAGATAATTCAGAGTGATCGCTCCCTTGCAAAATCCTTGTTGGTTCCATCTGCAAAGGGTTTTTCATTCTGTTTTGTTTCTGTTTGGGTTTTTTGGGGGAGATGTATTGGGGTTGTTTTCTTGTTTGTTTGTCTGCTATATAAAGGTAACATTCAAGGCTAGAGATAGAGCTCAGTGGTAGAGAGAGAGGGCTTGTCTAGCATGCATGCAACCTTGGGTCCAATGCCCAATAATGCAAAAGGAAAAAATGATATTTTCAGGTTCAGAGGGTGCATCACTGGCGGCCGTCATTCAGGCAGCCAGGGTGGTGTGCAACGGAATGCGGTGACTTATGTGGTGGTACGAGCTCAAGAGTAAGGCTGCATCCCAGAGGGCTCCACAGCTTCGGGCTTGGCCACTCCCACTATCCTCTGAGAAAAGAAAAGGGGGTATCCAAATTTGGAGGTGTCCTGTAGGCTTCCCAAGGTGGACACTCATGTCTGGGTTTAGGAGAGCCTTCGGAATGGTTCTAGGGATTGTGGAACTTGATGTTGAAAGGCTGGAGGAGGGAGAGGTGCAGGGAGGACGGCAGTGGGGGGGCAGGGAAGACTGTAGTCGGGGGCAGGGAGGACGGCAGTGGGGGAGCAGGGAGGACTGTAGTGGGGAGGCAGGGAGTACGGCAGTGGGGGGGCAGGGAGGACTGTAGTGGGGGGCAGGGAGGACTGTAGTGGGGGGCAGGGAGGACTGTAGTGGGCTGACTCAGGAGCCCAAGCAGGAAGCCAGATGGTCTTGATGAGGGGCCGAGGGTGAGGGATTTCTGCTCTTTTTACATATACGTCCTGTGGTTACTTTTACTCAGACAAGATCGAATTGCTCATATAGTTTAGGGTTTCACTTCGCTGTGGGTCCTGCATGCCTTGGTGGTGTTTGCACATCGGTACTTAAAGATACATCAGAGGCTGCACTATCCCTACCTAGCAAGTCCCCCGTTTATTTAACTCTTCCCCTGATGGTGGCCACTTAAGTTGCTACCAAGTTTTAGCTTCTAGGAGCCATCCCCGTTCAGATGCCTCCTGCGATGACGGCTCTGGGACAGATATCTCCTAGGCGTGTCGGCCGGTTGCAGCATTTTGATTTTTGATGGATGCTGTTAAGTGGTCCTCCAAAGATACTCCGCCGGCTCCCCTCACCACCCACGGTGCAGGAGAGGACTCATTTCCTCACCCCTTCCCAACACGAGAACGCTTATCCATATTTATAAGTTTCCATCAGCCCGACGAGGGTGAGAGGTGGCTGGTTTGGGTTTGCCTTCAGCTCTCTGGTGAGGCGAGCATCTACTCCCTGTCCGGTACTGTTCAGAAATCTCATCTGCAGTGTGCATCTTTACCGATGTTGGCTCACTTTCTGTCGGGTTGTTTGTCTTTTTCTTATTGATTTTTGGGTCTAGGTGATTGACTGGGTGTGGGGAAAGTGAAAGTGGAGAGAATTAAAAGGCAAGTCTTTAAAATGTCCTCAGGGGTGAGCAAAGCTGGCTGCCATGTTCCCTGGCTCAGGGGCCCCAGAGGGCCAGTACCCAGGTCAGGCTGTTGGGTGCCTTGTGAGATAGAGGTTGGGACTGCAGGCCGGATGATTATCACAGTCCCTTCCCCCGCTACATGGCGGCCTGGGTTTGGCAGCCCCAGACCTGTAGCAGTCATGGCTGTCATTTACCAAAGAGCCAACAGTCACTGGGGCCCCGCCCTGAGCCAAATGGTGGCCGAAGGAACACACAGGCACTGTGTTAGTAAGGAAAGCCAAACATCAATGGGAAGCATCACCCAATAAGAAAATCTCAGGCAATGGTACATGCTATAAAGGATCAGGAACAGTAAGAGAACAATGCGGACCACCAAGCCTTCCTGAGGAGACAGCATTGGGGTCTAGATCCCCGTGATGCTTGAAAGCCCTGTCTCACCAGGTAGAAGAGCCTCCAACAGCTGGAAGGCAGCCACAGTGGCAGCCAGGCAGAGGTAGATGCTATAGGAAGAGAGTCGATGCACCCAGGGACATAAAAGACGTTAGAGAAAAGGGTGGTTGTGGGTAAAGGGAGAGGGGAGCTGCAGAGTACTAGAGAGAGGTACGATGAAGGATTTGGCGTTTGTTCCCAGTGACGTTAGACTAAGGCTCTAGTTAGGGACAGTCACGGTATGATTTGAATGGACTTTAGGAGAAGCACAAAGGCCAATCAAGAGGCTGCTGTGGGGGGGCAGGGGGCGAGAGAGATGTTGGTCATGGAGCTGGATTCTGTGCAGATGGGTTTCTGATCCTCAGACCTGGAGGAAGTTCCCTGGGGCCATGGGACAGGCAGGGCTAAGGTGACTTCGAGAAATCCCAGCCTGGCATGCCCAGTATGCTCTGAAGGGCTGTGGCCATGGGCTGCCCTCAGAGGCAGAAGAAAGCAGTAAGCTTTCTAAATGAGAAGAGGGGGGTGGTGCAGGGAGGGGAGAAGAGAAGGGAGGAGAAAAGAGAAAAGGGAAAGAGAGAGGAGGAAAGAATGAAAGGAAAAGACGTCAGATTCTCAAGTCAAACTGCAGCTCCAGCGACTATTAACCTCTAACCTCCAAACCCCCCACAGAAGCTTTCAAGTGTCAATCTGAGCTCCGGGCTTGAATTATCTCACCTTCAGCTTTAAAGCAGCTGCTGCCTAAGGTCAGGGAGAGACCAGCAGTTGTCCCAGGAACTTTCTCTGCTTCAGATAAGGATACTTGAAAGGCAGGGACTTTAGGAGAGGGACACGGCCAAGTGCAGCCACCATCTGGATGGAAATCAGCCACCACGATTATAAGGGTTGCCTTGGGATTTAATATGTCCCCTTGTTGTTTGAATTAACTAGAAGAAATTGTGAGGAAACACTGTACTAACCCCTCACTCTTGTGCCTTAAACCTTACAACAACTCCCTACATCTAATCATATTGGTTCCCCACCCTTACTGAAAGCCCGGGGGGGGGGGTAAAGGACCCCTGGTGATTTTGTAACTTATAACAAAGGACACTGGAAAAGCCAAGTTTCTGCTTCTGCAGGACTTGCCAGAGCCTTCACACTCTAGGAAGAGTCTGAAGCCTGTCCCCTCCAGACCTGACCCCCAATGATTGTGCTGCAGTTAAATGTCCCTCAGGACCAAGGTCCCTTGGATACCACAGGGACTCATTAGTCTGGTGCTCCAGGCCTTCCATGGCTAGCTCAGATCACTTCCAACCTCATCGACCCAGTCCACACACATGCACCCCTCCTGAAGCTCTCAGTACTTTAGACACTTACCCAGCTGCTCTCATGGCCGCAAAGTCTCTCCTCATTTGGTTTTTGGTTTGGTTTGGTTTGTTCTAGAAGAGTCTCTTGTATCCCAGGCTGGTCTCAAACTCACTGTGTAGCCAAGGATGGCCTTGAACTACTGAGCCTCCTGCATCTACCTCCTGAGTGTTGGGATCCTGAGTCCACCCCCTCCCCGCCCCCAGCTTACATCCTCTTCTCTACCCTCAAACTCTGTCTGGGTGGTGCCCCACCTACCTGCCTCTCTCTGGAAGTGACTGTTCTCAGCTTCTACGGGCACCTGACCCGCCAAGTGAGATTAGTCTGGTTCTCCCCAAGACATTAACATGTATGGCCCTCACAAACTCCTGAGAGGTTTCCTTGACCAAAGTCACATGACAAGAGTATGACAGAGCCAAGATTCAACCCTGTGCTCTCAAACACTGGACTCTTCACTCAGGAACCTCAGAGACGAGCTCAGCTCTGGGGCTGGCTGAGCCAGAGGATGCACACCATCCGGGGCTCGGGTTCTTTTCATCTCCCTGTCTCGTATCCTCAGTGAGTCAGTTCTGCCTTCAGACCGGCCTCCCACATGCTGTCAGTGTGACTGCAGTGGTTCCAGGAGTCACATCCAGGCACAGCAGTGTCCTGGGAAAGAAAGGGAGGAGAGAGTGCAAGCCAAGAGCAAGTAGAAGAAACCAGTCTTGATCCCTAGATGCCAGACCCTGAGTAAGTCAGATGTTGCAAAGATACAGCGGAGGAGGGCTGAGCTGTCTTAGAAGGAGCTTTCCACCTTCCTCTTCTTCTGCCCCATCTTTGCCCAAACCATTCAGCCTTGCCTCCTCCAGGAAGCCTTCCCCTAGGTCCCCCTAGAGGGTGGAAGGTTTGGCTGACTCCCCAAAGGCCTCCCCTGAGTTCTTCACATTGCTCTGCCCACTCCAGAATTGTGCAATCACGTGTTCCATTGTCTGTGTTCCACATTCAGCCATGGATGGGAGGGAAGAGAGAAAGCACATGACTGGTCACCGTGGCACCAGCCATGATGGAAGCAGTCCTCAGCATAGAGAAGAGTCTTTTTAAATCTGCTAGGTGTTCAGTCAGAAGACAGAGGCTCTCTGAAGGAGGTGTTGTAGAATGGGCTTGACCAATTAGCTGGGTCAGCTTTGGGCACTGAGGCAGCTTTGGGCACTGAGGTGGACAGTTCTCGGGGACCGCAGTTAGTCCTTCTTGGAGCGGGGGCATGGAGAAGAAGGCATGGTCACTATATCCAAAAAGCCAAGTGAGCCCATGCAGGGAGAAAGCCTCTTTAGATTTTCCCCACAAATAAAAGCTTAAAGAGGTAAGAGTCCTAGGGTAAAGCAGACTTGGATGACATGGACCCTCAAGGTTGGATCTAACTCTGCCACTTCCTGTCCAAGCCCAGTCTAGCTGGGCTTCACTTTCTTCATCTGGAAAATGGGATTTGAAACAATACCCTGCCACAGGGGCAGCCGTCAATAATAAACAAGTTGAATGAAAAATTCTGCCACGCATCCAGTGACAGAGGGTGAGGAAAATCCTCCAGGAAAGCTCGCTCCCCTCTGCACTCAGAGTCACTGGGACCACCCACACAGGAGGTGACCCAGTTTATCACTGGACTCTCTGAACTCCATCCCTGGAGCCCCAAAGAGACTTGCTGTGGGGAAGGGCCTATAGGGATGGCAGAGGGTGGAAGGTTTGTTGACCGAGCACAATCCTCCCTCAACCATGTTGGACTAATGAAGACAGAGATGACATCAAGCACACAGCTGAAGGATGATGGGCTGTGGGCAGGGCTCAAGCCATGCTCTCTGAGGAACAAGGATTAATTTCATATTGAGTTGAGAAGCATTTTAGAATAAAACTTCCATCCATATTTCTTTTAGGATAGTTTTAAGAGTCACTGCAGAATAAGTTGCTCAGTCGCCCCATAGTGTGTAAAAAATCATGCTATGTAGGAGCCAAGACCCTTGAATTCTAGTCCTGGATCTATCAGCTTGCTTTGGGACCTAGAACATGTCTCCACCTCACTCTGGCCTCATAGGGCTCAAGGTCACAGAGTGACTTTGAAGGGATGGAGATGTGGTTTAGTTAGTAGAATGCTTGCCTCTCATGAAGAAAGCTGGAGTTCCACCCTCAGCTCTGCATGAACCAGATGTGGCAGCCCATGTTTGCAATCACAGAACTTGGAGGCGAGCTGAGGCTTAAAAAACAAAAGCAAAATCACTCACATCAGGGAGTTCACAACCATGTTTAACTGGGATATGACGCCCTCTTCTGGCCTCCAAGGGTACTGCACACACATGGTATATATAAAGACAAGCAGACACACACTTACACAAAAATTTAAAAATAAATAACATTTGCTTTAAAGGTACCTTTCTACTCTGAGGTAGATGTTGTGACCTGGTGGCTAAGCAGGCAACAAACTTAAAATCTAAGTTAAAATGTTCAGCATTGCCCTCATAAAAGTACCCTGGGTAAATCTCTCGATCCTGCTAAGCAAGCCTCAAGCTCACTGCATGTGAACTGGACATTTAATTGTTCCCTTTCAGAGGACTTGTGTGTCCCATTTCTCCCACCAACCATTCTGAGAATGAGGAAGCAAAATCCCATCAGGAGATCTCTCTGTAAGTGGGAGCTTCTTGATTTCTATCTCTTGACACTTCTGTCAATAGCAAGCCCTGCTGAAAGTCTTCATAGACAGCACACTTGACAGGGGTGCATGACCCCCGTCCAAACAGGCACATCATCCCCAGAGATGGACAGTTCCTGGGGAAGAATTGCTTTCTGCTTCACTTGGCCTCTTTGCCGCTTTGCCCCTTTCAAGTACCTTATCAAGGGCCAGGCCCCAAAGCCTAGTCATGTCAGGTGTGAAAGTCTCCTAAGCTCTGCCAGGGCTGACTCCACCTCTTAAAGAAATGTGTCGCCATGTAGAGGAGAGTGGGAACTGCTCTGCATCCATTCCTAGGTTTTAAGGTTCCCTCTTCAAACAGAAAATAACTTATATACTCTGCCTGTGGTCAAAACTCGGACTGGTACTGGAGAAGTGGCTCAGGGGTTGAGAGCACTGGTTCCTCCTGCAGAGGAGCTGGGTCAGGTTCCCAACACCCCATCTGGTGGCTAACAACCATCTGCAAATCCAGTTTCAGGGATCCAGTGCCCTCTTCAGGCCTCCATAGGTACTGCATGCACTTGGTGCAGGGAAAAACTCCACACACGAAAATTTTTTGGTTTGTTGGTTTTTGTTTTTGTTTTTTTATAAAATAGCACTGAGAATATTAAATGTTGATAAGGATATGGAGAAAATACATTGTTCATATACTTCTAGTGGAGATGTGAAATAGTACGCACATGTGACAGCCTTAAAAAAAAAAAAAAAAAGGTCCGAGGTCAGTTTCCTTGACCATCAGAGGCGAGGGTGCACAGCCGCTAAAGGTCTAAAGCAGTATCTGTCGGCAGCGCTCTGAACTAAGCAGGTGTCCTTTGCCTGCCCCTCGTGAACTCCTCCTTGCTCATCTGCAGGAGCCACTCGAAGCCTCAGTGTCTGTCTGTGAGTGATGAGGCCTTTGGACTCACTGGTTCTCCACCTTGACACGTCTGCTGGATGCAGCCCACGTTTTAGCCATGTGGGTATCTTGCCTGAATGTATGTCTGTGCACCATGCGTGTGTCCGGTGCCCACGGAGGCCAAAAGGGGGCATCCGATCTCCTGGGACTGGGGTGATACAGGTGATTTTGAGGTTCTGGGAATCAAACCAGGGTCCTCTGGAACAGCAGCCAGTGCTCATAACCACTGAACCATCTCCCTAGCCCCTGTCTCATGATCTTAGCTTGCATTTCCTAAGACCTGATACCGTTCAACATCTTTCTATGACTTACTTTCAGTGTCTTCCTATGACAATACAATCCACATATCCTAATTAAAGGACAGATAATATTCAAAGCTTACGTCCATTTTAAATTGACCTTACTGGATTTTCAGGGGGGTTGTTTTGTTTTGAGACAGGATCTCAGGTAGCCTAGTACATGATACTCTGGTTTAAAAAGGGGGAGGGGGAGAAAAAATGAATCAGAGATGATGGTTCAAGTCCCAGCCTAGCTCCCTACCTGGTAAAGGACCATGGCTAGCCCTCTTCCTTTCCTGGGCAGCTGAACTTACAGACGTCTGGCCAGTGTCTGAAAGGCTCCAGAGAAATCGCTTAAGAGGTACCCGTGGTGAATGATGAAGAGTGTGCCTGTTGTGATCAGCTACCTGGGGATGGCCCCGCGCTTCTCCCGACCTCAGTCCTCCTCTCCCATGAAGTGGAACTAAGGACTGTTTTCCCACCAGGCAAAAGTCCCAAGACATCCTTAAATTAAGCTGGCTGGTCCCAAGTACAACAAAGGACCCAGACAGTTCATTTTGAGGATCTCTGAGGGCTTTTACTAGCAAGGGAGGGAGAAGCCCCTCCCTCTCTTCTGCTGGGTTTCGTACAGGAAGTTGCTTAATACCTCTGAGCTTGGCCCATGAAGAGGAAGTCCACCTATTAATAGAGTCTTCACAAAAGGAGCAGACGAAGAAGCCAGACCCAAGGACATTGATGGAACCTCAGAGACTTTCCCTAGTGCCTCATGTCACATGAGAGAAAATGTCATTTAATATTTGTGTTTGAAGAAGAAAAAAAGAATGAAAGAAAAAATTATTTTTTTTCAAGGCAGTTAACTCTTTCTAATATATAATTTCCTGGTTTGTTTATTTTTCACTGTCTGTCTGTCCTCACTTGACTGGAAGCTCCCTGAGAGGAGAGATTTTTGCCTATTTGTTTATTGATTTACTTAGCACCCAGCATAACACCCATGCATACCACCCATCACACAGTAAGTGCTCAATAAATGCTTTATGGATACATGGATGAAGATGCTTTGAAGACTGGAGAATATTGTAAATGTTTATAGTAAAGTAAGATTTATTCTTTTTCTTTTATCCTTTCTTTCTTTCATTTGAGATAGGATCTTATGTAGCCCAGGGTAGTCTCAAACTCCTTAGGTACCCAAGGCTGGCCTCGTCGAACTCATGATCCTCCTGCCTCCACCTCCCAAACACTAGGATTTACAGGCACGAACTATCAGGTCCAATTAAAGGTATTTCTCATAAGATTTGTTTGTTTGTTGAGTGAATTTGTCATTTAACTAATAATTTGATACAAATCCAGTCACCCTCAGACCTGACAGGGCTAAGCTTCGCTGCTTCTTCTCAATGAGTAAGGAAGTTTTTGCAGTGGGAGGTTGCACCCTCTTAGAGACTGTCATGGAAGTTCTATCAACCTCAGGGGCTGGCTCTTGACTCCCTTCTTGTTCTTCTTGCTCTCCTCCAGGGAGTCCACCTCTCCCTCGATAAGCCCATCCTCTCGCGGGGTTTGGAATACCTCTCCTTACACTAAAGTATTCCCAACTCCTTCTCCAGCCCTCGCTCAGAAACAGGCATCAGGCTATCCCCCTGACTTCCACCCAGAGGCACACAGAGTCCACTGGAAATGAAAACCCAGGATGCCTTGCTCAAACCCTACTACAGATGTCAAAATGGGAGTATCCAACCAAGCCCAGAACCCTCTGAAAGCAGCTACTGCTACTCTCGCACACCATCGAGCTGGCCTTGAGTATAGACCTTCCCAAGTCAATACACCCAAGTTTCCGCTCATCTGTCTCCCGCTCCAATAGCCCCACCTTTACATTCCCACCTTAAAAAGCAGTGCCGGTCACTCAGTTAGAGAACACTCTGTCGCACATGACCCCATCACTGATGCACACAGCACTCCTTTCTCACAGTTGTTCCCCTGACCCAGGCCAAACTCCTTCTTGCAACTTCCTCCTAACCATACATGCTGTGTCCCAGGTCCACAGCAACCCACTCTCCTCTCTCTCCAGCCATGGGGACCTTCCCTAAAGTACAAACGTTTAAGTCCTGGGTCCCTGTGGCAGTTAAGGCCTGAGTGGCGGGCCACCTCCTTCTCCAGCCTTACCCTGTGCTACCCCTGCACCTTTTCCAGGTCCTTCCCACCCACTATTCTTGTGGCTTCTCCCTGCACCCCAGTGGGAAACCTCACCAGTTCCCACCTTCCTTGGCCCCACAAGTCCCACGAGTGCCTCTCCTGAGGCCTTTGTTCTTCCCGGTTCTTCAGAAGTTTGGCTGCTGTGGTCGGTCCAGTTCCTCACTAGAGAGAGCTGTGTAAGGCGTGACTCCCTCCACTCCCTCCTGTACTCCTGCCATTGCCATGGTGCCCTGCCCGGGCCACAGCACCCGGCTGGAGCAGGGTCTAAGAAGGAAAATGGAGACTGGTAACCTTCCAGCCAGTGGGCCAAAACCAAACAAACTCTTCAATGTCTGTCTAGAGAAGACATGAGCGATGCCAGGCAGACAACCAGATCACATATTTAATGCACTCCGGTGTGACCTGATAATCAGGTCACTCCAGGGCCACATGAGGCCGGCTCAGCCACCAGGAGAGGGGGCTAAGATGCTACCAGCAGCTTGTGTGCTCATCAACCTGCTTTTTATAGAATTGAGAAGGAAAGCAGATCCTAGATGAGAAGCAAACATTTGTATTCCTTATGACTTCATTTTCTGGTATCCCGATCATTTAAAAACTCGAAAAAAGAACAGGATGTCTCTCTTCTTTGCCCGCATACCTAATTTTCAAGAATACTGAAAACTGTTTATATCATTTTAGGGGAATAAGATAAGAAAAGATCTTAAGAGAAAACATGACCCATACTTTAAGAGATGGACATCATATGCGGGAAAGCATTGCGAATGAGATCAATATCAACAGGGTTCACTGTATTTTAAACAGCGGGATTCAAGTGGGCTTTTATTCATAACGCAATGAACAGCCCCTTGCATAATGCTGTGACATCAGGGGGAAAGGGAGAGAGATGCTCGCAGTGGCCAAAAGCATATGTGGGATCCTAAATGCAGCCAAACCAAAATGGACTTTTCCAGAAAACCAAACAAATTAGAAGCAGGAACCATCCGTCTAGTGAAAACCCCTGTACTTCTGCCTCCCTATTTATAATGGAGCTGGAAGGTGTTTTCTCCCCAGTTACACATGGGCTAGTTTGAAGCTAAGCTTGAACTCAGAATGGAAAGAATCCGGGAAGAAGGAGGGACAGGGGCCTTGATCTGGATGGAACTATAACCCTCACTTAAGATTATGCATCTAGGTAGCGCCAGATTTTGACCATAAATCCACAAGCGAGTAAGCAGATTGCTCTGGATTCCGAATCGCCCCAAAGTTCCCACTGTCTGGAAATGTAAATATCACTTAAGGAGCAATTGTTACAATTATATCACTGGAAGCCAGGCTTGGAGACACGCTTATTTCTCCGGGGGTCGGGGACGGGGGTTTTTGGAGTTTAGTTTGGACTTTTGAGCCCAAGTTTACCCCTCAGTGCTCAGCACCATTTTGCAGGGCTTCTGGTTAAATATTCCATTTTGATTCTAATGGAAGGGACTCGCTACATCTGAAACCCTGGAAGCTCCTGCTGCCTCTCCTGAATCCACGCAGAGAACAAGAGGAATCGGAGTCCCAGGAAGTGGCCCGCTATGTACGTGGATATTTCTAATTTACGGGGAGAAAACTCTCCGGTTAAAAAACAGGCTAGCTAGTAATCTATTTAAAACCGCGGCTGACATGATAAATGAAACAGAATAAATGTATACAGCGAGTGAGCCTCGGCGGGAACACGGGGGGTGGGGGGGAGTGGGGGGGGACCAGAGCGCTTCTGCTGACAGCGACTTTCCGTCAGTGGCCTGTCTCTCTTGGAGGCAGCTGTCAATCACAGGCCAGCCCGCGCTCCCGGGGGAGTTCATTGTGCCCGCAGACAGTTGTGGAATAACTGCTCCTAGGCGTCAGAGCAGCAGATGGAGTGTATCTGTCAATCATTGTCACTAATTATTAACTTCTGTCACTCAGAGCAAGGCAACATCTCGGCGCCTGATCCGCTGTGATTTGATCTGCCACGCCACCTCGGAGACAGACGGAGCAACCCTTCATTCCGGTCACACTCGCAGCACTTTGCTGGGTCAGCCGCTGTGACTCAGTGCTGTGCCCCAGACCAGGCTGGCACACGTGGCTGTGCACACGCGCCCTGGCTTCCGGGAGGCGCAGACACCTCGAGAGGCCTCCTGGGGGCCCAGGCCAGGGGCGCCGGTGCCTACTCATTAATTATTAAAGGAGGGCGGTTTTTATCTTGTCCGCTGGCAGAATCGAGGCCAAAGTAGAAGAAAAAGACCAATTTGGAGGGTTTTCTTCTCTTTGCTCCACCCGGGGACCAGTGATTATCACTCAAGTTCACATTGATTATATTCTTATGATCTCTTCTCAACCTTGTGATCTGGGAGCTGGAGATGTCAGTCTGAATAATTAATTAAGGCATCTGTGGAGCTCACTTTGCAAACAGGAGCAATAACCTGAGGGGTTATTTGCTATGGGAGGGGCTCAGAGAGCCTCTTCCTGACAAGACTGGTGAAGGGGCTTTGGGGTCTTCAGCTCAGCATCCCTCCAGAGGACATGACTTTCTAATTGCTCAGGTCCCTAAAGAAGACCTCTCACCCATGTAAAATAAGTGCATCACCTCCCAGGCTGGGCAGGTTGGGAAGTCCTGGGTGCTGTGTCAGCTGCCCTCCGCTGGGGTGGGGATGGGGGTGAGACTCCTGCACAGAGGCTGAATTAGCATGATTCTCTTCTCAGTTTCTGGCTGTTGGGCGCCCTAGTACATACCATTTTCCCTCTCTGGTCCATGATCTCTGCTCATGCACAAAACTAGGGTAATTACAGGAGCTCCCTCAAGAACTGGGGGTAGAGTGCTTATACCACATGTGAAAAGTCCTAACTCTCTCCAGCATCACGTATACTGGGTGTGGTGGTACACACCTGTAATCCTAGCACCTCGGAGGTAGAGGCAAGAGGATCAGCAGTTCAAGGTCAACCCTGGCTACATAATGAGTTCAAGGCCACCCTGAGACAAATGAGACCTTGTTTCAAAATAAAATAAAAAAATAAAAATCAGAACTTTCTTCAACGGAGATACCGGCCTAGCTCTTGACTGGCACAGTCGAAGCTCTCTCAGTGAGGTTGCATTGATTATCCATCCATACCCAATGAGAGCTGGATTTTAAGAACACAGAGAGGCCAGCTGTAAGCATAACAAACCTGGCTGTAGTTTCCATAATTACCCATCCGGGACCTGCTCGGGTGGACTGATGCAGACCAGTGGTGAGCAGACCAGTTGTCTGTGATAGGTGATGCCCCCTAGCTGGATCTCTGTCAAACAAGCCATGCTCTTTGGGGTACATGCTCTTTGGGATACTTCCCTTCACCCATGTTGCCATGCCCATTTGCTTTGCAGACCTTTTCTTCATGGAAAGTGCTCTAGGAAGTTCCAGCCAGAGCTTGATTAGAAACCAAACCACACCCCAAAGCCTGAAATCAGAGTCTGACTGCATTTGAAAGTACACACTGATGCTTGTGACACCTGCCAGGGATGCTCTAGGCCACCCAAGGTGAAGACCCCACCAGACTCCCTGCTGCAGTTAGGACACATAACAAATGTCCTCAAACTGCAACGGTGCAAGCACTCGGTACACTCACGGGAAACGTAGCAACGCAGTGATGGGAATTGCAGCAGGGCGGGGTGGGGCTCCCTGGTCTCCGCAAGGTGGTCTCTGAGAGCTTCTGGTCTCTCCATCATCTCTCTTTTTCTACTTGGGCTCTGGCGTTTTCTCCCGTGAGTCAGCTTCACGGCAGCCAGACATCCTAGGCGACAGCCACCAGAGCTTTCGGGCCAAGCGAGAAGACACTAAAGGAGACTAGGCAAGAGAGCAGCCTGCTGCCTCCTGCACCCTGACCTCCAAAGTCAGGCAGCCTCACGTCCTCCAGTGTTTCTTGGTCAAAGCAGGACAGAGGTCCCAGGCTCAAGGCAGAGGTCAGCCTCCTGTTGCAAGAAGAGCAGGAGTCAGATACCTGTTGGTGCAGCTGTCGTTGGAAGCCACGGGCCATAATACCTTCCCTGGACACTCTCCTATAATCCAGAGGCCAGGCTCACACCACCTCTAGGGAAGCCTTAGGCCTCCAGCTCCGGAGAGGATGAGAAACCCGGGGGCGCAGTTGAGGCACACACAGGACAGGCCATCTAGAGCCCTGAGCAGGAGGAGTCTTGCGGATACAGTGTTGATACCACGCTCAGCCTCTGCACACAGTGGGCTCAATCACAGCCAATCCCTTTCTTGGCCCTGTGTTTACCCCACTCCAGGGGAGTGATGCCCTCCACTGCCTAGAATATGCCACCTCCCTCCTTCCTTGAAGCTGGCACGTTCTGTTCCCTCTGCAAGGAGAATTCCCCCTCCCGCATCGTATTGCTAACCCCATTGAAGCTTTGGGTCTCAGCTCCATTGCTACTTCTCTGGGAAGTCCTTCCCTCATGTGTCAAAGCTTCCAGTGGCCACTGTCCTAGAGCCCTGGATTTTCTTTTACAGCCTCTCCCATGAGTGTTAATAAATAACTATCTTAAATGTCCCTGGATTTTATTTTTTAAGACAGAGTCTCTTGAAGCCAAGGCTAGCCTTGAATCTACAATGTAGGTGAGGATGACCCTTGGCTCCTAAACTTCCTGTCTCATCCTCCCAAGGGTGGGGATTACAGTCATGCACTACCACACCCAGTTTATTCGATGCTGGGGGCAGCTAAGGCTTTGTGAAGGCTGCCCAGGTCTACCCTCTACCAACTGAGCTGCACCTCCATCCCAGGGGTCTTGTTTTTGATAGGTACAGGTAAGATAACAGAAGAGACAAAACTGTTTTGAAAGGAATTTACTTCATACAGGTCCCAAGAGATGGGGTGTCCCAGACCACAAGGGTCACGTGGTAGAACACAGGTTCAGTTGAGAGGAAGAGGGTAAAGGGAAGAATATGGGCCAGTGCCTCCATTACAAGGTTTCAATGGGAGGAGACAGGCATATTTAAGCAAACTTAGGATTGGGTAATTTGAATAATTGCCATAGGCTCTGAGCTGTAGGGTGCTCTCCATTTGCTCAGTCCTGGCTCCGGGGAGACTTAGGACAAGGTCCTAAGCCTACATACAGTAGACTAAGTCCTACATACAGGCTCGGTGGCTGGGAGTTAGGTAAATGAGGTGGTGGGATACAGATTTGGACTGGTCTGTTTGTGCATAAAAAGTATGTTCTCTAGGAAATTAGCTAGCCTGGAGGGGTGAAATATATCAAGCATTAGCAAGACTCCCAACATGGCAATACTTCATAGGATACGGGAAGTAGAAAGGCGATGAGCTGGGGAGACGGCTCAGTCAGTGAAGTGTTTACTCAGCAAGCATTCAGGCCCTGAGTTCAAACCATAGAACCCATGTGAAGAAGTTGGGGTGCTCTGATAAACCCAGCACTGCCGAGGCAGGGACAGATGGATCTCCGGGGTTCACTGGCCAACCATCCTAGCCTAACCATCGAGTCTCCGGCCAATGAAAGACCCTATCTCAAACACCAAGGTGGACAGCACTTGAGGAACAACACCCAAAGCTGACCTCTGGCCTCCCAACACAAACATGCGCACGCACACACGCACACGCACACACGCGCACACGCACGCACACACACGACTAATCTAGCAACACTCCCTGCTGCCCTTCCCTTCAGAGGCTACACCCCATGAGGCCTGGCAAGCTGTCCCACCGCTAACTCTTCAGGCCAGCTGATTCTCACTGAATTACAGTACCATCACAGTCACCTGCCAGCGTCTCACACAGCTCCTCCTCCCTGGGTCCCGTGGCTGCGGAAGGAGGGCCCGGAGCCATTTGTTCCTACCTCATGAGCTTCTTCCCTTCCTACTCAAGGATTCACTAACTGCTTTAATGACAGGGAGCTGCGGAGGCTTCCGGATCTGTGGCCCAAGAATTTATCAAGACCTACAGGTTGGGTGCTCAGCAAGAGCTTCATGCTAGGCTGGTGGATTTGTTCCGTGTTCTGTGCTATCTAATTCTGTGGCTATTAGTCACACGTGGCTGCTACAAATGAGGGATTGAGTTCAAAATTGTTGGTTATTTTCACTCCCTTAGATTTAAATGGCTGTGTGTAGCCAGTGACTATGGTATCAGACCACACAGACTCTAATCCTTAGACATAAGCACTGTTCTAGACCGCACGGACTCTAATCCTTAGACGTAAGCACTGTTCTAAATCCTGAGGCAGAAGTGTGACTTAGCTCAGGGACAACCTGCTCAGGCAGACAGGCTCACCTCTGTGCCTCCAGGCCCCATGGGCCCTGACCGGCCTTGAGCACCATTTAAAGACAAAGAAAGGTAAAATTGTGGAAGGGGAGCTCAGAGCCCTTCTGTCCTGATTGCTCCAGTCAGTCTCATCTCTTCTGAAAATTATACTCAGGCTGTTCCTCTTACTAAATATTAGAAGGCTGGGGAGCTGGGAGCCGGTGTGAAGAAAGCCACGGACTTCTGCCCAGGGCATGCCCTCCAGCATCCCACACCTGCATGGGGGGAAAACCCTGGGCCAATAAAACCACCCACTCATTCTTGAAGACCAGAAAGCAGGACGCAACATGGCAGGGGGCAGGAGGGTATCTGTGGAGAAAGTGTGGGGGCCACTACCCAGAGGACTCCAAGAACACCAGGAAGGGCTCCAGCTGAAGCTGGGGCTGGAGGGGACTTCAAGCAGAACTAACGGCTGGTTACACGCCTTGTTAGCTGAGGTGGAATTCTTTCTGCCCGTTTCTCTTCTACGTTATTATTTCTACCACCCTCTGCTATCGAGTGGAAAGATTTTTGTTAACAATATTCAACTATTTGCCATTTCCAAGAGGGGGGAAAAAATCAATTAAAAAAGAGAGAAGGAATGTAAAAATTAATTTCTTCATCCCTTGTGCTGATCATTGAGATAGGATTCTCCCTAGTGGGGACACGGTGAAGAACACAGGTCCTAGGGTGTTTGATGGAGTGTTCTCTCTGTAGTGGTTAAGGTTACCTTGCTGTCTCCTGCTATGTCCTTGAAAATGTGGCCTGAGACCCAACACAATCTCCGGTTTGGGGCAGTTCCCCTTACTTCTCCATAGGAGAGGGACTCAAAATTCGGGGTGCTTGGCAACATGCTGAACCATCCTCATTGTAGACAAATGCAAGCCCTTTGACAAATGCGAATACATTTTGTTGCTGGGTGTGATGGCTTAGGCCCGTAATCCTAGCACATGGAGTCAGAGTCAATCTCAAGTTCAAAGCCACCCTGGACTATATAGAGAGACCCTATCTCAAAAAAAAAAAAAGAAAAAAAATCATTCTGCCTCTGCAGACTCTTTTGGGAGAAGGTAGATCCATGCTTCCTTTTTTTTCAGATCTGTTTTTTGCTATTTTTAATTATGTCTGCATGTGTATCTGTGCACAGGAACACTGGAGTCAGTGGATGCTGGAGGCACAGATCTTCCAGGAGCTGGAGTTACAGGTGGTGGTGAGCTACCTGGTATGGATGCTGGAAACCGAACTTGGGTCCTCTACAAGAACAGCAAATGCCCTTAACTGCTGAGCCAGCTCTCCACCACCATGCTTCCCTCTAAAGAATCTGTCTGTCATGGTCAATCATCATTGTCAATTTGACTGGCTTCAGGATTCTTACCACTGTGTCTGTGAGAGCCTTTCCAAAGAGGCTTAGCTGATGAGGACTCACCCTAAATGTGGGCATCCTCAGTCCACGGACTGAGGTCCCCTGCTGAATAAAAAGAGAAAAGAGCACTGATGTTGAGCTCACTCTTCTGACCGCATATGCATCGTGACCAACCACCTCATATCCCTGCCGCCGGATAGTTGCCACCCCTTCTGCTCCACGATGGACCGTACTCCCTTGAACTGTGAGCCAAAACAAACCTTTCTTTCATGAAGTTGTTTCTATTAGGTGTTTTGTCATAGTAATGAGGAAAATCACTAACATAGAATGTCTAGAAAACAGGAGTATGAACTCTTGATATGCCACCTCCTTCTCCATGCCTGGGTAGTTCCCAGAAGCTTCCAGAAAGTTCCATATGTGCTCTCATAACCCCAGACAACTCAGATCGCTAACAACATTTCCAGTGGAGAAACTTTTATAAAATATTACAATCAATTCAATTGCATTAACACGCCTGAACCTCTAAGTTCAGTGCGGTAGAAAACACAATACTTCTCTATTACATCAAGTGTCTGGTCAGATATATATCACGCGTAACTGAAACCAGAGGCACTGGTGGGGACCCTGTTTATCCCAACTTAGCAAAAGGAATTATCTGACAGTGGGAAATGAAAAACTACTAATAAACATTACAGTTTATTGAAAAGTTTAAACAATAAGATTAAGGAAACTTCTGCAATATTAAGAAATGTATATTATCCTACTTTACCTTTGCTTGGGGAATTCCTCAAGGACTTATTATTCTGTTACAGCACCAAAAGGCCCGTGTTATGTTAAGGGATTCTGCCTTCTCGCCGCGTTCCGCAGGAATCTGAAATTAAGAGGCAATCTTCCTTCAGCACATTGTACTTCCCTAAATTAGGTTAGTTTCCAGAGCAGAATTTGGAAGTCAGTGTTCCCCCGCACCCGGTACCTTTAGCCCCTGATAATAAATGCTCTGGAGACAACAGACCCTTCTTTCCCTGGGGCTTTTGCTGGTGACTGCTCAGTGCGTGGACCCAACAGTGAAGACACGGGAGAAGCTGTCTACCCTCAACAGCCTGAGGCACAAGGCAAAGGCCAGTAGCCAAAGGCTTTTGTGGAGGATGCTGTGGCCTTCGGTCAGCCAGAAAGCAGGGGTCTAGAGAGCTGCAGAGCGGCTTCCAAAACTCACAGAGAACTTGGGTTGAGTGGCCCAGACCCTCCAGGTGCATCATATTTCCTGCCTCATCTCTCCAGGGGTCACCATTAGCCCCCAACAGTGGACCAGCTCTTTCTCAGATGTGGACGTTTCAGAAGTAGGTTACGGCGCTGTTGTGAAGACCAAGAGTTCCAGACTCAGTAAAAACTGAGCTCTGATCCTCCCGATGTACATAGGGGGTATTGATAATGTGACTCAACATCACTGCAGACTCAGAGGCACAAGAAGAAATGTCTCTGGCCTTCCTGGAGGCTGAGACCGCAAACTCACACTCCTGAACCCTCCATACACATACCACACCTACATCACCCCAGATGTGAAGCTCAGACCCTGACCAACATCCGCAGGAAATCTGCTCACACTCATGGGTTCCAGAGGAACTTGGGAATGCTTGTGAGTGGGATGCTGAGGGGGAAAGAGAGATGAGGACAAGCCACATGAGACAGCACACGGCATGCCAGCCTACTGACGATCCCACAGCTAATAAGTAGCCTGTCACTCCAAGAACACCTTGTCTTTTTGGGTTGTTTTCAAAATAGTGACATATCTTGAGTCACCCATATGGCCAACTGCAGATGTGTGTGTGTGTGTGTGTGTGTGTGTGTGTGTGTGTGAGACCTGCCTCACACGCAGTCCGCAGGATGCAGCCATCTCTGGGAGCTGGATTCTCTCTTTCCACATTGCTAATAGAGACCTGTAGAAGGCAAGTGTGTACAGGTCAGCTCAGCCTGGACACTGGGTACAACCGGTCCCCAGAGGGACAGGACCCACAATACAGATTGAAAAGACAGTAAGAACCATCATTATCATCATCATCATCTCAAATACACCAGACTCCATGGGCAGCCTCTCAACATCTTAGTTTCCAGGCCTCAGTCTACCACACTGCAAAGTGCAGTAAATCTTTACCAGGGCTGGCAGGTTTTGTGATCTCAAATTCCAAACCCAAACCCTCTCCTGTTCCAGAATCGCTTTATCTCATTAACGACTGCTGCAGCTGTTTACCCCCACCACCCCCACTTCCTTATCATCTAATTACCCAGAGACCCTGGGGGCAGCCGCAGGTCTCCAGCACACTCTCAGCTGGAGAGGTGAGGGCAGAGCTAGCTTCTCACAGGTTAGGACTGAGAACTTGCTTTCTTCCATTGCGTTCATGTATGTTGGAAATTTCCCCAAATGCATTTTAATCTCCATCTGCCATTATAGGGAAATTTTCCCAATTTTTTTTGTTATTACATCTTGTCACTCTAGAATATAATGTTTAACCATCAACCCTCAAGACAAGCCTGTGCTTCAAGCTCAAAATCTCTCCCTTGGAAATTTATGCATCGTAAGTTGCTAGCTGATCACCCAAAGATGGCTGGCACTGGCTTTTGGCTCTATTTGTTCCTTCTTGCCACAGCACAATGGAACGATACTCAAACCTGAGTTTCCTTAGGCCTTCTTCTGGAAGTCTCATGGCAAGGCATGCTGGCCTAAGGCAGGTCATTATGCCAAAGAGGACATCCCAATGAAAGCCATTGGCCTCGCTTACCAAATCTGAGGGAAGGCAGCTGACGAAGCCAAGTAGAACAGAAGTCACACAAGTTAACAACACTAGTCACTGAGACGTTTGTCCCTGTCGACATAATCCCTGTGTAATAAAAACCCTTTAACAAGGGAAATTTCAAAGCAAGCATGAGCTGCGTTTCTGTGGGAAGGGGGTGTGTGCCGTGCTCATCTTGTTGAACAGTAAGGGAGAACCTGCCTACTCACAGAATCGCCCAGTGAAGGAAACAGTATTTATCCCCATTGATACAGCCGGTCTTTGTGGCCTCTGATGCGGCAGAAATTATTATACCATTTCACAGAAGGGGAGGTCACATTGAAGCACAGAGGTGGATTCACACTCAAATCTGTGTACCTTTAAAGCTCTTCCCAATAGTTATTTAATGTCCAGAGTCCCCTCACCTGACCCCCATCACACTATACAGAATCCATGCCAGACTATTCAGCCTCTGCTTTAACATCTGCAGGTACAGACAAAAGGCTCAGCCCCACCTACATCAGCCTCAACCCCCATCGGCTCCCTTCTGTGTGTGTGTATGTGTGTGTATGGTGTATCTGTGTGTGTATGTGTATGCGTGGTGGTGGTGGTGGTATGTGTATGGTGTGGTGGTGGTTGTGTGTGTGTGTGTGTGTGTGTGGTGTGTGTGTGTGGTGTTTGTGTGTGGTGTGTGGTGGTGGTGGTGGTGATGGGGTATATGTGGTGTATGTGGTGGTGGTGGTGTGTGTGTGTGGTGGTGATGGTGGTGTGTGTGTGGTGGTGTGTGTGTGTACCTGAATGTGGAGACCAGAGGTCAGCATCAGGCATCTTCTTTAGTTGTTCCTCCACCGTATTTGGTGAGGCTGCATCTCTCTCTGACTGGGGAGCTTGCTGGTTTGGTGAGCTGCTGGCTGGCAGGCCCTGGAAATCCTGCCTTTACCTCCAAGGCACTGGGATGGCAGGCACACAGCACACTAGGCTTTCATGCAGGTTTTGGGAACCAACCCCAGGTCATCCTGTTTGTGCAGCAAACACTTACCAATTGAGGCATCTTCCGACCCAGCCCCTACCCTTTCTCACCTCACACTGGGAGAGTCGGGAGCTGTCCACTCCCACCGGGATAGGATGCTAAGTGGGGCGCCTCAGAGCTGGTTAAACAAATAAACAGCCAGGCTAGTGGTGCACACCTTTAATCCCAGCACTCGGGAGACAGAGGCAGGCAGATCTCTGTGAGTTTGAGGCCAGCCTGGTCTACAGAATGAATTCCAAGTCAGTCAGGGTTACAAAGCAAGACCGTGTCCCAAAAAGAAAAATCTCCATTTGGAGATAGAGAGAAGAGATGGCTCAGTGGTTAAGAGTACTTACTGCTCTTGCAAGAGGACCCAGGTTCAGTTTCCAGCACCCAGATAAATGGCTCACAATTGCCAGTAGCTCCAGTTCCAGGGGATCCAACACCCTCTGAGACTTATTTGAAACAAGAAAAAGATAGAAAACAAAACTGGAAACTGGAACCTCGCCTTCTCCAACATTCAACAGTGCTACTTCCTCAGCAAAGCCACAAAGGCATGGATAACACAAAAAGCACCAGTCTGGTAGCCATCAGGTTCAAACATCAGGTTCAAGTTGGGATCGAGCCACGAAGAGATGGTTCCTTTCACCAGCCTCCACCAGACACCCAGGGAACTTGGGTTTGTACTTCTCACATTCTCACACCATGTCTAGATGAAAACACTGCCACCAGGGAGAGAAGTGCTGCTTTGGGCTGGCAAAGAGCAAGTCAACTGAGGGGCTGCGCTGCCTCTTCCATGCTTCCTGTGTGCCAGGCTCTGTGCATGGCACCTGTACCTGTCATCACTCCCCCTAACTACCCTGGAGAGAAGACTCTATTATTGCCCCCACCTCAAGGAGGTCTTGAGAGGTTGTGTTATCTCTGGACTCTAACTTTGCCTTTGCATCCCTGAACTTCAGTTGCACTGTGCTTCCAGCAATGGGTAGAGCTGGAATCTGACTCCTCTGGCTTCAGAGACAATGTCATCAAAGATCGCTTCAGCACATTGCAGCCAAGAGGTAGCATGGGCCTTCAGCACATTGTAGGCAAGAGGTAGCATGGGCCTTCAGCACATTGCAGCCAAGAGGTAGCATGGGCCTTCAGTACATTGTAGGCAAGAGGTAGCATGGGCCTTCAGCACATTGCAGCCAAGAGGTAGCATGGGCCTTCAGTACATTGTAGGCAAGAGGTAGCATGGGCCTTCAGCACATTGTAGGCAAGAGGTAGCATGGGCCTTCAGCACATTGTAGGCAAGAGGTAGCATGGGCCTACTAATAACTGTTCATAAGGCAAAAATCATTCACCAATGGCCTGATTGAAAAAACACACTGAGGGGCTGGAGAGATGGCCCAGCAGTTAAGGGCACACACTGCTCTCACAAAGGACCCTGGCTAGGTTCCCAGAACACACATCAGTCAGCTCAGGCATATACATAAACACACATACACACACAACTAAAAGTAAAAATTAATCTTTAAAAAAAAATCACGGAGATCACAGGTCTTAAATCACAGGTCTCTCAAATTGATTTTCAGAGCCAGTGTCATACTGATTTTAAAACCTTCAAAAAGAACCCAGATGAAAATGTTCTGCCTCGCTTATAATAGTGAATAATAACCTGAGAAGATTATTAATGAGAAGGACCTTGCTACACATTAAAAACCAGGAGCTACAGAGATGACTCAGTCAGTAAAGAGCTCACTATGCAAGCATGAGAATCTGAGTTCGGATCCCCAACACCCACATAAAATGTCAGATGTGCCTGTAACTTCAACAGGGGTTGGGGGCAGATCCCTGCAGCTCACTGGCCAATCTGTGAGTGCCAGGCTCAGTGAGAAACCCTGTCTTAAAAGATAAGGTGGAGCATGATCAAAGAAGACACCCAACACTGACCTTCTACCTCCACAGACATGTTAGCAAAGGCTAACAAACCATGGTTAAACAGAGCTCGTCCCGAGAATGCAAGGATGGCTCCCTTTAAGAGCTCAGTTCACATACAAGCATTAAACAGATGCTGGGAAATGATGCATAAATTTTAATTTAGTATCCACCCCAGATGCTATGGTTTACTTAAGCATCACCTAGGCCCACGTGTTAAATAAAGTGGGATCCCCTGGGCTGTGGAGCTACTGGGAGGCAGTAGAAACTTTATGATGTGGAGCCTGGTTGGAAGTTTTCTGTCATATACAATTGTACCTTTATATGGGACCCTCTTGTCTCTGTTTCTGTCTCTCTGTTTTTATCTGTCTCTGTCTCTGTCCATCTCTGTCTCCTGTCTCCATCTCTCTCTCCCTGTACCCAACCATAGCCTGAAACCTCTGAAACTTGAGCCAAGATAAACCTTTCTACTTTTTAAGTTGATTATCTCAAACATTTGTTACAGTTACAGAAATTTTACTAACCTACCGGACATTAAAGACAGAAGGGAAAAGTCTTCTTAGAATAAGGATACTTCCTTAATGAGATTTGTGCACATTAAGAGCCAAAGCGAAGGCCAGGCAGCATTGATTGTTGGAGAAGCTATGGAGAAACCAGAGCTTTCACACATTGCTGGTGGGTATATGAAACATTTTGAGAAAAGTTCTGGTACTTTCCCTATGAACCTGAATATGCACCTTACAACTCAACAATTGTACTCCTCGCTGTTTTCTCAAGAGAAAGGAAGAAATGTGTCCATAAAGGCTTTGCATTCAGTGTTCACTGCACCGTCATTCATAGTACCCAGAAATTGCAAAGGATTTGGGTATCCGGTAAACCTGAGCAAAAATCTGCAGCTGGGGATGTCACAGTCCCTTGAGAAGACCTTACCCCTAATATTAAACTAAATAGGTATGCAGCCAAACCACCTTCTAGTCACATTTACACCCCGAGTCTAGTAGCGTGGTCCACCTTTTCTAGAGACGCTTCATTTCGTAGTAGACAATGGTTAATATGGAGACTCAACTGGGAATATGTAGATGACGAGTAACCATTGAGAGTTCAGTCCTTGATGGGACATTCATGTCCCTCCCTGCAAGGCCCAGAGAGCATGATGAAAAAGGGGGACAGGAAGGTCGTAAGTGGTGGAGGTCAGGAGGAATCCCACGAAGCAGTTATTGAGATATGACAGGGCTGATAAAACCATGAATACACAGCAGCTGTGGCTACCTACGCAAGACCAGCACCAAATGTAATCGAGGAAGGTAGAAGGGGACTAGCTGGGGAGAAAACAGTCGTCTGCAGGAGCGGGAGGGCGTCTGAGCACAACAGGGTGAATAAGTTCACAATACATGGCAAACGTATATGAAACCATCAAAAACTAAATTTAAAGAAATAAATTAATTTATTAAATTGGAAAATAAATTGAAAATTTATTGAAATTGAAATAAATAAATAAATTGAAAAATAAAATAATTCATACATCCATCATCGAGATAGTGGCTAAACAGACTGGGGTGTATTCTTACCATGAATGTTTTAGTTAACTCACACTATTAAAAAAAATATTGTAGACCAGTAGCTGAATTGAAACAACCATCATCATTCATCTTAAAAATTCTAGTTGTGGGGGCTGGAGAGATGGCTCAGCGGTTAAGAGCACTGGCTGCTCTCCCAGAGGACCTGGGTTCAATTCCCAGCACCCACATGGAAGCTTACGACTATCTGTAACTCCTGTTCCAGGAGATCCTACCCCCTCGTGGAGTCAAAACACCAGTGGCCATCTTCTGTGTCTCCACATGATGAAGAAGCCTGGCAGGAGTGTGATTCCTAGGATATGTCAAACTAATTGACTAGGAGAAAAATCTGAGCTATGGTTGATGGAGGAGGAAGGATGAGGGCTGCGCCGGGAGGAGGCACCGTAGAACTTTCTGGAATGATGAGACTATTGTATAACAGAATGGGGACTGGATTTGCACACAGGATAGCATACTTAAGTTTGTACACTGAACTGGGTGCCAATTTTACTTGGATAAAAAGTACTGAAAACAGGTCTGGTCAGACCATTCAGTGGTTAAAGCCACTTGCCACCAAGCCTTGTGACCTGAGTTCAATTCCCAGGATAGAAGAAAAGAACCAGCTCCTGAAAAATCAGCTCTATGGACACAAGAGGACACGCATGTACACACACATGTATACACACATACATGTACACACATACATAAACACACACATATGTACACATGTACAGACACAAGTACATATGACACACATGCACATGTACACTCATACACACACACACATACATGTACATACACATACACAAATACATATACACACACACATACATACATACATATATACAAGCACATACACACACATAAATAAATGTACTTTTTAAACGTTGTAAAGTACTGAAAGCAAACACTGAACTCTCGCTAATGATACGCATGCTGAAACTTTTACAGATAAAATTACTGATGCCTTCAATTTACTTTGAAATACATCAAAAAATGAAGGTAACTTCAGGGGTGTATGAAAGGAAAGACAGATAATGATAGTTACATAATTAAAACAAGTGGGGCAGGGTGCTGATTGTACCAGCAAGGTGCTGGGTGGGAGTTTGCCCCGTGTGGCTCTTTCATCTTCTCTGTATGTTTGAAATTTGCATACTAAAATGTGAAAGGGCTGCACCGGCCTCACCCTGGGTCAAGCACAAACAGCCCCAGCAAGGACAGAAGCAGGCCCTGGGTGGCTGCTGGCAACATTATCCCTAATGTCACTCCCACAGCACCAGCCACATTTCAAATGCAAACGCCTTTGGGGACCTTCCTGCCCTCTACAGTAGGGAGGGGCTAAAGTCCCCACAGAATGCTCTTGAACTCCTGGCTTGCTGTCCCTCAGCTGTACCTGTCAAGCCACCTACGATTCCCAGAGAAGCCAGGATCCCAGGTTTTGGTATATGTGCCAGAACATTTTTTTAAAGATATTTTGTTTTGAAAATATAGAAAATACACCTGGCTCTCATTTATTTCCAAACTCCGTGTTCATGGGGAGGTAGGAAGACAAAGATAAAGGGTTTAATCCAATATTAGTGACTGAAAATTCTTTCAAAGGCTCGTCAGTCAGATGCTCTCGCTGCTCTTCTGGAGGCCAGAGTGTGGGTGCCAGCACCTACAGCAGGCCACTCACAGCCTGGCGCAGCTTCAGCTCCAAGAGATCCGACACCTCTCTGTCAGTGTGTGCCTCTCCCAGCACACACACACACACACACACACACACACACACACACACACACACACACACAAACACGCAAATAAAAAACTGTTTACTCCAAAAGAATTTTTTTTTTCCAGACAGCATTTTATATATCTGAGGCTGGCCTTGAACTTTCCGTGTAACTAAGGATGACCCTGAACTTTTGACATCTTGCCTCTACCTCCCAAGTGCTAGGGTTGCAAGAATATGCTAGGGCATCAAACCCAGGGCTCCCTCATAGGCAGACACTCTACTTGTTGAGCCACATCCTCAGCCCCTAATTGACTGAATTATAGGAAAAAACCTAAAGGTTTCAGTAAATAATGGATTATACATTCAATATGTAAAAATGAATAACTTTGCTATACATAAATTACAATCCATTAGAAAACATACATGAAGTTTCAATCCAATTTATAATAGCAACAACAACAAGAAATAAGCATAGTAGGAAACATCGGGCTATGAGTCAAACTTTAAAATGTTAACGAGGCTGGCGAGATGGCTCAGCAGGTCAGGGAGCTTGCCACCATGCTTCGGTAACCTGAGTCCAATCTCTGGGAACCACATGGTGGAGGGAAGAAACCAACACCCAGTGTTGTCCTCTGGGGATTGGAGAGAAGGCTCAGTAGCTAAGAGTCCTGATTGTTCTTCCAGAGGACCCAAGTTCAATTCCCAGAACCTACGTGGCACCTTTCAACCAAGGAATCTAAAATCCTCTTCCGGACTCCGCAGACACCAGACACACATGGTGTACAAACATGCACCCAGGCAAAGCACTCACATATGTAAAATTAAATAAAATAAATTAAGTTTTTAAAAGTTGTCCTCTGACAACTGATCCACGGCATGTACGTGTGCGTGCAAACATACATACATATGCGCACACACACAATAAATAAATAAAGGCATACATAAATAAATGTAATTAAAAATAAGATGAGATCTGTGAGGTGGCACAGAGGGTAAAAGGCCTTCCTGTCAAACCAGACAGCCTGAGCCCAATCTGCAGCGGATCTACCGCAGTGCAAGGAAGAACCTACTTCTCTCTCAAGTTGTCTTTTGACATCCACATTTCACACGCACACACGCGCACGCACAAACACACACACACACATGCACACACAATAAAATTTTAAAAGGTAAAATGAAAACATTACCAAAGTACCAGGCAGTTTAGGCTACACACGATGCTTCAGAAGCATATGCACCAATACCTCTTCAGCTTAAGACAGAAAAGCATTTATTCTCACCTGAAGTCAGCTATTGCAGGAGGCCCAGAGGTTCTTGTACTCTCAAATAAGCAATAGGGGAACGTGGACTGTTAGCACACAAGGTTGTTCCTTCAAGTGAAGGATACATCATCTGTTATCTTCGCGGAAGGCTGGAAATGGACGTGTGTTCTAGCCTGGTACCTTTGCGCTGTGACCAGAGCCCACACCAGACCTTCCCGAGACCCTAATCGTAAGCTTGCTTTTCTCAGTCAATCTATGAAACTCATCTTTATGGAAGTGTCACACGTACTTTACAAAGAATTTCCACGCAGTCTGATCATTATTTACTTATTTCCTCACAAAGACTTATGTGTGCTTTATTATGCACGCAGGATTGAGTTCATTATCACCAGGGAAGTTTTCACCAAATTGCGCTATGCTTAAATATTCCTAAAATAAACTACTTTGGAGTCAGACTCCTGAAGTTTGAACCAACACTGGCTACTGAATCGTGTTGAACCAAACTGCCGTCTTGTCTCTCTTGGATCATCTCCCTGCTGGCCGTGGAGATCACAGAGAACCCAGCAAGCTGTGTAAGTGGTCCTTGGATATCTTTATTGGAGCCTCCCCTCCTCCTTCTCTTCCTCTTCCTCCTACTCCCCCTCCTTCATTTTCTGACTAGGTCTCCGTATGTGTCCCATGATAGCTTGCAACTCAAGCCACCCTCCTGCCTCAGCTTCTTTGAGTCTTCTTAGTCACGATCACAAGATGTCTTCCTAGAAGAATGTCTTGCATATTTCTTGTGTTCCCTACATTTCTCGTTTTCTCAGTTAGTCAAGGCTGTAGAACTAGCTCTGGTCAGTGAAATGGGACATGTGACACTTTGGAATGGAAGTAATGACGAGCGACTGTCTAACTTCTGTTCCCATGGTGCTCGTGCTCTCAAAGGCAAGGCCTCGTGCACTCTGCACAGGTGCTCTGCTGCTGCGCGGTGCTCTACACGCAGAGTGCGCATAATTAAAGCACCAGTTAGTACTTCTTGGAAGACAAGTACTAAATAATAAGTCTGTGTGCAAAAATAACATACTGGGCAGGGAGAGACGTCCATGGCACCCCAGCACTCTGGAGGTAGAGGCAGAAGGAACAGAAGTTTAAATTCACCCTTGTCTACATAATGAATTTGAGGCCATCACGGCCAAGACTGCACAGCGAGACCCCATCTCAAAAGCCTAGATAGACAGATAGATAGATAAATAGATAGGAAGATATTATAAAACATCGACAATTATAATAATTTGCTATGGAAACATGAATTACTGGAACAATCAATGGAGAGATCAGAGAGCCTAGAGAGAGACAAACTGCACACTTTTGGCATAAGTTTGGCTGTCAGAAACAGAAAGGACGTTTTGCTGACTTGATAATGTTTGTTCAGCTGACTAGCTAGCCCCTGAGGAGGAGCTCAATCCCCACCTTCCTTCTTCATTTTTTATTAATTATGTGGTACTGGAATGGAATCCAGGGCCTCACGCATGCTTGGCAAGCCCTCTACTGGCAGGTACATCCCAGCTCCCTACCTGTCTTCTTACACATACTACATTCTGGATATGTGGGAGATTTAAACATTTCAAACAAGTTCACGGGCTAAGATGTACCTGCTGCAGAGGGCAGAGCCAAAGAAGTGATCCAAGTCCTTTGGAGGAGCCCAGAAGATCGAGAGTTAATTCCAGATAATTGGACATTGATAATGTTTTTCTGCTGTCCAAAGACACTATGAAAAGCTTGATAGATGTTTGGTTTCATTCGGTCCTGTGCATTAGCGACCCTCATGATTGTTCCTCTTGTAAACGGTTTTGCTGGTGTAGTGTTTAATTGTATTATAGAGATAAAGCTGCTTTTTTTTTTATTAACTTATACAGAAAAGAGGAAATGTTGTAGAAGTTAATTCTTTTTAGTTATATTTGAAATAATTGTTTTTGTGCACTGTTGGGGAAAGGGATGCATAGGCCTTGGCATTTTGTATTGTCTGCAGGTGTTGGATTTCTGTGGGGGATGTTTGATTGCTTATGACCTGCACCTGAGGAGTTCTGAATGAATAAAAACACCTGAGCCCAGAGGCTTGGGGTTCCACTGTCAAGTGTGGCACCGGCCATGACGGTGGTTTCCTCTGCTGAGGTCTAGCAGGGCTTCCACCTATGAAAATGTCTCCTGTCTCCTTGTCTGAACCACCAGGGCAGTGAACTACTACACATGGACAAAGAAGAAATAACAAATTCATGAATTACTACAGAAAGACATAAAAAAATGATTAGAAATTCAGAGAACAGTGTGATCTTTCCTGTATGTTCCTGAGACATATATAAATATATATCCCAGGAATTGTTTTGGAAATTAGCAAAGGTAATTACACAGACAAATGGAAACATTTCTTCCTGACAAAATAAAAATGAATGAGACATTTCAGTTCACCCCCTGATATTTTGCTATTTTTACTTTGAAATTTTTGAATACCTTAATAAATTTTTTTTAAAAAGCAAAACAGAATTGAATCTTAAAGACAACAGGAAAAAGAATTGCATATATACATACAATTATATGTGATACACACACATATGCCAATAGAGAATGATACTTCTCTCTCTCTCTCTCTATATATATACACACACACACACACACACACACACACACACACACACACATAGACAGACATTTTGTTTTTTGAGACAGGGTTTCTCTGTTATAACTCTGGCTGTCCTGGAACTCACTCTGTAGACCTGGCTGGCCTCGAACTCACTAAGATCCATCTGCCTCTGCCTCTGCCTCCTGAGTGCTGGGATTAGAGCTATGCACCTCCGCCACCACCATCAGGCTTCCACGTACATTATTAACTGGAGGAAGCAGGACATCATTGCTGCCAGTTTCTGAGCTGGGAACACAGGGCATGTATCACAATCCCACAAAGCCCAACCTCATCCTTGCAGGCCCACTGTGTGCACCCTCAAAGTGTTTATGAAACACACGCACAAATACCTTGAAAGTTACAGAGTCTGTCTGCAGAGGAAACAGAACACCTCTTTTTGATCCAGGCCCTCTACCATGTACCTTGTAATATGATGGTTTCTGCTCTCTAATGCCTAGATCAAAATCACTGGTCTGGAACCACTCGGATGAGACCTGCGGGATCCCACAGAAACAAAGTACCGCGAGCTACCTTGTGGAACAGGAAGTTTGCCAGACACAGAAATAGTTCACTGTCAGTGACCCGAGTGGCACATTGCACAGGGCCTGAGCTCTGGAGGGAAGAAGCAAGAATCTTGACTTTGCCACTCGCCAACGGTGCCTCAAACACATCCCTGCAACTCTGTTTCTTCACTCTAGAAAGAAACCGTTACACCTCTCCTGGGGGCTGAATGAGACCATACAAGTGAGGTGCTTTGTTAAAGGGCCCGTGTGTAGCCAACATTTAATTAGTAGTAGTTGGAGAAAAGTTAAATTAATTATTTCACCGTGGTATTGTGGAATATTATGCGGCATTTGGAAAGAATTAGACAGGGCTCTGCCTGCTTGTGTGGAAAGCGCTCCAGGCACATTCTTTCATGCAAAAGAGAAGCAAATGAGAGACCAGCATGTATACCAGGAGCGTATTTGGGGATGGAGAGACTGAGAAAAAACCAAATTGCTATGCATATTCAGAAATCTGCAGGGTCGCATGCCAGGGTTAGCTCTGGATCTCGGGAAGATGGGGCTGGAGGGACCCCCGTATATCCCTCTGGGCGCCACCGCCCTGCATGAACTTTTTAGTCTAGCATCTAGCATCGATCACTTTTTCAGTCTAACAGGGAGGTACACCACCTCCCGAACTGTACTGAGAATTGGGGCTCCAGGGCAGCGAGGAGCCCGCTGAGCCCGGAGCCATCAGCGCCGCCTTCAGACCGCGTGCTCCCTGCAGCTCACAGCCAGGGCCCAGGCAGTGATGTGAGGCACCTCGCTGTGACCTTGGCCCAGGCTGCACCGCATTAGCATTGTGCAGGCTTCCCCGTTTGTTCTTTTGTGCTCATTTTCCAGCCCTGGAAGCTTGGCGCCGCCCTGGCCGCATCCTGACACACTGGGCCACCAAGGCGCTGGTTGCAGACTTGGCCACTACCCGCTAGGGACCACTGGGACCCAGGGGACCCTGGGGACCCTGCCCACCGCCTGCCCAGCCCGCGCTGCTTTGAACTCAAAGAAGGGGAGGGCCCGAAAGTTGTGCACCCGATCTTCCCCTGGACGGTTCTCCGCAGGAAGACATCCTGTGCTCTGGGGCACTAGGCACACCAGGCCTTGCTTCCCGGGCCAGCCCAAGGGCTCTGGTCTGCAGCATTTACAGAGAAGGCTAAGACTACGTGTCACACAGGATTCAACAACGGAGTGCCGAGCACACTACCCAACTTATTCTCCCTCCATCCCTAAAGGTGGGTATTTGTATGTCCAAGGAAATGAGGTACACAAGGATCGTTGACTTTGACTTGGCAGGGATCTGGACATCCATGAAGCTACTCCACTGGAGGAGGAAGCCGTAGAGAGCAGCCATGACGAGCCCTAAAGGAGACCGAAGAGAGCTCTCAGCTCCCTCCAGGGAAGTTTCTGGCCAGCTCCAACAAGAAATCCAGGAAAAGAGTGGCCTTTCAAGAAGCAGCTAAGATGCCCAGAGAGTCCAGTGTGTCATGTCTGCTGCTCCAGTATCAAAGGGAGTGGCATCCCTATCCACCCCAACTCTTCACCAACCCTGCCGGGCCGGTGGTCCTGTACCTGCCGTTACCTGGGAAGGGGAGAGACCAGGAGTAAAGCAAACCTAGTGCCTGGCTACAGTGGTCAATGGTGTGGTGAGCCAGGACAGGCACACAGATGAGGAATGTGCCAAGACTAGATATGAACCGTAGCATTGATTTTGGACAGCAGATGGTTATTGACAGTGGTGCCAAGGTAATCTAGTAGTGAAGGACTAGTTTCAGCAAACGATGGGACAGCTAGAGTCTCATCTGCACACCATTAATGAAAAATAACTCGAGATCCGGGGAGAGGCAGAGCAGAAGAGCACTCCTTTGCCTAGCGTGCTCAAGGCCCTCTCAGCACTATGAGAGAAAAAACTAACTCAAAATGGATCCTAGCCCTAATGGAGAAGGAAGAAGTAAAACAGGGATAAACAAATCAAAGTTTAAAAGCTTAGAAGATGGGCTGGAGAGATGACTCAGCAGATAAGAGCACGTGCTGCTCTTCTAGAGGATTTGAGTTCTCTTCCCAGCACTCACTGCGGTATTACACAACCTCCTGTAACTCCAGCTCCGGGAGACCCCACCCCTCTTCTGGCATACCTAGGCACTGCACTCACGTGCACAGATACATACACACTTACATAATAAAAAAGATCGGTTCCTAGCCTAATCTTCATCAGACAGGCTGCCTCAGGCAGCAGATGCAGAGGCCCAGAGCCATTCATCCTGCAGAGCTCCAGGAACCCCTCAGAAGAAGGGGATATTGCAGGGACCAGAGGGGTTGAGGCCATCAGGAGAACAAGCCCCGTGGAGTCAACTGACCAGCCCTCTTGGGGTTCCAAGAAGTCTAAAGCTGCAGATATAGAACCTGAAGGTTCCCCTAGATATGTCTTGTCGTTGTCTGGCTTGGTGTTCTTGCATAGATTCTACAGGGTAGAGTTCTTGTGTATTGGGAGAGGGGATGTCTCTGACTATTTTGCCTGCCCTTGGAACCATTTTCCTCTCTTGTCTAGTCTACCCTTGATGTAGGGATTAGTGCCTGGCCTTGTTCCGTCTTCTTATGCCATGTTTGAGTAGTAACCCTGGGAGGAATGCTCTTTTCTGTGAGGAGGGGGGTGCGGAGAGACAGGGGTGGTGGTGGGTGGGCAGAAGTAGGGGGTAGATTTGGGAGAAAGGGGAGATGAGGGAACTGGAAAGAGTGGAGGGAACAGAGGAGGGGAATTAGGATGTATTATAGGAGAGAAGAATAACTGATTAATTAATTAATTTTTAAAATAGCTTAGGAAATGTGAGACCTGTTTGTCTCAAACAAAACAAAACAAAAAAAATTTAAAAATCTTTGTGCTACAGAAAAGGGCAAGGAAACCCCAGGTCTGAGTTCCTTTTCTATTGCTGTGATAAAACACCATGACCAAGACAGCTTACAAGAGGAAACTTGTAACTGGTCTTGTGGGCTTGTGTGTTCCAAAGGGTTAGAGTCCTTGATAGCAGAGAGAAAGCATGGTGGCAGGAACGGCTGAGAGTTCACGACTGATTCACAAGTAAAAAGCATAGAGAGAAACATTGAGAATGGTGTGGTCCTTTGAAACCTCAAAGCCTAGCCCCCAGTGACATTCCTCTTCCAACAAGATCACACTTCCTCCAACAAGGCCACACCTCCTCCAACAAGGCCACACCTCCTGCAACAAGGCCACACTTCCTCCAAGGAGACCACACCTTGTAATACTTCCTAAACAGTTCTACCAACTGGGGACCAAGTATTCAAACATGAGCCTATGAGTTGTTCTCATTCAAACCACCACACCAAAAATGATTTTTAAAATTACAAATGATATATCCAGTAAAGGACTTCCTGCCAGAAAATAGAACATATAAAGAACTTTTGAAAATTTTACTGCTCAGTAATAAAAAAGACAAACCACTACTTAAAAAATTTAAAAACCAAAACAAAAAGACTCCAAAAGCACTGGAAACAAAACGACAGACAAGCAGAATCACGATCAAACTAAAAAGCTTCAGCACCACAAAGAGACAAATTAAGAAAGGAGAGGAGATACTATATGTATGCGTAACTCTGAAAACTCAGCAATAACAATAAGGGCTGGGGACGTGGCTCGGTCGCTACAGTGCATGCCTAGCATGCTGAAGCCCCAGGTGTAACCCCCAGCACTACATAAGCGAGTCATGGTGGAGCATACCTGTAATCCCAGCACGTGGAAAGGGGCAGGAGGCTCGGACACTCAGTGTCGGCCTCAGCTGTATGGCAAGTTGGAGGTCAGCTTGGGGCAGATAAGATCCTGACTCAAAAAAAAAAAATCAGCATCACTAAGCGTCACCAGACAAATGCAGATCAAAAGCGCAGTTAAAACAACACCTAACTCTAGCAAGAATGGCTGTTGCCAGCAGGACGAAACAAGCAAGCAAACAAACAAACAAACAAACAAAAAAAAGACCCACATTCTGGTGAAGATGTGGAAGAAAGGGAGCCCTAACCCCCATGCTGTTACAACACCACACAGCTATCATGGGAAACAGCACAGAGAATTCTCCGCAACAACCGAAAGCTACAACTTTGGACACAAGTCCAAAGGAGACGAAGTCAGTGTGTGAATGGCACAACTTCACTCCCAAGTCCCGTTGCAGTGTGGATTCACAGCAGCCAAGAATGGAAAGAATGTAGCTGTCCATTCACTGAGAATGGACCAGGCCTTACAAATCTGAAGGAATACTACTCAGCCATTCAAAAGGAGAACTTGTCATTTGCCACAATATGGATGGAGCGTAAGTGAAATAAGTCAGAAAGACAAGGGTCGTAGAAGTTTATTTTTAATTGTGTTTAAAATAATTGCTTTGTGCAGTGTTGGGTGAGAGACTCCCTAGGTCTTGGCGTTTTGTAGCGTCTGCAGGTGTTGGAGTTATGTGGGGGATGTTTGACTGCTTATGAGCTGCACGTGCTATCAGTAGAACACCTGAGGAGTTCTGAATCAATAAAAACACCTGAGCTCAGACCTTGTGGTTCCACTGGCCATTATGGTGGTTCCCTCTGCTGAGGTCTGCCAGGATTTGCACCTATGATTATGACTCCTTATTGTCCTTGGTGAGACACCACAGCAGCCTAACTACAACAGACAAGTTTCACATGCTCACTCATATGGATCATAAAAACATTGATCCCAATCCCATAGAAAGGAAGAGTAGAATGGTGGTTACCATAGGCTGGGAGAGTAGGGGAAGGGAGGGCGGGGAAAGCTTGATCAATCAGTGCTAAGTTGCACACGAGGATGAGAGTCAAAAGTTCTAATGTCATTGTACGGTAGGTGACCACAGACAGCCACTGTGTGCCGCGTATCCCAAAGAGCTAGAATAGAGCTTTGACACATATCTACCCTCTGACGTGCGACATGATGTTGTCATCTACGAAGTTCACCCTTGAGAATCACACAATTGAAGGAGAAACGGAAAATCACAAACAAAATCTCACGGTGTTTTAAGTTTATAATCTTGGGCTGGGTTCATTCAGGGCTCTCCTGGGCACGTCCAATCCACAAACTTTGGAGGCAAGACACACCTCCCAAGGGGTTGAATGTTTAGGAAACTGATTTGTTTAGCCTGGCTGCACAAGGGATACATACTCTGAAACACTGTATGGTGGCACTCTATTAATATGTGAAATTTTATTGATTTTCATATCAATTTTTAAAAAATCCTTAACTAGGGAGGGGTATATACAGATAATTTCCAAAAGATATGCAAATGGCTGATACACACATGAAAAGATACTCACTCGGAATCATTAACCACTAGGGATGTTGAGTATTAAACTACCTCACCGGAGTGGCTATAAGCCCCACGCAGAGACAGAACATGGAGAAACCTTCGTGCATTGCTGGCAGCACAGTAAAATGCCATAACCACTGGGAAACAGTTTAACAGCTCCACAAAAAGTGAGACATTGGATTACTGTATGACCCAGCCGTTATATTCCTACGAGACAAAAATATAGAAACACAAAAACTGTACCTGCAGGATTGGAAAGGTAGCTCAGCAGGTAAGAGCGCTTGCTACTCTTGCAGAGGACCGAGTTCGGTTCCCAGCACCAGGTGACACATGGCTGTCTATAACTCCAGCTCCAGGGGATCTCTCCTGACTTCCACAGGCATACACATACCTGTTTATATACACACACAGAAATACATACACATAAATAAAAATAAATCTTTTTTAAAATGTGGTGAATCTCCTATCATTATTCATGATTACAAAATAAAGAAAATCCAACGGTGAATGGGTAAGCAAACTAAGGGCTGGCCCACACAATGGAAGATTATTCACCAGGGAAAGGAATGAAGTACTGGGGCCTGCTACACTGTGAACTTTCAGGACGCTATGCCAAGTAAGAGAAGCCAAGCACTAAAGGCCACGTATTATGTCAGTCCATTTGTATGAAATGGCTAGAACGGGAAAATCAATAAAGGCAGGAGGTACGTTTGAGGCTGCGAGGAGCCGAATGGGCAAAGGTGATTGAGATGGACTGCAGACAAGTCTCAGGCTTCTTTGGGGTGTGGTTTACAGATTCTGGAATGAGATAGTGCCAGCAATTACATGACTGTAAATACACAAAAAACCGCTGAATCGTACACATCCAACAGATGAGCTTACGGTATGTGAATTATATCTAATTAAACTGTTTGATTATTTAGGACGGCAGGGGGATGACTCTGAGGGTAATGACCACACAAATCTGATGGTTGAATTTGGTCCCCCATATTCCTTGTAAAAGGATGGATGTAGTGTTGTGAAGTGATCCAGCACACCTACAGGGAGATAGGAGATGGAGACAGAAGAATCTCCCAGAAGCCTGAGAGCTGTAGTACACATGAAGCAGAAACAAGAGAACCTGTCTCAACAAGGAGGCAGGGGATCCTCTGACCCCCACACATGCACATACACCCCCAAATAATAAATAAATAAATAAATAAATAAATAAATAAATAAATAAATAAATAAATAAAATTTTTCTAAGAATGTTAAAAGAAAGGGACATGGGTGTGGTGGTACCAGATTTCTCAGCACTGAGAAGACTGAGGGAGGAGGATTACAAATTAAGACCTGTCTGGGCTACAGAGTGAACAAGAGGCCAGTCTGTGCTACATAGTGAGAGACCCTGTCTAAAAGAAACAAAACAAAAACAACTGGTCTGGAACTGTCCCGTGGTACAGTGCTTGTCCTAGCATACAAAAGGTCACAGGTTCAATCCCAGGCACTGCAAAATTTACATTTTTAAACTAAAATAAGGTAGAAGAGAAGGAGGTTAAAGCATTAGCTGTGCAAGTAAAGGTCACTTAAAGAGTGCAGCACAGGGCTGGGGTGTAGCTCAGTGGGTAGAGGGCTTGCTTCACACACAGGAAGCTGCTGGGTTTGATCCTCAGCACGTCATAAACCAGGTGCGATGGTGCATGGCTGTAAGCTCAGGTATTAGGAGGATTAGAAGTTCAAGGTCATATGTGCCTACATAGTTTGAAGCCAGCCTGGTATTCATGGGATCCTGCAGGGGGCGGGGGTGAAAGAGAAAGAGAGAAATGGGGCGGGGATGGAGGGGGTCAATTAAAAACGTCCTAGTCCTTTCTTTCCAGCCTGTGGCCTCGCCCTTCTCTGGACAGGCGTGATGCTTATCAAACAAGCAATTCCCAGCGCCTACGTTCTTCTGGGGCGGGACTAGAGAGCCCCACGTGGAGAGCATAGCAGGATATTAAGTCTCAGTCCTCAAACTCAAGTGTCCAAGGGATGCTTTCATTTTCTTTAAGTTCACCTTGGGGGGAGAGGTCGATTCCTCTAAACTATGGGAAACTTAATCCGTCCTTACCAGGACTCATCCCTAACCCAGGGTGGTTCCTGGATGCTGGGATCTTGGGCAGTACCAAATGTAAGAGGACTCTGGTCACTTATAAGTCATCTGTCCCGCTGGGTCCCAAGAAGATGGATGAATGTGTCATCGTCATACCCTCCAATGACAGACAGCTCTGTTGCTTTCATGCCGCTCGGTCAGGGCTCTGAGATCATATCTGCCCTGAACCTGAGTCTCTGCAACCTTTGAAGGGTCCAGCTAGGCTGCCCCATTTCGACCCCCCACCTTCACTTTCCAAGAAACTCTCCACTAACATGCCCAGTACCATTTCTTCAAGGATCTTGGCTCTAACAGAAGTGGCCCTATCATCCTTTCAATCACTCCTGCTTGGCCCTGCACAAGAATCCCAGAGGCAGAATAATTTGAAGGACAGGCTGCAAACTTGGAGAACAGAAAAAAAAGAGAAATGCATTCTTGCATCAAAAATAGATCCTGCCACAAGCAGCCACCAGAAAGCTGTGACAGGTTGTGAGGGGCTGTGCCTTGGGTAGGAGTTGGAGGCCGAAAGCCTGGGCAGTGGTCTGCAGAAAAGCTCGGCTGTGGTAAGCCACTCATAAATAATCACAGGAGGCATGAGGGAGCAAAAGGGCCTGGCTACCTCAGCTAGAACAGTAAGCTTTCTGACCTAACCAAGGCCACACGATATCCCAACATCAGAGGCAGGGTGAGGCTGGGTGCCTGACACAGGCCTTTTACCATCTCTGGTTCTAAGCCCAGGACAGGATCTACAGCCAAGCAGCTGCTGCTGTGAACCCCCACCCATGACTGGGCTGCTACTTAGGACAAAGCATCTTCCTCAGCCACCTTCAGAACAACCACCGTCATCAGTACCGTTGAACTGTGCTTCCAATTGCTGGTGCCCTTCCCTTTTCCATTTACTCTGCACGAGAACTCTCCTGAAGTCACTATTTGTTTATCTGTTTATTTAGACAGGGTCTCACTCACCGTGTAACCCTGAGTGGCTTGGAACTCACTATGTAGACCAAACTCACAGAGACTGGCCTGGAACTCACAGAAACCAGCCTGCCTCTGCTTCCCAAGTGCTAGGATTAAAGGTGTGTGCCCCCACACGCAGCTATTTCTTTAATTAATTTGTATGTGTGTGCATGTGTGCATGTATGTATGAGGGTGCATATGGAGGCCAAAGATCACCCTCAGGGTTGCCTGTCAAGAGCCATCCTCAGTATATTTTAGAGATGGCCCATCAGTTTGACTAGCCTGGCTAGCCTAGTCAAAGCCTCTTGTCTTTGCTTTCCCTGAGCTGGGACAGCTCAGAAGACAAACACAGAAAACAACCTCTTACATCAGTGTTGGGCACTGAACTCAGGTCCTCGTGCTTGTGTGCAGGCACTGGGCTGTCTCCTCAACCCCTGCATTCCTCTTGTCTGGCTCAGAAAAACAGAGAGTGGAGTAAGGCAGGCTCCAACCTACACCTGCTGACTCCAGAACACACACAACTGCCAACTGTTTAAAATCATGCATAGAGAGGAAAATTCCTGTCTGCTGGGAGTCTGGGGGAAGGAGAGTGATTACCCCATCCACTCATCACAGGCCAACCACAGCCAAAGCCAAGGGGACTCTGAGTCTTAGCAGCCCCTGAGTGACAGCCTAGCCCCTCTTTTCCTCGGGGGATTGCCCTGCAAGTCTGAGCTCAGAATGCAAGGTCAAGGGTGAGTGAGAAGGCTCAGCAGGTAAAGGCATTTGCTGAGAAGCCAAACAACTTTAGCTTGATACCCCAAACCCACAGGGTAGAAGGACAGAACTGACTCTACAATCGACCTTTGACCTCCACACTCATGATGTGGCGCGTGCACACCCGCACACGTGTACACAAACAATAAATAAATAAATGCTTTCTTTTAAGTGGTCAGATGACAGAGTCCAGCTCAAGCTTCTTCAGGCTCACCACGCCCCTCAGCAGCTCCCCGGGTTCCCAGCCTTGACCTGCTGAGGAGCAGGCTCTGCGCTGGAACCTGGAAACCTGCGTTTGGCTTTCCCTGTGACCTTGGTACGTTGCTCTACCTCACAGGCTGGGTGGCTTTCTTCTCTGTGGAAGGAATCTGTGTCCCTCATTCAGGGCAGACGATTTACCCACCTGACTATCTTTCTATCAATGGTTCCCAGCATGTCCTGTCTACTGGGCCTGATCTGATTTCCCAGCCCCAGGCATCCTCTCTTGCCTCCCTGTCTGAACCTCTCTTCCTGATGCCCCTTCCCATGGGAGCTTCTTTGCTACTGCTCAGCATCACTTCCTCCAAAACCATCTCCTCCTGTACATTCACAGCACAATGTCTTTGGATCACCCAACAGCACACTTCCTCCCTTGCTTTTACATGGGCTGTATCCTTGCACGAAGCACAGAGTGTGTGGTCTGATTAAGGGTACATGATTTAAGCGGTGCTGACGTCAAACCAGGGCTTTGTGTGTGCTACCTAGCTAGAGCCCTGGCACTATTCTCTCCCCACCTCCTCCTTTCCTTCTTCCCTCCCTCTGTCTTCCTCCTCCTTCTTATTCTCTCTCTTTCTTTGAGATGGAGTCTCCTGTTGCCCAGTCTGGTCTGGCACTCCTGGGTTCAAGCAATCTTCCTGCCTCAACCCCTCCAGTTCCTGGGACTACAGACATGTGCTACCAACTGTTCTCTTCCAATTGAAGTATTCCCTCCTGAGTGGAGGAGAAAGGTTCATGGGAAGCTTTAGACATTGATTCCAGGCAAAAACCCTTCATTCTTTTGCCCAATTCAATCACCAGTCCTAGTCCTGGAGCCCTGGAGCGTTTTGGCCTCCTTACAATCTAATCCTAAGCCTAGAACTGGAAGGCTTCAGCCTCTGAACAATCTAAAACTTTTAAACCTCCTTGTAATCTGATCAACATACAAGACTTACTGCTGGCTGAGCCAGTCTGACTCTTCTGGTTCAACTCACTCTCTGTTCTGGCTCAATCGCTTCTCCAAACTGCCTCTGTTTCTCTGCCTCAGACTCCTCAGACTGCTTCTGTGTCTCATCCTCTGTGTCTGTCTCATACTGCCTGCTTCAGACTGCTCCTTTGACTCAGTCAGCCTCTCTGCTTCTCTGCCTTCTCCAGTCCAGCTTCATTGTCTCTGTGTCTTGTCCTCTATTAGTCCCATACTGCCTCAGTCTCTTATTCTCTGTGTCTCTTATCCTGTGTCTTATCCTCAGATTGCCTGCTTCAGACTGCTTGCCTCATACTATCTCTGCATCTTAACCTCACTCTCTGAGCTGAAAGCCTCCTTTACTATCGTGAGAGTTAGGCTTGTCCTCACTCTGACTCATTCTGTTAACTCTTTCTCTGATTCATCACATTGCCTGTCCTTCACTGACTCATCTCAGACATCACTTCCTGTCCTGCCCTGACTTTTGAATTCTGTTGCCTGTCTTGCTTCTACTTCTTTCTGTCTTGTGGATAAAAGGCAAGTGCTACCACTGCCTCCTGAATGCTGGGATTAAAAGTGTCTACCAACATTCTTTCTACATTCCGTCCAGACCACACAGGTCTCTGAGTGTGATCCCTTCATACAGACCCTTGGATGTGATCTCTTCATATAGACCCTTGGATTTGATCCTTTCCTATCTATCACACAGGCCTATTCCTCTATAGGAAGCTCACAGAAACAAGAACCAGAAAGCACAGAGGGTTACAATTCTCATGTCCTCCCTACAGAAGCAATAAACAATTGCTGGGGAAGAGAAGACTCTTCACTGGAGTTTCCTACAAGATAGACTGGGGAATGGAGCATTGAAGATTTCTCCCATGCTGGGGTAGGCTGTGAGTCACCCATGCTCCTGTAAGTAACCCCAATAAATTTGTTGGCTTACAAAGTTAGCCCTAGATAGAAGTGTTTCCTTGGCTAGCTACCTGCTCCCTGTCTCTGATAAACAGATGTATGTTCACATCTGTCCAGGAAAAGTCACATAACAGATGCTTGGCTAGTATTTGTCATTCTGAGACTGCTTTATTTCATTTAGCATAGTGTTCAAAGATGAAGGATCAGAAGTTCAAGGTTATCCTTGGCTGCATAGTGAGCTCAAGAGCAGCCTGGGCTACATGGAACACTGTCAAAAAGAGAGAGAAAAAAAGAAAAAAGAGGCCAGGCACACACCTTTAATCCCAGAAATCTGGAAGCAGAGGCAGGCATATCTCTGTGAGTTTGAGGCCACCCTGGTCTACAGAGAGCATTCAGGGCTGCAATAGTGAGACCCTATATCAGGAAGAAAGAAAGAAAGAAAGGAAGAAAGAAAGAAAGAAAGAAAGAAAGAAAGAAAGAAAGAAAGAAAGAAAGAAAGAGAAAGGAGAAAAGAAGGAAGGAAAGAAAAAGAAGAGAAATCATATACAAGTCTCCTTCCATAAGGAACTTAATAGACTAATCAGCACACAGACAGGGAAGAGAACGCTGCCCGTCTGGGCATGATGGGCGCTGGCTGTCATGACAGGTGCAGAGGGCTTCAGATCCTGGAGACAGAGGATGGCGATGGTGGTGGCAGAGCTGTGTGAACGCAAGGCCCCTGAACTGTCCATCTATGTGGCCAAAATGGTTAAATTAAAACTAAAATGAAAGGGCGGAGCCGAGGGCTCAGTTGGTAAAGGCACTTGCTACCAAGCCTGGCCTCCTGAGTTCCATCCCTGGGGCCCACGTGGTGGAAGGAGAGAACAGACTTCAAGTCGTCCTCTGACCGACACGTATGTTCTGTGGCATATGCACAAATAAATAAATAGATAAATAATACTGGTTAATTAATTTAATTAGTCAATTAACTAAAAGCTGGGCACAGTATTTCACACCTGTACTATCAATACTTGGGAGGGAGGGAGAGGCAGGAGGATTCTGAGTTTGAGAACTTCCTGGGTTATACAGTGAGAGTCTGTTGCAAAACAAAACAAAACAAAAAAAAAACAATGTTCCTAAATTCAATTAAAAGAGTCATTTTAGGCTAAAACTTTCGAGGGTCTTTGCAGGAACAGAAGCAGCTGAAAAGATCCGCTTAAAGTTTAAAATGTTTGGATATAAATATCTTTAGCTTCAGTGAGCCACCCATATAAACACGAGTCCCACGGCACAGCTCTCTTCTTGCTGCTCTGAAGGGTGACGTGGGACTCATCCACACAGGAAATATCTAAACGACCTGCTGATTGCAGGATAATATTCATACGATGAGGTTAAAAGCACTGGCTGGAAAGTTCTTTCATGAGACCCTGCTACACGAGAGGAGAAAATAATTTATGAGAACACGAACAATTAGCACTTTGTAAAAAAGAAATAATGCGCTTCACTTGATCCCTATATTTAACATCAATTAAAGATTATCCTCGTGAATGAAACCCGACCTGGAAATTAACAAGGGATTTAAATTGCATTATGCAAGCAAGAGAGAGGAGCCGGGAGCGTTGGTTCAGGGTTTCCAAGATCCACAGTTGCATCTGTGTAAGGCAGCTTGGCCATTCCTTCACCTGTCTCTGAGATGCAGGATGCTCCCGCTGACCACACAGAAGCCATGGCCTTGGCTTCAGAAAAAAAGAAAAAAAAGGGGTGGGGGAAATGTAATTAAAAAAAAAAAAATCCTGCATAGCAGCAAACACAAGGTTGGCACCCTTCATTTTTAAAAATAACTTTTGGGTCATTTTTTTTTTTTTAACTGATCAAACTGACCTAGGCGAGTCCCTGCAAAGGGTGTCTGTGCTGCTCCAGGATTTGTATGTGGATCATCCCTACAGGACTATTCAAATGGGCGGAGAGGGCCGGGATAAATGAGGAATTATATTCCAAGTCAGCTGGTTCTAAGTCACTAAATTTTTTCTCCACCAAAACAAGAAGTTCAAAAGAGATAAAATGAGCTGGATGTGGTGACTCACAACGGCAATCCGAGCACTTGGGCAACTAAAGAGGAGTGTCTTGAAATCAAAGCTATCCTATGCTGTATAGTGAATTTGAGGCTAGCCTGGGCTACATAGCCAGAGACCCCATTCCCCAATCTCAAAAGGGTGGGGCAGGGGGATAAGACAAATGTCGGAAAACAAGTATGGGCTCTAGCTATTTTTTTTTTATTTCAATTTTATTTTTTATTTGTATGTATGTGTGCTCCCGTACAGGCCATAAGAGGGCGTCAGATAGCCTGCATCTGGTTACAGGAGGTTGTGAGCCACCAGACTTGGGTTCTTGGGATCCCAGCCTGGGTGCTCTCAATCATCAGTTCATTCCTCCAGCTGGACTCCAGCTACTCTGTGTCCTCAGCAACTCCTACCCATTAGATCAGAATTGTCCTTAGATCTGGAGTTCACAGAGAGCACTGGTGACAGCGAAAGCACAAACACCTGCAAAGAGCATGCGCAGAGCCCCGGTGCTCCAGAGCCTGTACTTAGAATGGAGAGGGAGCTCTGGCTTGGTCTCCTTCTGACACAAAGCATACTGCTGCTTCCCCGGGGGACGCGTCAGGACCACAGCCCTGATGCTGATGGCAAGAATTGTCCCACTGGGAGGGATCAGAGTGCCTCTTGCTATCTTTCAGACTCCTGGAAGAAAGAAAGGGTCTTGTTCACAGCCTAGAAGGGCCCACTGAGAAACTGACTTTGTCTTGTGCCCAATACCCCAACCCCCTCTACTGTTGATCTTACTATGTGTGAATGCTTTGGTTTCTGTGACTAGTGCTGGATCCGGGAAAATCTCACCCCTTTTCAGAGGGGTGGCTCATCTCTCGCACTCCTGTTTGCTGTGCGGATTGGTTTCTTCATTGTTATCTTGGGAAAAGAGAAAGCAGATGTTAACCATTACCCCTTGAGAATTCACCTTGCTATGCTGTAAAATTCTGCATTATTAACATTCCAAAATTCTTCCACTCCTGTGCACATCTTAGATGGGGGTGTGCGTGTGAATATTTGAGAATTCAAAACTGTGGAGAGAATGGAGGTGGCAGAAGTTTATTAAATTGGCCCAGGGCAGTTTTGAAATTTGAAAGTTTCTCACACTCCATGGCTCTGGGCCAACTCCTGGCTGGCTCAGCTGCGCAGCCCACACAGGGCTCTGTCACCAAGGTGCCTCTCTCCATCCTCACAGAGGTGAGGCAAGCATCTGGGGGTGCCGAGGGAGAGCTTCAGATTCTTCTAGCTCCAGCTAGGCTCACGGACACACCGGGAACACATGGGAGACGCTCTGGTGTCTTCACAGTGAGTGCATCAAATCTTGACACAGCGGTAATGTTTGCAAGTCCTCCTGAGGCACCTTCTCCCTGCAGAAGCCAGCGATGGAACCCACGGTTCCTCCCTCTCAGATCTGCCTGACCCACGGGGGCGTAGGGGGCTCACACTGTTGTTGTTGCATTGTTCTTCTCGTTTTTCTCTGTTCTGGGAGAAAAGAGAAGGCAAAACCAAATGCTTGTGAAACTGTCCCACACAGCCACACATGCTTTTGCCACACAATGACAGCAGGTTCCTGTAGCGACAGTCGAGTGCTGAGATCCAGGGCTTTGAAATCAGAAAGACTCCGGCTAACTTCTGACTCTGTACTTTCCAGTTGTATCACCATATTCAAGCTGAATGGTCCTCAGTTTCCACCTCTGTGAAATGGAAACACCAGCAATACCTGAGCTGCATGGGTGCTCTGAAGACTGAATGAGGGAATTGACATAAAATATAGTCTCTGGCATGTAGTATTGCCAAGAAATGCAGGTGGCATTTTTATTATCATTTAATTATTTAATTGTTTACTTGTTTCACTTTATGTGTATGAATGTTTTGCCTGCATTGCATGCGTAAGAACCCCCAGTGCCTGTTCGATCCCCTGAAACTGGGGTTATGGACAATTGTGAGCTACAGTGTGGGTGCTGGGAATTGAACCGTGGTCCCCTGTAAGAGTAACAAGTGCTCCTAACTTCTGAGCCATCACTCCAGCCTTGGGTTTTATTATTTTCATCATTGTTATCATTGGTGAGAACATGGTTAGGCAGCTGGGTCCCTAGGAATGGTAGCACCCCAGAAGTCTGACCCTGGAACTGCAAGATGAGATTTGTTTCATAAGCCAGTGAGCTTGACAGGAGCCATGCTGAAAAACAAAGTGCCCCCCCCCCCAAGAAGTCACTTCTCTCCCCAAGCTGGCCTCCCTGGCCCTCAGTCCCTACCCCCAATCTTTGATTTCAGAATTCCTAGCTATGAAAAACTCACTAAGATTATTTTAGAGAGAAAGGAAAGACAAAATAGAATCTAATTCCTGTAATTAACTAATTAACTAGAACCCTCAATTAATAGAATTTTAAAATACACTCCCCTTAAGGGAAGAACTGGCCCAGTATTAACCTCCACCTCTGTCTCTTCCCAGGGTTAGACTGTTTATCCTTTAGCCCAAGGAAGCCTAAGAAAACTCAGGGGAGTCCTGGTGTCTCCTGAGCTTCAAGGAATGGAGGACAAAAGATTCCTTGGCTTCGTGGCTGGAGTGCTCCTGTAATTGTACTTGAGAGGCTGAGGCAGAATTGCCAAGTTCAAAACCAGCCTGGGCTATAAACAGTGAAACTATAGCAAACAAAAATAACCAAGGAGAGTCCATAGCCAGGAGTAGATGGTGATGAAGACTGGCACAGATTCAGATGAAAGCCAAAGGAATGGTCTTATTAGTTCAAACGACTGACCAAGGTAACTGGTCCAGAGCCCACACTCCCTGGTGCTTTTGGCCAATGTTTGCAGAAGTCTCAGATCCAGAGTGGGAGTCTGAGTCCCTGCAGAGGGAACTGTGGAGGCAGGCACTCCCCTGCCTGAACAGACAGCCATCCGTCACTCCTGGAGAGGCAGCTGTAGGGGCATGAAACTCTGCCATCCCAAACCCTCCTTCGTCCCTTCCCAGCAGGCTTGGAGAAGCCCAGGCAGTGGCGCAGAACAAGAAACAGAATGTGAGCTTCAAATTGTTTGGCTATCCCACCACCTTTGCAGGATTGACACTAGACACAAGTTTCTCCATTTCCGGTTTCCAATGAGGATGGTTGCTCTAGGCCGTTGAGTGCTGTCAAAGGGGCCTTCTTGTGAGTAAGGGGGACAGAGAGCTCTCTGGGTTAGCAATGGGCTGGGATCCTGAGAAGACTGGCTTCTACCACCAACCCCACTCCCAATGCTGTCTGCTGGGTGATTGCAGGGCAGTGTGAAGTAATTACCGAATAATTTGATGGTCTGATAGGAGCTGGGTCCCCTTGGAAATCACATTCTGCAAGCTCCATGTCCTCAGTACACTGTGCAGGGTTAATGCCTGGAACCCACATCCTGGGGCTGCACAGACAGTGTGCTCTGAGCCATTGCGCCCTAAGCTGAGTTGACAGGCTCCATTAGGGAGCAGCTCTGTCGTGGAAATTGTGGTGTTAACCGGGGCCATGTGGTGGATAGCAATTCCCCACACTTCCCTGCGCTGGGTAGCAGGCCAGACAACTTTCCTTAGGGGTGACTGGGAAGATCAGGGAACATCCCTGATCCCATTTCCTAGCTGCCCTCCTGTAGCCTGACCTGTAGGGAAACCATGGCCTGAGGACCCTCCCCCACCTAAGGAGATCCATGCTCCCAGATACCCAACTCCGCTCCTGAGGCCTAATGGTCCATGTACCCTAGGATCAAGTCTTCAGGTGATTCTCAAAATCAATCCAAAGTGTAGGACCTTGAAGCAAGGATGTAGGAATCTAACGTAGGAAGCCAGTGGTGGGCAAGACGACTCGACTCCACGCGTGCTTGCACACACAAATTAAATGAATAATGAAGAATACAAAGAATAAGGTAGAAAAGCCTCTTTTGAGCAGGCTCTAAAGCAGTGAGAGTTCTGGAGTCGGAGAGCAGAATGGTTCCAACCACTGTAGCAACGACAGGCCTTCTGCCCTTCGGGATTACACTTCCCCACGCCCAAGGTCTGGGACAAAGCCCAATTTCTCAGAACCTGAATCACAGGTTTTATTATTGTTGGCCAAGATATGGTGACCGACGACAGGTAGGCCAGGCCAGGGGCAGGCCGAGCTCTCCTTCTCTTAGAGGGGAAAGGACTCCTTCCTCCCGGGAACTGGACTGGAGAGAAGGCAAGGAGGCCTATCCTGACCTCATCTGCCCAGGAGGCAGATCGCGGATGGTTATGCCCTTGAAGCCACAGACCTTAAGACTTTGAACCTAGCAAAATGAGAACAATAAAATGAACTCGTGAATTCACACATTCCAGGGACGGAGCCAGCTCCCTGGGTCCCACCTGTAGGAAAAGCGGGGTTCCCACAACACCAAGTTCTCTGCGTACACTGTCTCTGTAGCTGGGCCTAGAACCCCAAGTCTCACTGGCCTCAGAGATGTTCCAGTCTCTGCTCATCAAGAGGTGCGGCTGGGAACCCCGCATTGTGGATCATGGGTGTGTGAGGGGCAGCGTTTTGACTCAGAGGAGGGTCAGGATAGTGCGAGGCTCAAAACACTCAAGTCTGAAAGGAGTTGAGAACAACCGGGAAGCCTCAACCGTGGACGGGACCAAATCTAACTGCAGCCAGGCTGCCAGCCACAGTCGCTCCACGGGCTCCCAGGTTCACCATCTGGCAGCCTAGATCCAAGGCAGCCTCCAGCCCTGGTCTCAAGTCTGTTACTACCCAAGCAGGGAAGGTGGCGCGGGTCACCCAGCACAGCTCTCCAACTTGACGCTCCATCCCAGCCACAAAGAAGCCAGCCCCTCTCTTCTCTCTGCCACCCTGCAAGCCGGGTCTTGGGTGCTTGGGTGCTTCTCTCGGAGCCACCCTCCGGGTCTCCAACCAGACTGGTAGCGCTGTCGCCGCACCCGGACTGGCCCGGGGCGGAGACCGAGGCTGCCATCTAGCGGGAGCGTCGGGAGCAATCGGGGACACGAGCCAGGCCCAGAGCCAGAGGCTCCCGGGTCTGCGCCGGCTTGGCTGGTTTGGGTGCCAGGACTCTGGGCGCAGAGTCCAGTTCCAGCCGTGTGAGCTCATTGTCCAGCCCTCTCTGGGTCAAACCTCCGTTCCCAGTAAACCAAAGGGATACCTCTCCTTCATTCGGGTCGTTGGAAAACGCGGGACTCAGGGACGACGCACCCTCCTCGGTCAGGACCACTGCCCTCAACTCTTTTCCAAGCAAAGAGCCAATCTGGTCCCCCAAACAAGAGAGATGGAAGGAGGCGCTGCAAAAATCCGCAAAGCAGAGATCCGCTCTGAACAGCAGGATCATTTTCTAGGAATTGTAAACCCAGAACTGTAAATAAAATGCTAATGATTTATTCCTGCTCAAACTCCGGGGGCTGCGCCGCAGCTTTTGAAGACAATTCCAAGCATGGCTTTCCAGGAAGGCGGGCCTCCCCGCGGCGTCTCCTTAGGCTCTTGCTGGGTGTTTCCCATTTGCTGTGGGTCGGGCTGGGAACGCCTGCGCCTTTTGACGGAGACCCTGGAACCTGGTCTGTACGAGACCTGGTAGGTCAAGCAAACTTTTATTTTTTCCAGCCAGCAATTCCGCAAGCACTCACCCAGCCTCCACTCGCCCAAGCAACGCTCACCAACGACCTTGGTAGTCAAAACAGTCTTAGGATTCGCATCTTTTGGGGAAGCTTGATTTAATGAACAAACCCACAAATAAATACATACTTAAAAATTACATCAGACTGGCAAGATAGCTCAGCAGGTAAAGGTATCCGCTGCCAAACCTGACAACCTGAGCTCAAACCCCAGACCCATAGAGTGGAAAAAAGCCAACCCTAGGAATTTGTCCTGTGACTTCCATGGTGCACAGACAGAGAGGAGAGAGACAGAGACAGAGACTGAGCGACAGCGCTTTCTAAGATTTTTTTGAATGTAAGATACTGTCCTGTCTTCATGGAGAACACGCAGCCCAGGCTGGCCTGGAACCACTCATGACTTCCCTGTGTGAGCCTTGAAGTGCCAGGATTACAAGCATGTACCACCATAGGCAGGCACCTCCACATACATGTGACGAAAATCACCAAGGGAAAAGTTCCTGGACACTGGTAGATCTGTATATCACCCTATTGAGGAGGCACGTGGGTCTTACAGAGGCCCGTGAAGAAAGCTTACTCTTTGGAAAGCATATTGATTTATGTACTTACTAGATTCTGAGCCCTGGGATATCATCAGACAGATAAAACAACTGCTGTCCGCAGAGGACCCAAAGCCTAGGTCAAGCCTCCTTGCAAAGCAAGGAACCTATTATTCCCTGTCCCTGCCCTCCATCATGGAGATGTAGGTCCTAGCACAATACCGAAACTGGTGGGTGTTTTGAGGGAATTCATGAAACAAACAGGTCTCTGAAGCATAAAATAAAATAAAAAGTCAGGACCACAGTTTCTGTTTGTTTGGTTGGTTGCTTTTTGTTTGTTTGTTTGTTTGCTTTTTAAAGCTCTTTGGGACATCCTTTTCCTAACAACTACCTTGAAAGCTGTGCTATCTCAAGAATCATACTTCAGTTCACATGGCAGGATTCTAATAGACCTTTTAAATAATAATCTTTATGGGCTGGGGACACGGCTCAGTGGGTGAAGTACTCTCCTCATAAGTGTGAGACTTTGAGTTCATATCCCAGCACCCAGGCAAAGTCAGGCACAGTAGAGCATCTGTAAGCCCAGTGTTCCGCTTGAGAGATTGGGGGTGGGGGGAGACAGGAGAATCCTTCAAAGTCAGTAGTGGGCCAGCCACCCTGGTGTAGACAGCAAGAAACAAGAGACCCTGCCTCAAACAGGGAAGACAGTGAGGACCAATACCAAGCTTGTACTCTGACCTCCACAAGCGTGAATGCACCGTGACGTGAATGCGCTCCATGCACACAAACATAAAAGACTAAAAAAATTCCATCCAAAGAAAAAGTAAAAATATATTAGCAAGAAAAAGGAATCAAATTCAGCTACTCACTATAGCGTGGGTGATCTGGTCACGGGTGAGCCAAAGAAACGAAAAAGAGAAAAGCACACATATACGGTGTGGTTCTCCTTATATAAAGTTTAAATACAAGAAACAACAAACTAGTTAGGTGTAAAATTATGAAAACTAGCAAAGAAATGGTCCTCATCAGAGCTGGGGATATGATTCAGTAATAGAGTCCCTGACTAGCACTGGTGGAGGCTCTGGGTTCTATCCCCAACATGACCACAAAACAAAAAACAAACACCAAAGATCACCAACACCAAGGTTTAGCTCACATTAGGGCTTTTGTAAGGCTGGAAATGCTCAATTTGTTTGTTTGTTTGTTTGTTTATTTGTTTGCGACAGAGTACCACTATGTAGCTCTGGCTGCCTAGATGGCTTTGAATTCACAGAGATCCACCTGCCTCCTGCCTCCTGGGTGCTGGGATTAAAGAATGTACCACCATGCCCCACATAATGCTCATTTAAAAATTATTCATTTTTATTTTGTGTGTTTGGATGTTTGCCTACATGTATACATGTGCACCATGTGTCTGTAGTACCTGAGGAGGCCAGAAGAGGGCGTCAGATCCTTTGGAGCTGGAGTTACAGCAATTATGAGGTGCTGTGTGGCTGCTGGGATCCAGCCCCAGTCTTTGACAAAAGCAGTAAGTGCTCTAAATAGCTGAGCCATCACTGCAACCCTTACTCCATTTTATTTTTTTCATTTGTTTTGAGACAAGCTCTCAAGGAGCTCAGATTGACCTGGAACTAGATACACAGCTGAAGATGACCTTGAACTTTGTCTTTTCCTACATCCCCAAGTGCTGTAATTTCAGGCATTTGTGACCACGCTCAGTGGCTCCTATCTCTGCATCAACATAATGGAAACTTTAAAAAGTTTATATTTTTATTTAAAAAAAAAAACGAGTAAATACAGAATAAAAGGAATGTCCAGCTGTTTTTTGTTTGTTTTGTTTTGTTTCTTTTCTTTTTTTTCCTTTTTTTTTTTTTTTTTTTTTGTCTTGTTTTGATTTGAGACACAGTGTCATGTAAGTGGGCCTCAACTTCCAGGTCCAGCCAAGGGTTACCCTGAACTTCTGATCCTCCGAAGCACGAGTATGACAGGTAGAAAGCTCCTCCTGGCTTGTGCAGCACTGAGTACCAAGCCCAGGACTTCATGCATGCTTGGCCTCAGTCTGCTCATGAGCCACATCCCATCCTCTAGACGATTCTTAACATTTGTGTGTGTGCACATGCACATGACTGTGGAGGTCAGAGGACAACTTGTGCCAGTTCTCTCCTTCCACCATGTGGGTCCTGAGGATCAAACTCAGGCTGTCAGCCTTGGCGGCAAGCTCCCTTCCATACTGAGTCATCTTTTGGACCTCCTTTAGTCTATTTATTTATTTGGGTTTTTTGTTGTTTTTTGGGGGTTTTTTGTTTTTTGTTTTTTTGAGGCAAGGCCTCACTTTGTACTTCTGACTGTCCTGGAACTCACTCTGTAGACCAGGCTGCCCTCGAACTCACAGAGATCCACCTGCCTCTGCCTCCCAAATGCTGGAATTGAAGTTTTGAGCCACCACATCCAGCCTAGTCTCTCTCTTTTTTTTTTAAATTTTACTTATTTTTATTTTTTGTACATTGGTATTTTGCTTGTATACTGTGTGAGGATGTCAGATCTCCTGGAACAAGAGTTACAAACAGTTGTGAGCTGCCATGTAGGTGCTGGGAATTGAACCTGGGTCCTCTAGAAGAGCAGCCAGTGCTTTTAACTGCTGAGCCATCTTTCCAGCCCCCCACCCCTTTTTTTAATATAACTTTCAAACTGAACTCTTCAGTCTGAGTATCTACATGGCCTACATTCTCTATACCTGCTTGTGTCAACCTTTTGTTGGTTGTGGTGATTTCTAACTCTATTTAGCCTTAGACATACAAGGAAAGCAGAAGGGTGATTTTGAATAGCCTTGGTAACTCATTGCATGATCTTTGGTACATCCTTTCTCTCTGTCAGCCTCCGTTTCCCTTAGTATACTGCAAGGGAAAGTAGAGGAGATGATTCCCCAGGCCTCTGTGAAAGGTGTGTCTAGTGAGGTTTCCCTGTTCTAGACACCCGCTCCTGGAGCCCAGCAAATTCTGCAGAAGCACTGAGTACTCCAAAGCAGACATCCAACACCCCAGGAGCATCTCGGGAAAGATCACAAAAAACTGCTCCTGGGGAGCAGGCACCCACCTCTTGCCTCCTCCAAGAACTCACAGACAGAGAGTCACAGATTCTCCCTTTTTCGGAGGCAAGTGATGTCTTTGGGTCTCGTGTCCCTTGGGGAAGCAAACACTGCTAAAATCCCATTGATTAATCGGGTCCCACCCTCGGATCGATGGCTGGCATTAGTCAAGCCTTGCGCAGTTTTATTAGTCTGGCTGCCCTCTTGCAGATGTTATAGATGAAGAAATAAAGTGAGGAGGAGAGGGAAAAAGGACAAAATCATTAGTCTGCAAGGAGTAAAAGAGCATCTAGTCTGTTTGGTATTCTGATTCAGATCCAGGCCGTCCACAGCAGGAGCACACACAGCAATCCATTTCAACGTTATTTCCAGAAGTTCTGCGCAGCCTCCTGATTTCCCATGTCTCTGGATAGCTAAGATCCCAGGAGCATTTGGCCCATAGCAACCACCAGCACAGTCTCTGAAGCCATTTGACAAGGCTCCAAAAACACCTGAGGTCCCATTCCTTCGTTCATTCATTTCTCACAAGGATCAGGCTTTTGCAGAATGTAGAAAATCAGGCCTAACCATCAGCCAACAATCCATCTGAAAGTGTCATCTCTTCTCTGAAGGGACTGGTCCTTCTGTAAGACTCCAAGAGGCACCTGCTATGCGGTACCCACCTTGCCAAAGCTTTGGTTCAGCAAAGGAAACCCACAGGCCTGCCTCCCAAAGCCTTCCAGAGAGGCGCTTTGAATTAAGACCAGAAATGCTTTTAAAAGACTCCAGTCTCTGGTCTTCTAACGATGACCTCTTCCTTAATTTTGTGATGGCTTCGTCTGCCTTTTTCGATCAGTTAGGTAGCTATAAAAAGCTAAGCACCTCCCACTAACCCCATTAGGATGAAAGCGGAGGATTTTATTATTCATTTTTAATAGGAAGAATCTCAAACCCCCCACTCCCGGAAGTGTAAAAGGTAGGGTTTTGATGTATCTGGTTATGGAGAAAGGTTGCAACAGAGTTCACACTCCAAGAGTAGGAATGCTGGGGAAGGCCTGGGTGACCCATCTGAGCACAAAAGGAAAGTGGGTAACCTAGACCATTAGTCCCCTCCAAGGCACCTCAGCTCCACCGTATGAGCTGATTTCAGGACCTGCGAGAAGCCAAGAATCACCCAAATCCCCTAGAACACAGCCTCCTGGTAATTGTCTGTTAAACATTTGCAACACACACACACACAAAGGTAACCAAACGGAATGACTCCCCCCAGAACTGTGCAGTTCATAACGGTAATAAAGCCCTTGCTACAGACAATGTCATTATCAAAACGCCATTAACATCAATATTCGTATCAAATACCATCTGGCAAAGGAGCCCACAAACCGAAACCTCTCCTTCTCTGGGACTTCCCAGCGTGGTGGGGAGGGGCAGCCCACAGTTTCCTTTCTCCCTCCCCAACCGATGTTCAGGGCACAAGGATCCAGGCCTGTCTGAGAACCTTGGGGCCAGGCTAGCAGGTGCACCCCAGGAGAGGACCACAGGATTCAAGGAAAGGGAGGTTTTAGGCAAGTGAAAAGCACAGAAACATAGTGTTTTTCACTATCATTGACTTCTTTTCAAGTCTTAATTATGAAGATGCAACTAACTACTCCTTTATGTTGTCATAATAGGGAACTGATTGAGTATTTATAGAAACCTCAGAGGAGTCACTGTTTTGTAGAGAAACAAGAACTTAACCTCCTGCCAGTCCCCAGGCTCCCTTGAAGACAGTGTCGTACACCAAACCCCGTACTTAAGCAGGAAGAGCTCTCTATGGAGAGTAATTCTGTGACTCCAGAAAATCAGCTCTTCTTGGAAAGAAAGTTAGGTGCCCCGGGGCACTACTGGGCTCCTCTTCTAGACTGGATTTGGCTTCCTCGGCCCTTGAGAACAGGAGATCAGCCATCTAGCCATGAGGCTCATCATCCCCTGAGTTTGAGCTCCTGCAGGAAAGGAAGAAGAATGGAACCTCAGCAAAATGCTGCTGGGTACAGGCAGGAAGCAACTCAGGGGTAGGCTTTGAGGAGATCCCACTAAGCATTGCCTAGCCTCATCTTGCCCCCTGTGGATGCCAGCCATTGTGTCTACCAGGGAACACATGAGTACCTGTAGGATGGGGGAAAGGGGAGATGCTGATGATTAAGCAGTGATGATGGTGATGATGGTGATGATGGTGATGGTGGTGGTGATGGTGGTGATGACGGTGGTGGTGGTGATGATGATGATCACAACTACCTTGCCCCACACACAGGCCAATGCACATTTTTCTGCTTAGTCCTCATAACTACATGAGATGAAAAGGTAGTTTGTTCCCATTTTATAAAAGATGAAGAGATTCGGAGAGATCAGGTAACATGGGAGGGGTGACTTCACCTACTGAGCTCAAGGTCTGAGCTCTAAGCCATTATTCTGTCCCACCCAAAAGCATTTCATAAGCTCTGATATCCTGAGCACAAGACCCTGGCTCCTAACTCTGCTGGGCTCCACCCGCGTATCTTTAATGGTTTTGCCTCTCAGCAATGAGGACACTCTTCTGCAATGAGAGCAGAGACAGCTTGGGCCTCCTAACAGGTAACTATACAGATAAGGGCCAGGACTGTGGCTCAGTTGGTAAAGAGCTCAGCTAGCATGTACAGAAACCTGTTCAATACCAAGCTCTGCATAAACCAAGTGTGGTGGCTCATGCCTAATCCCAGCAACTTGAAATAGAGGCAGAAGGACCAGGACCTTCAAGGTCAACCTCAGCTACAAAGGAGATCCGAGGCCAGCCTGGGCTACATGAGATTGCCTTTTAAAAAGTTTAGACCGAGCGGTGGTGGCACACGCCTTTAATTCCAGCACTTGGGAGGCAGAGGCAAGCAGATCTCTGTGAGTTCAAGGCCAGCCTGCCTGGTCTATAGAGTGAGTTCCAGGACAGCCAGAATTACAACAGGTAAAACAAACAAACAAAAGGCAAGCTTTACAAATGAAAATACCAGTCATATCCGGTTTTACACGTTGCACAGCTATAAACAGCTGGGAGAAAGGAGGGGTGGTGGCAAAGAGAGTGGCTTTAGATAATGCCAGGGGGAAAGGCTATGTGCAAGCAAGGCTCTGGGGCAAGACCAAAAGCAGGGTATCCATCGCCAGCCCAAGAGACCCTCAAGAGAATACTCACCGGCCAAAGAAATGCTTGAGCTACAGACTGAGAAGAGGCCTCTGCCCCTAAACAGCTACCTTTAGAACCAGCTACCTGATCAGTGAACACAGAGGACAGTTACTGGGCTGTTGAAGCATTTTCATATTGAGATGAGACCAGCTGACACCACACTGAGAACTGTCAGGACTTGCACCGGGTCGGCAGAAGTGAAGATGCTATGTGGCAGGAAACTCTTGTTACCCTCACCTTAAATCCTTCCTGGAAACACAGAGGGCTCAGTAAATCCAGAAAATTAAAAGAAGTGAGCTTTGCGGTACTGGAGGCAGAAACTCACAGGGAGGCATCTGTCCAGGAAGACAGCAGGTCTTCAGAGCCTACAGTTAGATTCTAGAGTGGCTCTTGGTGACCGCCCAGCACAAAGCCTTACAATGGAAGACAGCAATGGGCTGAGGGAGGGCACACTCTACTCTCAGGGACTCTAGGTCTTTGAATTCAATAGGATACTATTCATACAGTGTTTGTCTCCCAGTGTAAGTCTAACCAGTCATCAACCCCTGTAACAATCTGCATGAACCGTATAGAGGACTTGCACTGCCTTTGGGGTTGCTTGGCCTGGGAAAGCAAAAGGGAACAAAGTCAGAGGCTAGCTCAGAGCCCAGAGCAAGGTTATAGGCAGAGAGAGGCCTGCCTATCAGGATCTGAGAAGTGAGCTCATCACTTCCGGATGCAGCCGGCACCCATCCACCGGCACCCATCCACCGGAGCTCACCTTTCCCGCGGCGAGGACGTGACTCTCGGCTCTCTCACACTGTGCAGACAGACTGGGTAGGGTGCGTTCTCGGAGCAAAGACACATAGCTCTGCTACCAAATGCACAGGTGCCCGCCCTGCCCTTGACCCCTTGACACCCCTGCGGGTGCCGCAGCGCCCACTGAACACCCACGGACACGGTGTCCTCTGAACTCAGCCTACTTTGCTTCACAGAGTCACACAGGAACACCATTACTACTCCACAAGGAAGGAAAAATCAAAGGGGGAAGACTTTCCTCACTGTATTTTTTAAACATTCGGGTAAGAGAAGTCAGATGTCAAAGAAGAAAGTCCCCATTTACATCTTTTAAAATACGAGCAATTAATATTTTCCGCGGAGGTTCACGCCCCCTCCCTTCATTCTATTTGCAGGGCATTGTTCAGCCCCGCTGCTCTGTAATTTGTTGCGTGCTTAAATATTCAGTCTGTATTTCACTGGGGCTACACATTTAATTCAGCCAACACGTTCATTTGAAGATCAATACTGTCATAACTATGTTGAAAAATTAAATTATTGTAACTTTATTTACATTTCTTAAAAGTACTGTGAAAATTATTCTTAAGCAGGACCTAATCAATGTTAGAGTCTAAAAATATGCCACTCTGCATGAAGCTATAAAAAGATTAATGTACATTTTTTTACAAGAAATTAGTAGCTTAATGAAGTGGATAAAAACGCTGTCACAATTTTTATTGGATCTAAATTGCACAGTAGCAGAGGTACAGTAAGTGCCTTCTACATAACGGCATAATGAGTCATGACTAGTGCTGGAAGGCTAATTTGCCCTTAACTGACACAAAACCACGGAATTAACATCCCAGTCGCTCTACGCCAGTAGCAGATGCATTATTTCATCGCACAGCAGGGTTTTTAACTAAACTCTTAACTGTAGAAATATTGATCTATTCTTCTGTGAAATGATGAAATTGGAATTTTTTTTATTTTTTTTAGAAAAAAAAGGACATCTTAAATTATGGCTGCGGCGGTGACATTTGCTTCCACACTCCCGCGCCCGCCTCCCGAGCAGATGCAACCAGAGAAGTTATGGAGGCTCCCACCTGTGTCTCAGGTCCTCCGTCACAGGAGAAAGGAAACGGAAAGGGGTGTTGTGTGGAAGTAAAAACAGGCACAAAACAATGTCAAAAAAAAAAACACTAGGAGAAGCTGGGGATGTGGATCAGTCGGTAGGGTGTTTGCCTGCAAGGCATGAAGCCCTAGGCTGGACCGTCAGCACTGCGTAAACTAACTGGGTGTGGTACCTATCATGCTGGTACTTGAAGAGGCAGAAGAACTAAAAACTCAAGGTCATCCTTGCCTACATCAGAGTCTGAGGCCAGCTTTACCGGGAGAAAGTGACGACGACGTCCCTTCTGCATGGACCCAGGCTCTCTCTCTAGCGGATGTTCTTGAACATGGTCGCAGCTCACAAACTTGGAAGATTGTTTAATGTTTGCCAGTTGCCTGGGAACAATAGTCTCTCAAAACAATGACATCCAATTATGTCCCAAGTAAAAGCAGAATGGTGACAAGCAGAATTGAAGTAATAGAAGAGGCTAGAGAGTCTAATAAGAGAAAAGTAGAAAGTGAGAGACGCTGTCCTGCCCTGGATTTGGGCTTCTCATGCATCCATTCATCCTGTATTTACTGGGCACCTACGCAGTGCCAGCGATGGGGCAATTCACGACCCGTGGTGGAGAATTAGTGCTTCTGTCAATACAGTGCCACGTAACATATTTCTTTGTTCAATTAAGCGAGTCAAAATTCATCTTCCTTTGAAATTTTCACAATAACCCCTGCACTAACTCCTGGTACTCTTGAGCTGTCACAACCCAGAAATGTAGAAGAAAACAGAACAATGTAGTGGTTAACAAATATACATCTGACACCTCGTGTGCATCTGTTTGGTACTTTGGGGTCACACACACACACACACACACACACACACACACACACACACATACATGCAGAGAAACAGGAAAGTTGACTCTTTGTGCTTGAAGTGCTGAGAGGCCAAACCCACTTATTTCAACAAGCCTACATCCTGTCCCATGACTGAGGCCTGGGCACAGAAAAATGACTGGATGCAGTTTGAGGTCAGTAGTCCTCCACACTAAATGACCGTAAGTCACGTGGCAGCAGCCTTGCTTAGATGGAGGGTGATGGGCATAGTATCATTATATCTTAGTCACCCCAAGAGGTTGGAGAGTACAACGAAGTAGGGTCATGTCCTTTGTCACTAGGGAAGCATGAACATTGACGCGAGCTCTGCAGAGCCCAGCTCTGACGACTGGGCTCCGAGCAGGAGCCGAAAGAACGGCAGCCACAGAGGGCCAGGCAAGGGCGCACAAAGGAAGGGCAGGGTGACACTTTAGAAACTGCAGATGATAAACTCTGCCCCCTTCTGAGTTGAGAGCCTTCTTCTGATACATCTAAAACCAATAAACATCTCTTCATTTTCTCTTCTATTTTTATAGTCTTTTTTAAAAAAATGAATATATGTATATTGTTAATTATAAAAAGGATACATATTCATTTACTCTAGAAAAACTGGAAGACGCTGTTAATATGGTTAAAAAAACCAAAAGTTATAAAGCTTTTCAAATCTATGTTATTTTTAAAAAAAGTAGAAGAATCGATCTATTTAAGAGCATCCTAAAATTGGTTGCCGAAGCTTGTCTGAAAGAGCCCGCTCTGTGCTCTCCTCAGCACGGAGTCTCGTCCTTTGAAGAAGTGCCCATTGGATAAAGGGTAGAGCTCACTATTCTAATGAGCGTTTCTTCAACCACGAGTGAGTTTGTGGCTCTTCATATTTTTGGCCTCTTCTACTTTATCCATGCGTATCACATACTAATGCCCTTCCCTGTTTTATTTTTGGAGTGTAATTCTTACTGATTTGTGAAAGTGTATAAAAATATTAACTTTGTCTATTATGCACAGCAAACATTTCTCCTAGTTTCCCTTGTTTTGTTTATAGTACATCTTGACAGAGAGAAGCTTTTGTTCTTACATAAACACAAACACAATAAACATGGCTCTTCAACCGCCTCTCCCAGCTCGCTGTCCCTACCCGTCTGGGTAGGTAGGCAAGCCTGTGCAACTTAGAATCAGAAGAACCACATGCACTCACCAGCTGTGTGATTTAGTCCTGTCACTTCTCAGGAGTCTCTGTCTTTGCCTCCTGCATCCTAACTCTTGTCATGATGAAACTCAATCAACGCTGTAATGTATATATATATTGCTCACTGATATATCTCCAGAACCCAGAACAGAACCCTGCAACCGGTAGGCACTCTATAAATACATGATGAATGCAGGCCTAAGCATCTGGCTCTACCCCAGCCCACAGCAGACAATCAGTACTTGTGATTGAACCTGACTGTCATCCACAGCAGAGCCAGAAATCAAGGCTCCTAAGTGGTCTTCCGCCAATCAGGAGTCACCTCTGGCAGTACTGTTTACAATGCTCCCATCATTCCCTAGCTCAGTAAGTGAAGTCTGAACTGACTGCACGGTGGAAGCTCAACTCTGAGGTCAGCCCGTAACAGAGGAGAGCCAGTGCCCAGGTCCTGTCTTTTAGCCTAGCGATAACCCTCCAGGACTTCGTTAAACACAAAGCACCAGAGCATTAGAAGTGACGAGTGAATGAGACACCCCGATTGCCCTCTTCCAAGGCTCATGAAACACCAGGGGTGTGGGGACAGAATGAATGTAAGAGCCAGAGGAAGGGATGGTGTGTTGTAGAACACAGACATCTGAGCTTGATGTGACCACCGCACTCCTAAACTCTCCACAGCTGTTCTGACCTGAACAAGATTCCAGCAGCATTCTGTCACAGAGAGGGTGGGCTCCTAAAGACCTATCCCTCCCTGAGGACGCATAAGCAGTTAATGGTTCCTACAGGAGGGAAGGACACTTTTCTTTAGTGATGTAGCCACTGGTAAGGTGCCACGCTCCTGTAAATAGCTTCTCACCCACGCTCCTATAAGTAACCCTGATTAAATTCATGATTCGCACACACATACAAAGAGACATAAAGTAGAAAGGGGTCTGGTTGGGAAGGGGAAGGGGGATCAGTCAGAGTGGAAAGAGACGATGGTGAATATGATCAAAATACATCACAGGCATGTATGAAAATGTCATAATGAAACCCATTATTATGTGTAATTATCATATGCTAATAAAACTTTTTTTAAAAAAAAAACATCAACACCATCAAAAGAGGAGCTGAGCCAGGCACGGTAGTGTGTGCCTGTAATCCTAGCATCTGTGAGCCTGAGGCAGGAAGACTGTAGGTCCAGGCGAGCATGAGCTACCTAATAGAAAGTACGGAAATCACTCGGTGGGTAGAGTGCTTGCTTTGCAAGCACGAGGATCTAAATTTGGCTTCACAACAGCCATGCAAGAAGTCATATGTAGTGGTATGCACCTGTAACCTCAGCATTGGGGGCGTAGAGACAAGTGGATTCTCAGTTGCTGGCCAGATAGTCTAACTGAATCAGTGAGCTCCAGGTTCAGTGAGACCTAGTCATAAACAACGAAGAGAAAGACAGCAACATCTGGCCTACACAAACACACAGAGGGAGAGAGAAAGGAAGAGGGAGAGGGGAAGGGGCAGAGGGGAAAGAGAGATGGAGAGGGAGAGAGAGGAGGGAGGAACGTAGGCCAGGAGACTTACTGAGAAGAGAAATCAGGAAGGGAGAAGCAGAATCTACAAGACTCACTAGGGGAGGAACCTAGGCATGGACCTGAGCAAATAGACAAAGGACCCCAAACACCCAGGGGAAGAGGCTTTCGGCCACAGGAAAAAGTAACAACAGAGGCTTGCTTTGGTCCCTAGGACTATCGGCCTAACGTTCTACTTGACCACAGGACAGTTGGTTTTAGATTCATGACTTCCTTCTGCCAGACTATTGCACTTGTGCAATGACACTTGTGCCAAGTGCTAATGTATCAGTTTCGAGAGACACTCTCCTTTTATAGATTTTACATAGATAGGGGCAGAATTGGAAACCTCAAGGAGAAAAAAAATGTAAAATCCTAAACGTACAGCCAAGTCTGGTTTTTTTATTTCTGGTCTAGAGAAGCCTCCTAAACAGCCTATGCTTAGACTGACAGCTAGCTCTCCATCCTTTTGAATGCAAGGGGGATCAGGCAGACTCTGTCTAGCTGTCCAGAGGAAAATGCACACAAGTTCAAGGGCTTTCAGAAGCCCTGTGACCCACCCACTGACTCCTATGCTCATGTGGTGAACTCCCTATACCAGAAGAGCATTTATCTTAAAGAGCATTACCTTAAAGAGCATTCCCCACCCCCTGACCTCAGTCTTCAAATTCTGTGATCTGAGAAATGGTTCTGACCAGAAAGTGGTTCTGGTTCTGAGTTATGTCATTGTTGATTTTTTTTTTAACTTGGCACAAAAACTGGATCTTTTCAGTTCATTTCTTTGCAAAAGTGAAAATAAAAATAAAATACAGACCCTGGAAAGACAGAGTCTGTATAGTCTAAGTTGGCCTTAAACTCACAATCCCTCTGATTCCATCTCCTGAGTGCTAAGGTTACAGGCAGTCACTACTATGTCTGGTTCTTGGCCATGATGACTTTCTTTCCCACTAACTACATACCTGAGCTCCTAACCAAGAATCATGACCCATACAGAGGACACGGTATACAGATGCATCTTTCAGCAAAAAACCAGCTGCTGTTACAAAGCCCTCAACCTTGAAAGCTCACCACCAGGGAACTCTGCCCTGAATATACATCCATCCAGTGTGAGGGTTTGGGCTGAGCCTTCCACCGTAGATCCAGATATCTGGGATCCATCTACATGGAGACTGAAGTTTTAGCATTTTGTGCTCATCTGCAACACTCTAGGCAGAGGAATCAGCCAGGGGAGGACAGGGGGTGGAACCTTGAAGCAGTCCACAGCACATCCCTGCTGTGTTGCTAGAACTTGCACAACCACCCCTAATTACAAAAGAGGTGGAGAACATCCTTGTAATCAAGAAGAGAGAGCTTGACTATGGACCAGGTACCAGGTACCTGTTGCAGCATCCACTCTGGATGCTGCAACTATCTCAAATAGTTCTAAGATGCACTGTTGAGAGTCCACATGTAGCCTGTCTGCCATTAAGAAGGTGAAGCTTTGCTCTGGCATGGGACAGACAAGACTTCAAGTCCAGTATCTGCCAACAAAAGTAGCAATATGGAGCCAGGCAGTGGCAGCACATGCCTTTAATCCCAGCACTGGGGAGGCAGAGGCAGGCAAATGTCTGTGAGTTCGAGGCCAGCTTGGTCTACAGAGTGAGTTCCAGGACAGCCAGAGCAATACAGGGAAACTCTGTCTCAAGAAGAAGAAAATAAGAAACAAAAAGGAAAAAAAACTAACAATATGGAAAAAGGAAAAGTCTAATATGATACTGCTTATGGTGGCACATGCTTCAAACACACACACACACACACACACACACACACACACACACACACACACAACTGGAAATATCTTCTTATAAGTTCCTTCCTCCATGTGCCTCAGTTTCCTTATCTGAAATCTAGATCCTAACAACAATTCCCACCTACTGGATGGAGTAAAGAAGAGGCAAGCAGAACACTATGCTTATAATAGTAAAAACAGGGTGATTGTCATTAGAACCTAGCCCAGATTTTTTCCCCCTTGAGACAGGATCTCACTATGTGGTCCTGGCTGACCTGGAACTCATGCTGTAGACCAGGCTGGCTTTGAACTCAGAGACCCACCTGACTCTGCCTTCCCCCCCACCCCCTGCTGTGGTGAGATGGCAGATGTGTACCATCACCCCTTGTTTCATGTGATGGTAAGAGCAGAATCCAGAACCTCATGCATACTAGGCAAGCGCTCTACCAGCTGAGCTATTTCTCCAAACCCACTCTGAAGTTTTGAATAAAAGAAAAATAACCTAAGGAAGGAGTGCTGGGGCCAGACTGGGGGAAATGAACTTATTAGCTCAACAAGCATTTTCTGACCATTGTGGATCTGAAGAAAAAAAAAAAAGCCCAAAATAAATAACTCACGACCTAACGATGCCTTGGAAGAGGAGAGTCCGAAGCCTCCAATGTGTAAAGTAGCCTAGGTCTCTAGCTTGAAGGACTTTTGAGATCACTAATACTCCCGAGCAATATTAAGGCCTCTTATTTGTTCTCACTCCCCAGGTTTGTAGGCTGAACCTTGGAAGTAGCCATTCCTTCCTAGCCATCCAGTTTCCCCCTCTATCTGCCAAGAGCACCCTGACTGCGGACTCAGCCATCTCTCTTCCACCAACGGACTGCAGTCCTCCCTGAGCCCTCTCTGCATGTGCCCTGCCCCCTGTTCAGTGCAGCAACCCACTCGATCACAGCCTCCTCCCATCACTCTGGTTGTCAAAGGACATTTCTATTGCAATCAAGGAGCCCAAGCCCCACCTGAGCTCCTTTTGGCCAAATAGCCTGCCTTTCTCAATTACCTGCCAAGAGGCTATCACAGGGGCCTATGGTAGGGACCCAGAATCCAAGAGCTTTGTCTCAAACACTAACCCAGAAGGAGTGACAGGGGGTGCATAAAGGCAGCCTCCATGCATAGAAATCACAATCCGCTCCATTTCCAAAGTCAAGAGAAGCCGGACAGTGGTAGCGCACACCTTTGATCCCAGCACTCAGGAGGCAGAGGCGGGCAGATCTCTGTGAGCTTGAGACCAGCCTGATCTACAGAGTGAGTTCTGTCTACAGGGCAGCCAGAGTTACAACAGAGAAACCCTGTCTCGGGGGAAAAAAAAAGAAAAGTCAAGAGAGGTATTAGAGAAAGGGTTGGCAGAACTGTGGGCTGTTTCTCCATCCATCTCCCAAAGCTGCAAAGCTGGGGACTTTTCTGGAGCAAAGCCTCTATACAGAGCACCCCAGCGCCGCTTTCTTGGAAGAATAATAATAACAATAATAATAATAATAATAATAATAATAATAATAATAATAATATAGGCCTGGTCTGCTCAAATACGTTAACATTCCCTTCTCAGCTTGCTCATTATCTGGAATGAAAAGTGTTCAGGCTGATTTGGATGGAGACAGGAGAGGACACAGAAAGAGATATGCAAACTTACCCAAGCTGCATGTGCCCCAGCCTGGAGCTCGAGCGATGGCTCCACAAGTAAGCACAGTTACTACTCCTGCAAAGGACCAAGGTTGGGTTCCCAAGACCCAAATGGTGCCTCTCAACCATCTGTAACCCCAGTCTAGGGGATCCAATGTCTCTCCTGACCCCTTCAGACTCCTGCAAGCACATAGTGCACATACATACACTCAGGTACACACACATACACACAGACACACACATATTAACAATTTTTAAAGAAACAAACAGAAAAAGAACATTGGAGACTATTAGTATTCTGTTCTCATAGTCCGCACTTCTGTCCACTCTGTAGGTTGTTTTATCAGAGCGAATCAATCACCTCCCACCTGCCTTCTTGAGGTTTGATTACTGCAGTTCAGATAATGCTTTCTAAAATACAAGAAACTTCCGGAGAGAGTTGTAACACCTTGAGAGCAGCAGTTGGTAGACACAAGTGCTTTGAAGTTGGGGGTGGAGGCTCCTATCATTCAGTTCCTCATTCTGTCCTTTGCAATTGTTTAAAATAATATGTTTTGGCAATTTCATTATGTGTATATATATCTCCTGTTACTTTCTTGGCTCCCACCCCTCCGGACCCCTTCTTTCCAGTCAGACCCCCTTCTACTTCCACATCTGTCTGTCTGTGTATCCCACTGAATTTAACTGAGGCTGATGCATATGCAATATTCTAGGTTATATTTTAAACAGATCTGAAGGTGCATTGATGTATCTATTTCTTTTTACATTAAAATTTGTCTTTGCGGAACAAAGTCCCAGCCAGGGGTTGTGGAGCAATGACTAGCCTGGGAAGAAAGCAGGGGCCGAGAAAGATGGTGTGATGCTGGGCTTTTCCTTTATGGAATTTTTATCTTTCAAGTTCAAGTATAAAATAATTTCAATAAACCTCATCTCGGGCAAAGGAAAGAGACGAAAGCTGGTATTTTAATTTAATGTGTGGCATTTCCTCCCATGAGTCTTTAAGGGTACTCACAAAACATCTACAATATATGGCTTAGGGAGTAGCAGGTTCTGGTCCCAATGGAGATGCCGATAGAGCAATCTTCTTAAGGACCCTTTGTAACTCAACACACAGTCGATGCTGTGACCTTCATCCTAGCTAACCCTTGTTAAAAAGAGAAAATTACAAACCGCTCCACTCCCAGTAAGATTTCTCAGATAATTCCTGAATATCTTCCCAGAGGGGCAACTTCAGAAAACCTTTGGGTCTCTAAGTTAGGCAAGCCCTAGAGTGGAACAGACATTATAAACTTTCGGAATTGAGCAAATATACCAAGCCAATGAAGTATGTGCTAACGTAGTGCAACACCGCCACCTAGAGGCCAAATGCTAATCACCGGACACGACAAAAAAAAAAAAAAAAAAAAAAAAACAGGCTTGTCCAGATCAGCATGGAGACCCTGTCTTCATAGTAAAGCCTGAGTGTGAAGCAACTCACACGTGCAAAGGCTCTTCTTCAACTTTGGTATGCTGAGAAAAAGCTGGCCAAAAAACCCTGCCCTATCATTGCCTACAAGGACTGGTGCAGAACCAGCCCCCCCAACACACACACACACACACACACACACACACACACACACACACAAAAGGCTTGCTACCGGCAAGACACTTAGAAAATGGTATTAAAAAAATAAGTTCCAGATTGGAAATTTGGCACAAATGTAGAGAGCGACCATTCGCCTCCATGAGTTTCTTACCCTCATCCTCACCCTGGTATTGAAAATAAAAAATGAAAATAAAGCCAAATTCCAATCCTACCAAAATGTTTTAGTGTGGCCTGTGTGTTGTTCACACAGTTTGATAGGCATCTCCTAAAGGGTCAAATAAACAGGCATATGAAATAGGCGCCAAGGTAGGCAGTCTTCTTTATTGTAGGTCTCCTCAGACCCTTCATTGACTATACAAAGTCCATCTTCCAGAAGAGGTGGCAGGATGCGCGCTTCCTGGTTTAATTGTAGAATCCTTTTCTGTCCTACCCCCATGAACCCTCCCCACTGAGCCAGCAAGGTCAAGTGTTACTGTAAGGATATAGATTGTAAACAAACTGAATTCCAATCCTAACACTAGCCCTTCAATTCACCTTCTCTGTGCCCCAGTTTCCCCATCCGTACAACAGGAATGGAGCAGCCACCTCACTTTATGAAGACTGCTATATATAGCACCTCACTACAGAGGAAGTTAAAGGTGCTCAGCCAACCTTCCCAGCTCCGAGGTAGCTGTAGATAAACACCCCCTGGGACCCACACATTTCAGGTAAACTTTTTCACTATTTTTTTTTCCTTCTTAATCACCCCTGTACTTATAATACTGTCAGGGTAGGAAAAAGTAACTTATTGAGCCCCTGTGTAATGTATATTAGTTTTTGTTTTGTTTTTTTAAGACAGGGTCTCCACTCCAACTAAGGCTGACCTGGAACTATGCACAAGAGGATGCTTCTAACTCTCATTGATCCTCCTGCCTCAGAGCTTTAAATTATGCTTGTTTTTTGGGTTGGGTTTTTTGGGGTTTTTTTGTTTTGTTTTTTTCCCTTTGACAGTTTCTCTGTGTAGCCTTGGCTGGCCTTGAACTCATTCTATAGACCAGGCTGGCCTCAAACTCTGCCTCCAGAGTGGTTTTTTCTTTTATTTAAAAAAAAAAAAAAAAAAACTGACAGTTTGGGGGGGGAGGTGGAAAGGCTTATTCAACACTCCTGTACTGACCCTGAGTAGCTAAGGCCATGGGTGCATGCCACACAGCTGTGCTATGCAGATCTTGAAGCAGCATTTCCAATCCTGGGCCTGAGGCAGGAGGCCAATGCTAAGTACAGGTACTAGGCTGGAGTATACCCTCTACCACCAGTCACACCTGTTTGGCCACTTTGATTTACCCTCAGCACTTTACAACTGTTGGGCAGGCACGAGGAAGGACACCCCTGGCTTGGAGTCTAAGGTATACACATCCTATTACTCTTCAGCAAGGCTCTTTACCCATCTTGACCTGTTTCCCTCATGAAAAATTACAGGGAGCTGTTAGATACATTTAATAGATTTTTTTTTTCAGTTTCTGATTTCTACATCAGAGTTTCAAAACTTAACTTCTAAAGTAGTCCAATGATGAAATTAAACATCTTTCAAACAATACCTCCTTCTGGGTAAGTGAATGACTACTTCTTCAATCAGCTTAGACTCAACCTAACTATGCGTTTATGTAAATACTGAAATCCAAAGTTCAATAACGAGTATCTAGGGGACTTGGTACCATGATTTTAGGTATTCTTCCACATTTTTTAGGGGACGGGCACATGAGCTACGTGTACATGTACATGTGTGTACACATATGGAGGTCACAAGACACCTTGCAGGAGTCTGTTCTTGCCGTCCACCATGTGGATCCTAGGGACTGATCCCAGGTCATCAGGCTCGGGGGCGCACCTACACCAGCTGAGCCATCTCACCCAAGCTCTACGCCTGCTCTCCCTGAGTCTCCATACTCCTCACCTTGGACGTAATGTACAAGTCATGCCAGGCACCCCCACTACCAGTGAGGTCTGTTGACATAAAACCCCGAATCCAAACACGTTCTCACCTGAGCCACACCTCCTACTCCATAGCAGAAATGGAAACGACACCAAAACAGAAGGAATGTTAACTGTGCACAGCAGCAAAGTGCAGGAGTGACGAAAATACTGTCCAACCACTATGTACTCCCATACTTCACACAAGAAAAACTCATTTTGCAGTAAATACATTTATTGATACCCATTTTACATATAGTTCAGTGAAATAATCTATAAATATAAAAGCATTTTTCCTTTGGATATCACCATGGTCCATGTAAATATTCAACAGTCATCTGCTGCAGGAAGCGCTCCAAGTCTCAACTGCTAGGACACAGGCCTGAGTATATGTCACTCAACAGCGGCACTGATGCACTCAAGTGACCCAGTGGCTTTGGAATGTGACTACTGGGCATGTGCAGTAAAGAAAATGTGTAAGTCTAGGTCAATGGGAAGGGTATCAGCCATGAACAAGAGAAACAATTATAAATTCATATCCCAGGCAAAGGAAAAAGTACCACAGTTGACACTTGGTGTCAGAATACCAGAGACAGAATATGTAAAATAACACACGCTGTACCACTGTGTGCTTCCTCCAACCTCCAGGGGACAGTCCACCAGTGCCTTAGGATCTTTTGTGGTCAAAAGCAATTCTTAAAGAGCCTACATAGCGTAGAATAAAAGGTATGGCATCAAGATTAAAGAAAAGTGAGCTGAGTACTTCAGTGACATAATGAGTATGTCCCCTCACTGTGGGGGGTACGAGGGATGGGGGTGGGGACCTTTCTGTCTTAAATTCCCTTTACGACACTGGGCATGATCATGATCAAACGAGGAGAGCACATACATCTGCTTCCCAAAGCATGGCGTGGAAATTCTCTTCTGTTTCAAAGTTTTTTCCTCAACACATCCAGGGTTCTGATGCAGCTCTTACTGAGCCTGGCTCTCCCGATGCCACACAGAAACTTCTTTTCTTCAGGACAAATACAGAAATATCCTTTGCTGCATCTTCTGAGTCAGTAAGCTAATGCACTTCCAAGATCTTAGAGGTACAGTTGAGATCTGAGCTCTGAGAGGCAGTGTTAGAACGTAAGCAAAGCAAGGTCTTTAGACACTACTCAAGTGAAAGCCTAAAGGAAGCATATAAAACTCGTTTTCCTATTATTTTAGGCTAGAACTGACAGCACATTCACTGGTAAAGATGGATAACTGGTATCATCTCCAGGTCCAAAATATTCCAACTATATAAAGTAGGACCCAAAAGAGGAGAAAGACACACTGAGTTCTTAGGTCTCTAGAATTCTTTTGCGCCGTATTTTAAACAGATAGTAGCTTCAGTTGCACACAGCCAGCTGAAGGGCTTTTTCAAAGGAGAAACTCCACCGTCATCTCCAGACTCCCTTAGGCAGCAGCTCCAGTGTCCTGTAGCACATGGCATCTGACCCTGGAGTGAGGAGTGAGCTGGCACTGAGCCTTGAGGGCTGAGATTCAGACTAGATGGCATTCCGCGGCGTGCCATTGTGTGCCAAGGCTTTCAGGCTCGGGGCACTGGTCTGGTGACTGCAGCTTCTGTGAGAAGTCACACCCACCTCAAACACCTCATGGATAGCTTTTCGGAAACAGTGGAAGTTGTAGTCTATCAAACCTGCGAGAGAGAAAAAAGAGCCTGTCTACTTAATGTCAACTGTGAAGATCTCCACCATCTCAGATTCTCCACACTGCAATTATGGTAAAGCAGGAACCCAGCTGCTAACACTGCAACCTCTAGGGCAGGGTGGACAGGGAGGGCCTATAACCTATCAAGTGGGAAGGTGTTATGTAAACTTCCAATGAAGTCTGAAGTCATGGTAAAATTCTTTCTACTACCAAAGTGCCCTGTAGAGCAGCTAGTGAGTTCTGCAGGAACCAGGCAGGCAGCATGGCCACATGCTCACAGGGTTCCAGCAGCCTGCACCCATCTTGAGGGGAGATTTCCTCTCTTATCTGTTTTAGGAAGTGAACATCTACTTGAGATTTTAAATGGACAAAGGGTTCTCTTTGGACAGAATGGACAGGTTGCCATATTCCCCCTTCACCTTAACACGTGGAACCCCAATTCTGAACAAGCAGCTATTAATGAGCTTAAAACATTCACTTTCCCAGTTCCCATCCTCCTCGGAGCTGGACACAGGCACTTGGCTTGAAATTCTGAAATGTTCAAACTAGATGGTAAGCTCTTCAATCATGAGAACCAGCAGGTCAGCATATATACCCACTTGCAGAGCAAGACCATCCCACCCACATTTGCCCACATCAAACACCAAAAAGCACTGTGTGGCCTACCTAAACATCATGTGACTTCTCAGTCATTTATAGTAGACTTGATAAGTCATTGAACACTTATTGGCAGCACGACAGTGGATGTAATGTGTCAAAGCAGCTGCATGGGGTCCACACTTTCATGCATATGCTAGCTGGGGCAGAAAGCCAAAACATCACAGACTGAAATCTGCCAACTAACTACGAAATCAAAAGAAGTCCACAGAAGGGAGAACTAAATGCAGTCAGGGTAAAGCTGGCAGTGAAAACTGCAGGGCTGAGGCTAAACTTTGGGTATACTGACTAGATTTCAGTAAGTCCTCACACTTATGTACATGTGTACACTCACATACACAAATAAGTTAAATATAATGAAATCACAAGAACATTACCAAAGAAACCTGAATGCCCATGAAAAGGTGCTTTCCATGAAAAGATATCTGCCCTAACTGGCAACTAGATATGTAAAAATGAGATACTATTTCACACCTACAGACTGGGAACATGGGCGTCCAAGAGCATCAAGCATCATCGAGAAGACAACATGATGAGAACACCCACAAAGTGCTATGAGGGGTGAAAATGGTGAAGTCACTTGGGAGAACACTTCATTAGCTCATCTGTACATCCCATTCCTGCAAATTCACCCTAGAGACAGTTGACACAGGTGCAAAGCGTAACTGCTCATGGGCACTGGCTTTGGTTTAGGGTTTTGCTGTTATAGTTGCTTGTCCATTTTTTGAGGCAGTCTCTCATGCAGCCCAGACTGGCCTCAAACCCATTAAGTAGCCAAGGATGACCTTAAACTCCTGATCCTGCCTCTACCTGTCTATAATCCCAAGTGCTAGGATTAGAGGTGTGCACCACCATACCCAGTTTATATGGTACTGGGGACTGTGAACCCAGAGCTTCCTGCACACTACACAAGCACTCTAACAACAGAGCCAGGATGTTTTGTTTTGAGATAGCATCTTGTTTTGCAGTCCTAGTGTGCTGGCTAGTTTCATGTCAATTTGACACATAGTAGGTCATCCAGAAAGAAGAAATCTTATCAAGAAAATGACGCCATAGGGTTTGCCTGGAGGCAAGTTTGTGGAGCACTTTTCTTGATTGATGATTGGAGCTCAGCTCATTGTAGGTGGTACCTACCCTGGGCAGGTAGTGAAAGCAAGCCAATCAAACCATGGAGAACAAGCTTGTAAGCAGCATCCCTCCATGGCCTCTGCATCAGCTCCTGCCTCAAGGATCCCGTCCTGTTCGATTTCCTACCTTAATTTCCCTCAGTGATGGACTGTGATTAGAACTATTAGATGAAATAAACCCTTTTCTCCTAAAGTTGTTTGTGTCATGGTATTTGGTCACAGCAACAGAAACCTTAACTAAGACACCTAGCTAGCTGGCCTCAAACGTACGGCAATACTGCTTCTGCCTTTCAAGTGGTGGGACTAAAGATATGAGCCAACAGTTACTGCACATTCATTGGTATTTGTCATAAAATTAGTTATAACTTTAAAATACTCTAAATGTCCAGCAACAAAAACAAAGGTCAATATACAAGCCATATGCAGCAGTGGGAAATCTCAAAAATAACTGAGCAAGGAAAAAAACGCATGTTGCAAAAACTAACTTCAATTTAGCATCATATGTACAATGCTTTTGGGTAGGTATGAAGCAAAAGAATAAATTATGCATAGGAAAAATAAATATACAGCACCAAAAAAGGGATGCAGACCGAGAAAACTAAGGACTGCAATTATCATACTGGCCCTATGTGTGTGTTGTAGAAGTTTAATTTTAGTTGTGTTTAAAATAATTGTTTGTGTACTGTTGGAAAAAGGGATGCATCGGTTTTGGTGTTTTGTATTGTTTGCAGGTGTTTGATTTCTGTGGGTGGGGTGGGGTGGGGTGGGGTGGGGTGGGGGGTGTTAATTGTTTATGATCTGCACGTGGTATCAGTGCAGATAAAATAAAATACCTGGGCTCAGAAGCTCCGGATTCTACTGTCAATTGAGTATGGCCCTTGCTGGCTAGGACGGTGGTTCCCTCTGCTGAGGTCTGGCAGAGTATGCATCTATGATTATGCCTCTTCATGTTCCTTCCTGAGCCACAACAACATACTACTACATGTGTGTATATGTGTGTGTGTGTGGGAGGGGGGGTTGTACACCTGAGTGCAGTGCTCATAGAGGCCAAAGTATCAGATCCTGGAGCTAGAGTTACAGGTGATTGTGAGTCACTCCATGTGGCTGCTATGGTCCTCTAAAAGAGCAGGAAGTGATTTTAACAACTGGGCTACTTCTCCAGACTCCACACTGGTTCTTAAGGTCAAAAGAAAATACACATATTTTGTTGAATATGAAAAATTATATATATATATGTGTGTGTATATATTATATGTACATATGTATACTATATATATATACATAAATATATATATATATAATTTAAGGCTCAAGCAAAAGAATTTTTTTCATCTGTGTGTGCACATGTGAGTGTATGAATGTGTGCATGAATGCAGGTATATACTTGCCACAGCACATGTGTGACCAGCGATAGCTTTGAGTGTGTGTCCTCTCCTGCCTCAACTTCTGCCTTGAGACAGGGCCTCTTGCTGACTGCTGTATAAGCCAAAAACACAGCACATACTAGAGATCTTCAAATATATAGCCAATGTATCATAGTAACCTACTGCAGGCCACAGTAGTACCACAGACCTGCAGGGATGTAGACTTAGGCTGCAGTCATTAAAGGCAGCAATGGAAAGGAACCACAAGGAATGGTTTCAGGGAACAAATGAAAATGGCATAACTGATAACAGAAGCAGAGTAGGCAAAAGCCAGAGGAAAAAGATGGTGATTGCCCACAACAACCAGAACACCAGGCAAACACTGAAGACAAGATAGCCCATTAATAGCTCCAAACATGGTACTGTACTAGAACATGAGCTCCAGAAAGTTGTCACAAACTGATTAACCCAAGCCATGAACTAGGTTGGAGAGCCAGCTTAATGGGCAAAAGCAGTTTCCATGTAAGCCTAATAACCTAAGTTCTATCCCTGGAACCCACAGTAGGAGAGCAAAAATTCCTGAGGTGAAATGGAGAAGCTGAAATGAAGAGTGAGAAACAAGCAGAAAGATCTGACTCTGAAGAACATGGGAGTAGAAAAAAGAAAACCAGCCAGAAAGAAATAGGAGTCTGAGATTATACAAGGTGGTCCAGGGAAGAAAGCTGTGATCAGGGAAGGACTGACAGTCACATGCTCCAGAGGACTGAAGAGTCTGCAGAATGACAAAGGCCATCAGAAGCAGCAGGAGGGGACGGCTGCTGACTGGATCAGTTGGAAACAAAGTACAGGCAAGCAGAGCCAACAAAAGTATATGGAGGAAGAGGGGATGGGACAAAAAACGCCATTAAAAGCACAAATTAAAAGGGAAAAAAGACTGCGCTACAAATAAAAGGCACAGAAGTTTTTAAGTTTGACTTGCAAGATAGCCATTAGTTTTACAATATTACTGTTTTCAAGAACCTGAGAAATTGTAACAAAAAAATGCAATGTAAGAACAGCTGTTTAGCTGGGTATGGTGGAGCATTCCTTTAATCCCAGCATTCAGTAGGCAGATTCTCGGTGAGTTCAAGGATGGCCTTATCTACACAGCAAGTTCCAGAACAACCAGAACTACATAGAAACCTTGTCTCAAAAACAAAACAACACTTTAGGCTGGAGAGATGGTTCAGTGGTTAGAAGCTCTGGGTGTTCTTCCAGAGGACCAGGATTTGATTTCTAACACCCACATGGTGGCTCACAACATTCATAACTCCAGTTCCAGGGCATCTAACATCTTCTGCCTTCTGTGAGCACTGCACACAAGTGATACACAGACATACATGCAGCAAAACATGCACACATATAAAATAATACAAATTCAAAAAAAGGAATAAACAAAACAGCTCTTTAGGAGCTAGAGAAATGAATCAACAGTTACGACTGCTTTGCAGCTCTTACAGAGGACCCAGGTTTGGTTCCCAGCACCCAATGGTGGCTCAAAACCACCTATAGATCCAGTGTTCCAGGGATCCAATACCCTCTTCTGACCTCCTTGTGCTACTATGGGTATGTATACCCACGTGGTATATATACATAAATTCAGGCACACACACATACACATAATAAATAAGTCTTTTTTTTTTTTTTTCCTGATGGCTCACAAAGCCCTGTAACTCCAGTTCCAGGGGGTCCAATGCCTTCTTCTGGCCTCCACTGGCACTGCATGCATGTGATACATAGACATAAACTCAGGCACACATGTGCAGGCACACCTGCGACTGTGCACGCGCGTGCGTGTGTGTACACATGCATGCATGCATGCATACACATACACACACACAGAGTAGTAAAATAATTTTTAAAAAGGAACATAATTTAAACAATAAATACAAGCAGATTAAAAAAAAAAGTCAATACCTTTTCGTTCAAAGCTCTCTTCCCTAAGAATGCAAACCAGTGCCAAAAATTTAGTGACTTCCTTTAAATAAAGGACAGTTGTATTATTCAGCTTGATAATGGCCATGGATTCCTTGTCGTAAGCACTTCCACTTCCATCTTCCTTTAACCTATTTTAAAAGAAAGTGCCATTTATTACAAGTTTCCCAAACAGGCATTTTGTACTCGAGCAAACCTTTCCACCCCAATCTCCAAGTGTCTTTTGAGAAGGAATAATACTGTCCTAAATACATGGGGGCACTCATCATTCAGGTAAGATTCCTGAACACAATCCAGGAGCTTCTGCTAACAGCAAAGCTCTGCATGTCCCCACCACTACTGTAACTAAGCACTGGAGACAAATGTGACAATGACATAGCTCTTACCACTGACATTCCCAGCACTGTACTGGCCCCGCCATTCACCCGGTTGTGCTCTTGTAGGCACAGCTAAAGGCCTTTCCTCCCTACTTCCCTCAAGCTACATGACCATCTGGGACTTGCCACCACCTCAGCCAGCTACTCCAAGATAGATTCTATATACCAAACCAATCACACCTCTTCTAAGACATCTTTTGTTGTTTCCTTACCAAAAAAAAAAAAAAAAAAAAAAAAATCAATAAATTCATAAAGTCTATAGAAGACTAGTTCCAGTTCCAGCTAGAGAGAGGTAGGAAATATGTTAAAAATCAACAACTTTTAAACAGAGTTTGAGGACTGGCAAGGTAGCTTGTCAGATAAAGGAGTTTGCTGCCAAGTCTGACAACTGGAGCTTGATCCAAAAGTAGAAACACAGTCAACTCCTGCAAGTTGTCCTCTGGCCACCACAGCATGCGTGCACCTGCATATGATAGGAATTAAGAGTTGCCAAAACTGCCTCTGTATTAGATAGAGGTGTCTGGGGGCTGCAAAGATGGCCCAGTGTTTAAAAACACTTACTGCTCTTCTAGAGGGTCCAGATTTGGTTCCTAGCACACACATCAGACAGCTCAGAATGCCATCATTTCAGTTTCAGCCATGTGATGCACTCTCTGGCCTCTGAGGGCTAACACATACATGAAGTACATAAATTCATGCAGAAACAGAGACACATACTCATAATAAACAAAATAAATTTTAAAAGAAGTATATGCCTTACAAATGAGGGTGAGAGTCACCAGCACTCAAGAGTCTAAGGGAGGAAGATGGAGAACTCAAAGTCAGCCTGCCCTAAAGGAGACTGCTTCAAAGAGAGAAAAAAAAGCAATTAAAAAAAAATTGTTAAAAAAAAAAAAAAGTGAAGGAAATATACTAAAAAGGAAATGCTGCCAACAGGCGTCTAGCAGGAAACAATGTTTCCCTCCTGTTTTCTCTTGTCTTTACCATCTCATGTACTGTTTTCATGAAGGCGGGCTTATTTTTTTAAACTGCTCTACATCTTATGCTTACTTTTTCATATACTAATCTGACCCCCACAAGAACCCAGAGAAAAACTGCTCCTATCCCCCTATTTAACCACTTTAATTCAGGGGGAAGAACAAAGCATAGCAATTGAAATACAAATAAAAGAATTATGCTCATTTTAAAGACATAAAACTCTAGTTCATAAAGAGTAAAAAATTGTCTGGCAAGGAATGAACTCAAATTTAGAGTTTTAATTCAATCCCAAGAAGTAAGGAAGTGTGAGCCATATGCTTTAAGGGTATTAAAAGAAAACTGCTTCCTCCTTATGGAAGAGGAAACGCAAGTGCTCTGTGCTGTCAGCTGATAGTCAGGTCAAGGAGATCCTATTCTGCCACACAGGAAGTAAGAACAGGCACCAGCATGAATGTCTGTGGCTGGACCCACACAGCCAGCAGCTGGAAACAGCTGCAGTGTCTAGTTGAGCCACATGATATCAAGTCACACACTAATATGAGAAAGTTATGTCATGTGAGCTTGATGACCTGAGTTCAATCACAGAATCCACATAAAGGGAAAGACAAGAAGTGACTCCACAAAGTCGTCCTTTGACCTCCATGTGTGCAATGGTGCACACCACACACATAAAGCACGTGCGCACACTTGTACACACACAAACACACACACACAAAAATAATCTTTTAATTAAAAAAATGCTAAAGGCACATTCTTGGCTGGAGACAGCTCTATAAGCACTTACTTATTAAATGAAAAGCTGTAAGGGGCAGAGAGAATAAGCCAGACATCTAATCAGCTATTAGTATCTAGAAATTAGATAGATTTTGATGATTAATAAAGTTAAGAAATAAAATATGCTAATGACCTTAAAAAGCTGACTCAAAATTTACAGGATTCTTTTGTGTTTCTGTTTTATGAATAAACTCTCTATGCAGGACTTCAAGGCATTCGCATTGGAGGGTAACTCGCTTCCATCCCTAGCACCACATAAACCAGGTGTAGTATGGACACCTATAATACTAGTGCTTGGGAGGTAAAGACAGGAGGATCAGAAGCCCGAGGTCACCCTCTACTAAATAGCTTGGGCTACTAGAGACCTTGTCTCAAACACAGAGGAAAAACAACAACAACAAAAAAAAAACCTTTAAAGTAAGTATGCTTATCTAAATTTTAGTCAAAATACGTCCAAGCAGAAGGAGGCAGGTCACAGCCAAAAGGAACCAGATTTAGAAGCAACACACCCTAAAGGGATTCAGTTGAGAGGAAAGGGAACCTGGTTAGTGCTGAAATTCTAAATGAAGAGCTTGTAGCAGATAGCTTCAGATAAAAGGCAGGCCAAATATCAAGCATATACACTACTACTCCTGAGAGCACCCGTGTCCTGCACATTCATTCTGACATTTACCTTACATGGGAGCACAGGACATCCCTCATATTTATCTGTACTGATGATACAGCCTGCAAATGATCTAAAATATAAAAACTGATAATTGGTGGGTTTTTTTGTTTGTTTTTAAAAAGGTACAAAAACCAGGTGACAGGGCCTGAGAGATGCCTCAGCTTGTAAAAGCACTGGCTGCACAAGCCTGACATTACAGCTGTGTGATAGAAGTGAGGTGGAGACAGGAGGTTCTGCACAGCAGGGCCAGTGAGTTTGGAATCCACAAGAAACAAGTGAGACCCTGTCTCAACAAGGCAGAAGGCTAGAACCCACTCCTGAAAATTGTTGTCTGACCTTCACATGAGCACCATGGAGGGTAAACACACAAAATTAAAAGTTTAATAAATGTAAAATTAACTTATAAGCTTTTGATTTTTTTTTTTAAGCAACATGTTCTATTGGTCCATTTTTAAGAATGGAAAACATGAAACTTTACTTAGTAACAGACCACCTCATTTTTATTACAGAAAGGAGTATGACACAGGACAAAGCACATAACCAGTGAGAAGAGACACAAAACAAAGCTGGGTAAGGGAAGGCATTCTATTCACAGGCAGCAGAAGAGGGCACTGATAACCAGGTTCAGAGGATGGGAGGTGCGTGAGAAAGCACACACTGAAAGCACCCCAGCCATTCTGACGTTAGTACATAGAGAGATGAGGGCCACGAGAGGCTACAGAAAATATTACTGGCCAGGAAGTTATCACTCTTCCTCTGGCCCATTCTACAAAAATCCTTTGTTTTCGGTGTTTTATAAATTTCTACAAAAAGTTTAGGGAATGTTCATTTGGTTAGAGCCTGTATTTGAGAGTTTATTTCAGAAACTCAGATGTACACACCAAATAATTTATATGTAAGTCCTTCTAACAACTAAAATTCTGGTTGTTTGAGACAGCCTGGCTTGCTCTACAGACCAAGCTGGGCTTGAACTCAGAGATCTGCCTTCCTCTGTCTCCATGCCTGGTCCCCAGATCATTTTTAAAAAATTAATCTAGTTGAGTTCCTTTGTTTAAACCTTGCCGAGTCCCAGGAAAGAGAAGATAGTACAAGCTTGCCCTAGTACAGAAAGAGAGACTTTCCAAGTGTTCTCTGCTATCCTCTCCAAAAGTCCGGCTTTGAGACAGCATGTTCTAAGGTAACACACATGCAACAATCCCACTTTAGGCTGGTAAAATGGCACAGTGGGTAAAAGTGCCTGCCACCAAGCCTGACAACCTGAGTAATAGCCCAAACCCAATGGTGAAAAGAACTAATTCCCAAAAGCTGTCCTCTGACCTTAACACAGGTAGCATGACACGCACACCCAGACATTTATACTCATATACACGATAAGCAAATAAGTGTAATTTTAAAAATAAATATTCTCATTCCATTTAGTGTAAGCCAGCAGCAGGAATCAGGGAAGTTTTCTACCTATCTGGGATCTTGCAGAAATGTGTAAGCACTTACCCATATATACAAGACACATCAATTACAACATCAATCATGTCACAGCAAAGTTCGTAAGACTGCATATCCACAGGAGAACTGTCTGTTGCAATGTAGATTTTGCTGACAACATCAAAGAGAAAAGCTTTTTCAATACCTGAATTCTTGGAAAAACAAGATTGGGTAAATGTTCAGTTTCTTTTAAGAATCATAATTTGTAATTTTTCAAAGACCTTAAATTATTAAAAAATATTCTTAATTTTAAAAGTAATTTTCCTCATGGTATTTTTTTTTTTTTCATGGTTCTGGGATACTGAATGCAGGGTTCAATAAATGCTCTACCACTAAACTCCACCCCAACCCTTCATATCACTTTTAAGTATATAATTAAACACCAAATATAAATGATACTTGTTGGGAGTCTTCAGACAGGGACTTACTAGGTAGTCTTAAGCTGACCTGAACTTTCAATCCTCCTGCCTCTGCCTCTTGTGTGATGATGGGTTTACAGGTATGCAACAACACATCCAGCAAGAAATTATTATTACTTTTATGTATCTCTGGTGTTAGAAACTGATCCTAAGGCATTTCACATGCTAAGTCCTGCTCTCCCAGAGCTACCCACAACCTTCATGAAGATGCTTATAATTAAGGAAGTACAGGGAAGTTTTTATACCTAAAAGCCAAAAAAATTCAGAATATAACAACAAGCTATACTTCATGCTATTATTTATTTTACATGGTAACTTATTGGTCTTTAATCCAAGTACCTTTTTTGAAAAACTAAATATAAACACATTGAACAACTATGAAATTGGAAATTATATCAAAGTAAATAGTTCACTTACTGATATAAAGATATTTAATAGGTTTTCCAAAGTTGGCAGTTGTGGAATGAGTTTCTGTACCACCTTACTGAAGGCTTCAAATATTGAGTGGTCATAGATGCTAGTCAAATAAAAGCTGAAAAATACAATACCAGGTGGTTATTTCATAAAATACATTCAGTAACTAATATCATAATGCCTTAAATTTCAAACTTAACATTCAAATGTACCCTGCCTACTGGCCACATCAGTTCTGAGAGTAAGACCATTTCCCAGCCTAACTGTGCCAAGCACCCTTTTGCAGCATTAGAGGGCAACTGACGGAGATCCTCAAAAAGTTCCTTCCTGCCAGCCATGGTGGTATAAGCCTGTAATCCCAACACGTGGGAAGAGGCAGGTGAATCTCTGTGAGTTTGAGGACAGCCTGTCTACAAAGCAGAGCTCCAGGGCTATATAGTGAGATTGTGTTATTTCTCTCCTCACCACAAAGAAGTTCCTTCCTGACCAGCCTACATAAATAGTACCTACTGCTACCCTTTTGCCATAATTTGTTCTTCGCAGCATTGGAAGTACTTAGAACTTCACCATACGTTTCTTATGAGCTGTGTCCTTCTTAATTGTAAGTCACAGGAGGAATGAAACTTTGTTATATCCCTCTCAGTTGCAAGCCCATTGCCCTGAATAGTGCTCATAAGGATTTGCTGATCAAACAAATTAGTCTGCAGTCACAACACCCTGGGAAACCTGACCTCCTCTGAATACATGACTACACTGGCGCTTAGAATTAGATAATTAGCCTAAGAAAGATGGGAACCTGTAAGAGGAGGAGTTAGATTCTAAATGCATTACAGTAAAGAAATCACAAGTAGATTTAACAAAACACAAATCTGAGATGGGGCCCTTAAACACTGTAGACAATTCCACCTGCTTTTTTTTATTGAGAATATTTTTCATCATTTAATTGTATCAGTGATACATTTTATATACATATTATCACACCAGAAATGAGGAACTGTGTTTATACTTTACAGATGATTTGAAGAAAATTTCAAGGAAGTAAACAAAGAACCTAATCAAGAAGGGGCTCTACTCTCAAGGTGAGGGTGCCAGGGCAGGTAAGGCCACGTGGCTCCTGATACTAGCAGGGAAGAAACATTTCAGTGTTTCCTCTATGCAAAACTTTCAGCAAGGTTAGTGTCCTGGGGACCTGTGAGGACTGGAAAATGGATGAGGACGGGTTGAATCTGCAAGGCACAGAGAACGTTCATAGCTGAGTCCCTAGAGATGGAGAAGCACACTGCAGCACACCCACAGCACTTGTGGTCCTGCACAAAGGGAGCTCAGGGGTAGGGTAGTGCTGAGAATGCACCAGGTTCTGGGGTCAGTCCCCAACACACATTAAAGAGTAAACACTTGATGCAAAGTTCTTCTGAGGCCAACAGGCTTAGTTTAGGGCCCTTCTGCATGCAAGAGAAGCACTGTGGGATGTCCTGGAGAGCTCAGCAGACAGGGAGCAGAGTCATAATGATTCCTCACCAGTACAAGGAAGCATGTTTAAAAATTCTGGCAAAAAAAAAAAAATATTAGCAGATCCCTAAGATTGAGGGATTTTATGGGATGGTACTTTTACTTTCTCTTATAAACATTTATTCACTTTTGTTTTTCAAGACAGGATCTACTAAATAGCCTTGGTTGGCTGACTTCAAATCTGCAACCATTTTCCTGCCTCTGCCTCCTGAGTGCTGGGATTACAAAGGTACAAAGGTTTATCATGCCCAAATCTTATAAAGACTCAACTTGATTTTTTAAGCATAAATTACCAGCAAGTATTTTAAAAAATTAATCCAAGAGGGTCAATAAGATTTTCCCTACAATGTTTGCCAAAAACTACCTGCAAGATTCTACAGGCTAAGACCCAGGAAACCTTAGGGGTAGGACAACTGGCTTGAGCATAGAAGGAAGTTTTTGTAACAGACCAAGAACACGGAAATTACATTTGCTTCTCTTCTCTGCTTCCCCTTTAAGCTATTTTTTATGATCAAGTGGACATTCTCTTATGTACTTATAAAAACTCATTTTTTTCCATTATCACAAAAAGATACAATAACATCCCTCATACACTTTTGGAATACAAATACACAAAATACATAACCATCAATCCAAATTAGTATGTGTTCTTTAAGGGTAAGTTCATGGTATTTAACTGTAAACCATTAGTTCTTCCAACTCAATAGCAGCACTATGTAAATGAGGAAGACAAATCGAAGAATAAACTCTTGTTAAAACTAAGATACACTAGAGTCAGTCCAGACTTGAAAGTGTTCACCTTTAAAAGGCTCTTCCTATTGCGACACGGACAAGACCCAAGGTCAACTTTGTCAATAAATATGACAGACTTCTTGCACAAAGTTAATGGGGGGTTAAAAAGTGAAGAAATCAAGAAGGGAGAAGTCCCAAAGCAGATTCATGCCATGAGAAAACAGCCTGAGTCCAGTCCCTTGAGACAAATTTGCAAGAACACCAATGGAAACACTTCACATGACTTCCATCATCAGGAAAATGAAAGAGGGGGGAAAAGTAACTTCTCAGGATCGTAAAGTATACAAAACAGCTTGGAACTCAACAAAGAAGAGATCAGAATTATTAAAGAATTGAAAAGGGCACAGCAGTCACAGGAAGCTGGTGCTTGCAATGACAGAGATGGGAATACATTTACAGGACTCTCATATCGAGCACGCACGCTGTTACCTAAGATGCAGTTTTTCTAGCCCAGCATCTGCAAGGTCATCATTGGCCCTTTGATGAATGTCCCTCTGTGTTTCTATTTTGTGATCATCAGACAGACCATCAACTTTGTGAATAAAAACCTCAAAATTCATGTCTGGGTTAACTTTGTAGGCTTTAGAAACAGTCATGTGGAGTCGTGTTAAAGCCTCCATGTAGTCATCCTGAAAGTCAGAACAAAATATTTTTAACAGGAAATCTTATAAAATGCAAGTAACAAGTTAAGAAAGCCTCTAGCTACCTCTTTCCCCAACCAAAAACAGGTTATCCTAATCACCCATAAATATTCAGATGGCTGACATGTAACTAGTAAATAGTTCTTCAATTTCTTAAAATAGAAAAAAATACCAAATCAATGCCTGAATTTTCAATGCTGTTACTATTAAGAAAGGAAAAGTAAAATGCACATTTGTTCCCAATAAAACTGTTAAAGTAATCCCAGCTCTGCCATTTATCAGGTGTGTGGCTCTAAGCAAGTTGCTGAAACGCTGATCTCAGTTCAACTTTCTGAGCATGGGAATTCCTACCAACATAGTACTCTGGAGGTAAATCAGATTGTTTAGGAAAAAGCATGCACTACTAGAGTACTGAGTTGGTATCGCTCAGAAAGCATTCCTAACTAATGCTTCGTCTTACAAAAAGTAAGGGTAGGGACACAGCCCATCCATAAGGCTGCCTACCATACAGTGGGCCCTCAGTACATCTTGCTTGATTAAATTCAACTTAAAACAAACCAGGAAATGCATAATGAACTCATTTCTCATATTCTTCCTTATACTGTGGCCACTGATGGGATATTAATTGGTGAAGTGACCACTGTAATAGTTAATAAATGGTAACTGCTCATTACTGGGACTCAAGAAATGTAAATGACATCTCCTAAACACCTGATAGTCTGAAATTGTTCAATGATAGGTCTGCTCTTATAAATCCCTCTACAGATGCATGTTTTATACTGTCAGGGGATCTGCTGGAAAGAGAGAAGCTTCAAGCACACAACAAAGAAGACAACTTTCTGTCACCAGAGAAGAGAAGCACACAGCATTATGCCTAACTACCTGTGCATCAATGACATATATCAATGCTCCTGTGCCCCTGAAGATCATTTCGTAGTCAAAGGTTGGGTCAAAGAAGTCCATCTGCCCAGGAAAATCCCAAATCTGGAAGTTCACAAAGGAGCTATTGGAAATGTCATCTTTATAAATCTTATTGGTACTTTCCAAAAAAAGAGTTTCATTGGGTGACATCTTATGAAACACCACCTGTTAAGAGAAACAGAAACAACAGAAACAACTTCATGACTATTTTAACTACAAAACTTATGTAATTTAAATTTAAAAATCCCATGGCATTAACATTAAAATTTTGACCTTGATGCTAAATCACTGGTACTATCTTTTTTCTGAGAAAAGACACAAGTTAACTTCCGCTCCATCCACTGTGAGGATGAGCTTTGCTTTTCCTGTTTTAACTGCATTACTACTAGAGGTACCATCTCTTGCCCAGGTTTCTACATTTTTTTTTTTTTTTAAATTCTCGTGTTTACAATTTTTCATTTAGAGGGGTTGTTTTGTTTTTGAGAAGGGGTCTTGCCCAGACTAGCCTCAAAATTCAATCCTCTTGCCTCTGTCTTCTCCAGTACTAAAATTAGTGTCACCTTGCCAGGATCTATTGTGTTTTGTCAAAGTCTTAAACCTGTCAAAACCTGCTTTAAGATCATGAAACTAGCCCGGCGGAGGTGGCGCACACCTTTTGCTCAGCACTCGGGAGGCAGAGGCAGGAGGATCTCTGTGAATTCCAGGCCAGCCTGGTCTACAGAGTGAGTTCTGGGACAGCCAGAGCTACAACAGAGAAACCCTGTCTCGAAAAAAACAGAAAAAAATAAAAATTGAAAAAAAAAAAAACGAACGAAAGAAAGAAAGAAAAAAGAAAAGAAAATAGATTGTATCCTGCCCTGAGTTTATAATCTGAGCAGAAAGTGTACAGAGAGAGAGAGAGAGAGAGAGAGAGAGAAGTAGAGAGGTCTGTGGGAGGAGGGAAGAGGCAGCTCCCCAAGAAAAAAAAAAATGGTGAAGACAATAAACTGTTAATTATCACAGCGAGGAGCCAGAGTTGTAGATCAGAGTGGTTCTGCGCTTGTCTATCAGGCATAGAGGCCTGGCTTTCATCACCAGCACTAAGTAAAACCTAGAATGGGGCTCACCTGGGGAGACAGACTTCATGATCATTAATTCAACCAAGGTTAGCCTTGGTTAAGTACTGAGTTCAAGGCCAGCCTGGGACACATGAGAGAACCAAATCAAAATAAGACAAAACAGCAGGGCTGGAGATGCAGCTTTTAAGGTTTGACTGATACACACGACAAACTTGCCTCTCAGTGTTAACTTGGAAGTAAAGAGAAAAAATTCCTCAAAGGTTTCTTAAGTGATAGCTCGCTTACCTAGCAAATCAAGTCCCTCTGCTGAAGCCTAAGTACTGCCTGCCCCTTCCCCAAAAAAGGCCCAACTTTGAGAAGTTGAGTAAATAAAACAGTAATCCAGCAAATGCAGGGGGGAAAGTACTTTTTTTTTAAGGTTTTGTTTTTTTTTTTAAGTTTTAAAAATACCACATCTACAAAATACCAGAGAGAGTTTGGATAAACCTTTGTGTCATAGTGGAGATAGGGAAAGCTCGGGTGTCTACAACACTAGTTTTATTAAAAGTTCGCTCTGTAACGGGGATGGTTCATGAAAGAAGTCAACTCTGACTCTGTTTCCCTATTAAGTAAAAAAAAAAAAAAAAAAAAAAAAAAAAAAGCCTTAAGCATTCTATTCATTCTTGACAGACCCAAGGTGGAAAACGCTCCGATGTCCGTTTGCCTGCAAAACAGTCTCCAAAGATCTTTGTGACCAGTTACAAGAGACAGTCACCTGTAACTGCAATCACCGGGCGACAAATACTAAATAAAGTAGGTGCAGAAATGGGACACCTCCCCCCTCCCCCCTAAAAACGTTTCAGAACTCTCCAGTACCTTTGATAACAAAAGGTACTGAGATGCCCAGTATCTGCCACAACTCTTTCTGGCGCTGCTTCGGCCCGGAGCTTGGGAGGGGATACCTGCAAACTCGGGTCACCGAAGTGAGATGCGGCGGGAGAGCGCGCTCACCAAGTTCTCCACGTGAGACCCGGAGAGGACCGGTCGCTTTCGTCAAAGCCACGGGGGCTGCGACCCGGAGGGCGGAGATACAGGGCGGTGCCCGGCACCTGCCTCCTCCCTCCGGTCCGCGTCGCCTCCTCGCCCGGCTCGGCCTTCGGCCGGCGGAGTCGGACGTGGAGGCCGAAGTCGGGGACCCGGAGCGGGCCGCGCCCAGGCTCCGCGTCGCAGGCGTGGACGGTGCGCCGGGACGCTGCGCCAGGTCGCCACCCTCTCGGGCCTCCCGGGTGGCCGCCACCTGAGAGCCGCGGGCCGAGCAAGACCGAGGGCGGGAGGCCCGGCGCGGGGCGCTCACCTTCTGGATGGAGGACTTGCCGCTGCGCCGCAGCCCCATGAGCAGGATCCTTGGCTTGGAGCTGTCAGCGCCGCCCGGACCACAGCCGCCGCCGGCCCCCGCGCCGCCGCCGCCGCCCGCCGCTGCCTCCTCTTCCTCCTCCTCCACGCCGTAGCCGAAGTCCTTGGGGAAAGAGTCGGCTGCGCCGTAACTGCCGGCCAGGGGCGCCTCCTCCGCCCCGTACTGCAGGGACATGGTGCTGGACCGCCGCCGCCCGCGCCCTGACAGGCCAGGCCAGGCTAGGCCGCCGCCTCCCCAGGCCGCCGCTGTTGCCACCGCCCCCGGCAGCAGCGCCTCGGGACCCGCCCCCAAGCCCGGCTCCTATTGGGCCGCCGCAGAGAACGAGCTCCTTATTGGTTGGGCAGGCTGCCACTCCAGAGCAGCAGGGTAGGTAGTGTGCATCACGTGCCCGGAATCACCTGACTAGCAGAGGCTGAGGAGGGGGAGGAGGAGTCACGAGGAGATCTGCCCGGCCGCGCCTCTCGTCGGGCTCCGGGCCTTCGCCCTGGGCACAGCCCGCCCGCACCTCGGCCTCCCCTGTGCGCGCAGCGCTGCTCACCGCTCCCCGCCTCCTTCCGGGCTCCGAGAGCACCGCAGGGAAGATGCTTCTGGGCGTCGGGGTAAGAATTCATTGTCCCCCTCCTTTGGTTACAGCTGCCCAGCCAGCATTTTTTGATGCCTGCCAGGTCCTGGGTACCAGGAAGGCAGGTAAAACTGAAACTGAGTTGCTTGAAGGTTAACAGAGATTGGACCTCTGTGTAAGTAGACTTGGTACAGATTTCCTTGAGAAGGCCATGAGCACAGATGAACCGCTCCGGAATTGGGTGAGGAAGTCCACAGGAGGTCATGTGTGAGTCGGTCCAGACCGGTGGATGCGGTTGTAATGTGCGAAAAGTATCAAGTAGGAGCCAGCCAGAGGACAGAGGCAGTTATGAGTCTCAGTGATAACTTGCCCTGGCTGGTAGCTGGAGCCCGATAAGGAAAATAAATACAAGCACGCTAAAAACATCTATCTTTCTGCAAGCAGATCGCTGATAAGATACTGCTGTCCTCGTATTCAACGGACCCTAGAGCTTCCTCGTTCCCACCTAGTTAAAATGCTCCTCCACTATCCCATCCAGCAACTGAGCACCGAATCATCTTTGACTTCCTTGTAATTAGAGACCAGAGGAATTAGGGATGATGAAGGCAAAATGCATGCTGCCAAAGTGTTTCGGAAAGCCATAAAAGAATTTTCACGTCTTGGACTCCAGAAGTGGAAATTTGACAACCCATAAAGTACAGCCTTGTACACTTAAAAGCTTGGGGTAGGGTGACTATGTTTGCAAGGCTGGGGATGGAAGTCGGGTCTTTTGAGCATCCTAGGCAAATTCTACCACATAGCCTCATCCCCTACTCAGAGAGATTGACTTGATTGTGAAGAGGAAAAAGTAAACTGTAGGCCTGACACTTTTGTTATGCCTGATCCTAAAAGTTACAGACAGGATATATCCTCAGAGGTCATCGTAACCCCCCCTCACAAAAAAGTATCAGCTACATAGCACCTCGTAGGCATGCAGAATGCACTTGAATGTACATGTCTCTCAGTATCTGTAAGAGACTGCTTACAGGACACCCCTAGTTCCATGAACAGACAGGAAGACAGTCAAGTTCCTCCTATAGGATGTTTGCATGTGAACCTATGCACACACATCCTACTTATTTTATGCATTAATTACTATACCCAGTACAGTGAAATGGTATCTTAGCCAGGCATGATGGCACACACCTGTAAATCTCAGTACTTTAGAGTCAGAAGCAGGATTCCCCCATTAAGTTTGAAGTCAGCCTGCTCTGCACACAAATTCTACACTGGCAATTCCTTGAGACTAGAGACCCTTCTTTTGAGAGTGTGGGGGAGGGATAGTTGTTACACTGTATTGCATAGAGTAAGTGCATAGAGTAAGGGCAAGTACAGAGTCCACACATTCTCAGTACAACCCCCCCCCCCCAGTATTTCCAATCCAGTTGTCTGAATCCATGGATTCAGAGAACCAGCTGTTGTGCCAGAGGAAATCAAATTTAAGGGTAGCTGAGATAGAAGTTTTGTTTAACAGTTTTGAGTGGGGTATGTGAGTGGAGCTCTGAGGACAACCTCAGATATCTTTCTTGCTTTTTTTCCTTAAATTCTGGAGCAAGGTTTCTTCTTTGTTTAGCATTGCATATGCAAAGCTAGCTAGCCTGTAAAGTTTCTGGGCTGAAGAGATAGCTTAGTGATTAAAAGCACTTGGTGCTCTTGCAGAGGACTCACATTCAGACCCAGCACCCGTGTAATAGCTCACAACCATCTGAAACTCCAGTGTCAGGGGATCCAATGCCCTCTTCTGGCCTCCAAGAATACCAGACACATATGTGGTACACATACATACATGCAGGCTAAACACTCATACATATAAAAATAAATACATTTTAATAGTAAGTTTCTTATTCAAGGGGTTAGGGATGTTGCTCAGTTGATAGAATGTTTGCCTCGCTTTCAGGAAACCCTAGGTTCCATCCCCAGCACTGCATACCCCAGGCCTGGTAGCACATGCCTGTAATCATAGCACCAAGGAAGTAAAAGCAAGAGGATCAGAAGTTCAAGGTTATTCTCTGCATATAATATTGAAGTCAGTCTCAAAAGTCGTTTCAAGCCAACAGTCATGCTCCTCAGCCTAAAGTGGAGCGAAACAGTAGTCAGTTTTTCACGGCAGCCCTTCTACTCTTCGAGTACAATCTTGACTACACACCAAGTCTTTTCAACCTGATATAACAGCGATATAACCCTGTTACCCTCAACTGCTTCAGTCACTGCACTGTTCAGGGTAGTACCTGCTGGTGTGATTGAGGAACTGAGTTTTTGTTTTGACTTAATTGGCCGTGTAGCTGGTGGCAACCACACTAACAACTCAGCCATGCTTTCACATCCCTTCTCCTTATTGATCATTCTTCCTTAAAATGCATTCTTGTTTGTCATATCCCTCAGATGCCTGGTACCTAGAGTAGCCAATAGGGCTTTCAGGAAGTCTTATTTAGCATTTGAACAGTATTTCTGTTCTCAGGAATGAATTTGAAGTTTCCTTGGAGTATAAATGGTTTACATTAGTGATCACCAGAACTAGTACTCTGTCAGAAACCCTACTCACTAAACTGTGTAACAACATTTTTTAAACCTCTATATGACCTGATATTAACTTTTTTGTTTATGCCCCAGCAGTATAGGTACTCCCAATTATCACATTAAAACCTGTTCCAAAGTAGTCTATCAGTCAGCCTTTCCAATTCTGTAATACTTACAGATGTGGCATTACTACTGACTGATCTCTAGGTGGTCCTTTACAGTTTGCAAGGCACTTTCATTCCCACTGTATTTAATCTGATCCCGACAATAATGTTGTAAGGTAGGCAAAATGTGAAAATAAACACATACACACATTTTTTTTTTGGGGGGGGGGGTTGTTCAAACAGGGTCTTCCGTAGCCAAGGCTAGCTCTGGAAGAACAGCCAGTGCTCTTAACCAATGAGCCATCTCTCCAGCCCCAGACCTTGAATTCTTAAATGGCCCAGATTAGTTCCAACTGCAAGTGGAACTACAAGTTCCAATTACAACCCACATACTGCAACTAATGTGCAAAAGGATGGTTCAGGAGACAGTCACTGACTAACCTACTGACATAACATTAGATCAGACATGATGGTCTTTACACCCTTACTCCAGCACTTGGGAAGCCTGAAACAAATGTAGTTGTCTCTAACGAAATGATTGCCATACAAACTGCCTGAAGAAGTTAAGCCCCCTCTCTTATGGGGCCCTGATTTGTTATTCCTACAATCCTTAGCACATGCTAACCCACCTTGCAGTTGTTTACATACTGTTTCCTAATTAATGAGTCTTTATCACACCAGCACTTGGCCCAGTGCTGTCCAGAAGGCACTGGTAAAAAGAGAAATCTGTCCAGCTCAATGTTCTTCCAGTAGTATCTGGCCATCTTCCAGAAACAAACTTGTGACTGGAAGAAATGCGGACCATTGCCACAATCCTGCCAACATGACTGATTACAATGCCCTTGTAAATGGCTTGGTCAGAGTTTCCAGCAGGTGCCACTGCCTTGGTTGGTTAAGCCAGCTTTGATTAGATGTATGCTGTTATCAAAATTTAAAGACAGGCTGCCAAATAATAAGGATAGAGGACATGAAATTGAAGGATTTAAATGTCTGTCAGTGAGGAAAATAAGTGACTGTGATTCTTCCTGGAAAGGGAAAGGAACTAGATGTAGTGGTGAATACCTATTAATACTAGCATTCAGGAGGTAGAGGCAGGAAACTCAAAAGTTCAAAGCCAGCCTGGGAGTACATGAGACTGCCCTCTCCCCAAAAAGAAGACGACTAACAAAACAAGTGGTACTTTACCATTTACAAATCTTTCATATACATTCTCTCATTTGACCTCACAACAACCCTGTGAGGTAGGCAGCACATGTTCTTTTGGTACAGATGAGGAAAGTGAATCTCCAAGCCATTAACTGACCTGCCAAGGGTTCTACAGTTAGCAACAAATTTATATAAATGTCAGTCTTTGGCCTAAAAATTCAGCACCCAACCTCCCCTCATACTTGCCCTACCTACTTCACAGGGATAATGAAGATAAAATGAACTCAAGGCTCAAAAATACCTTTGAGGAAGAAAAAAGCACTATATAATTACATACTATAATCATCTATGACATAATGGCTCTCCCCTTCCCATCCCAACTTGTGCATGAACCCAGAATTTTATATTATCTCTCCTTTGTGCTCAACTAAGAAACTAAGTAAGGCAGGGTAAGAGTGTAGTCCTGTTGGAAGCTACATAAATTACAATCTAGGTAGCTGCAGCATTAAGCAAACTGAAAACAACACACACTAATGTGCAACCAGGATGCACGAAAGCGCACAGCACAAGGCAGCATTATCAGATGGGCATGATTGCATAGAAAGAAAACGTGGTGTCAGAGTTCACACTGGCACACACAAAGTTATCTAAGGCAAAGTGGTGGCAAAGAAGAGTTATTTGTTCCACATAAGGTAAAGGAGCAGAAGATGCATGGGAACCCATGCAAAAGCATTGTACATCACAGATCTGTCCAGTTCTCTACAGGGAATATATGCTGTCAAGAATGAGTTGCCTATTATGCTCATGTCCTGAACCAAGGAATAGATCCATGCTAAATCTCCTAGCTAAAATGCAACCAGTACCATCGTTCCTAATTGGATAATAAATAAAATGTCTTTTAAGGTGAAAAGTTATGTGGCTCCTTAGCTTTTCTTCGAGATCTACTTTGGATTCTCCTGCTTTAAGACCCAAAGAAAGTTATATTGACTTTTTATTGGTGATTCTATGTATATGTGTTTATAACATTAAAGTGTGATGAGTGAATTTAACATATTAAAAGTTTATAGCATCTTTTCAGGAAAGATTATATACTATACAAGCTATTCAAGTGATACAAAACCAGTTTTCAGTGTCTTTTCAACTGAGAAGAATCCTATTCAGCACGCTTCTCCTCCTGAGGTGGCTCATACTGAGCAAGCTATGGGGCAAAGACAGAGGATTTAGATGAATTTTATTGGGTAAAAATTGGGTAAAAAAAAAACAAAACTTAGTAACACAACGAAATTAATATTATATTCAACTTATTGAGTCAGTAATCAATTCTGAACTTATCTGTTCTTAAACCATTTGCTTACTTACAGTTGAATACAGTTAAGTCTTAACAAAAGCCCTTTTTGTATAAACCTTTAGCATTGTTGGGGAACTAAACTTTAATTTCAAGTTATGACTGAACTGTTCAAATTCTAGGTAAATGATAAGTCTATCTTTCCCCAAATGTCGTGCTGTGTCATGTGGAGCTGTCTTGTCCTAAAAAGCAGAGGAAAAAGTTGTGATTTCTATTAATATGGTCAGTAGATGAAAAGTAACTAATGTCTGACTTTAAAAGTACCAGAAAGGCCCTGGCTTGGTAGCACACACCTTTAATCCCAGCACTGGGGAGGCAGAGGCAGGAAGAGTCTGAGTTTGAGGCCAGCCTGGTCTATGTAGAGACTACCAAGTATATATCTCAGCATCTTTGATAATTTAAGACATTGCCTTTTCTTTTATAAAAACTTGTGGTTCCTTACAAGAACACTAGACTTCATAAGAATGACTTCTTTCGATTAGGTGTCAGACTTGGAAAGTGCATCATGTGGTTCACAGTGAGGTAAACCTCAAAGGCTTTGAGCTGATGCTCAAACCTATGAATTTGAACAAAGGAAAACTTTAGCTCTCTATAGAGTGCTGCAGACTGTCCACTCCCCATCCTAGGTGTCCTTAACAAAGCAGTGGTCCAAACTGACCTACACTGTTTAAGAACCTTAAAATTTAAGTAGTATTACTTTAAGTAGTATTAACCAATTACTTTAAGTAGTATTAACCAATACTCCCACATTTTTATTGATGCAGGTTCTCAATTCCCTCTTCTTGACCACACTTTGCTTATCCTATTTATTGTTGATCTTGGAGTTTTTATAGAAGAGGCTTAAGTTTGCCATGCATTTGATTCAAACTGATACTCACTGTCCCTCCCTGCTGCCCACTCAGTAAAGTTTTGGGTTTAATTGTTTACTCTGGTTTTATCATGCTGCAGGTGGAACCTGGGGCCTTTGCACATGCCAGACAGATGCTCTACCACTGAGCTACATCCCTGGCCGGTAGTAAGGATTTGGTCAGATAATCATTAGAGACAAGATTGTTTTTTAATTTGAATTTCTTTTTAAATTTACCTTTGCTTTCAGTTTTTTATTTTCTTCTACAGAAGCTTCATATTTCTCTTTCATTTCTGCCAATTCTAGGCGAAGCAGCTCTATTTCTGGGTTTTCCGGGGTAGCAGCTCCTAAGTGATGCTTTAAAAAACTAACATCAGTGTTAAGAATGTACTCAGAGCAGAATGAGGCTGGGGGACAAGTCACCCACACACCAAGTATTCATCCAAGGTCATGTGAGAATTCAAAAGAAACTTTTCAATAAACAAAAGTATTTAAAGCTCATTATATATTTGAGTAAATAAAAAAATGTCCAAAAAATGGCCTATTGGCTTCAGAGATGAAAAGGATACTCCAGAGCACTGGTGGGCTTCTCTGGTTCTTCATATAAGGCTACCAACACTGCAAACCAAAGAGAAACAAAAAACAATGACTTCAGTGTAAATGACTGAAATATTCTGAAACTCAGTAAATACTATCTGCCAGCAATACAGGGAGCAGATTGCTAAGATTGTCCATACAATGGTGAACAAGTCAGACAGTGTCCTTGCTTGCAACAAATTTGCAATCCATTGCAAGAGATAAGGAACTTTGAGAGTGTTGAACTGCAGTAATGGCTAGTAAGTTTTGGAATGAGACTGGAGGACTACTTAGCATCAGAAGCCGACCTGAGACTGTGTTTCAGATTAAAAAGGGAAAACTCAGAGCACATATACTAGGGAACTAATATGTCGGGTACGTTGTGGGTAATGAATGGACAGGTAGTCTAGGGCCTGGGAATGCAGGGCTGAGAAAAGCTTAGTTGAACTTTTATCCTAAAGAGTACAAACATATTCCAATGGTTTTAACAAAGGGGGCACAGATCACTCTTGAATGCTGTATGCAAGACTGACTAAAGTGAGGTGTGGAAAATTGCAACAATTAAGAAAGCTGGGCATGATGACCCACACCTGTGATCTTAGTGCCAAGGAGGGGAAGCCGGGGGCAAGGAGCTCAAGATCGATCATTCATGGAAAAACAATGAGCCAGAAACCTGGGCAACAAGGAACCCTGTCTCAAAAAACAAAAAATCTAATGTAATCTAGCTAAAGAAATTTAACAAGTTTTAGTTATTTAACGAAGCATTCCATTCAGAATGTTCAAGAATTAAGTTTATGTATGGCACCAACAAAACCATTACAGTATCAACATGCTCAGATAGACATTTAAAAATAAACTAGTGCTTCACGAGAGCACTGTCTCACTCATCAACAGTACATGTCCTCCTGGAATCCAAAATTCAGATGGCAAGTTCTCCAGACTGGTGCACAGAACTCTGAGAAACCCCCTGGGCTTGTATATACCTGAGCCTGTGTATAGTTGAGACAGGTAACTCAAGCTGCCTAGAATTCACTATGTAGCCCAGGCTGGCCTCAAACTCCTGGCAATCCTCCTGCCTTGGTTCTCCTATACAGGTGTGTGTCAGCATACCTAATTTTGAAAATCTGACAAAAGCAGCATAATGCAACTGTTTAATGTACATAACTTAGAGTCCAAATTAAGAAGTTCCGTTGTAAACCAATATACATGCCCTCTTCTGGTTTTTGAGTTTTAATAATTTAAAATATAGAGAATATGAACAATGTTGAGCAGGTACTTTTAACTTACACCAAAATACACAACAATTTTTTGAGAAATTGGCACATTTATATCACCACTGTCTGTTCATCATCTTTTAGTATCTGTTATAATACTCGAATCCCTACTTATTGCTTTTTTTTATAAAATTATATATTCAAAAGTGTTTTTCCATTTACTTCCACTGATCTGTACGAATCTTATCCTTTATTTACTTAGTTTTAAAGACAGAGTCTCTCTATGTAGCCCAAGCTGTACTGGAACTATGTAAACTAAGCTGGCCTTGAACTCACAGAAATTGGCTGCCTGTGTGAGTGCTGCCTCCCAGTGCTGGGATTAAAAACATGCACCATCAGACCGGCTAGAGTCTAAACATTTATAGGATGTGACTATTAATGCTCTTGCCTTTTCCTTCCATTATTCCACCCCCATTTCCTTCAGCTTCCAAATTCCCATCAGCGGTGCTTGCAAGGTTGATGCTGCAAAGTGTTATGTTTCTTGTGCTTTTCTATGGGATGAATATACTTTTTATCTGAAGAGAATTCAACCAAATCATATTCCCTTTTGCTTTAGCAGCTAGAATTTTTTTATTAGTTACATTTGGTGGGAGGGGTGGAAATCAGGACCCCTTTCAGGAATCTATACGCTGCTTCTACCATGTGGAATCAAACTCTGGTCCATTTGGCTTGCCAGCAAGCACCTTCACCTGCTGAGCCTTCTTGCTGGCCCGTAGCAGCCAGGTATTTAAAGCAAGGTATTTTAAAGGTTGATACCCCACTCAAAATAACTAAAATGCTACTCTAAATGATTTGTCATCCATCCACCTTCATTATGTATGTTTTTGTCTTGAAGGCTTTTGTGTTTGGTTGGTTGGTTTGGTTTTAAGGTTGTTTTGTTTTTAAGATGTAGTCTCACTCTATAGTTCAGGCTGCCTCAGACTTAAGTAGTCCTCCTACCAAGTGCAATTAAAAAGACAAGATGCCTAGGTCTTCTGCATGTGCTTAGACCTTTGAGGCACGGTTTTCCCTGAACTCTAATTCTTTTAGCTTGCAGCCAGCAAACTTTGACGATTCTTTTGTGTCTGTTCCCCACAGCACTGGGATTACACACAGAGAGACCCTGTCTGGCTTAGTACATGAGTGCTGGAACAGATACCAGCATTGATACAGATACCAGACAGATACTCTGGTCCTTATGGTTGTGCATCAAAGTGTCTTCTGAGCCATCTCTCTAGCCTAGCTCTAATTTGCTTTTCTGAGACAGGGTCTTGTTATGTGCCTCATGCAAGCAGTGAATGCAAGATCCACCTTCACTCACTAGACCATAAAAGTGAGTCACCATGCCTGGCTTCTTACAGCATTTTGATGTTAAAAAAAAATTTTAAATCCTGTCTGAAATATTTGCTGGATAGGGAAATATAAATTTGTATAAATCATCTACGTCTGAAAATTAAGTTTTAAATCATATTGATCGATACTATGTTGTCAGATATTGTTTAGAAAACTAGAATTTAAAAAGATTAAGAGTTAGGAGCATGTAAAGGTTTCTGAGCTCTTACACATTTCTCTGTATTCAGTTATTTCTCCAACTGTCCTCCATCTGCCTTTTACCACTTTTCTGTCCACTTGCTGCAGCCAGCCGTGTGTGTGTGTGTGTGTGTGTGTGTGTGTGTGTGTGTGTGCGTGTGTGCGCGCGCGCATGCACGCAGAATACTTGGGACCAGAAGTATTTCAGTATTTATCTCCAGAGTCTGGAATATCTGCACACACATAATGAGATGTCTTGGGGATGAAATCCAAGCCTAAACATGAAATTCATTTATATTCGGTAGGGACCTTATACACATAACATGAACATGATCTTGTACAAAGCAGATTTTCCTAGGCTCCTGCATTTTGACTGACATAACTTACGCAGTCAGGTATGGAATTTTCCACATATGTGCTCATTAAGTTTCAGATTTTGGAGCAATTTAGATTTCAAATTTTCAGATTAAGGATACTTATCTGTAATTAAGATTCTGTTCAAAGGTTTTCCTTCTACCACTCAATGTAAAGTGTCACATCTTTATCTCCTGTCTTGTTATAGTTTTAGCTGTACACTTACCACTAGCTGGCACTGTGTCTAAGCTACAAGCTGAGAGCAGGACATTTCCATGGCTGTATCCCTTGGTGCCCAGTACACAAGACTAGAATAAAACCACTCCGTGAAACAAACAAACATGACAGTTGTTTTACCAGAATTCCAAGTATCTGTGACACTTCTGAGACCACAAAGTACCATGGTTTCACAGAGTCATTTCTTATAATTTGCTGACATTGACTTGCAAAGGCATAAGGAAATTAGTATCTGAATCAAGAATGCTTAATAATTCAAACTTGTCAACTCATCCATGTGAGGATTAAAGCCCTGCTTTCTGCTAAACTCCCAGAATTTCCCCTAGTTATTGTTTCCCTAAGAAGTAGATACAAATTATTTGCCAGACACTTCCCATTCTCAAAAGGACCAAGGTTTAATCCCTGCCAGCAATTCTATTCTACTCCCTTGAAAAGTCCAGGCAATGTGTTGAGTAATATGTAGCAGGCATTCAATACACTATTACAGCAGTTTAGTTGTATTCTCTCTGGGAATCCTCTCGTTTCAATCACATACTCTCTAACCTTACACCCAGGAAAAAAAGAGATACACTTTAACAGTAAGCTTCTATTTTTTTAAAGATAAACAATATAGCCATTTTTATGTGCTACGAAGCTCTTCAAATAGTAATTCTACTTAAATTATGAAGTCTACACAAAGTAGGAATTCCTACAGGCTGAAAGAGTTGAAAACCCATAGCCCAGACTGTCTGTGGCTTTGAGGACTATATACTCTCAATAACCCACTTTCAAATCCAGTAGTTTTCTTAGTTGCCTTTTGTCCAAAGGAAAATGTGTAAGATCCCGCACACTGTAAAGCGGGAGCAATTGGGATCTCAAGGTCTCTGGCTAACGTGTCCACTGCGGCTGCTCGAGGGAAAGCAACGGAAGTTGGAGAGACTTTGCAACAGCTGCAAGAGTTTCAGTCCCGAGCAGAGAGCGCCCCGGGGGCGAGGCGACGTCCCGCAGCCGGCGTGCGCCCGACCCACGGGACCCCAAGGCCTCGCCGGTCCGCCGGCGGGCCCCACCTGGCCCGGGACGTGCGGACGCGGGCAGCCGCCGCCCGACCCGGCTCACCTTTCGTCAGCGTGTCCAGCACCCCCGACTTCTCCAAGTACCTCCGGAACTGCTCGCGCTTCGAGTCGGCGGCCTGAGGAGACACGGCGGGTCAGGGACCGGAGCCCGGGGCCGGAGCAGAAAGACGGCACACCCCGCCGCCGCCCCCAAGCCCTGCACGCGCCCTAACTCCCACCCGGCGCCGCCCGCACGCCCCGAGCCACGCCGCGCCCCTCTCACTTTGTAATGGGCCATAGTGACAGCCACAGAGGCGTAGCTGGCGCTGGAGACACGGGCTGGCGGGCTCCAAGCCGCAGTGCTCATGCGCGAAGCGGCGCTCGCGTCTGCGCACTGGGCAGGCACGGGCCAGGATCACCGGGGTGTGGCCTGTTTACATGGCGACCGGGACGCTGTGTATCCCGGTCTCCGAGGAACTCAGGGAGGCTGCGTGCGCCCGCCTTCCGCGGTTCCGGGCAGCCCCGTATCTTCCTCTTCCGGTCTCCTCGGAGATTCGGTTGCCTAGCAAGAGACGAGGTTTCGGTAATCCGTGCGATTGTCTTGGGCCCGTGTGGGCGGAGCCTCTCCCCACGTGGTAGTGGGCGCACTCCCTGTCTATTGGGTCTTTGGAAGCGTCGGGGGACTGGCCAACGCCGCGTTACCTGGCTCTTAAAAAAATACCCTGCCACCGGGAGGTGAAGGCAGGAGAATCAGGAAGAAGTTCAAGGTCACCCTCAGTTACAAAATAAAGAGTTTGAGCCTAGCTTGGGCTTCGTGTTCGAGGCCCTCCTGTAAGCACTAAGCCCAAGGAGGTTTACAGCTGGCTGGGAGAAAGCTGTGTGGGCTGCGTGCTTATCTATTACAGCAACGTTGGGTTAGAGCAATGACCTCTGAAGTCAGGATTCTTTTTCCTGCCTTTTTCATTAGTCTCTCCCCCTCTATCCCCAGTGGTTGACATTAACTTCTTTTCATATATTGTACGAGTTCATATTATTTGAGCCAATATGTTTAAAACAATTACAGGTAGTACTGAGTGACTAAGTGTGTATGTCTCTTTAGTTCCCATTCCTTCATCCAAAATTTACCCCGTGATTGTCAAGAGCTGCCCAAAGTGAAGAAGATGAATTTAAACGTGAATATGCTGCTGTTTTTCTACTGAGAAAACTCCCTCTGCATTTGCATATGTGCCCGTTGTTTGGCTAGATTTTGTTTGACTTAGTTGCATAGAATTCATTCTGTTCATGCTTCAATACATATTGTCCCCACGCCCTCTCCTCCCCCACCTCCCGATCTTTTTGAAATCTTTCTGAAATGAATTTTATTACGTTTTTGTTTGTGGGAGTTGGAGGGGATTCATGCCACGTGTAGCTGAAGATCAGAAGGCTTGCAGGAGTTGGTCCACCATGTCAGGCTTGGCAACAAATCCCTTTATCTGCTGAGCCATCTCACTGGCCCCTCGCAGCAAATCTTCTAAAATAAGAAGAGAAATGATGGCTATATATTGCAAAAATAACAGGAATGTTGTCTTTTCTGATGGTCTTATGACAAAACAATTAGAATTTGGATATGAGTAGCCACAGAATTAAGACAGAATCTCTTAAGTGAAACTCATATGGAAGGTACTGTCCAGTCATGTACCCGACTTCAACCACAAATTAAATGAAAAAGTGCAGAGTTCCTTTGAGTGAAGTCCTGCTTGCCTTCCTTTGTTCTCCTTGACAATGGCTTCCTCCCTCGGATCTCTGGTCTGAGGCATTCTAGACTGGTCCAGTTTTCTTAGTTGAGCTTCTTGGAGGTTTGTTTTGGAGGGGGTTGTTTTGTTGTTTTGAGACAGGGTCTCACTATGTGTAGCCCTGCCTGGCCTGGAACTTGCTATACCAACCAAGCTGGCCTCTGCCTGCCAGGTGCCAGGGTTACAGGTGTCCAACACCATGCCCTGCTGCTTCCTTCCTCTTAAGCTCTGTCATAGAATTTTAACTCAGGTGCTCATGCTTTGACAGTAAGCACTCTTATCCATCTCCTATATTTAAAGTTAGTGTACCAAATAGAGACTAGATGCAAGATAGATGCTATATTAAACTGTTCTGTTATAGCATCAAGATGTAGTAAAGCAGTTTGACATGAAAGAAAGAAAGAGAGAGAGAGGAAAGGAAGAGTAGCGATATCAGAGCTTGGTTGAGACCCATTAAGAAAAAGCTACTTCCCCCTGGTCAAAAGAATAGAATCTGGCTGACCTCTGGCCCTAATTGGAGGCATGACATGTTAATCTTTCAGAAATTGGAATAGTAAATACTATTGTTTCCTCCCTTCAGAGTTAATCCAACTGGACTTGTCAATCACTTGGGAAAGAGACAACTCTTCAGGAAAGCCAGTATGCCTGACTATGTGCTAAGGAGATGAGAGGAATTCCCTTAATGAGATAATACGCTTCGTCATGGCAGGAACACCTCTCTTGAGACAGTTGCTAACAGATCTGTAGAGTAGTCCTGCCACTTTTCTGAGTCTTAACTCAAAAATGTAGCTTTTCATTTTTTAAATTTCCTGATTAGACAACAACAAAAATCCCAAACATGCTTACCCTGACACTCTGGGCTTTCTCACTTTTCTCTGAAGACCATCCCCATCCTGCTGCTTACAGACCTCCATGGCTGACCCTAACTCAAAAGACATCTTTTTCTTTTTTTTTCCAAAATATACTTTAAAACATTTTTTTAAAAGGTTAGACATCAATGCTAGGATTAAAGTGGAATACTAGGGATGAAAAATAAAAAGCCTTGTAACTGGGTCTGAGATAGCTATTGCCAGACCAGAGTAAGCACAGCACTATGGGAATGGATGGCTCCCATGAACTCCCCCACCCCATCTCAGGAACCTGTGCAAGGCACTGTGACTATTTCCCAGTGCTTTCTCCTAATGCTGCCTGTTGTAACAGACTTTATTATGGCTAAGAACAGCTTCTAAAAATCCTCCATCTGTCCCAGAAAGGAGACCCCTCCAGACTTCTGTATAAAAGGAGCTAGATATGAGATAACCAAGAAAAGCTTTGGCTACATCATATTAACTGCGATAAGAGTTAGCTCCTCCTGAGTACACAAGTCTTTGATAAATCTTCAAGCTTGGCACATAAATGTGAGAACAAAGAGATACAGTTTAATTAATGACCAACGGCCCCTACCATGGCCAGAAACCAGCAATATCTTCAAGATCAGCAGCTAAGGAGCAGTAACGAGCCCATGAGCCAAGGTCAGTTGCTAACAAGAGAAGTCAGTGATGGACAGAAGGGAGCTTCAGAAGCCCCCTCAGCTGCTCCCTGAGAGAGCAGCACATGAACCACCAGGGAATAGCGTGTGATCATTTCCTTGGTTGGGGTCAAAGAAACACACACAGAGTGTGGGCTTACCATTGGCTGAACTTTTGAGATGCTCAGAGAATTAACAAATCTGAATAAAATTCCTTCCATGTTTGTCCAGATTCTGCCTTAAGTCCTATAAATAAATAAATAAACAAACAAACAAACAAACAAACTCCTACAATTGCATCATAGCTCTGTGGATTTTTTTTTTCTTTCTTTCTTGGGGTCTCTTCCATATCAGAGCCAATCTAACCTTCTCAGCAGCCCTCTTTTGGGTCCTCTCTGGAGCTTTGGCTACTGGCACCAGCTCTGCTTTCTTCAGCAAATTGAAACTGTCCTTCTTTAAGCTTTCTTTCTATAATAAACTCTTTTTAAAACTCATCCTTGGGTGGGCCAGTGAGATTGGCTCAGTGGGTAAAGGCACTTGTCTTGCAAGCCTGACTCGAGTTTGATCCCTGGAATTCTCATGTAGGAGAGATCAATACCTGCAAAGTGACCTTTACCACCACGTGGACACCAACACACACATGCACACAATAAATATAATAAAAATATTTTTAAAAAAATAATGTTTTGAAAAATTTCACCTACTGAGAATGGTGATATGCGCCTTTCCCCCCAGCACTCAGGAGGCAGAGGCAGGCAGGTCTCTGTGAGTTCAAGGCCAGCCTGGTCTACATAATAAATTCAAGGCCAGCCAGAGCCACATGCTGAGATTCTGTCTCAAAGACAATAAGAACAAACCTTATCACCCTTTATCAACCATGAAGTTCAAGTTTCAGACAAGGGCACAGAGCCACTGACTGGATACTTTCTGTGACTGTGAGCCTCTGGCACTCTAACTCCTGAGTTGAGCCCACATGATCTGAAAAAGCCTCCTTTGCATCTTTTTTCCTGTTCCCCCATTTTACTGACAGAATACAGCTTGCCTGCCATGTGGTTCTTCTTTCAGAGTCTTTTTTGTTTTTGTTTGGTTTGGTTTGGTTTTGCTTTTCCAAGGCAGGGCTTCTCTGTTTTATCTCTGGCTGTCCTGGAATTCACTCTGTAGACTAGGCTAGCCTCAATCACAGAGATCCACCCGTCTCTGTGTCCTGAGATTTAAGGCGTGTGACACCACTATCCAGCTCTTTCAGAGTCTTAATAAAATGGTCCTCAATCTTCATTATATATCTGTTTTTAAATTTTTTTTTATCAGCAAGACTAAGAACTTGCAAAAGAGAACCCTGATGCCTAATCATATGCCTTGCTTAACTCTTTGGGACACAATGAATCTGGACATCACACCAAGGGACAACCCATGGCCCTGTCCAGTTATACCAGCCTTTTATTGCATTTCCTGACTTTTGCACAAAGTATTATAATGAAGACCCAGGAAGTGGTATTTGAAACACAGACATGGACATTATTTAAGTATCTAATAGTAACACAACTTGAACTCTTTCGGGTGGGACGTATGTAACATATGTGATATGTAACATATCATGCCTAAAGGTAACGCACAAAAACATATATGGATAACAAAAAATATCACGTCTGCACACAGGCTAACAGCTGGACTAGTAGCCAAGACAGCACTGGCAAGTTATCTGCTGACTCAGCCGTTTCTGCCTCCCAGCTCCCTGTAGGAGTTCTGGGATTAGGATGTGTGCTGCCATATCTGGCTTTTTGTGTGAGTTGCAGAGATCAAACTCAGGGCATCTCCTCAGCCCTAAAGCTTGTTTTAGAGACAAAGGTCAAGAGGTACCCTAGTTAGTGTCCATGGCAAATGATCAGGCAGAGAAGTAAAATTAAGGTCCGCTTACAAGGTGCTGAGACTTCCTGATATTTTAAAGAACACATGTTTTTCTTTAGGTATTTTTGAGTTTTTTGTTTTTTGTTTTCAACTGAATTACTTGCAATTCCTGTGTTAACTACTAGTCTGTTGCTGTGATAAAGCACCGTGACCAAGTCATCTTTCTGAAAGCAAAAGAGTTTGGGCTTACAGTTCCACAGGGACGAAAATCCATCCTGGTGGAGAAGCATGGCACCAAGCAGCAGGCATGGTGGCTAGAGCAAGAAGCTGAAGACTCACGCCCTCAGCTACAAACAGGGAGCATGAGCTGGGAGTATGCATTTCTTGCAGGAAGATGTGGACAGTTAACTTCATTTCTGTGAAAGCTGTCTCAGTTACAAGCAAATGTGTGACTTCCAAATTTGCTCTGATTTTTTTATGACAAAACTGCTTTTTAACCATCTTGAAGCTATACCGCCATTCTGCCAGCAGATGCAACTTCATAGGTTAGGGGAGGGGTTTTCAAGGTCAGGGGTCAGTATGAAAACAAATTTTTAAGCTTGCTCTGAAAATATAAAATGCATTTAATGGAAGGGTGAAATGATGCTATTGAAATCTCAAAAAATTAAAAAATATATATTTAAAACATGCAATTAGTGTCAAGGGTAAATACAACCATTATTTGTTACAAGTCATTACAAACAAACCAAATAAATGATAAAACTAGATCATGTGAAAATTTTTAAGCAGTTCTTATGGGTGAAAATACAATTAAACACAAACTATTTCTTTTAGAACTACATCGCACAATGTTGAAGTAAATTCTCATTTAAAAAAAAAAAAGTGGGCCTGGTATCAAAACACCTTTATTCACAACACTTAGGAGGCAGAAGCAGGCAGATCTCTGAGTTAGAGGCCGCCAACCCGGCCTACATAGTGAGTTCCAGGGTGTGACCCTGTCTCCAAATAAATTTGATCAGCTATGTCAAGATGAACAAACTGCTTGGTAGGAAGAGATAAATTCATAGACACTTTATAACCAGCTACGTCCACTACTTCAAAAGTTTTGTAAGGGCAAAATTCACATTATTAGAAGAGGAACAATAAGGGGGAAACCACTACTACCTAAAAGGCTTCTTCGGGTTTCTCTAAAAAGTGTAACTTCTAAAGGCACTGGCAGCACCACTGCACCCCCCTTTTTAATCCTCAGACTATTCTAAGAAATTAGACTTTCCCCAGAAATTTCACATAGAGGAGGAGGTTGAAGCCTGGATCCAGTTAGAGGGAAGACTTGAGTAGGGGAAGGGATTTCTCACCTCCTGACAACTTGTCTGGCTGCCTTGCAAAGAGACTCCGGCCAAGACAATGAAGGGTCAGTGACGAATGGACCTATACCTCTACCGGGAATGCTTAGCTATGCATAATTCTAGCCTTTTACTTATACCTAAAAACCAAGTCAGGCACCAGTTATGGGTCCGGGAAGTCACTGTATCTCTTTGTCCTACTGCCCAACATGGCCACATTGAATGAATCTTTTTCTAGTTTCCACTATCAAATCTGTCTTTAATTTGCTTTGAAGATGCTTTACTAAGCTTGGCTTGTTGGGCACTATCCTAATAGCTCCAAAACATAAAGTATACATCAAAAATAAACAGAAGAGCTGAGAGATGTCTCGGTGGTAAGAGCTCTGGCAGCTCTTCTAGCTCTTTGATTCCCGCAGTCCACAAGGTGATGCACAACCATCTGTAACCCCAGTCCCGGGGATCGGATGCCCTCTTCTCTCCTCCACAGACACTGCATGCATACGGTGCACAAACACACATGCAAGCAAAACACCCATACAAGTAAAATAAAAATACAAAGAAAAAAAAATTTTTTAATCTCTCTCAATGGCTACTCCCTGGCATTTTTAATTTTCCTTCTAGAACATGCTGTGTCCACACCCCCCGTTGGCCATGACTTCTGTAAGGTCCACTGTGAGTGGCCACTCCTTCCCGTCCCATTGTAAGTCTTAAATCGCTCTGCGGAGTTTGGCGCTGCCTGCGGCTGCGCAGCCCACTTTTACCCAAGTGCTGGTGGGTGATGATCTCAGCCTTTTGTACCAGCTTACTTTGCAAAGTGTTTCACCAATTCACCGTAAGAGCCCCAACAAGGAGCTTCTTCAGCTTGGGGTGATCCTGGACACAGCCTGCTACAGCGCCCCAACTTGGCTGATGTTGGCCTCCTCCATACAAAGTAGTCATCAAGCCTCAGCACCCAGATAAAGTCTGAGCCCTAAAGGCTTCAAAGCGGCTCCTCAGACCAGACTTAAAGGCCTGCACCATAAGACCACGGATGGCCAATTTACACAACTGGGAATTCTCCATCTGTTCCACCATACCCTGTGTTCCCTACCCTCGGCTCCCATCCCCCACCGCAAGAGCTAGCTTTTCACGAGCTAGCTTTTTCACCGTTGGAGTTCCGCTAAAGACCCTTCCCAGCCAGAGCAGCGGTTACTGGAGGGAAGTGCCTGGCCTCTCAGGTCGTATCTCATCCATCAGGAAGGTGAGGGGTCAGGACTGGCGGGAAAGAGCAAGAAAAGCTAGATCTGCCTAAAATTGTGGGCCAAAGAAAAGGCAACACATCGACAACCTTGTGTCTGAGGATCAAACACAGCCAGTCCTTCAGAATAAATCAAAATGATGGATCTGAAGGGATAAAAAAAGGAGCCTATTTTGTTGAGAGTTAACAAAACTCCTACGGCGCATCCCTTCATAGGAAACAGCTCCTAAAATGTCCACCCGTGACTCAAATGAAACTTGTAGAGGACTTTCTCCTCAATATGGGAGGAGAACAACAGTTCTGGGGTTGGGAACAACAGTTCATTCTCCAGGGACTTGAGGCTACAACTTTCAAAAAGATACCTTACTCGAAAGTAGGTACACAGGTGGGGCATTTGAGGGACCCCAGGGCTGGTGCCAATGGCTACAGAGAACAGGCCTTGAGGAGCAGGTTCTGAAAGAGATATTCCTCCCCTGAAAAGGACCTTCTAGAGCATCTGCAAGAGACTAGAGATGCAATTTTGAAAAGAATATCCTTCCCATCTAAAGGATTTGGTGCTGGGGCCAACAGGAGCAAGAACGAGCTCAGCAGCTCTAGGATGCAACACTCAAATAAACCTGCCTTTTGAAAGAAACTGAGGAATGGGATGTTCAAGGGGTAAGGCTCAGAGGTCACTGTGACCTGGCAAAGGAGAACACTCTTTAATGTGATGTACAGAGACCAGTCAGAAGCCTTCACCGCTCAAAGAGCCAACATACAATAGCTTCAAGGAGAAAGCAGAGTCTCTTGCTCTGCAAAAGCCTTGAGCTCCAGGGGTCCCCATCAAGCTGTGGAGCAAGAAACCGTCCAACATGTAACGGAAATGGTTAAAAGTTTTAGTGGAAAGTGGGCATGTTGTTTTCAGTGATGCTCAAAAGCACAGATACCACAGGCAATGGCTTTTCTTGTTACCCTTTTACCATGCACTATCAGAGCCCTGATCAAGTTCTGACTGGATGACATGGCTCCCCTCACGTTCGGGACAGGAAAGGTGGACGCTGCTTCTCCCACACCCACTGCTTTTGTGCCTTGGCATCCAAGTATCCAAATGAACTCTCGGCGTCATCAAAACTAATTTTTTTAGGAGACTCACAGCATTTTCATGAAATTGAATAACCTTTTGAATATCACCAGCTTTCAAAGAAACGAGACCTTTAGAGCTAGGGTGTCTGTCCATCCTTGGCCATCTGACACTTGGTTTCCATGGGGGCAGGGGTGTGCTCAGAACTATCTGGAAACAAGTTTGTGATTTCTTGTCTTACAGGTTGAAGATGTGACTTTCACCTCTGCTTCATCTACAAACTGCTCATATTCTTATCTTATCTGGCCCCAAGCCAACCTTACCACATGCCCAGAGCTGTGCTGATTCTTCATTGCATCTGTGGAGCACCCCGTTCATTCAAACACAGCTTACCAGCAATACCCTCCCACTCTGCCACCATTACAGACTGGACCTGCCTCAGATTTGGGGGAGGGGGTGTCACCCATGCTTCCCCAGAGACTGCTTCTCCTTTACTAACAGGCTTCTTGTAACTTCCTCCTTGTGGTAGCCATGGGCTAAATAGCTCTTCATGGTGCTCTTTGGCTGAGATCTCCAAGACCCAGGACTTCTCCTCAGCAGACTTGGTTTGTTTCCTCCCATGGCCCTGGGGGTCAAGCTCCCTGGCCGCCTGCAACAGCTGGGACTGTGCCTCCCCTCCTAGGCTAATAAGTTAACTTCAACCTTCTCTCTGACGGCTGTAGCTCTTCCCACAGACCACTGCAGTGTTTCTTTCACGGGCACTACCGTTTGGTGGATCTGAACACTACCCGTGGCTCTCTAGGTTGTACTGTCTCACTTGTCCTCCACGCCGCCTCCTGGTTCTTTCCTTGGTCACATTTTTTTAAATTTTGGATGGGTTTTCTAAAGTCAGGGCTTGATCTGGACTTCTGCAAATACCTCTTGTTCCTGTATTTACCTGGTATTTTGTGGATTTGGGTGATTCTGTATTTTTCTTGTTTGTTTTGCCAAGTGAAGCTGGGATCCTGAAACTTAAGGCAGCCTTAATTGTTGTTGTCACTGTCTGAGTCTTTCCTCGGCAAAACCATACATGGCGGCTTTGAGGACCCTTACCCTGCGAGCCTGCTCCCAGACCCCGGATATTTACCAGAGCCACTCTGCAGCACCTCTGTGGTGACAGCTGAGAGCGGGCTGCTAGAGGCATAGACCTGGCCAGGCACTCACTGGTAGAGTCTGCAAGTGTGGAAAGCGCTCTGTCTTCCCCCATTTCTGCTGGTAAAGATGAGTAAGCCCAGCCTTGCTACCCCTGTAGATCACTCGACGCCTTCTGTCGGCTGGGGCAGCGCTGAGAGGTTTGACCCCTTGGGAAGCAAAATGAACCCTGGTGGCTGGCCCAGTGCTTTGCTCAGCCCCCACCCCTGTTTTCGGTGCTCACAGTAAACCTTGTTCTCCTGCTTTTTGAGTTTGGGAGGCCAGAGCTTGGAAACTCATGTCTTCCTCTCATTCTCCCAAGGACCAGGGCTTTTCCCCTCGCAAGTCCTACCCTGCGCTGCTCAGAGTTTTGCAGGATCAGTGTGGGTCTTCTCTTTCTGTTATTTTGCTCCTACCATGCCACCCATTTTCAAAGTTTCCCCAGCCTCTGGCGTCCACACTGCGCCACTACGCTGGCTCGGGGACTAATGATCTTACTGGACAGTCCCAGCTTTTGCTACCCTGCCTGTTTATAATTCATCGGGCAGGGACCGGGAGAGGAAGGCTGCGATTTAAGCCCATACTGGGTCTTTTGGCATCTTTACCTCTTGACAGGAATCTCAGCATCTATAACAGCAGCTGTGTGTAGAAAGACACAGGCATTGTTAGATGAGAGGAGGGCTGTGGCAAGCAGGAAAAGTGTCAAGAGTCCTCTGGGGAGCTGGAGGCCGGGTAAGCCAAACCTGACTAATTAGAGCTGCCCAGACCCAGGCTCTGATTCTAATGTCTCCAGTAATAGCTGTCGAGGCAGCTTGGAGGAGAGACACATTTTGAGTGGCAGCCAGCAACAACAAGCTGGCCCTGTATAGAAAACAAAAAGTTGAACTGCCCCAAACAGCTTCTAGAATTGCTTTATTCCAGGGAGTTAAGCCTCCTGCTTTAGCCAGCGTCATCTGCTCTATTAGGTGAAGCAGAGAAATGAGTATTTCTTTTAGAAAGCTCTACTGACCCTTACCGTATCTCTCCTCAGTCAGGTTTTGGCTTTCCTTTAGGTGGGGGATCTTTTTGAGCACTTTGGGTTCTTTTTTTAAACCATTTTTGGTGACTGCCACTTGGTGGTTGGCTTTGTCTTTCCTGGTACTTCTGAGCCGTTTCAGTTTTGTAGAGCTCATTTGGGATAGTTTGCATGATGGGCCTTGAACCGCTTGGGTGTCTGGTCTGTGACAGAAGAGGCTTTTTTGGGGGAGGGGGGTGTCTGCTCTGAGCATCGTAGTTCTCTGAGTCATCATGCTGGATCATGTCTCTTAAGACACTGATCACACTAAGCTGGCCAAATCTCACAGACTAAAAAACTCAGACCATGCTCCCCTGCAGCCTCTCTCTCGCACAGAGGCTTTAGTATACTGTGCTGTGATTTTTTTTTTTTTTTAACCTAATTCATGGTCCTTCCCTGTACCTGGCTCTTCCATGCTAAGGCTATCCTAGACCAAATAGTCAGACAGGCTATCCTGGACTAATTCACATGGTATGAGACTTACTACCACCCACTTTGTTTGGGAAGATTTCTCACAGCTCTCTTCTGCAACCTTCCCTCCCCCCAACTCCAACATCCGTGCCCACAGTAACTCCCAGCTGCTTTTTAATGGTGCGCCTCTCAAGTTTTGAAGGGTAGCCTCTCCTTCTCTTTAAGACCCTATCATGCTGTCTCATATAATGTACTACTTCTTTGTGATGGAAGGAGGCCCTTTCTCCTAATAGAGCTCATCCCTGAAGGGCAATTTTGTGACCATCCCTTTCTCAAACCAACCCACTGCACCTCCTCTGTAATACAGAGAAGGGTTTTGAGGACATTTCTGTTGCAGTTATGTAAACATGAAAAGTACTAAGTCTACTCTCTGGGTGCCCCCTCTGGAGAAGCTACGTGGGGCAAAACCAATCTTTCCCACAGTTCCTTCAAGTAACTTACTACTAAACCCAGGCTCCCTGGTTTTTGAATTTTTCTTTACTGCATACTAAAATGATCATTCTCTGTGTGCTCACTTAAAAGGTGCATGAGTGTAAGCGTCGATGCGACTCTTTGGCAGACATCTTTGGACTGCCACTGCCTCTATATTTTTCTCTCTCTGAAGGGGTGGTGAGCTAAGATGGGTGAATTTAAAGTATTTGACTTTGAGGCTAAAATAAAAACTGGTTTTATAGGATTTTATTTCAAGTGGGCCTATCTAAAATGTTAACAAATTGAAATGTTGGTTTCGAGCATGTTTCCTTGCAAAATGGATTGGGTCTGGGCCTGCTAAGTGGTAATTCTAGAAACTAAGGCGAAGGGAAACACACCCTATGGAAGTTACGGGATTACCCTAAAATGTAAAAGGTGCTTAAACTGTTACAAAATATTTTAGTAAACAATTAGAAACGCTCTAAACTTTCTTTTTTCCCTAAACTTAGGAAAAGTTAAAATATAAATGTCAAAGTTGAATTGTAGATTGGCCTACGTGGAAAGATCCCTTGGCATGATTTCTGGGCTTTGGTCCACATGAAATATCCGCACATTGTTTCCGTGTTGAGATGGGATAAAGTTCCAATTCAGGTCATTGCTAACAGTGTCACCTGTGTTAGCTGTAAGGTATTTGGGTACTGTCACTAGGGAACATGGGGCTCCCTTTTGTAGGTTGCTAGCCTCCTTGACTTTAAAAGAATTTTAAAATGGACTCAGAAGAAATTAAGGACCATTTTATTCTAGTTTGAGAGAAAAATGACATGGCAAGCAAGTTGGGGGGTCTTGGCTTCTGCCAGAAAGGAGGGGACAGAGACAAGGAGGGAAAGGGGGCAGCAGCCTTTTGAGACAGGGTCTAGCCATGGAGTCAGGAGAAGTGATGGAGAGATGTAGGAATTCTGTATGGGATTGGGGGAGGGTGCCATTCAGAAAGAATGAAGATGCCCAGAGCCAGGGCAGATTGGCTTAGGATTTGGCTGCTCTCCAAAGAATAGATTAGGTAGGTGTATACCAAATATTAGACCCTTTGAGCTATCACTTAAGGAAGCAAAGGGATGGAGAGACGGCTCAGCAGAAAGGAGCCTGCGCTGGCAGATGTTGTGCTAGACTAATTAAATCCTAACACTAGGGAGGCAGAAGTAGGGGAACCTCTGAGTTTAAGGCCAGCCTGGTCTACAGAGCAAGTTCTGGGATAGCCAGGGCTATGTGGAGAAACCCTGTCTGAGAAAACAAAAACACTGGCTGTTCTAGAGGACCCAATTTCCAATTTTGGTTCCCAGCACCCATATGGGAGTTCACAACTGTCTGTTAACTCTAGTTTCAGGGAGTCCAATGCCCTCTACTGGTCTCTGTGGGCACATCTTTATTTGTGTGTACATATACCTACAACATCTAAACATATCTGAGCACCATGACTGACTGAGGGTGCTGTTGGTGGTTTGAATGAGAATAACTTTCATAGACTCTTATGTTTGAATACTTGGTAGAGCTATTTTGGAAGGATTAGGAGGCACAGCCTTGCTAGAGGAAGCATGTCACTAGGGGCAGGCTTTGAGATCAAAAGACTCACACCAGACTCTAGCTCTCTCTGCTTGCAATTCAAGCTGTGATCTCTCAGCTGCTGCTCCAGCTGGTTTTACCTCAGCTCCATGTTAATGTACTCCGACCCTCTGAAATTTACATCCAAAATAAACTTTTTTTATAAGTTACCTTGGTCATGGTGTTTTGTCCAAGCAATAGAAAAGTAACACAGGCAGTCCTTATATCTCTGTCTCCCTCCCAAGTGTGGCAAGTCTGAGACAGACATGAAGGTCGGTGCACACAAGAAGCCCTGACTCAGGAATCAGGTCGATGCTCTGCCAGGAACTGAGCAAGAACTCTAGCACGATTAACTAAGGCTCTCCTGCTTTGTGAGCTGTAAAATTGCCATAAGGCTGACGTTTTCTAGAGATCTCGCCAGAAACTCACTTTCGGGGAGAAGACATTCTAAGTTCTTTGTGCAGTGTTGGTGCCTTCAGCTCACACATACTGAGGCTGTCATTTCACCCAAGACCTTTCAGGAACCACTGTCTGCTTTCATGAACTTCTGGGGTGTAACTGGAGAGCTAATGCTAAGACAATGGAGACTTATTGTCCCTCCAAGGGATTGCCCCCCACGGTTGGGATAGCCTAACTTTCACCGGCTCTCTCTCCTCTGTCTCTCCCTCTCTCCCTCTCCCTCTCTCTGTCTCTCCTGGGGACTCCATCATGCTTTGTTCTCTGCCCAGCCCTTGCATGGCTCCACGAACTTGGACCTGACTCAGGGTGGTGAGGGAATGAAAAACTGCCAAACACAGACTGACACACAGCTGAGATCAGGCGGTCTGGCTTTTCTGATGGAGAAACCAGAGCACCCTAGAGCCTCAGTGTGTTTACTCCATAAGGTTGAACGGGGAGGCAGGGTTGTTGCACACAGCTGGACAAGGCCGCAGAGTTTATGGTGTACAGCGGGATCAAGGAGACGGTTTAGCTATCTAAGGTAAGAGCAATCTCTGAAGGGGAGCAGCCTTCAGGCTGAAATCATCCAAAAGAGAGAAAGCTATGGTGGCAATTTTCTGTGCACACTGTCAATAGCCACACACAACCAGCAAGAAAGAGCCTTTGCCGTCCCTCTGAGCCTCATGGGCATGGTGGTGGTGGGGTGGCTATTTTCCCATGAATCTGAGGCTAGGGAGCCCTTGATATGGTCATGCCCACATCATCAGCACATTCTCTCAGGACTTCACTCACTCAGGACTTGAGGGCTAAGAGAAAGCATAGGGAGCCAAGGAAGCCTATATTAAAGTATCTCTTAGCAGGGTTCTGGAGAGATGGCTCAGCAGTTAGCACTCACTGCTCTCGAAGAGGACTCACGTTCAGTTCCCAGCACCTACATGAAGCTCACAACCAGCCGGAACTCCAGTTCCAGAGGATCCAAGTCCCTCTTCTGACCTCCTTGGGCACCGGCTACACACATGGTACACATACATACATACAGGTAAAACACCTGTACACATAAATCTTGAAAATACACATATCTTTAAAAAAACTTAAGCTGGGCAGTGGTGGTACACGCCTTTAATCCTAGCACTTGGGAGGCAGAGGCAAGTAGATCTTTCTGAGTTCGAGGCCGGCCTGGTCTACAGTCTGGGGAAATACTCTGGTCCCTGAATGCTGACACTTTGAAAAAGAATTTTTAAAAAAATCATTTTATTGTGTCTTTTGGTTTGCTGGGGACAGGTTGTTGAGAGTGGCTTGCCCAGAGTGGTAGGAACTGGGCTCTTTCCTACTCAGGGACACTGTAAAGGCAACAAGTCCAGAACATCACAGACAGGTGGCTGTGAATGTGGCGCAGTGGGAAGAGTACAGACATACCATGTAAAAAATTCTGAATTCCATTCCCAGAACCACAGAGAAACTGGGCAAGGTGGCTCACCTCAGAATCTTGGCACCTGATAGGCCGAGGCAGGAGGGTCAGAAGGTCAAGAATATACACAGCTACAAGACACATATCCAGTTCAAGCCCAGGTTAGGCTACATAGGAACCGGACATTAAAAAAAAAAAGAAGAAGAAGAATTAACAGAGGAACCAAAATGAACAACAAAACAAAACCATATTTTAGAAAAATAACAGAAAATTATCCTTTAAACACTAAGGAATTTATATTAGGAAAAACCTGTTACACTTGTATTGTAAAACAAAACGATTTATTAAAAATGAGTTCTGAAAATTATTTTGGTACATATTTTAAATTTCAGGTCTGGGATACAAGAAGATTTCATCAAAAAACCCTCTGGTCAAATACTAGGTCTGTATAGAAAACTATGCCATAAAGTCACCACACCTAGGATTTGACTTCTATGGAAACACCATGCACAATCTATTTACCACTAAACCCACAAACAAGACATTGTGTTGCATAAAAACGACTTGGGGGTGTGGGGGCAAGAAACCACTCTCAGTGGTTAAGAGCACTGGTTGTTCTTCCAGAGGACATGGGTTCACTTCCCAGCACCCACGTGGTGCTCACTAACGTCTGTAACTACAGTAATAGGAAATCAAGAGGCCTCTTCTGGCCCCCACGGAGCCCCAGACACACATGTGGGGCCAAGACCCAGAACAGGAACAGAACACACCCAAACATCAGATTCTCAGCACAAAGATGTATTTCTTCCAGAGACACAAAAGACAGGACAAGGAACAGGGACAAGGAACAGGGGACAAGGGAGAGGGGGCAAAAGGAATAGGAGACAAAGGATATTTGCCCCAGAGGGATAAAGGACTGCCTCCGGATAGAGTGCAGACAGATGTGGCCCTTAAACAAATAGCTGGTTTTAAAGGGTTCTAGGGAAGGGGAAAAAGGAGGTACACTTGGAGAAGGGTTGTGGTGGCTGTCTTCGATTGGCTGGGAGGAGAACAAAGGAGAGGATTTTTTAGGGAGAGAGGCAGGAGCCCTGTGGAGGGATTTCTGGGAGATAGGCCTGTGTGTGTGAGGCTGAAACTTAATTTCTGCCTGGCTGTCTTTTTGTGACCCATCACCATCTTGGGGTTGTGTGGGAGATGTAATAACAAGACCTAAGTCCAACTAATAATATTAAAAATAGTCCATCAATGATTGCACACAAAAATATGCTTGTAGGTCCCAAGGGCCACCTTTTAAAGGGAGCCATAGACAAGTGACAGGCAAGCAAGGATCAACACCCACCCACCACCCACCCAAGCATAAGCAGCCTCCTAAGAAATTCCCCAAAGCAAGGTGAGGAAAGCCTGACAGGGCAAGAGGCTTAGGAGACGACTGACCTATTTGACCGTTTAGAACTACCCGTTGGCCACGCCCCCAGAGTTTTGAATTTTCCTTCTGGAACAAGCTGAGAGTGGGCTGCCCTGTGGCTGTCTCAGCTCTTCATCGGCCAACCGCGTACGTAAGCTGCCTCCACCATCACGGCTGTTGGAACTCTGGCTTCATGTGACCGATGGTACCGGGTAGATGCAAATGGCCGGCTGCAACTTCCTCCTAAGGCACACTTCTTACCCCACTGCTTGTGGGCGGTGGTGTTGGCCTTGTACCCAGCGGGGTTTGTGAAGTACTCCATTACTTCAAGCTAAAAGCCAAACAGGGAGCTTCTTCAGCTTGGGAGTGGCCCAGGACACTGCCTGCTTGAGCGCCCCGGGAGTGTCCATCCGCTGCATGCCCCCGGGTGGCACCAAGGCACTGTGGACCCAAGTGCAATGCGTAAACCAAGCCCCCACAGCCAGAGCCTTTGGACTGGGGACTCAGCAGCACCATATTGTCAGCCCAAGTTCCTAAGGCTTCGGAGTAGCCAACCGGGCTTCTCTAGACTGGTCATGGAGACACGGATGAACAGTTTAAACAACTGAAAATTAACCGTCTTCAGGGCCCTGCCTTGTCGCCGCCCCCGGCCTCCCAGTAGCCTTTGCTGTGAGACATCCACCGCAGTTCCCGACCAGGAAGTTGAGAGAGGGTCCAGAAGGAAGGAGAAAAATGAGGAGAACAGGTGCCAGCTACATTGAGAGCCAAGACCTGGAACAAAACAATTACTTTCATCAAAGCCTAAGAATCAGACTCATCCCAGTCCTTCACAATCAATCAAAACCATGGCTCTGAAGGAATCCAAGGAGCCCGTGTCTTGTAGAGATAGGGTCAAAGATTGTAATCCCTAACAGAGCATCCCTCCATAGGAGCAGGGTCTTAAAATGTAGGCAGTGCTCTCAAGGCCCAGCTTCTGAGTAGGCATCCTTTCCCTCAAAGGCAAGGACTGGACCAAAGGATTTCTTTCCCTCCAGAGGCTGGAGGTTACAGCTTGCAAAAGGTCTGCTTTCTGAGAAGCCCTCCAGGGATGGGCACCTTCTAGGGATCTGGCACTGGGCCGTGGGTGCCAGTAACAGGACTCAAGGGCAGCTGCTGACGGGTGCTTCCCTCCCCTCAGAAGGACCTCCTAGCCTGGGGCAACTTTGGTGAGACTGCACCACCCTAAAAAGAAGTTTCTAGCCTGGGGGCTACCGTTATAGGCAAAGGTGCCCAGTGGGCACTCGAGGACAAACCTTCAGAAAGACCTTCTTTGTAAAGGGACCTCAGGAGTGGGCCAGTGTTCTCTAGGGACCTCATCTGAGGCCAACGGTGACAGGTAAATACCAGGATAAGGGAAGGCTCACCAGTGATGTCCCAGGAAATCCCTAGAGGGATGGATGAGTCTCAGGAGGACCAGCCAGAAGAGACAGGAGAGAGAAAGGGAGGATGCCCTGTGGGAGTTGTCTTAGAAGCCTTTGGATTTCAGCAGACTATTGCCCTGGCTGGAAACCACAGCATGTCCTCGACGCAGAATTGTCGCTTTATAAGTTGATTTTCCCATGGGAAAGCTTGGCCTCTGTGTGTCACTGGGGCATTTTAAAGAGGTCTTGTGAGGAAACATTTCCCGCTTGGTCAGTGTGATCGGGCCACCCCAGAGCGTGGGGTCCCACCACTCCATCCTCAGCCTGGTTTTGTCCCTTGTTGACTGTTTTCTCCTGACCTCCTTACTGCTGTAGTCCTGAGGCAGTGGCCGCAGATTCCAGCTGTTTCCTCTGAGGCCTTTGGTCGAGAGCTCCGAGTCTTGGGTCTTTTTCTTGTTCAACGGACCTGTTCCTCCCACGGGCATTGGGCCTAGCTCCCTCAGTTTTTTCTGGAGATATGCCTTCTCTTGAGAAAACTCCCTTTCCTTGACTCTCTTCTCCTTAGCTTTCTCCTTCTTTGGTGCCTGTATTTCTCCCTCCGGGCTCCCCTCCAAACTGCACATGGACTGCACAGAGGGCCTTGATTTCAAGTGGATCTTTCTTCCCTCCAGGACATGTCCGTCAAGATTACTGCTTAGTGTGGAGTATTGGGACATCGTCTCTAGGCCTCTCCTTGGTGACACAATGCCGTATTTTAGGATTATGTCCTTCCACAAGTCCTTATCGCCCTTACCTTTTGGGCTTTGAGATTTTTTCCCTTGATAATTCACCTGATTAGGGAAGGCCGTTGTCCTCTCTTTTCCCTGGGTCTCTTTTGGTGCCATCACCTCAAGATTTGTTGTCTCTGTCCATGCCTCCTTTGGCTTTGTAAAGAAGCCTCTTCTGGTCCCTTTCTGTGGCCATCTAGCACAGCTACCTCGTAACATCTCTGTGACGAGTAATGAAGACAAGCCCTCAATGTCAGGGGAGCAGTATCCAATAGAAGAGCCTGCGTGTAGGGGGTGATGTCCTCCTTTCTTCGATTTTTGGGAAAGGGGGAATGAGTCTACCTTAGACTCATTAAGACTGCTAGCCCGCAGAACACCCAGCCTTCTACTCTTAGATTGGGAGATCCTGGTGTTTTTTACTTCCTTAGCATCAAAATGTGCTCTGGTGGTTGGCCAAGATGCATGGCAGCTCCACCTTTGGGTGCTCTGAGCAGCTATCAGTCTTCTGTGTGAGCCAAGCTCTTGCCCATTCATTTTGCCCTCTCACGATCCTAGGGGCTAGGGCTTTCTCCCTACCTGGTAGATCGTATATACATTGTTATGGTAGAGCTCTTCAGTATTTAATTTTCTTCAATCTAACACAATCTTTCTACAAGATAAATACACGTGTAAGTTCACCAGCCTCTGCCATCAGAGGCTGTTGCCCTGGGTTTGGAGAAAATGAACTCTCTGGAGAATCACAGCTTTTAGCTAACCCTTCCTGTCTATGATGCAGTGGGCGGGGCTAAGGAAAATGACTGTGACCTGGGCTGACCTCCATACTGAGGGAAGCCTTTGGCCCCTGTGTCTGTTGGTGTTAAGAAAACCATCAGTGTATGGAGGACACAGGAGTGGACAGGTGAGAGGTGAGCTGTAAAAGGATGATCACTAGGTGTGAGGAAGGGCGTGAGGTGGGGAGTTACAGGATGGTTGACCTGGCCTGGCTTGTTAGGGATCCCAGAACTGAGGGCTTGACCCTAAGAACTCTAGCGGAAGGATCAGTCGGCTGACTCTTGAGTATTAAAGGCTTGTCACACAAGAATGAGTTCTCGGTAACCCTCAGTGGTAGGAGAAAACAAAACATTTGCAAGTTGTCCTTTGACCTCCACTTGTATGCTGTGACCTCTGCACTCCTGTGTTGTCATATTCACCCCCATGTAGTATTAATAATGACAAGATGAGATAGATAAACCTGGTGACAATTGTGTGGAACAAGCCTGGAGAAAAAGATACATTTGGGTGTCGGCCATTCAAGCACGATGACCCCAAAGGGACAGGAAAAGCTTGAAGGAATCACTCCATTGGTAGGACATTTCACAGCTTTCCACCTGGGCCAGCACCATCTGCTCCCCCTTCCATGGTGAAGCAGGGTGGGGAAGAGCATTTGAAGACTTTTAGATTCCAGAACATTTCTCCACAGTAAGTTTCTCTCTGATCGGTGCACCTGGGGCATTTCATTTCCTTTGAGGGCTCTGAGTTTCTGTTGAGCTGCTTTGGTGCCATCTGATGGTCAGCACGGTCTCAGACTGCTCTGGGACATTTGATTCTGTATAACTATTTTTAAGCCATTTGAATGATGGGCTGTAAGCTACCAAGGTGTCTATTCTGTGACAGGAAAGGCTTTTCAGGCTCAGCTCAGTCATTGGGGGTGTCAAAGTAAATCTCTGGTATGATTGATATAACTGTCAAAAATGGGGCTTTGGAGCTGAAGAGATGGCTCAGTAGCTAAGACTGCTCTGTCTGAAATGACTAGTTGAAATGTTAACCCTGAGCTGGTTTCCTCCCAAAATTGAGTCTGACCTTCAAATGTTACTTCTAAAAACGAGGCTGACAAAAACCAACCCTCTTACAGGAGTTCCAAGACAGATAACCTAAAACCTGATGTTGAAATTGTTAATACGTTTTTATCTAATTCTAGAAAACCCTGTATACTGTCAGCGTGGAGACGAGGCAGGCAAGCGCTGTTACATCAGGACCCGTGGAGGCGGCATGGAGAGAAAGAGACTAACCTGTACAGAGCAGATCACTCTTTCGTCAGAGCTCGAACGGCAGTGGTCTCTCTGCCAGAGTGGACAGATCCTGTGCTCCCTGGCGCAGGGGGCTTGAGGGTTATAGGGCAGAAAAGGGAAGTTTGGAGATGGAAGATTCCATCTACAAGTCCGATGCCCTACAGTTTCAAAGTGGTAAATACCAAAGGAGGTTGGTACATTGATCTTTCGTCAGAAGCTTCCTGGGTCATAAGACCCCAGGGTGTTATCTCAAGTCAAGTTTTCTGTCAGGAGTTTCTCAGCTCACCTGAGGTTTTTGTGTTATTATCCCTTTGAAGTATAATGATTTCTTTTTTTAAAGCAACCTGAGACTGCACTTGGCTAGGGCTATAGAGTTCGCTTAAAAAAAAAAAAAAAAAAAAGTACCAAGCAACCAACGTGTTAGCAATCCAGGAAACCGGCCAACACCAAAACTGTGCTTAGAACTTCACTAAATCAGGCAGCTGATTTCTCTTAGCATCTTCTAGATAACAGGAAACTATGGGCACTGGGCTTATGATCCAGACTAGACCAGTTTCAGGTGGATTCACAATAAGGCAAATTGTGTCCTCTAAGTGAACATTTTTGGAGATTTCCTTATCCCTGATCATACTCCTATAATTTTCATGCACATGGTAAGTTATGTAACTTAACCTTTCGATCAAAGCAGAACCTACTGTGAGATGCCCTTTAGCCACCAAACTTCTCTGGAACCCAAACAAGGAAGCCACACAAATAATCAGAGTTTTTTGAGAACTTTGCTCATAGAGTCTGAGACATCTTTTTTTTTTTAAAGATTTATCTTTGTGTGTGTGTGCGTGTCTGTGTGTGTACATGTGCATATATGTGCAACAAAAGGGTGTTGGAGCCTCTGGAGCTCCAGTTACAGACATTGAGAGCCACATGGCATGGGTACTGAGAACTAAACTCTGGCCTTTTGGAAGAACAAGTACCCTTAATGCCTAGCTGTCTCCATCTCTCCCCACCCCTGTCTTAATCTTGACAGTGTGTTCCTTTCTGATCCGCACAATCACTTGGTTTTGAATAAAGTATTCTTGCTACATTTTGATCTCCATGTGTTTAGTTCAATGCTTTGAAGAAGACACAGAGAACCTAGGATCACTCACCCCACAAGTAGTAACTTTTTTTTTTCCAAACAAACCTACCTTACTGTTAAAAATTCTCCTCAGTACTTTCTGATCAGATTTCATTCTGATGTCTGTGGCTGACAGTTAACTAACTAGCCCATTTGGTTGAAGAGCTCTCAGGCTGCAGCTTCTCCCTTCCCTTCCCTGGCCACACTAATAAGATAGGTCGGGATGCCAGGAGCCAACTCCTTGGGCAAAGCATGTGACTACAACCCTTCTATCTACTTGCTGCTTCTGGGACAAAGATGACAAATGAGCAGGAAGCAACAGATGCTCCTCCCCAGACTACAATGTAAATTATCCCCACCTTCTTTTAAAATATACTTTTATTACGTTTATTTGTGCAGGTGTGTGAATGTGTGTGGGCAGAGAAAAACTGCCAAGAACAGGTTCTATTCCTCTACTCTATGGGACCTGGGAATTAAATTCAGAGGTCCATAGGCTTTACCTGCTGAGCCATCTCATAGTCCCAATCCTTTCCTTCTTTTAATACTGTTGATTGCTGTCTGGACCAGAACCAACTTCTGAAGCCACATGGGATTATAAGTTCTTTTCAATTTAAAAAGTTGCCAGAAGTGGTGGTCAACACCTTTCATCCCAGCCCTTGGGAGGCAGAGGCAGGCAGATCTCTGAGTTCAAGGCCAGCCTGATCTACAGAGTGAGTTTCATGACAGCCAGGGTTGCAGAGTGAGACTGTGGTGGCTTGAATAAGAATGCTTGGTCATCAGTTACACTACTTGAGAGGGATTAGGAGGTGTGGCCTTGTTGGAGTGGGTGTGGCTTGTTGGAGGAAGTGCAGCACTGGGAGTGGGCTTTGAGGTTTCCAAAGCTCAAGCCAGGCCCACCATCTCTCTTCCTCGATGCCTGCTGATCCAGATGTAAAATCCCCAGCTACTTCTCCAGTACCTTGTTGGCCTGTGTGCCACCATGCTACCCAACATGATGACAGTGGATTAAACCTCTGAAACAGTAAGCAAGCCCCAATGAAATGTTTTTCTCTATAAGAGCTGCCTTAGTCATGGTGTCTCTTCACAGCAATAGAACACTGACTAAGACAGAGACCCTATCTCAAACAAACAAGACTTTTGTCTACCATTGATTGATTAGCATGTATGGGCCAGACAATTCAAAGCCATTAGGGCTTCCTCTGCTAGAATGCTTACAGGACAACTATGCTGTGGAACTGGGAGACCTGTTTCAGGGTCTCATCACTAAACGTAAGGGTCCTCTCTTTTCTAACTACTGTACAGTCTCTAGATTCAACGGCACAGACAAGCTGTTCTTTCTAATATAAACTGATTATTATATGATTATTGTATGGTCTTCATTAGATCAACCATACGTAACATCTTATGAATTGTTCCTACCCACTTTTCTACACAGATCCTACAGAGGAAGACACTGTTAGATCATTTCTAGTTTGCGTGGTAACATTAGAAAAGTAACTGTCAGTTCTTTTACCCTGTAGGCCTCCTGATCAAAATAATGGAATATTTCTGACCCTAGGAAGAGACATGACATTCTGATGCGCTTCAAAGAATAAAATAATACATACTGTCATCTATTCCCTTAAGAGTTAATCCATGTTGGAGAGATGCCTCAGTGGTAAAGAGCACTGACTGCTCTTCAGAGGACCTGGGTTGGATTCCCAGCATCCACATGATGATTCTCAGCCATCCATAATTCCAGTCCCAGGGATTCCAATGCTCTCTTCATGTCTCAGACATTTATACAGGCAAAGCACCCATACACATAAAATAAAAATAAATTGTTTTGAAGAGAATGGAAGAATTAAAAAATATATATAATGTTTTGAATGAAAATGGCCCCCATAGGCTCATATATTTGAATGCTTAGTCACCAGCTGATGTCACTGTTTGGAAAGGATTAGGGGTGTGGCCTCATTGGAGGAGGTGTGTCCCTGAGAGTGAACTTAGAGGTTTCAAAGCACCAAACCCAGTGTTTCTCTCTGCCTTTTGCCTGTGGATCAGAATGTAGCTCTCAGCTACTTCTCCAGCACCATTTCCTGCCTGCGTGCTGCCACATTTCCCGACAGAATGATAATGGACCAACCCTCTGAAACTGAAGCAAGTCCCCAATTAAATGCCTTCTTCTGTAATTGCCTTGGTCATGGTGTCTCTTCACAGCAATAGAACACTAAGACAAGCAAGCAAACAAACAGAAACACACATAAGAATCAACAGGTTATGTTTGTTGGTACACACTGTTAGTCCCAGCAACTTAAGAGACAGAGGCATGTGGATCTCTGTGAGTTTGAATCTATATAGGGAGTTCCGGGCTAGCCAGGGCTTCACAAAGACGGCCTTTAAAAATACCCTAAATAGTAAGAAATAGAAACCAGAAGGAAATTGTTGCATGTATGCTGTCAAACGGAATGATTCATTAAAAAATAAACTTTGGGTTGGAGAGATGTCTTGATGGTTAAGAGGACTGACTTCTTTTCTAGAGGTCCTGAGTTCAATTCCCAGCAACTACAAGGATGGCTCACACCATCTATAATGGTATCTGATGCCCTCTTCTGGCAGGCAGGTGTACATGCAAACAGACTACTCAGACATACATGAATAAATATTTAAAAAATAAAAATAAATAAAAAGTAAAACTTAATCTGGATGTGGTGGTACCTACCTTTAATCCCAGCACTACAGAGGCAGAAGCCGGTGAATTTCTGTGAGTTCTAGGCCAGCCTGGTCTACATACAGAGAACCTGCCTCAAGATAAATAAATAAACTCAGAAATGATTATTTGTACATATGGTTAGCTTTAATTAACAACTTGACACCACCTAGAATCACCTGGGAAAAGAGTCTCAAATGAAAGATTATCTAGAACAGGATGGCCTACAAGCATGTCTGTAAGGGAATTGCCTTAAATGATGTGGAAAGACCACAGCCCACTATGGGCAGCACAATTCCCTAAACCAGTGGTTCTCAACCTTCCTAATGCTGTGACCCTTTAATATAGTTCCTCATGTTGTGGTGACTCTGAACCATAAAATTATTTTTGTTGCTACTTCACAACTGTAATTTTGCTACTGTTATGAATCATAATGTAAAGAACTGATATGCAAATGGTTTTAGGTGACCACTGTGAAAGGGTCTTTTGACCCCCCAAAGTGGTTGCAACTCACAGGTTGAGAACCTTTGCTAAATGGAACTTTGCATAAGAGTGGAGAAATCCAGCTGACCACAAGCAAGAAAGCAAGCAAGCAGGTAACCATGCATGCATTTATTTCTTGTTGGTCTGACTGTGGGTGTGCGGCAACTAGCTGTTTTCAAGGTCCTGAGCCTTGACTTCCCCTGACCATAGACCATTTGCTGAGACTGTAAGCTGAATGAACTCTCCTTTTTTTTTCTTTGGTCAAGGTATTTTCCCACAGCAACAGAAATGAAACCAGAACAATAACATTCCTAATTCTAGGCACAGGAACTGAGCAGGTTCACCAAAAACGCTGTAGCCTGGTAACAAGTCCTTACAAGAAAATAAACTATTCCACTACACCCAGGTTTTGCTATAGACTCAGAAGTCCACTCCATTATCCTTAAAACAAAACAAAAACATTTCATTAGTATGAAAATGACCAAGGTCCAAGTAAGAACATAATTAAAAATAGTCTATCAATGACTTTGTGCAAAAATGTGCATACGAAGCCCAATCTACCTTCAGAAGAAGCCATAGATAAGTGACAGGCAAACAGGAAACAGCCTACCCGCCCACACCCACCTTCTGCCTCAGAGTAAGCAGCCTCACAAGAGACACTGCCACCAGGCGCTGGTGGTGCATGCTTTTAATTCCAGCATTCAGGAGGCAGAGGCAGGTACATCTCTGAGTTTCTGAGACCAGCCTGGTCTACACAGCAAGTTCTAGGACAGCGAGGGCTACAGAGAGAAAGGGAGGAGGGTTGGGACCCAAGACAAAGTGAGGAAGGCTTGGCAGGGACAGGGACTGAGGAGTGGGAACCACTCGCAACTCGGGTTGCTGAAAAGAACTACATGGCTTGCCACCCACGGGCATTTAATTTTTTTTCTTCTATAATGAGCTGCATCATCTACATCCATTCCTCAACCATGACTTCCTCTGTGAGACCAGCTGTGAGCGTGGCTGCCCTGTTCATCTGCCCCAAGGAGAATGGAGCTGCCTGAGGCCTCTCAGTCTTCACATCACCTTGAGACTCCCAACCTGGTGTCTCCTCTGCGGTCCCCGGGCAATACTCACCACCGTGGGCTTCCTCCTTGGGAACCTTGGCTTCACCTCAACACTGTGGCACTGGGTGGAAGCGACACTACCCGATGCAGTGCTCCTGTGTGGCTTCTGTCACATGTAGAGGGGCCCCTGCCTGGGAGCCTTCTCCATGTGGGGTAGGTCAAGCCTCAGCAGCCAATGCACTTGGTCTGTCGAATCACCAGCACCAGACTTCATCCCAGTCCCAAAGACCTGAAAGTGGCCCAGCAGGCTCAAATCTCTAATCTGCGCATACAGGTAACCTGCAAATCCATCTGCAGGGCTCAGCCTTGCCCCAACCCTACAGACTCTGCTGTTTCACCCTTAGCATTCACTGACATCTCTTCACAGCTCAGGGCCAGCCTTTGCTGGAGAGTCCACCACAAGCCATACCGAGGAAACTGAGAGAGGGTCCAGAAGGAAGGAGAAAAATGAGAAGAACAGGTGCCAGCTACATTGAGAGCCAAGACCTGGAACAAAACAATTATTTTCATCAAAGCCTAAGAATCAAACTCATCCCAGTCCTTCACAATCAATCAAAACCATGGCTCTGAAGGAATCCAAGGAGCCCGTGTCTTGTAGAGATAGGGTCAAAGATTGTAATCCCTAACAGAGCATCCCTCCATAGGAGCAGGGTCTTAAAATGTAGGCAGTGCTCTCAAGGCCCAGCTTCTGAGTAGGCATCCTTTCCCTCAAAGGCAAGGACTGGACCAAAGGATTTCTTTCCCTCCAGAGGCTGGAGGTTACAGCTTGCAAAAAGTCTGCTTTCTGAGAAGCCCTCCAGGGATGGGCACCTTCTAGGGATCTGGCACTGGGCCGTGGGTGCCAGTAACAGGACTCAAGGGCAGCTGCTGACGGATGCTTCCCTCCCCTCAGAAGGACCTCCTAGCCTGGGGCAACTTTGGTGAGACTGCACCACCCTAAAAAGAAGTTTCTAGCCTGGGGGCTACCGTTATAGGCAAAGGTGCCCAGTGGGCACTCGAGGACAAACCTTCAGAAAGACCTTCTTTGTAAAGGGACCTCAGGAGTGGGCCAGTGTTCTCTAGGGACCTCATCTGAGGCCAACGGTGACAGGTAAATACCAGGATAAGGGAAGGCTCACCAGTGATGTCCCAGGAAATCCCTAGAGGGATGGCTGAGTCTCAGGAGGACCAGCCAGAAGAGACAGGAGGAGAAAGAGAGGATGCCCTGTGGGAGTTGTCTTAGAAGCCTTTGGATTTCAGCAGACTATTGCCCTGGCTGGAAACCACAGCCTTGGGGTCTTAATGAAGACCTTTAACGTTCTCAAGGCAGAAAATCAGGGTTTTTTAATAATGTGATCTGCCGATGGGGAAGTTCAGCTTCCTCATGTCTCTGTGGAATTCTGTAGAGGCCCTTTCAGGAGGAAATTGTCCCCGCTTGGCCAGTCTGACCGGGTCACCCCAGACTGTGGGATCCCACCATTCCGTCCTCTGACTTCTTTTCTCCATTTTTGGCTGTTTTCTTGTGACTTTCTTACTGTTGTCATCCTGAGCCAGTGACTGCCGATTCCACCTGTATGCTCTGGGGTCTGACTTCAAATGATGGTCTTTGGTCGAGAGCTCCGAGACTTGGGTCTTTTTATTTTTCAACGGATCTGTTCCTCCCATACACAAGTGGCTCAGCTCCTTCTGCTTTTGCTCCAAGAATGACTTATCTGGTACGAATTGGAACCAGCTTCCCATTTCCTTCGCTCTCTTGTACTTCATCTTCTCCAGCTTTCGTGTCTGTATTTCTTCCCGGCGCCTCCTCTCCCATCTGTATACCGGCAGTGCTGCCTGCCGGAGCTGGGTTTTCTTGGACTGTATCTTTCTTCCTTCCAGGACATGTAAGTCAAAATCACTAGGTCTGGGATAACGGAAGATCACTTTTGCTCCCCTTTTTGGCGATGCATTGCCATCTCCTATGATTATGTCCTTCCACAGGTCCTCAGGGCTCTGTAAGGGAGAGCTTTGAGGTTTTCCTTTACCTCTGTCCACCTTGTTAGGAGAGGTAGTTTTCCTTACTTTTCCCTGAGTCTCTATTAGTGGCATTGCCTCAGGATCTTCCTTTGGCCATGCCCTATGTGATGGCTTTATAAAGCAGCTTCCTCCAACCCAGGGCTCCAGATGTTTACCACAGTTGCTCTGCAATATCTCTATGGTGGCTAATGTGGGGGAGTCTCCAGCAGAGCCCCTAAGTAGGGGATGATGTCTAGGTTTCTCCAGTTTCTGTAAAAAGTTAGTCAACTCTACCTGGCTGGAACCCTCGCCAGCTAATATCCTAGTGTTGCCTGGCACAGCCCTGAGGAGTTTCGTGGCCTGTGGAGCAAAATGAGCCCTGATGACTGGCCCTGAGACTCGACTGCCCAACCTTTGGAAGCTCACAGTGACATAAAGTCTACGTGAGCTAAAGTCTCGGGGATTCATTTTTTTTTAGGGCTTGTCCCTACCTGATCGATCCTATACTATTATGGGAGAGTTCTTCAGTATTTAGTTTTCTTCTCTCTAGAACAATCTGTCCACAAGATAAATAGTCTTTGAAGTTTCTTCAGGCTCTGCCATCAACACCCCACTGTTGCCTTGGGTTTGGAGAAAATGCTCTCTCTGCAGAGTCACAACTTTAGCTAACCCTGTCTGTCTATGATGCAGTGGGTGGGGCTAGAGGCAAAATGGCTGTGACCTGGGCTGACCTCCATACTGAGGGAAGCCTTGGACCTCTGTGGCTGTTGGTGTTAGGAATGTCAGCATCTAGAAAAACCATCGGTGTATGGAGGGCACAGGCATGATATGGACAGGTGAGAGGTGAGCTGTGAACAGCAGATGACTAGGGATGAAGGAGAGAGTTGTCTGGGAGTCACAGGATAGTTGGTCCGGCCTGGCTTGTTATGGCTACCAGCACACAGGCTTTGACTCTAAGAACTCTGGTAAATAGGGTCAGTGAAATGGCTCAGAGTATAAAAGCATTTGCCACACACAAGTCTGACAACAAGAGTTGGATCCCTAAAACTCATAGTAGAAGGAGAAAACTAACTCCGAAAGTTGTCTGTGTGTGTGTGTGTGTGTGTGTGTGTGTGTGTGTGTGTGTGTGTGCACCCTAACACATGTGGAAGGTCCAGAGCCCCCCTAGTGGTGGCGGCTCTGACCTCGCCTCTCTGCTTAATGTCAAGTACTCACTTTCCCAGCCAATCAAGTACTTAGATTCTGACCAATCATAGAGATCCCCTGCTTCCTTTTAAAAGCCCCAATGGACAGCTTTCTTGGTCACCGTTTCAACAAGTGGCTGACCCCTATGTGTGTAGGTTTTTTCTTTCTTGAAATAAACCCACCCTTGCTGATTGCGTATGTGACTGACGGTCTCTTGTGCAGGGATTTTGGACTTAACAACACACATCAAATACACACACACACACACACACACACACACACAGAGCAGGAGAAAGGACACATTCTGGCGGCAAACTGCCCTAGTCCAGTGATGGCTATCTTCGCACTGGAGTAGCTGAGAATCCATTAGCTGCTCCATTCCTGAGCCTGGATGCCTCATCAATCTCAATCTGAAGCTGAAGGAGTAGATGACTTCTAGAGAGCCACTGTAGTCCACCTTGGAAGACAGAAGAGGCTAGGATCTTATGCGCAAATGATGGTAGCCACAGAGCCAGAAGCAGCAACACTTAGATAAACTCAAAACTTAAAGCTCGAGGAAGGTATGAAGACAGAAAGCAAAAGTTTCTCCCTCGACATTCCTTCTGTCTTGGCAGCCCTGAGAAGTACTGCCCACATTTAGGACATGCCCAAATTCAATTAACCTGGTCAAGAACATCCCTCGAAGCTAACTAAAGACACAATCAAGTTAACAACCAAGAATAACTCTCACAGAATCTCACCCCTAATACAGTTTGGTATTAAGGATTTAAGATTCGCTGAGATTGAGAAACTGTGTTCTAATGTAAAGGCACCAAGGTTAATTTTCTTACGGATACTGCTCTGCTCTCAGTAACGTTTTGTAACTCAAAAGACAAGATTTTATATTTTGTTAAAAACAAGTATGAGGGCTGGAGATGGCTCAGCAGGTAAGAGCACTTGCTGTTCTTCCCAAGGACCTGAGTTCAGTTCCCAGCATTCATGCTCACAACTCCAGCCCCAGGGGATCTGATGCCCTAAAGCCCTCTTCTGACTTCCATGGGTAACATACACACACACACACACACACACACACACACACACGTTTAAAATTAAATAAATCTTTAAAATGACTTTTTCTGGACTTGGCATGGCCCTTGTAGTCATGAACTGCTCTCAGGTGTGTTTACCTGCTCAAGATGGGACCACCAACATTCATTCCATCATAGGGAGGGAGGGGCTCCTAGGCTCATGAGACACAAGCTCTCTCCAGAGATGCTACTGGCAGTAAATTGTTGCTGGGACAATCATTTTCTTCACTGGTGTAGACATTGTTGGGTTCCTCACGCTCCAGTAAAGTATCTACATGCTCATGTTCATGCAAGCATCCCTAATTCAATGCAATGGCTTGGGGGCGGGGTAAAAAACAGAAATTCAAAAAGTAAAACAAGACATGAAAATAAGTAGAGACTTGTGGGGAAAGAGAAAGAGTTCAGAGGGAGTGTTGTGGGGATAAGACAGAGTAATAGGAGATGAAAATCACCGAAACAAATTATAAGCATGTATGAAATGAGAGGATCCCTAGCCGTGGGCTACACTGACCTCGGCTCTCCCCTTTCCAGTAAAATCTTTGCTTTCCCAGAAGCCCCTTGCTTCCTCTCGAGATATGACAGCCAAGCCAGTATTCAGATCCTGACCAATCAGAAAGATCCCCTAGGCACCACCTGTTTGGTTTAAATGGCCCTCATGGCCAGCTTTCAAGGTCGTCATGTTTTTCTAATGGGTGTACCCTAGCATGCTAGTATGTGTTCTGCAGAAATAAACTGCTTTGTATGGCCATACATATCAGCATCTACTTGAGCTATTAGCACAAACACAACAAAATTATATCCAAGAATAATAAAAATAAATTTATCGGACTACTTTGGAAGGTATCTTGATAATTTAAGTATTATCATTTAAGTATTATGTGTGTGTTAAAGTATTTTCAATGACCACTTTGTAAACAATTGTTTTAAAGATTTTTAACTCGTATGTATGTGAGTGTGCCCGTGTGAGTGCACAGTAATGCCAAAAGTGGGTATTGGATCCTCTGCCAAAGGAGTTACAGGTGGTTGTGAGCCACACAGCTTAGGAGCTGGGAACCAAACTCAGATAGTCTTGAAGAGCTGCAAGTGCCCTTAACTGCTGAGCCATCTCTTCAGCCCTAAAATGATTTTAGTACATTTTCCTGTCTTATATATCCATGACAAAACTGTGTAGAGCTATGTGCCTGAACTTCACAGGTAACAGAAAAGTTTGCAGCTAAAGATGTGTAAGTTTAATCTTTGCAAAGGGATGTGTTTTTGTTATTTGTTGGGGATTATTTGAGCACGTCTCCGGATATTGTTTTTACTGGTTCCTGTGTGTGTGTGTGTGTGTGCACCCCTGTACCTTTAAAGATAAGCTCTGTGCTGGCAGGATGCATGCTTTCTATAGCTGAAAAAGGCCTGCTTTACAGAAGTAAGTGGTTGCTGCTTTCTGCTAAAGGACTGCTTCCTACACTTGTCCAAAGGTGGGAGCAGAGTCATTGACGCTGCGCTCTAAAGCTGTTATGGAGGAAATCGTGTGACATTCACCCCAGCCTCAGGCAACATTGGGCTTTGAGCTTCCCCACTGTAAAGGTGGCTTGGCTGCGATAAGGTTGAGCTATGAGACTTGGGCGGAGTCGAGCTCTGAGATTTCCTTCATCATGCTACTAGACCTTTGGATCAGGAAGGAGGCGCTTGGATGATAATGAAACTCCAGAACACAAGGCGGTTGGAGCTGGCAGTGGAAGGTGGGTCTTGACTTGATGCCATTCCCTCTGCGGAGGTCTGGCAGGTTTCTGTCTATGACAATGTCTCCTTGTTTTTATTGAACCCTTCATGTGTTGGATGCCCCTAATGTGGCAGTTCGCCATGTCTGGATAGGTCTCTGAACTTCCCAAATGGAAGATGCCATTGGAGGGCGGGGGTGGGGTGGGGCTCTCCCACCTGACTTTCCCTGAAGAGTGCCTCTACTTTTGCCTCCTGACCTTATTTAGAAAAGGATCCTTGCCTGGAGCCTTGGGCAAACTCTAGATGACTCTGGACTTCCCCTCACCTCTGACCCATCTGGTAATTAGGATACCTATAGTACTGTGTTCTAACCAATCAGGTGCAGAACTGTTGTCTTAGGAGCCCTGAAACAATACAATGAGCTGCTTCTGAAGCTGTTCCTGGGTGATTTCCTCCCAGCAGATACCTGGCCCTCTGGAACTCTGTTCATCGCTTCTGCTCCCCGCCCCCAGCCCCTCCTCCGCACCGAGTCGGTGTGCAACAACTCTCCAGAAGGGAGACTGACACTGACAGATTCATTACCTACAACAAGTATTTGTTGCGGGGTATTCACCAGAGAAGACTGCTCAGACATGGATTTAAGCCAATAGAAAGTCTTTATCAACCCACCAAGCGACTCACTGGGTGTTCAGGATCCCAGTGTAACCCTGAGCCTTTCTCAGAATGAGCGTTTAAGCACAAGAACCATGCTCTGGATTGACATACTTCAGTTAACAAGAACAGTTAACTGAAGGGAACTACGGAAGCTAAAAAGCAAAGTTGATACATTTTGAGACTTTCCCAGAACTGTATAGACTTGATGGAGCCTTTGTTTTAGTTTGGCAGGTGATGATATCTATGTGCTGAGTCTCACAGCCTGAATGTCACTTCCGTCATGAAGTCAGTTGTGCTAAGGTCTTGGGGCCCACTAAGGTTTGGAGCCCTGTTACATTATTCAGATGAAAACACTATCATTCGGGCCATCTTGCTATTGGAATTCCTGGTTTATATCTCGTTGCCCTGGCTCAATAACTGCTTTGTTAATGTAGATATTAGATACAGTCGTATATCAAAAAAGAACTCTTTATAATAACTAACACTGTTACCTAAATTTCTTTCTTTATTATTATTTTTTTTTATCATTGCAATAGACTGATCTAGTGTCTTAGTTAGGGTTACTATTGCTGTGATAAAACACCGTGAGCAAAAGCAAGTTGGTGAGACAAAGGCTATTTGGCTTATGTTCATCAATTCCAAAGGGACAGAAACCTGAAGGCAGGACCTGATGCAGAGGTCACGGAGGAGTGCTGCTTACCAGCTTGCTCTCCGTGGCTTACTCAGCCTGCTTTCTTATCAAACTCAGGACCACCAGCCCAGGGATGGCCCCCACCTATCCTTTCCATATAATCACTAATTTAAAAAATGCCCTGCCTATAGCCTGAACATGTACGGGCATTTTCTCAGTTGAGGCTGCCTTCTCTCCAGTGACTCTAACCTGTGTTGAGCTGACATAAAACTGGCCAGCACAATGAGTGAGTCAAAGTTTCTAAACATTGCTTCAAAAGCAAAAGCTAAGTTAGTTTGCAGGATGGCTACATCGTTCCTCAGTGCACTGATGTTAACTGTTGCTGGCACTTCGTGTTATACGACCCGTCTAAGAGGCATAGCTTATGACACGGTGTCCTCTGACCTGAACTGTTAATATGATTAACATCTCGCTACATAGCCCCCGCTGTCCTGGAACTCACTAGGTAGACAACACTAGCCTCCAATTCACAGAGATGTGACTGCCTCAGCCTCCCCAATGCTGGGATTAAAGGAATGGGCCTCCATGACCTGCTGCTTGTGCTTACTAATTGTGTTATGACAGTTCTCTTTAAACCGAGACGTTCAGATTTGCTAACTCCACAAACTCCAGCAGTGCCTCCTAACAGTGAAAAGATATTGGACATTGGTGGCCTAAGGAGGGCATCTGTAAATGTATACTTAACTTTTGTGAAGTTTCCAGAAGGAAGGAAGGAAAGAGAGTGGATGAGCGAAGGAGAGGGAAAGAGGGGAGAGAGGAAATTGTACCTGTGTTAAAAGATTCCACAAAGTCAAATGACTAAACGTCAAAATTATGGTGTTAAAATGTTGCACCTCAGAGTCAAATTATCTTGAGTTATTTTTAGTCCCTTAGAAAGCCATTCATTGCTTACCTCTGTGTCTGATCTGGCATGCTTGCAGCGAAGTCAAACTCTTAAAATTGGTGCTGGAGAAATAATTCATCAGGGGTTAAGAGCACTGGTTGCTCTTACAGAGGACACAGGTTTGCTTCCCAGCATCGACGTGGCAGCTCACGACTATTCGTAACTCCAGTTCCAGGGCATCCAAAGCCCTCTTCTGACTTCCAAAGGCACCAGGCATGAATGTGATGTGCATACATACATGCTGGCAAAAAACATAAACGCATTTAAATAAATCGTAAGAATACTTTCTTTAATCTTAAAATGTATTCTCTGGAGACCACTAGCTTCCACCATCCCAAAGCTAAGAATGTCATCAGCTAAGGAACACCCTCCAGGGCAAGCAGCTTTGGAAGAAGCTACCCCAAGTGCAAACTGGGGAAGTCTGGGCAAGAGCACCAGCTCCTGAGGTCACCATTGCAGCTGTGGGAGCAGCTACCACCTTAAAGCTCCGCGGGGACCTGGACTGAGGGACCCTCCCTCTGCAGCGCCCCCGTGTGGCGGGATAGGAGAAGCATCCTGGCGCCATGGGTAGGTGACCGACCGCCAAACCAACCAGTTTATTCTAGGGATTCAGCAGTGTGACATAGTGAATCAAGTACTAAAAGCCTCAGAAGTCGGGCTGTGCAGACCCGACTCTGGTTTGCACCGAGTCCACTGGTGAAGGAGGTCACAGGGCCCGGAATATCCACCTGCAGGGCCGCCCCGCTCACTCCCAACCTGGACAGTTCAACCGTTAGCATTCGCTGCGGCCTCTCCCTGCTCGCGCAAGGCGGTTGCTGGAGGAGCCATCTCCGACTGGGGACATGAGGAAGACCAGGGAAGGAGGAAGAAGCCGAGGCATAAAGGAGAGGGATGCCGGCTTCATTAAGAGCCTACGAGACTGTAACCCAACAATCACCTTCCTCCCTTCTGAGGATCAAACTCATCCTCTTTAGAGTTAACCAAAGTGATGACTGAAGGGTCTTTCTCTTGTTGAGATGAAGGGTCAAAGATCACCATTACCAACAGGGATCCCTCTGTATGCATAATTCCTAATGGAGATCCGAAATTGTCGGCAAGGGACTCAAGATGCAACTTCTAAGGGAGACCTCTCTCTACTCAAAAGGAACCAGAAGTCAACAGTTCGTCCTCCAGAGACTTGAGATTGCAACATTTTAAAAGATGTTCTTTTTGAAAAACAGATTTCCACAGAGGAGCATCTGCGGTGGGCTGACGATGGCACCAACAGCTACAGGAAACCACTGCAGAAATGGCTCTGGCGCAAGGCTTCCGGGTGCTGGCTCATAAGGTCCTTCCGGTGCTGAGCCCAGCGGTATGCCCTCAAAGGACGTTAGGTTGTAACTTTCCAAATGACCTCCTTTTCAAAGACCTCCTTTGATGGAACATTTGTGAAGGATGTGGCACTTGGATCAATGACTAGACGTAACCAGACTTGTGGGATAGTTTCTGAAGGACAAATCACCCCCAAAAGGACCCCTTAGGGTGGCTTCAAGACCCTCGAGATGAAAGTTTTGAAATGGATGGCCTTCCCTTCGACAGGCTTTCCTGGAGCTGAGGCCAATGGTTACGAGACCAGGGCATCTGCAATGACTGGAGAATGGAACTTTCTAAAAGATCTGATGTTTGAGAAAACCCTAGGAATTAGTGTCCCTGAGAGACATGCTACATAGGCCAATAACTGCATACAAAGATATGGGAAAAGGGAAGACTGGCCAGTGTGATGTTGAAGAAATATTCTCAGTTGGATGCAATAAACACAGGTGCTCTCGGGAGGGTGCCCTACAGGAGTTGTCTTCAAGAAAGGAGGTCTTTGACTTTCAGACAGGTATTACCCCAGTCAGAAATCACACCCTCCAATGCCTCCAAGTCTTGAGGCAGAGAAAGAATGTTCCAAAGGAGCCTGGATCCTTCACCTCCTTGCATGGTAATGAGGGTGCACCCAGAGATCAAGAGTCTAGCCATCAGAGCAGAGAACTCTTTAAAGCAATACCAGGAGTGCCCAGCCTTCACGTGTCTCCAAGCCCACACTGCAGAGGCTCCAAGGAGGAACCTATAGGCTACATAATAGGAACGCTTTAACAGGCTTGAAGTGGGCTCCGGGGGCCATTAAGCTGTGGAGCAAGGGAACCTTCATCGCACAATCAAAATGGTTAGAGCAGAGGAAGGACGCGTTGATAACAGATTTTCTATGGTTTATCCTAATTTTCATCAAGGAAAAGCAGGCATGTTGTCTTATTAGATGAAGAAAGGCGTGAAGCTCAGAGGCTCCAGCGCCACAGCGGTGGCATTTGATTGCTCTGATCTTTATGCCAGGCGCTCCTACAGTCTTGATCAAGTTCTGACCAAACAACAAGGCTTTCCTTGTGCTCTGGACAGGAAAAATGGATTTTTTTTTCTGCTTTTTTGGTGTCAACTGTTTTAATACCTCTGTATCACAGTGCTTGCCAGAAGGAATCTAAAATCCACTGCATTAAATCTGCACCTACCATTCCCAGAGATTGAACATCATCTGCTCTGAAAAAAAAAAAAAAAATTACTTTCAAGGCAAGGGTGTGCCTACCGGTCACTGACTGCCCGGTGATGCTTGGTTTCCATGGAGATTTTCAGAGCTACCTGACAGCGGGTATTTTCTTACCTTACCGGGTACTCTTCCTCATAAGATGGTATGACATTCACTCCCCCACAGCTCCAGTCTCTCATCCAGGAACTTCTCACATTCTCATCCCTCCAGCCCTGAGTTAACCTCACTAGAGCTTAGGAAGCCTGTGCCCATTCAGATCTCACCGCATCTCACCGGACGTTGAGCCCCTGCGGAGCGCCCTGTTCGTTGAGGAACTGCTTTCTGAGCAGTGTTCTGCCGTTCCGCTGGCAACGCTGTCGCCCCAGATTGTGGGGTCTCGTTAACCACTTCTCCTTTATTAACAGGCTTCTTGTGGCCTCCTCTCGGTGGCAGTCGTGAGCCAGTGGCTGCAGTTACCCTCTGTTGATACTGGGTCAGAACTCTACATGATGCTCTTTGGCTGAAAACTCTGAGGCCCGCTCTCTTTCTTCTGTTTAATAAACTCGACTTGGTTTCTACCTTGGGTGTCGGGTATGATTCCCTCATTTTTTTTTCCCAAAGGTGGTCTTATGTTGGAGGACCTTGGCTGATGTAGCTTCCATTCCCTTTCTCTGATGGCTGTAATCCCCATTCTCTTGCCTCTAGATTTGAGCCACACTGCTTTCCCACACGGGTTTCGGCTGGATCTTCCTGCCCTTCAGGATGTGTCCTTGCAGGTCACTAGTTTTTGGGGTGTCTCTGGATGTCACTCGTAACTCTCTACTTTGTTCTGTCCCACTACATCCTCTGAAAAGGTTCCACACCATCTCCTGGCTCTTTCTTTAGTCAAAAAAAAAAAAAAAAAATTTTTTTTTTTTTTAAGCCAACTTTGTAGACAACGTTTGATTTTGGCTTCTATGGGTTCCCTTTGTCCCTGTACCTTCCTAGTATCTTGTGGATTTGAATGGCTTTCTATTTTCTTGTTTGTTTTGCTAAGCAAAGTCATGGTCCTTACTCTTAAATAGGTCTAAATTGTTGTTACTGCCCCAGGCTTTTTCTTGGGAAAAGAGAGTTTCTGATGTGCTCTGCAAGCCTGCTCTCTGACTCCAGGCACCTGACAGTCACTCTGCAGAAGGCTGGTCCCCAAGGTGAAGGCCTTGGCACTCACCAATTCAGCCTGCAAGTAGGAGTCTATGTTCCGGTTTCCGCAGCCGGGCTCATAAAGGCAGGTCAACTCTGTCTGGCTAGCCCATAGTTCACCCTACTGTTGTCAGGGGCAACCCTGAGAAGTCTGCTGTCCAAGGGGTTAGACCCAAAGTTTGGCTCCCAAATTCTTCAGGGCTCACTATAAAACTTGCTCTCCTGGTCTTCAAGTGTGGGAGGCCAGAGCTTGGAAACTCATGTCTTCCTCTCACTCTCCTAAGGACCAGGGCTTTTCCCCTCGAAAGTCCTACCCTGTGCTGCTCAGAGTTTTGCAGGATCCATGTGGTTCTTCTCTCTCCATTATTTTACTCCTACCACACCACTCATTTTCAAAGTTTCCCCAGCCTCTGGCATCCACACTGCACCATTGCCCTAGTCTGCGAACTAATGGACTCGCTGGACAGTTCCAGCTTTAGCGAGCCTGGCTGTCTATAATACAGGAGTCAGGAACAGGAAGAGGAGGGCTGCGATTTAAGCTGAAGCCCATATCAGTCTTTGGTCCCCATGACTCTTGATATTAGGGATGGCAGGGTCTATGAATACCAGTTGTGTATGGAGGGGCACAGGCATCCTATGGGTAGGTGAAATGTGTGTGGCAGGCAGAAGGCCCAGAGTTCTCTGGGGAATTGGAGATGGATGATCGGACCTGGCTTAGTTAGAGATGTCAGGAAGTAGCTTTTGTCCTTAATAATCCCGGCAACTGTCTTCAAAAGGCAGCTAACCATAGCAAGATGAGTCCACAGGGAAAGGAAGGATTTCCCAAAGCAGTCACTAGAATCGTTTTATTCCAAGAATTTTTCTTAGGTGTCCTCTTCAGCCAGCATCCTCTGGTTTCTGTCCCTTTGGTAAAACAAAGGAGCGTGTAGAATTTCTTTACAAAGTTTGGTCCTGGCTGTGTCTCCCCAATCACTGTGCTCGCACTCTGCCTTCTGTTTCTTTTGGTGCTCTTTCGAGCACTTTGGGTTCCTTTGGAACCATTTTTTGGTGACTTTGTTTGGTGATTGGCTTTGTCTTTCCCAGTTCTTCTGAGCTGTTTCAGTTTTGTATAACTTTTTTTTTTTTTAACTATTATGCCATTTGTATCGTGGGTCTTAAACCATTCGGGTATCTGTCCTGTGACAGGAAAGGCTTCTTGGATTCTGCTGAGCCAGTGTGGCTCTGTAGAAGCATTTAAGATAGGCAGGGGTATCAAGTAGGTCAGTGTTGTGAGTAGTAAGGCCATAAAATACATGGAGTCTTTCCTATGATTATTACGACAGCGTCGAAAGCAGCTTGGAGCAAACCAGTCTGCCGCTGGCATTCCTGCAAAAAAGGTAACAAGCTCCAGCCATTCGGCTTTGCATTTCTCTTTTTTACTTCTTGGCATGCCTTTACACAATGTGCGTGTTTATAAATATGTACATGTACTCATACACAAACATACACACCTTTTAGAGACATTTTTAGACTATATTAATCCTTGGAGCTGTTGTCTCTATTTTTTCTCTCTTCCTTTAAAAAAGTGGTTAGCTAAGATGCAAGAACTTAGCAAATTTGAAACAAAAAACCCTGATCTCACTGGGTTTGGTGGGATCTTCTCAAAGGTTAGCCAGCTGATATGTTAACTCTGAGCTTGCTTCCTTGCCGAAGTATGTCTCTGACACTTTGAATTATTAAGTCAGAAAACAAAGTGTTGAGATGGGGCTCTGCCTTACGCTAAGCTACCTCTATTGTATAAACAGTTTTTTGTAGACTCCCCTTCACAAGCAGCTTTAAGAGAAGAGGACAAGGGGCTGGAGAGATGGCTCAGCAGTTAAGAGCATTGACTGCTCTCCCAGAGGAACTGGGTTCAATTCCCAGCACCCACAGTAGCTCACAACTGTCTGTAACTTCTATTTCAGGGGATCTGACACCCTTACACCAATGCACATAAAATAGAGAGAGAGAGAGAGAGAGAGAGAGAGAGAGAAAAGAGGATGACAGCAGCCCCTGGGTGGACTCAGAAACTGCAGTCTGTCAGGTTCCACCCACCCAGCACAGACTGATAAACAACTTATTCCTGGGACTAGGAAGGGGGTAACCTTATGAGTCTATCAGGGACAACTGAATCTGTGGGAACACATGGAAGTATTAAAGTCATACCAGGAAAACCAGCCCCGAGAGCTTATTTATTCCCTCACCTGGACTCCATAAGCCCACGGACACCTGACACTAACATAGTATGATTCCACCACAGCTTGTCATCAAGAACCAAGGACTCCCGACTAACCCTCGAGGATCCCTTGAGTTTCCACTTGGCTCTGTCACCAGCTGGGGACACAACCCACCCAACTGCCTGCCACCTGTTCACCTGTCTGTACCTGAGCTGTCATTTCCCACTGCTGACCCGTCTCCTGTTTTCTCATCATGGCTGAAACTCGGCAGCTTCGCTCTCAGACCTGACTCAGCAGCTCTAGCAGCGGCGTGCTCCCAGCACTGGTCGGGTTCGTCTCAACAACATAGACTCTTCCTCAGCTCACATTTGAAACCTCTTGAATTCTGCTAAAGCTTGTCCTGTAACCTGTGCAGATGTATGTAGATATGTTTGCTGTGTGCCCTTGTGCTGTGGGATGTGAGTAATTAAGTAACTAGTAATTGGGATTGAAATGAAAGAGCCTGCATTCACTGTGGCCAGGCCACAAAGGTAGACAGATTATATGACAGACACTGCTCAACCAGAGCTGGAGAAATGGTTAAGGCTTTACTGATCTTAGCCAGGCAGTGGTGGCGCACAACTTTAATCCCAGCACTCGGGAGGCAGAAGCAGGCGGATCTCTGTGAGTTCAAGGCCAGCCTGGTCTACAGAGTGAGTTCCAGGACAGCCTGGAGAAATCGTGTCTCAAACCAAAAGAAAAAAAAAAAAAACCCCAAAAGTTTACTGTTCTTACAGAGGACCTGAGTTCAGTTCCCGGCACCCACATCAGTATAACTCCAACTCCCTCGGGTCAGACACCACTGACCTCTGTAGGTATCTGCACTCATGCGCACAAACCCCCACATAGACAGTGCACACACATAAACATAACTAAAAAATAAAAATAAGATATTTAAAGGAAATGGCTAAACCTTGTGACTTTATTGCTATTCATTAAATTCTGACCTCGTGGAAGTGCACAGATGTGTCTTATGTGTGTTTCTGAGTGCACTCACAGGATTTACAAGAGAGATAGCTTATAGCCTAAAAGATGATTAAATTGTTTCCAATGTGCTTTTAGTAAGTATTCAGAAATCTCCAAACTGTTTTTTGCTAGGAAAACTTAAAAATGTAAATGTCAAAGATTAATTTTAGGATTGGCCTATGTAAAGATAATTTTCCATGGATTCTGGAAATTCATTCAAAGGAAATACTATATATTTTGTTGATACTGAGATGAGGTAATTTGCTATTCAGCTAATTGATAATTGATAATACATTTTGGGTTTTTGTTGTTGTTGTTGTGGTGGTGGTGGTGGTGGTGGTGGTGGTGGTTTTTTGTTGTTGTTGTTTTGTTTTGGTGTTTTTTAAGACAGGGTCTCACTATGTAGCCCGCCCATCCTGGAACCCACTATGTAGACCAGGCTGATCTCAAACTCACATCCGCTTGCCTCTGCCTCTGGAGAGCTGGGATTGAAGGCATGTGACACTAAGCTCAACCCTACTTTTTGTTTAAAGAATGTTTTAAAATTAGATAGCGGTTTTGTTTTTTTGTTTTTCAAAACAGTTTCTCTGTTGTAACTCTGGCTGTCCTGGAACTCACTCTGTACACCAGGCTGGCCTCAAACTCACAGAGATCTGCCTGCCTCTGCCTCTGAGTGCTGGGATTAAAGGTGTTCTCAGATAAAAAGATGGAAAGGTGAGTGCTGGGCAAGCTACCGCTTTTGCATTAGGACTCATAAAAGCAGGCAAACAGTGAAAGGCCTGTAAGCGTGTGGAGGAAGGGAGGGGAGACTATGCCAGGCCCTCATGTTTGGGACAGAGCAGAATGTCATGTCACCACCCAGAGCCAGAGGTAGAACTCTGCGTGTTCTTTTGACCAGTGGCTTTTCCTTACTGGATTCAACAAAGCCCTATCCCGCCACTCTCCTCCATTTCATAGGGTATTCTGAATCTTGAGGGGTAATTGTCATGATTCCCTTGGTTCTTACCAAGGAAACGGGGCGATGGCATCCAAAGCTGATGCTGAGTAGCCTCCATGCCTGCTAATACTTGTCTCCTGTCTACTCAACAGTTTCACAAGTATGCCCATAGTAAAAATCGCTGAGGTCAAACTAGCATTGTTTCCCAAGACAGCAACGTTAGCTGTAGGGTATCTGCTAATTCAATACTCATGTGTGTGAATAGATGATGTTATGTTGTGATATGCTCTCTAGCTGACCCATGGAACTCAGAGTCTTACCAGCTGTTTTGTTTATTCAAACTATGATGGTGTGGCCTTCCCGCCCCTCCTACCTTGTGATCTGCGTCTTGTTGCAGGGCTTATTAGCGAGCTGTATGGAAACTATTACTCAAAAAGAACAATGGACCAACATGGAAACAGCTTGTGGTCTCCTCTTACCTTTTTACCTCAGTCTAATTTAAAGAAATGTTTCTGGGAATTAAGATTGCCAAGAGGCAGAACCTCAGTAGTGAGACATCTCGGTCAAAGAAAAGCAAAAGCTTTCTTGACAAATCCTGTTTTGAACGGCCCACTTTTTGTTATGTTTTTAGCACTTTGGACCTGTTAAAATGGTTTGAAAGGGTGGCTGCGCTTGTGCGTCTTGAGTTTTCATCTCAACGTGATGATTTCAGATCTTAGAGATTACAAAGTGAAGAGTGAAGTTTTCATTTGGCAAACTTTTACAAGAAGATTGTTACTTAGCCAAAAACTTCATCTGGCTGCTGTTATATAAACAAAACATTTTTAACCTTTTGGCCTTTGAAAAAAGCCTTAAAATACGTGTAGGTTAAAATTGAATGCAGGGGCTAGAGAGGCAGAGAACCATTCCCAGCATCCACAGGGTGGTTCACAATCATAACTCCAGCTCCAGGGGATGTGGGCATGTGCATAATGTACTTACACACCTGCAGGTAAAAACACTCATAAAAAATAAAATTGGATGTAGGGGCTGGAGAGATGTCTCGGTGATGAAAAGCACCTGTTGCTCTCCCAGAGGACCTGAGTTTTGTTTCTAGCACCCATGTCGGGCGCTGTAACTCCAGCTCCTAAGGATTGGATGCCTTTGGCCTCTGAGGACACCTGCATTTGGGTACATATAGATATACACACTTACGTAGAATTAAAAAGTAAGTTTAGCCGGGCGGTGGCGGCGCACACCTTTAGCCCCAGCACTCGGGAGGCAAAGGCAGGCGGATCTCTGTGAGTTTGAGGCCAGCCTGGTCTACAGAGTGAGTTCCAGGACAGCCAGAGTTACAACAGAGAAAACCTGTCTCAAAATATAATTTTTTAAAATCTTTTCAATTGAATGTAATCCAACCTTTCAAGATTTCCAAATGTAAGTGAATGGTGCCCAGAGCGCATTTAAAAATTGGGTTTTTCTTTTGCCGCCACCATTATTTCATCAACAATGGAAGAACACGAGGACGCTGATGTTAGAGACAGAGTAATCTCACTGTGACAAAGGGACACAGTGAAAGCGGCTCAGCAATGAAATTTCTCTTTTCAAAAAAGGTGGGCTGAGACCCAAAGCAGGCTAGCAAGCACACACAGCCAGAGCGGCCTCCATGGCTGGTCTCTGATGGCGGTGACTTCATCTCACCCTATCCGCCCGTGAGAGCCCAACTTCATAACTGACCCGCTAGCTAATCTTGGTGCAAAGATGCAGGAGATTCAGGACACGTGGGTGGGCCTTTGTCTGGCTGGCTGCCTTTTCTAGAAGAAACAGTTCTCCCACAGAGGAAGGCGGCTGCTCCGGCGGTCGGCTGCTCCGGCGGTCGTCGTGCTCCTGCAGTGTGTGCCAGCTCGATGCGGGTGGCTGTTTGTGAGGTGTGCTGTGTATTTGTGCAGCAATTGCCTGTTGGAGGATTGGGGAAAACAAGGCAGTCTACACCCATCCGGTCATCTCCTGACGTCTTGAAACTTAGATACATCATTTAATTGATATTGTTGGATCTTTCTGTACTGAGATGGAGAATTCAATGAGTCTTCACTTACCAAAGATTTAGACTAAGGCTGTTTTGCAAAAAAAAAAAAAAAAAGTTTGTTTCTGGTAGTTTTGGTTTGTTTTTTTTTTTCTTTTTTTAGACTGCTTAGAAAATTATTTTAATAAAGTTAAGACTCAGATACCTGTTTAGATGAAAACATTTTAAACGATCCCTTTGTAAATACCCCTTTAAACTGAGTCTAGTACATTTAGTTCCCTGCATGCCTGGGACTATGCTGTTACGGATAATATTCCTGTATGCTGTAATTGTAAGGGGTCTGCTTCCCACTTGTTTACACTTCTGTGCTAAGACTCTGACTCATCACCAGCTTCCACCCCCACCAGGAGGTTCTGTTCATTTGTTTATTGAGGGTCTGTTTGGAAACAAGAAGAAAAACACCTGGGGGGGGCGCAGCAGGAGGGAGCTGGAGGATGAGGGGAGAACTAAGAGGAGAGCGCTGGGTGAGGAGGCCATGGAGTGAGCTCTCTGCCTAAGCCACCCCGTACTGAATCCCTGAGATTTGTAATGGCTCGTGATTAATATACCAACAACAATTTAATAAATAGTTTTATAACAATTAACAACTGGAATTTATTAACGGGACTAAAAACCGTGCAGAGCTGTGTCAGAACTGTAATGCAAAAGCTTACAGACTAAAGACACATTAAATTTAAAGCATACAATGTAGCATGTTGTCAGTGTGGTTACTAAATGAGTCACTTTTGCAGCATGTGATAATCATGAAGTGGTTAGCATTGTTCCAAAAATTTGTAGAAAGTCTAAAATGTTGATTTTTATCAAGGTTGTAGACTTATCCTATCAAGCCAAGGTTCTAAAGTTTGTTTGTGCTTGATAATGTTAGTTGTTTTTGGCTCTTATGTATGTATACCTGGCTCTTGTATGCTATAAGCCTTCTGAGACTCAAAGTTTAGAAGACCATGATGGTGTCCTCCAAACTAAAACTGTCAATTGTAGTGAGATGCTTTGCCACGCAGTTTTTTGTACTGTGCAGCCTTCCTTATGGTTACATGCCTCTTGGACTCCTGGGAACAGCTTGTGGGGAGCTTTTTAAGAGAGTGTGTTCAGTTGGCAAAGTCAGTTGGTAGGTGCCAGGGGAGACAGTAAGCACCAGGAGTTGGTGACAGGGAAGGCAGGCAGAAACAAGACTCAGATAAAGACAGTTCCAGAGAATAAGAAAGAAGTTAGACAGTTGCTGGGAAGCCTCAGAGAAGAGTTACTGGGATAACTGGGAAAACAGTTAATGGGATAGAAGATTTTAGAAGTTAGTCCAGTTTTCCAGGTTTAGACAGATTAAGAGAGCCAGAAAGAGCCAGAAAGAATTCTTCCTTCCTCTCTTTTCTTTCCTAATCTTTTAGAGCTAAAGGGGGTTTTTAAAAGTTATAAGTTAGGAATCTTTCTCAGTAACAGCCAACAGCCAGGAGAAAGAGGAAGTGGGGGGAGAGGTGGAGTTCTGTTAGGAATGTGAAAAAGTAACAGTTATAGTCAATGATGTCAATCTTTTCTAGGCATCATGCTGTGCCTTCCTAATTGTACTGTGATGGTTTTCTTTAGGCAAAGATAGTTAGACACACTTGGACTCTATGCACACCAAGCAATAAAGGGTATTAGACACCTGTGTCCTGAGGAATCTATCTGTAAGCAAGTATTTATATTTCAGACGGGTTTCCTCTATTTGATCTTGTTGTTGTGTCTTTGTAAAGCTCTGTAACTAGCTGATAACATTCTCTAGAGGTACAACTTCTAAAAAGAAACCTGAACTAGGGACTAGAGAGATGGGTTGGTACTTAAGAGCACTGACTGCTCTTCCAGAGGACCTGAATTCTACTCCTATTCCTAGCACCCACATGGCAGCTGGTAAACATCCATATCCTCTGAGCTTCATGGTACCTGCCAGACACACATGTGGTGTGCTGACATATATACAGGCAAAATAACTGTCTTAGTCACTGCTCTACTGCTGTAAAGAGACACCATGGCCAAGGCAACTCTTAGGAAAGAAAGCATTTACTTGGGGGCTTGCTTATAGTTTTAGAGGGTTAGTTCATGGTTATCATGCTAGGAAACAGACAGGCATGGTGCTGATTCGGTAGGTGAGAGCTTTACATGCCAGTACCCATGTAGCAAGCTGGGTGTAGTGGGTATCTGTAACCCCAGCACTGATCAGCAGAGACACTGGTGGGCAGAGACAAGAGGACCCCTGAGGCTGACTGGACAGCCAGTCTAGCCAATTGGTAAACTCCAGGTTCCATGAGAGACCCTGTCTCAAAAAATAAGGTGGAGAACGACTGAGGATGATACCCAGCATCGACTTCTGGCCTCCACACTCATGTGAGTGCATGCGCATAAACATGTAGAGCACACAGTCTAAGAGCTGGGGAAATGGCTCCAGAGATAAAGTGTATACTGCCAATCCTGAGCACTCAGTGAAAGTCAGACAGAACAGCGTACAGCTACAATCTGTGCTGTGGGAGAGGGAGACGGAAACCCTAGAAGCTAGCTGGCCAAGTAATCTAGTTAAAAAGGTAAATTCTGGAGTCAATAGAAGGTAAAGGTGCTTGCTGCTAAGCCTGATAAGCTAAGTTCGTGAAAGAAGACAACTAACTCCCTCCTAACAGTTGTCCCCGGACTTCCACATACTTGTGTGTTCTGGTATACATGCCCAGAAATACACACACACACACACACACACACACCGGTATACCTGCCCAGAAATACACACACACACATCTATACATGTTTAGTGCAGATGTAATTATTTTTCAAGTATTTTTAGTCTGGGGTTGGTTGTATCTGTGGCTATGAACCCACAGGTATGCAACTGTACTTTGATTTTTTTAGAAATTCCTGTGTCCCCATCTTTATAAAATACAGAATAATATCTATATTTCTGGGTTGAAAAAAAATTAGCAATCACGCATACAAAACACTTCAAAACGGTCTTGCTTGTGGTTGGAGAGATGGCTTAGTGGTCAGGAGCACTTGTTGCTCCTGCAGAGGATCCAGGTTCAATTCCTAACACCCATATGTTGACTTATAGTCATTTGCAACTCCATTTCCAGGGGGATCCAGCAGGCATGCGCGTGGTACACATAAGTGCATACAGGCAAAACACTCACACATGTAAAAGTAAAATAAAATAAATCTGAAAACAACAACAAATAGTTGTGCTACGTCTACTCAAAAGCAACGGTTAAGAGTTCTGACACGGGGAGGTGGCTGCTAGCGGAGAGTCCGCCTCAAAGGCTGGAGGTCCCGGGGTGAGAGCATGGAAGCCTGTAATCCCGGGTGCAGAGATGGAAGCAGAGGTCTGAGTTCTAGGTCTTCCTCAGATTCAGCCAGTTCTTGGCCATCCTGGGGTACACAGGCTGTGCCTCAAAGCAACGAGAACCAAGAGTCCAACACAGATATGAAAAAGGTTTATTCTCAGGAAAGTACAGTTCTCATGGAACCTATCAAACAAGCTCCAAGTTACATCCTCCAAGGATATCAAGTCTCCTTCATAGGATAACACATGCATACTCTACGCATGGAAGACCTAGCCTTTGATCTCTCTCTTCTTGCTTTCTATTGGAAGCTCCTTCAGAAGTGATGATTCAAGTGTTGTCCCGTCCTCTTCATAAAGTTCTTAGCGTGTTCCGGGATGCCCGTGCTTCTTCACAATGTTTCCCTTCCCCCTCCACCCCCTCCCCCGCCATGTGGTTCTTTTATTAACTGGCAGGTCAGTTTGCTGGGGACAGGAAGATGTTAAAAAACACAGCAAATAAGAGAAAAGCTACATACGCAGCAATCGCAATCCAGAACCTGGGGTCTTTGAGCAGAGCCTGGTCAAAGCTGCTGAACACCGTGTAACCTATGGACATCCCAGCAAATCCTCCCGCGATGTGAGCGGCAAAGGACACCTTTGGAGAAAGGGAAAATAACAAAGATGGGCGGAGAAAATGCTAACCGTGTGTTTCGGCTGTGGATGTCCTACTGGGTGCAAAAGTCTGGGTGTGGGGCTGAGACAAAGGGGACACAAAACCCTTCGTCCCCGAGACAAGGCCATGTTCTGAAGCACACAAGTACATCCTTTAAAGAAATGTCCTTTTCTTTTTGTTTATGCAACTTGTCATTATTGTGTGTGTGTGCTCTGATGGGATACACGCACCACAGAGCACATGTGGAGGGCAGAGGACAACCTTGTGAGGTCAGCTCTTTCCTTCTACTTCTGCACAGCCTCCAGAGGCTGAACATGGGGGGTCAGGCTCGCACAGGGGGCACACGCTGAGCCATCTTTCCAGCTCAATTCTCTTTCCTCTCTCTTTCTCCTTCCTTCCTTCCTTCCTTCCTTCCTTCCTTTTTTCCTTTGAGACAAGGTCTTTCTATATAACCCTGGCTGGTCTGGAACTCACAGAAATTCTCCTGCTTCCGTCTCCTGAGTGTGAGGACTATAGGTGTGTACCACCAACCCTAACAAAACATGTCATTTTCACCCACTACAAGACAGAAACACTTAATTTTGTTTCTCTTTGTCAGCGTTGCATTTGGGATTTCTCCATATAGAAAGCAAGCCAAGATCAGGATGGGACTGGGCATGAGTTAGCTCTGTCATCATAAACCTCTGAAATGAGATGCGGGATTAAACAACAACAGAAACACCACATTCCAAGACTAATCCCAGAGAACCCAAAATTATGTTTGTCATCTTTCTTTTAGACAGAGCCTCACATATCTCATGCTAGCCTTGAACTAGCTGAGGATGATCTTAATTCCTGATCCTCCTGCCTCTACTTCACAAGTGCTGAGATTATAGGCATGGACCACCACATCCAGTTTTCCAGTCTCCTTTGAATTCTCTTTGGGCAGAGAGTTTAGAATGGCTACCAACATGGCAGACACAACAATGAGAGCCAAATGACAGATACTCTGAACTCTGAATTCCTCAGGGTTGTTTGTTTGCTTTTGTTTCTGATTGTGTATATATGCATATGTGATGTGTGTTTGCATGTCTATGGGTGTACACATGTATGTGCAAATGCATGTGCATGTCAGTGGGGGCCAGAAGCAAGCTATCTTTCTCAATCAACTCTCAACTCTTTACCCATCATATATACATATATATATATAATTTTTTTCAAGACAAGGTTTCTCTGTTGTAACTCTGGCTGTCCTGGATCTCACAGAGATCTGTCTGCCTCTGCCTCCCAAATGCCGGGGATTAAACTTATGTACCACCACTGCCCGGCTCTCTTTATATAATGAAGTAGGTCTCTCTCTTGTTTTGTTTCTTGAAAAAAAAGATCTATTTAGTCCTGGAACTCACTATGTAGACCAGGCCTCAGACTCACAAAGATCTTCCTGCCTCTGCCTCCCAGTGCTGGAATAAAAGGTCTGCATTACCAGGCCTGGCAAGGTAAGGTCTTTACTTGAGCCCTGAGCTCAATGATTTGGGTAGTCTATCTGGCCAGCTTGCCTGGGGGATCCCAGTCTCTTCTTAGCAAGGGCTGGGAATACAGGCTGGTCACCATGGACCTGTCTGGCATTTATGTGAGAGCTGGGGTGCACACTGGTACATCAAGCTCTTTATCCATTTGAGGCATCTTCTCAGATCTACCTTTGGAATTTTTTTAACTTCCAAATGGATATTTGACTGTTTGGAGTTGGAGTTGTAATTGGAGTTGTAACCTCTATTCGGTATCCCTTTTTTGCTTGCTTTTGTTTTGTTGTTACTATTGTTGCTGTTGTTTTGAGACAGTCTCATGTAGCCCAGGCTGCCCTTGAAATTGCCATGTAGCTGAGAATCGTCTTGAACACCAGATCTGGCTAAGTCTCAGGAGTGCTAAGATTACATGATGACTATTTTTGATGGGAAAATAAGTGTTTTGGTTTTCTTGTTTTGTTTTGTTTTTTAAGGGAGAAACTGAAACTGAAGAGATGTATCAGCAGGTTAAAAATAAATAAAAAGGTTTTGCCTCACAAGCTTGATGATCTAAATTTGCGCCCTGGAAGCCATGTTAGAAAGCTGGATACAGTGATACACATCTGTAATCCAAGAATTCCTGTGGTGAGATTGGAGGCAGAGACAGGACAGAAGGCGAGAACCAACTCTGAAAGTTACTCTCTGACCTCCACATAGACGCCATGAACTCATATGTGCACACACACGCACACACAAGCAAATGCAGAAAGGAAGGAAGGAAGAGAAAGAAATTCACGAGAGAGAGAGAGAGAGAGAAAGGGAGGGAGGGAGGGAGGAAGGAAGGGAGAGAGGAAGGAAGGGAGAGAGGAAGGAAGGGAGAGAGGAAAGGAAGGAAAGAAAGAAGGAAGGAAGGAAGAGAGAAAGAGAGAGAAAGAAAGAAAGGAAGGAAGGAAGGAAGGAAGGAAGAAGAGAGAGAGAAAGAAAGGAAGAAAGAAGGAAGGAAAGAAAGAAAGAAAGAAAGAAAGAAAGAAAGAAAGAAAGAAAGAAAGAAAGAAAGAAAGAAAAAAGAAAGAAAGAAAGAAAGAAAGAAAGAAAGAAAGAAAGAAAGAAAGAAAGAAAGAAAGAAAGAAAGAAAGAAAGAAAAAGAAACTCACCGGAGAACCGTTTGCAGGGACAAAGAACCTTCTGTAGAGAGCAAATCCCATGTCTGATGTAACTAGGAGAGAAGACATCCCGATGAAGGCCAGGATCTCCACATTGGGCAGGGTCTGCCTCCTTAATAATGTCTCATTTTACCCTGCTGTTGTGGCAGGTGATGTTCTCAGAGCTCTCCACTAATTCATTTATTCTCATAACAGCCCAATGAAGTGGATTTATCAGTAAACCATTTATGGACTTATTAATCAAACAAGTAGTTATTGATTATCGCCTACCTGGTGGCCCTATTCTCATGGTAGACAGGGAGCAAAGAGCAGAGCAGATGGCCCTGACCTGTGGAGGGGGTGGTCTTGGTGGGAGAGGGGGAGTGAGCGTTGCCAGACATGGTGGTGCATGCCTATAATCCAAGTACTCAGGAAGCGGAGGCAGGCGGATCTCTGTGAGTTCGAGGCCAGCCTGGTCTACATACCAAGTTCCAGGCCAGCAAGGGCTACAGAGTGAGACCTTATTTCAAAAACCAATCAAGCAAACAAACAAAAGACAACAGTGTGACACACTGAGTACTGCAGAGAAAATACAAATGAAGAAGAATTGGTGGTTTCAGGTATAGGCTGTCTTTTAAAATATTATTTTTAATTAATTAGCTTTCCATGTGGATGGGAACGTAAGTGTGTGCCTACGTGCCACAGTGCCTGTGTTATTGTCAGAGGACAACTTGCACAAGTCAATACTCAGCTTCCACCATGTGGGTCCTGGGAATTGAACCCAGGATGTCAGGCTTGGCAGCAGGCACTTTTACCCACTGAGCCATTTCATCTGCTAGGCTTGCATTTTTAAGAAGAGGATCAGGAAAGCTCTGTAAGAATCCTTCACTAGATGGAGCAAGTCGTGCTGTTGTGTAAAGCAAGAATCTTCCAGCAGAGCGAAGAACAAGCATGAAGTCCCCAAGGCAGAAATGTCTCCAAACCGAGCAATATCAGGATCACCTGGGAACTTCTGTTCTATTTTGCTCAAGACGGGGCTTCGCTATATATTCCAGGCTAGTCTTGAACTTACTATCTGACCCAAGTGGGACCAAACTTGTAGGAATCCTCCTCACTTGGTCTCTCCAAAGTGCTGGGGTATAAGCAGGAACCATGACATTTGACCAGGAACTTTTTAAAAATTAAATTCTCTAGTTCACCCTAGACAGGTGAAAGAGAAACTGAGGCTGAGGGTCAATCTCTTGTGGTTCAGAGAGGCTTCCAGGTGATTCTGGACTTGAATTAAGGATGGAGAGGTAGGTGATGAGATCAGGCAAGGAGCTGGGGGGAGATAACCAGGGGTCTTACGAGCCAGGAACTTTGACTCTGAGTGACAGGACGGCTTTGAGGCTTTGCACACAGATGACATGAATCTGATGAGATGTTTGATTAGCTTTCCTGTTGTGCTGGGGAAGGATCATTCTGGATGTTAGATAGGAAATAGGAAGCAAGAACAGGAGCAGAGAAAGCAGATAGAGTGTGGTTCCCAGACTTCTTAATACTGTGACTCTTTAACACAGTCCCTCATGGTGTAAAGACCCCCTACCATAAAATTATTTTCGTTGCTACTTCATAACTGTAATTTTGCTACTGTTATGAATTGTAATGTAAATATCTGATATGCAGATGGTCTTAGGTCACCCCTATAAAGGGTTGTTTGGCCCCCAAAGGGGTTACACCCTGCAGGTTGAGAAGATAGAGGACTGCCTTAGCAAGTCAAGTGAGAGTAACAGTGGCATTTTACGGATAAAGAAACCAAGACACAAACTAGGGCTGTCGCTCACATGGTGGAGTGCTTGCCAGCCCTGCAGGAAACCCTGGGTTGTATGGCTGTCACTGTATAAAACCAAGTATGATAGCACACATCTATAATCTTAGTGCTCAGGAGGTGGGGGCAGGACAATGGGATGAAAGCCATCCTGATCTACATGGATCTATCTCAAGCCTCTATCCCTCCTGCCACCCCGAAATTGAAAATTTAGAAATTTAGACAGAAGATAGGTTATCTCAGTGGTTTCCAAGCTTTCCTTTGCAGACAAAAATCATATACTTTCCATTATACGAAAATGAGAATTCGGGACAGAAAACAAAAGCTATTGTGAGAGGCACGGGGCATCATGTCCAGAGCTTTCCCTGGCATATCACTGAGGCGCCGCTACCAGTGGACAGTTCTTCCCACCTCTAGGCTGTCAATCATCCCTCATGGGAGGGCAGGGAACCCGGAGAAGCCCTTCCGAAGGCTGAAGAGGACATCGAAGGTGTTCGGTATTCACAAAGCTCACTCACCTATCAGAATGATGGCGAGCAGTCTGACGATTCCAAAGGCAGGAATCATTTCTCGGAAATTCTGGGAAAGAGATAACAAGAAGAATATAAGCTATAGGCAAATAGCATCTCAACACGACTCCCACTTCATTTGCTTCTTCATTTAAAGCAGTGTTTGTGAGTCAGACATTTACCAGGCATAGGCGAACAGCCAAGTTTTGAAATGCACCTGCGGGACGTAGAGGCCGGCTCAGTGGTTAAGAAGAGCACTGGCTGCTCTTCCAGAGGTCCTGAGTTCAATTCCTAGTAACCACATGGTGGCTCACAGCCATGCAGACAGAGCACTCATATAAATAAAATAAATACATTTCAAAACGCATCTGGGAAGGGTAATGCTGATGTACTTTGGACCACAAAACGAAACACGGTGTTTAATTTTACAATGTAAATGGCAAAGTTTCATGAGCCAGAAATTAAATATAAGTAATATAAAATCAACATTCAGCGTCAATAAACAGAGAGACAGGTGAAGAGATGCTATCAAGCTGAGTCTGGTAAAATCCTCCTAAGCCTTTCTGCTTACTATTCTTTTTCTATTTCCTCCTCTTTCCCAATAGTAGATAAGAAAGAGTTAGCTAATATTTGAGCATTTCTTTCATTTTTTAGGAGAACTGGAAATGCCAGGAGTAAGCTATTATTTTTAAATTACATTTACAAAAATGGACTCTGTGTGTGTGTATGTGTGTGTGCTCATGCTTCATGTGTGGAGATCACAAGACAATATGTAGAGCAGGTTCTCTTCTTCCACCGTAGCAAGAGTCTTTACCTGCCGAGCCATCTTATTGGCCCAAGGCTGTTATTTTGCTGTTGTTTTTTTGGGGGGGGGGCTTGTTTGTTTGTTTTGGGTTTGACAGGTGGTTTTTGTATTTTGTTTTTTCGTTTTTCAAGACAGGGTTTCCCTGTTGTAACTCTGGCTGTCCTGGAACTCACTCTGTAGACCAGGCTGGCCTCCAACTCACAAGGACCCACCTGCCTCTGCCTCCCAAGTGCTGGGATTAAAGGCAGGCACCACCACTGCCCAACAAGGCTGTTATTTTTAATTGGACTTAGCTCTCTGCAAAGAAAGTTTATTGTTTGAAAGGGGAGGGAGAAGCAATTCAGTAAATCAAAATACAGATGTCTGACTGAGCAGTGTCCTGGTGACATCAAGACAAAGGGGCTGCTACTGCTGGACTACGGTTTTCTTTTTTTAGTGGCCATACGATTCATAAATGCTGATAAATCAGGATTCCGTGAATCAAACAACTACTGGTTTATAAAGAAAAAAAAAAATCAGGAGCTAGAGAGACCATTCCACAGGACACAGATTTGAGTCTAACGCCCACAGAGTAGCTCACACAACTATCTATAACTCCAGTTATGGGGGATCCGACCCCTTCTTCTGACCTCCGTAGGCTCCAGGCATGTACACGGTATACACATATACATGCAGGCAAAATACTCACACACATAAAATAAAATAAATCTTTTTTTCTAAGTCCAGAAAAGGGGTATGGTGGTGCATGCTTGTAATCTTGTGCATATACGATCAAAGATCCAGAATCCAGGTGAGGATCAAAGTCAAGTCTATCCCTTGCTATATATCAGGTTTCAGACTAGCCCTGGGCTAATATGAGACCCTGTCTTTAAAACTTCCATTCCCAAAATTCTTACCACTATAACATTCATAAAATAGCCGCCCATCAGTGCATAGACTCCTCCTGAAGCACCCACAAGAGACTTAAGGGGGTCAAAAATGGAGCTGGCAAGGGAACCTGGGAAATAAAATACAAAAGATCAGACAGAACTATAAGAATTATGAATGAAGTAGGATTAAAAAACATCTAAAGGAAAAATATGAGCAATTTTGACCATTTTCATATTAGCAAGCAACGATTCCACCTTGTCCTTATGTGCCATGTAGATTCAGGCATGCAGGTTAACTGCCCAATATTTCTGAACGGTTAAACATTTGTTAGACGGACAGTAAAACAGACGAGCTCAGAGTCTGGAGCCAGAATCACTAACTGTGACTTGAGGATGTTTTGTTTAACCTGTCCTGTCTGTAACGTGGAAACAGTAATAAAATAGTCCCTAGTAGGTCGTTAGTGGAAGTAAAAGAGTTGCTACATGTATCATACGGAAGAACTGTGTTATGTGTTTTGTAGCCTTGCTAGCTATTATTTCAACTGGGCCAGTGAAATGGCTCAGCAGAGCTTGCCACCAAGCCTGATAACCTGAATTTGATCCCTGGGATTCACATGGTAGAAGGAGAGGAGAGAGACTCTCCAACAACTTGTTGGAACTGCATATGTTCTTATCTCCCATAATTCTAGAAAAGAGCTGTACCCACTGAGATGTCTCCCTAGCACACACACACACACCCCCACCTCATGACTGTCTATCTTGTAGGGTCTGGAGGTGGCTTCAGAATCCTTCTAGACATAAGGTTCAATGACATTCTCCAAGCAGGATGAAACTTATTTCCTAACCCAGTCCTAGACTCCTGGGCCAAAAGAAGACACTGGGCATTAAGATGTCCTCTGTATACTTCTTTTACTATTTGGTTTCTTCCTCTCCTGGTTACTTCTTCTTCCTCACCCTTCATTCCTTGGGGTATAATGTATTTTACAAAAAAAAAGAATGCCTTGGGGCGGAGAGACATTTACAAGCTCTTGCAAGCACTGACTGCTCTTCCAGAGGACCTAGGTTTGGTTCCCTGCCCTTACATAGTGACTCACAACCACCCCTAACTCCAGTTTCTGGGAGACCTGACACCTCCTTCTGGTCTCTGCAGGCACTGCATGCATGTGATGAGCAGATACACATGCACCTGTACACATGCACCTGTACACATGAAAATAAACAAAGGATGTGCTGAGAAAGCACTCAGGAAGGACGTTCTCAGAAGTAATTTCCCTGTTATGGGGGGGGGAGGGGAAGGGGGGACGGATGGGTGGGGGAGGGGGCACAAGAAAGGAGGAGAAGTATCTCTTCAATATATATACCATGGCACTCTCTAATACACACATGCAGTAAATACATACGTACGTACATACATCAGTAGAACGAGAAATCGGAAAAAGAAGCTCATACTTTTAATCCCGACACATGGGAGGCAGAGATAGGATTGCTATCAGTTCAAGGTCACTCTGGTCTATGTAGTGAAATCCTATCTCAATAAGAGGAATAAAATAAAACAAATGAGAGAAGTTATACCACAGCATACTCACCAGATGATAAATAAAAAGATAATAAATGGATTTGAGTTGTTTCGTTTTGTTTTTTTGTTGTCTTTTGAGACAGGGTTTCTCTGTGTAGCCCTGGCTATCCTAGAACTTGCTCTGCAGACCAAGCTGGCTTTGAACTAAGAGAGTCACACACCTGTCTGAGTGCTGGGATTAAAGGTGTGTGCCACCACCAACAGCATAAATGGATATCATTTTTATGGAGACTTTTATGCCAATAAATTTAAAGTCTTGGATAAAATGGACAAATTTGTTAAATAACAAACTATCAGATCAAGGTTCATTCAGAAGAAGAAATAGACTTAAAAGCCTGATAACTACTTTTTTGTCGTTTTAGGTTTTTTGCTGTGGTTTGTTGGTTTGTTTTTGTTTATTTGAAACAGGGTCTTACTATGTAGCCTTGGGCTGTCCTGGAACGTACTATGTAAAGTGAACTGGCCTCTGAACTCACAGAGTTCTGCCCCTGCCTCCTGAGTTGCTGAGATTAAAGTTATGTGCTGTCACACCTGGCCTGATCACTGTTTGAAAAACTGAATTAAACTTTAAAATCTTTCCACAAAGTAAATCAGAGGTGGAGATGGCTTTATTGCTGGGTTTGTCTTGTTTTGTTTTTTGATACAATGTCCCACACAGACCAAGCTGCTTATAAACTTGCTATGTAGCAGACCATGGCCTTGAACTCCCGATCCTCCGGCCTCTATCTCCTGAGTGTTCAGATTATAGGCATACACCCTACTTCACTGCTGGATTCTAATAATCACTTCAATAAGGAGTAACAGCCAGGGCTGAGAATGTGGCTCCTAGGTGGAGTCCCTGCCTACGATGTGCTAGGCTCTGGGTTTGATTCCCAGCACCACTGTAATAACAATTCTGCCTAACCTGCTCCCTAAAACTGAGGAGGCCGAGACACTTTCCTACTTGTTGTGTGAAGCAAGCATTACTTTAGTACAAGATGAGCAAAGACAGTATAAGAAAACTGCAGTCTATGACTATGGAATGTGATTCAGTAGAAGAGCACTAGCTAGATTGATAAGTGCCCTGGGGTCAATCTCCAGCAAAGGAAGGCAGGAACGAGAGAGACAGACAGAGAGAGACACAGAGAGAGACAGACAGAGAGAGACAGACAGAGAGACAGAGAAACAGACAGGGAGACAGACAGAGAGATATAGACAGAGAGAGAGTCAGAGAGAGAGAGAGAGCGCAGACATGGAAGGAAGAGGCGGGAGGAAAAAGAGCACTGTCTCTGGCCTCAGCAGGCACTTGCTCTGGTAGGCACACACCTACTGTACACATCATTAAAAACAGAATAAAACTTTTAAAATTCTAATAAAATGAATCAAATAGTCTTTAAAAATCATAATAAACTGTTCCCCTTTGGATTTGTTCTCCCAAAAGCAAGCTTGTTTTAACATTGTTAAGTCAGTCACTTTCATTCTCCATGCCACAAATTAAAATGGACAAATTACATAGACAAAAACAAAAGTTAATAAAAAGAGAAGGACAGGACAAAAGGAAACTAAGGATGTAGCTTAGCTGGACAGCCTTGCCCAGAGAACGTGCAGGCAGTGGCTCCATCCCCACCATACCAAAAACATAAAGGGAATGAAAGTCTAACCGACGGGGAGAAAATGTCCGCCTGTAGTATATAGTTGCATTCGATAAAGAATATGAACCAAAATTTTACTTGGGTAAACTATTTAAACAAACGTTTTTGCAGAGGCAATGAAACAATGGGAGGGAGTCACCAGTCATCAAGACTAGCAATCTGCTTTACTGTTGTATGCCGGTCACACTGTGGGTTCCAGGGCCACATCCCCAGAGAGACTGAGTCAGTGCGTCTCTTGGGATCTGAGAGGCTTTAGGTGTACCGAGCTCTCCAGGTGGTTCTGACCACCTTGGTTGGGGGTGCTGAGCTGAAAGCAGACAGCACACCTCAGTCTTTACTGTGCTCCTGTGAATTTATAAAAAAGGAGAATTCTAATGATCGGATCTGGTCTGGCCCTAGCACTCTGCCTTAACAGTGTCCTCTGGCGCTGGCGCTGTGGATAAGTGAGGGAACTAGGGAGACATTGCATACGGAAAAGTGTAGAGAAAAGGGGAAGCGAATGTTGCCAGGTGACAAAGAGCCCTGTTGCACCTTGGCTTATTTGTGACCACTGTGAATTGCTGGGAGCTGGTGTGTTTACAGGAGATGATCTCAACAGCAGCGGGAAGCTTAAATCTGAATAGCAAAAGAAACCTATCAAGAAGTGATTGCCAAACACTCAAGTCCACACCTCTGCGCTCAAGGGCAAAAAGATTCACAGAGAAACAAAAAGAAGGTGGAGAAACTGGATCCAAACAGTAGGTGGGATCACCGATGGGGAGCCTCGTCCCTGAGCCTTTTCAAAGCTGTTTACTGAAGCTCAAGACTGCTCCTGCTGTTCAATAACTGCCACTGCACCCTACAAACCAGACCCTCCGGGAATTCTCATATAGCCGCTGACAAATAATTGCCCTTCAGCAGAGGAAGGAAGGAAGGGAGGAAGGGAGGAAGGGAGGAAGGGAGGAAGGGAGGAAGGAGGAAGAGAGGGAGGGAGGGAGGGAGGGAGGAAGGAAGGAAGGGAAGGAAACACTAAATTGAGTTGAATTATAATCTCTAAACTTAAGCCACATGTTGACATCCAATTTCCAGGAACATATTTGAAAACAGGAGTCCTTACCTGAAAAAGGGCTACATAGGGGAGATTTAAAAAAAAAGTATCAGGTATTGTGGCTGTTGCTGGGTAGTTTTATGTTGACTTCACGCTAACTAAAATCATCTGAGAGGAGGGAACCTAAAATGAGAAAATGGCTCCATAAGAACAGGCTGTAGGTAAGCCTGTAAGGCATTTTCTTAATTAGTGATTGATGGAGGAGGACCCAGCCCGTGGTGGGTGGGTGGGTAGTGCCACCCCTGGACTGGTGGTCCTGGGTTCTATAAAAAACCAGGCTGAGCAAACCATGGCGAGCTGGCTAGTAAGCAGCACCCTCCATGGCCTCTGCATCAGCTCCTGTCTTCAGGTTCCTGCCCTGCTCAGGTTCCAGTGCTGACTTCCTTCAGTGATGAGCAGTGATGGGGAAGTGTAAGCCAAATAAACCCTGTCCTCCACAACTTGCTTTTTGGTCATGGTGTTTCATTGCAGCAATAGAAACCCTAACTAAAACACGCCTGTAATCTCAGTACTTGGGAGGCTAAGGCAGGAGGATTTCATGTTTGAGGCCAGCGTGGGCTACATTAGAAGGTTCCTGGGCAGCTTGAGCTATGAGAAAGGAAGGCTGGGATGTAGCTCAGTAGAGTGTTTGCCGAAGCGGCTGAGTCCCCAACACCAGATAGACCTATGATCTGGCTACTCTGGAAGTGAAGAGGGGAGGATCGGGAATCCAAGTGCATCCTTGTCTACTTAGCAAGTAGCCAAAAGGCCAACCTGGGCCACAAGAGACCCTCTCTCAAAATAACAGGGAAAAGCGGAAGACAACTCAGATATCCTATAGGAATGGACAGCCGGGCAAGACCGTAACACAGAACACTGCTCGGCAGTGAAAAACACTAACTGGGATGCAATCCTGGAATGACAGGAGAAGTGAGAGCAGGTTAGTGCTGTCAAGGGCAAAGGGGGCAGAGAGGCAGAGCAAGGGCTCCTTGGGGTGTTTGGGTATTTACTATCTGATTGCTTGACTCAATATCTTGGCTTTGTTGCTGTGCTAAGGTTTATAGGATGACAGCACTGGGGATCTTGAGGTGTTATTTTCTATAACTCATGTAAATCTACAGCTTTGTTAAAGTTATCTATTTATTTGTTTGTTTGTTTGTTTCTGAGGTATCTATGAAGCCCTGGCTGTCCTGAAACTTGTATGTAGACCAGCCTGGCTTTGAATTCACAGAGAGATTCACCACCTGCCTCTGCCTCCCAAGTGCTGGGATTAAAATCCTGCACTACCACACCCAGCAAAATGTTTTTTCTTAAATGCAAATCTGGCCGTGTTACTTCCCAGAATTATTTGCCTAGCATATCAGGGGCTTCCAGATCTAAACACTAAGCTGCTTGTAGTTTCAAACTGTGAAGATTCTCTGGGAGTGTGGACACTCAGGGGCAGCCACTGTGACTTTTCTTCATTTGCCTGTATTACCTCTAAAAGCTCATCTCTAGTTAAAGTGTCTCTGGCATCATACTTCCCAGAATATTAACATATATGTATGTAATATGCTAGGGTGCAATTAATACTGACTTCAGTAAAAAGCCCACTGTAAACATCTATTACCTTTGGTTTCAAGCCTAAGACACCAGAAGTTTTGATTCCATGTTACCCTCAGAATACTGACCTGCAAGCACTCCTGCCAGGTACACCAGCCCCACTTTATGGCCTTTATGGACCATTTCCAAGGGAATACCCAAAACGAGCTGCATGAAAAGATTGCCCACGATGTGCTGGACTCTGCAGAGACAAACATGTCAAATATCAAATATCCAAGCAGTTGTCACGGGAGATTTGCCTGTCTTATTTCTAGTTAAGAACTTGCTAGGATTTTATTTTCTACTCTTTAAAAGATGTGTGTGTGTGTGTGTGTGTGTGTGTGTGTGTGTGTGTGTGTGTATGGTTTGTGCAGGTGTTGGTTGGCTGCACCCTCTGAGGCCAGAGGAGGGCACTGGGCCTCCTCTTCTATTATTCTCTCTCTACTTTATTCCTTTGAGGCAGGGTCTCTCCCTACACCTTAAGCTTGTGTTATTTGGGTAGGCTGGCTAGCAAGCACCAGCAATCTTCCTGACTCCACTTGTCACAGCACTGGGGTTGCAGACACTCATGAGACCACACCCAACAAGGACTCGGAACCGCTGTGCCTTCTCTCTAACTCCACCTATGTGGTTTCTATACCTCCTTCTGCTACTATTTAACTAGTAGTTAGTGGGACAGTTAAATCATATTGCACATCAGTCAAAATGTTCACAAATTAATTCTTTATAGAGTGGTTTAGGGGAGGCAGACTGGTGATTCAGCTCCACCACTTAATCGCCTAAAGGGAGCATTGGACACCATCCAACTAGTAGGGTGACCTACTTTTAGTTTGGTAGTGATTTGGTCTCATCTCATTAATATTCCTATATCAGTACCAAGTTAGACAGTTATGCAGAATACAGTACTTCTAGGTCCCAAGGACACCTGTGCACATGTGGTGCATGTGCACGCACGCACACACACATGTACACACACACACACACACACACACAAAAATAATAACAAAAGTTCCGAACACTAGCAGCAATCTGGATTTTTCGTTTATCTCTCTCTCTTCCTTCACTCCCTCCTCCCCTGACAAGGTCTCATTATGTAGCCATGGCTGACCTAGAATTCTGTGTAGACCAGACTAGCTTTCAATTCAGAGATCCACCTGCCTCTGCCTAGCGTTGGGATTCAGTGTGTGCTCCACTCCACACAGCTTGGTTTTCTTTGCACGCACAAGGGCACATGCAAGCGTGTGCATATGTGAACGTCAGGAGACACCTGCAGGAGTCAGTTCTCTCTATCCACTATGTGAGCTCTGGAGAATCAAACTCAGGTTACTGGGCTTGGCAGGTGTCTTTACCCTCTGAGTCATCACACAGACCCCCTGCTTTTGTTTGTGTTTTAAGACAGACTCTGGCTATGTGGCTGGCTGGCCTGAAGTTCACTATGTAGGTCATGCGTCTGGCTCCCAAATACTGGAGTGACAGGCATGCACCTTACCTGGCCTAACAATTGCTTATGACCTCTTCTGATACCATTGACTTGGCCATCATTCCTTACCCAGCATGGACCAGCATGTATGAGATAAATCTCCAGGCTTCCTCCCTCTTCTCGGGACGATAAGTAAAGGGACTTTCCAAGATCCCTGTGTCCAGGGTGATCCACTGCTTCTGAGGCTTCCAAACAGCATAATAAATAAACACAGCCAGCTGTGAGGGAGGAGTATCATGCATGTTAAGCAAGCTTTCTCTGGAGGTGGGCCCCATTAAAACCCATGGGCAGTAATTGTGTCTGAGTGATTAAGTCTTCATGGGCTCAGATGTTGAAATTAAATCTCTCCACCATCTCCACAGTGATTATACCTCCTCGGGGTGAGGAGCAGTGTTAGATCAGATAGAAATGAAGACTTCCTGAGTCTCCCTTCTTGCTTTTCTGACACATTGCTGTGTGTTGCTATGTTCTCTACCACCACTGCGCCCGATTACATAACCCACGTCCCTGCCCTCCCTCCAACTTCACAGCCCAGAAACCTGGCAGACGGTCTTACTGAAATGAGGAAGGCAGTGTTTCAGTGATGTCATATGACGTCCTGTACCTCATGATGTGATGGGAAGGACACTCTACCTCTATGTCATTCTTCCTCCTCACTCCCAACTCTAGTCTAACCATAAGAAAAACCTCAGACAACCCCAGACGTGACATTCTACAAGGTACCTGGCTAATATACTTCATCTTTAGCAAGGTCATGAAAGACCACTGGGAAGTGGTCATGAATCAGAGGCACCTGGAGAGGCAGGACAACTTAGTGCAGTGTGAAATCCTGTATTGAAAGGGACCAGAGGATGAGAAAGAGGACATTAGTGAGAAAAGTGATCAAATCTAAGTAAAATGTGGAGTTTAGTTAATAATACAGGTTCAGCCTCCTGAATATAAAATATGAAATCCAAAATGCTCCAAATCTTGAAGTTTTTGAGCACCAACATGATGACACTTCAAAAAGTTCTAGAAATCTGGAGAGATGGATCAGTAGTTAAGAGCAATGGCTGATCTTCTAGAGGACCCAGGTTCAATTCCTAGACCCACATAATGGCTCAAACCATCTCTAACTCCAGTTATAGGGAATCTGACGCCTTCTCTTGGCCTCTGAGGGTATGAGGCACACATGTGTGTGTGTGTGTGTGTGTGTGTGTGTGTGTGTGTGTGTGTGTGTAAAACACCATTCACATAAAATAATAAAATGTAAAAAACAAGTGTTAGATTCATGCATGTGTGCCAATGCTCATGTGTATGCACATACATGTGGAGGCCAGAGGTCAACCTCAGGTGCCACACACTGTTTTTGAGATGGAGTCTCTCACTGACCTGAAGCTGGAACAGCAGGCTAGGCTAGCTGGCTATCAAGTCTCAGGGATCCATCCGTCTGTCTCCTCCTCCCTAGTGCTGGGATTCAAGCACATACCACCACTCCTGGGCTCTTTTACATGGGCTGTGGGGATCAAATTCATGTCTACAAGCCTGCATGGGAAGTACATTACTGACTGAATTAACTCCCCAGATTCAAAGTTTTAGATTTGGGAACACTAAAGTCTATATAAATATTCCAAAATTAGAGCTGGAAAGATGGCTCTAAAGAATCCATACACTGCATCTCCAGAGGACCTGAGTTCAGTTCCCAACATCCACATCAAACAGCTTACAACAGCTTGTAACTCCAGCTCTAGGGAATCCAGTGCCCTCTTCTGGCATTCCAAGGTACTTGCATTCACATGCACAAACCTCCCCACACACACATACACATAATTTTTAAAAATATTCAGAAATAGTTTGAAACATGGGCACTGAAGAGATAGCTCAGTGGGTAAAAGCATACTCTGCTCTTCCAAAGGATCAGAGTTCAATTCCCAGTACACTTATCAGGTGGCTCACAACCATTTGTAACTCCAGCACATTCGCCATAAAAGGTTTGTTCCCTGCAATGGTTAATTTTATGTTCAATTTGGCAAGGTTCAGATAGACTCCGATATGTCTTCAAACATTATCTAGATATTTCTGTGAGTTTTTTGCTTTTTTGTCTATTGTCTATCTGCAAACTAGTTAGTTAGCTAGTTAATAATTACTTAGTTACAGCATCTCACTATATAGCCTAGGCTAGCCTCAAACTTACTACATAACCCAAGCTCCCTTAAACTCAAGATCCTCCTGCTTCAGTTTCCAAGTTCTGAGATTACAAGATCATGTCACCATGCTCATCTGAGACCATTTTTTTAGATGAGATTAATATTTAATATAGTACCTCTTCCCTTCCATCCTGTGGGTGAGTTGCAGCCAATCAGATGAAAGTCTTGATAGAAAAAGAGTGTATTATGTGAGGAAAGGAATTACACTAGCAAGTGGCCTTGGACTCAACACAGAGTCCTTGGTGAGGTCTGCAATCTCCATGTTCGGTTCCCTCCCTCACACCCTATTGACTCTGTTCTCCTGGGGAACCCTGACCACTGTGGCTCCTGACACCAAAGCTGGGGCCTTAGTGGGAATTAAGATGATTACACCAGGAACATCCTAATGCCCCTGAAGTCATGCCCTCAGGCAGCCATCTCTACCAGCTCTTTCAGAAGACAGCAGTCTCGGAGAAAAACCTTGGTCTCGGTATCACAAAGCACAGGAAGAACCTAGCCCTTTCCCCAGTCACTAAGACACACCCTTGGGTGACTCATCCCATCTCTCTGAGCTTTGCCCTCTTTCTGGAAACCAAGAAAGCTAAGCAGATCACAGTCTGAGAACATATCCCATCGGGCCAGGGATGTAGACACCCACAGCAGGTCCCACATTTTTCCTCTGAAAGCTCAGGCAGATGGTGACTGTTCTGAATATGTACTCCAGGCTGACCTGACCAACAGGTCTATTTTGTTTTGTGAGATAAAGCCAATTTGCAAACTGAACATGGTGGTGCATGCCTGTAATCCCAATACCTGGGGGCTGTGACAAAAGGATTATGGTGAGTTTGTGGCCAGCCTGAGCTACATAGTGAATTGGAAGCCAGCCTGGGCTACACTGCCAGATCCCATCTTAAAAAAAAAAAAAGAAAGAAAGAAAGAAAGGGAGAGAGAGAGAAAGAAAGAAAGAAAGAAAGAAAGAAAGAAAGAAAGAAAGAAAGAAAGAAAGAAAGAAAGGCAAGCTAATTTGCAGGTCCAGAGTTCCCTGGTTTCTAAAGACCCCAACAGCTAAAATTAAATGAAGGTAGTGAAGTCAGTCGATGTTGGGCAGCAGGTTTTCGTCATGGATATAACCCACCCCTGGGTTGGCAGTGACTGAGCACATTGGGGGCCTGGCAGCAGAGAGTGGGTGGAGGCTTCATGTGTGCAGTCCACGTCCCTCTGTGCTGTCTTCCTAAATGGTTTCTTCTCTCTAGGTGTAGGTTCTATCCCCACTTTGTTTGCAGCTTCCAGTCTGAACCGATGTGAAGGCCCCGCAGTAGGGCAGTGTTTACCTCGGCCAGACTGATGGAGATGATGAACAGTGGCGGCGGGAGGCAGTTGGCTCTCTCCAGGTACGTTCTTCGGACTGGCTCAGGAAGCATCCATTTCGAGACAATCCTGTGGACCTTCTTAGCCCTGGGGAACTCTTTACCTTCCCTGTTCTCTCTCATTTTCTCCTCCTCCAGCTCTTCCTTCCCCTCTCTCTCCATATTCAGGTTCACACTCTCCGCCTCCACATCGTGAACAGCAGCCATCTTCCTGGTCCTCCCTCCTCCTAAAACAGACAGGAGTGTTGGGGAAAGCAGGGTGACACTTTGGACTTCAGACTGTGGCTCTTTCCTGGGCTCTTTAACAAACTGTTTTCCTAGTCCTTCCCCTGTGTAACTAAGAGGCAGCTAAAGATAATCAAAATGGTCTAACCCTTCTAGGTGGTCCCGAATAATGTTTTCACTGTATTGTGTTGTGTTGCTGAGGTTTATTTTTTGTTATATGTAAAATAATTGTTTATGCACTGTTGGGTGATGGGCTGTCTAGGGCGTTTTGTATTGTTTGCAGGTGTTGGATGTCTGTGGGGGTTGTTTGATTGCTTATGATCTGCACATGGTGTTCACCTAAGTCGTTCTGAATCAATAAAACACCTGAGCGCAGATGCTCAGGGTTCCATTGTCGGTGACGGTGGTTCCCTCTGCTGAGGTCTGGCAGAGTTTGCACCTATGAAAACACCTCCTTGTCTTCCATGCTGAGCCACCCCATTGGGTGTACTACTACAATTTTGTAACTGTTGTAAGAAAGCAGGGGGTCAGGGCAGGTAAGACAGCTGGGGTGTGTGTGTGATACAGCCTAGTAGGTAAAGACACTTGCTACTGAACCTAGCAACCTAAGTTTGAGTCCTGGAACCCACACTGTGTTGTAGAAGGACAAAACCAAACCCTGCAAATTAATTGTCCTTGACATCTACATGTTCAGTGTGACACACACTAAATAAAGCTAATTTTTTAAAAAAAGTTTTTTAAGGCAGGGCATCTAATGCTCAGAGACCTTAGGTGTGTAGTAACTTTTGTGTGTTCATTTCTTTACAAAAACAAAACAACAACAAAAGTCATGGGCCAATGACATAACTCAATAGGTAAAGGGATCTGCTGCCAATCCGGATGACCTGAGTTCAATCCTCTGGACCCACAGTATAAAAGAGAACTGACTCCTGAAAGGTGTCTTCTGACCTCCACACAAAACACACAAGATAATTTTTTTAATGTAATTTACAATAAATAAATAAACTGAATGTGGCGGTGAATACCTGTAAATCCACTCCTTGAGAGACAGAAGCAAGGGGAATAGGACCCTCAGCAATACAGTAGTTCAAAGCCCCCTAGGCACAGGAGGCCTTGTCTAAACAAGTAATAAGGTAGACAAATAACTAAATACATTCTTTACAGAGAAAAGCATATCCATGAAGCCAGATGACCAAAATTAAAACACAGTTTGGGGGCTACGGACGGACAACTGCTAGAGTGCTCACATAGCATGTACTAAGCTCTGGGTTTGAGTCCCAGCACCTCATGAACTTGGTGTGGTTGCTCTGTTCCCAGCACTTGGGTGGTAGCTGCAGGAGGGGCAGACATTCAAGGTCATCCTCTGCTGCATAGCCAATTGGAGGTCACCCTGAGACACATGAGACCAGTCTCAAGACCAAAGTAAAAAAGCAGTCATAGCCAAGTGTGGCAACGTGGCCTGTAGTTCCCACACTCCGCAGACTGGGGTGGGAAGAGCACTTGAGCCCAGGGGTGTGACACCAGCTTGAGCAACACAGCAAGACCCCATCTCCACTACAGAGATGCCAAGTTTTTCCATGTACGAGCTGTAAGGTTACCGCAGGCAAGTGATATACATTGAGCCCCAAATTACTTGTTTAGGATGGCTCAGCATCCAGTCTTGATGACCTGAGATCAATTCCTAGAAATGACGTGGTGAAGGAAAGAACTGACAACCTCTGCCCATAAGATAAATAAATGTTAAAAAAAAAAAAATCAGTAACATGAAACTATTTTAACCATTTAAAACATACAATTTGGTGGCACCGAGCACACTCACAGTGTTGTGCAATCGTTACCACAATTTGGTTCCAAAAGGTTTTCATCACCTTCTACAAAAAAACCACACCCATTAAACAGTCACCTCCCCATACAGGCTCACCCTAGTCTTGTAACCACCAATCTGCTTCTGTGAATTGACAACGTCTGGATAGTCCGTGGAAACCGAATCCTGCTTTTTCTTTCTGGCTTTTCTCGCTCACCGCGTTTTCAAGAGTCATCTACAATGTAGCGTGAACCACAGTTTTCTTTCTTACACGGGTGAATATATCACAATGCATAAGGTCAGCACATTTTGGGTACCCGTGCATCTGTTAATGGATAGTAAGTTGTTTTCCTCTTGTCTCTACTGTAAATACGCTGTACAAGGTTTTGTTTGAACACCTGTCTTTAATTCTTTGGTGCATATAACCTATAGCTGGGTTATATTATATATATATATTTCCAGGCTGGACTTGTCAGGTGCCCCTCAGATTCCGTTCTGAAGTAGAGATGATGACAGCAATTGGGGGGATGATTTCAGCTAGTATATGAAAAACAGCTGGACAACAGCTGGCACACAGTATATACTCCACAATCATTCACTATTAGTGGCAACAGATGGGTGTGTGGGTGTGTGGATGGATGGACAGATGGATGGGTGGATGAATGGACAGATTGAATGCAGGGTCTATTTGCATAAGCAACTTGTTGGGAATCAGATCAAATCCAACTTATTTCCAGATGAATCTTATCAGGTATAAGTCTATGTTATAATGGGTTAAACTCAGTGAATCCAGGAAGGAAGCAAATTCTTTCATTTTTCTTTTCTATAGAAACTTTTCTGAAAGTAATGTCTCTTTCCCACCCCAGCACCTTCTGCCTTCTCACTTCCACATGGCCCGGGGTCAGACATTAAATTCATATATGTACCAGCTATTCTATTATTTTCTCTTAAATATTGATAAGGTTTTTTTTCTAATTCTTGCCACTTTGGGAACAGGGGGATAGGAGATTAGGAAAGTGCTGAGATAGGGTCTAGCTTGGTAGTTCAGGCTAGCCTGAACTATGCAGCCCAGGCTAGCCTTGAATTCACAGTCCTTGTACCTCAGCTACTTCGTATAACTGAAAAAACAGCGGTGTGGATTTGAGATCAGCAGCTTTTAATAATAAATATTAAAGCATCAAAACCTAAGTTCAGGGCTAGGGATACAGCTCAGTAGTAAAGTGCTTACCTACATGAGCAAGTCATGGGGTGGATCCCCAGCACTGCAAACAAACACAAAGTTTAACTAGGAATTATTAGCCTCCTAGGAAGAAGCCCCATTATAAATGCCATTACCACACATGCTCATTGTATGAGGGAATAAAATTCCACGTTAACAATGCTAATTCACATTTATAAAAGGGACCAGAAAAATAAGGATTCCATATGTTCGGGTTAGATTTGTTGTCATCTTGACACAAGCTAGAGTATCTGGGAAGAGAACTTCAACTAAGAAAAGCAGACTATGTCAGCTTAGTCTGTGAGCAAATCTGTGGGACTTCTTCTTGATTGATGATTGACAGAGATGGGCCCAGCCCGCTGGCTGGGGCGCTGGTGCTCCTGGGCAGGTGATCCTGGATGGTATTAAAAAGCCGGCCGAGGGAGCTGTGGGGAACAAGCTGGTAAGCAGTGTTCCTCCATGGTCTCTGCTTTGGTTCCTGCCTCCAGGTCCCTGCCTTGTTCCTGTTCTGACTTCCCACCATGGTGGACTGCACACTGTAAACTGAAATCAACCCTTTCCTCCCCAAGTTGTTCTTGGTCATGGAGTTTAATCACAGAAAGAGAAGCCTAAAGACATGTTCTTAGATTTTCTCTTCCTTCAGGTTTCAAAATGTCCAGAAGTTTTAAAACTTGAAGCTCGCCATGTAAAGTATGTAAATGCCTGTGCGTATGCCCTGTGCTGAAAAGATATCAGGCCCTCGGGGAGGAGCCAAGGCTGTACATGTCTGTGATCGTCCCTAGCATTGCAGCGAGGAGATCCGATACCGAATCCTAGTTACTTGGGGCCGGAACAACAGACTGGCCATTAGAAGTCGTCTGTTTCACCTCTCTTCAGTGGCTACCTTGCTTGCACCTCCTACGTGCCCGTCTCTCCCTGATTCATCGAATCTCCAACACCTGGACCTGTGACACAGGTGTCACTTCCAGATCTCTGCCACCCTTCCATTCCTCCTACTCCTGGTGATCTCTCCCACGCCTGAATTTCTGAGTGCAGTTACATACCTTGGAAATATTACCAGCCATATCGGCAACTTTGAAAAAGACTGATAACACCATACCTACGGAGCTCTGTGGAAACGAGGGCAGTGTGTGAGGTCCACATCGATGCCATCTTTGGAAGGCAATCGGGTGGCCTCTCTAAATACACAAATAGATGTGAAGATGGCTTGATGGGTAAGGGTGCTTGCCACAGAAGCCTGGCTACCTCAGCTCGACCCTAGGACACACATAAAGGAGGGAGGAGGGAATGAGTCCGTAGAGTTGTCCTCTGACCTCCACATATCATGGCACACACACACACAATAGTAACATAAAATGTAAAATATAAAAATATATGCCAGGCCATGTGTGTGTGGTGCCATATAGTTTTATGCCCAGCACTTGGGAGTCAGAGGCCGGAGGAGTTCTGTGAGTATGAGCTAGCCTGGTCTACATAGCTAGTTTCAGACCAGTCAGGGCTACAAGGTGAGGCCTGTCTTTAAAAATATATATGCCTTTCAAGAGGCTACTTCTAGAATTGTACCCAGCAAGTGTATCTGAGTAAGCACAAAGCTATGTTCCAAGGGTGAAAAATGCAGAACTATTTATAGCAATAAAAAAGTATAAGCATCCAGATATACTTCAATGAGGATGTTGCTTTTTATTTACTTTAAGATTTAGTATATATGAGTGTTCACCTGCATATATCTATGTGCACCATGTGTACCTGGTGTCCATGGAGTCCAGAAGAAGGCATCTGGTCCCCCTGGAACTGGATTTTCAGATGTTTGTGAATCACTATTAGAAAGTAAACCTGGGTTCTCTCAAAAGCAACCAGTGCTCTTAACCATTGAGCCATCTCTCCAGTCATTTTATGACAGTTCTAACTCTTAGTTGGTTTCTTGTTGTTGCTTTGGGTTTGTTTTGTTTTCTTTCTTTCTTTCTTTTTTTCTTTCTTTCTTTCTTTCTTTCTTTTTTTAATTATGTACACTGACTATCCTGGAACTCCCCCTACAGACCAGGCTGGCCTTGAACTCACAGAGATCTGCCTGCCTCTGCCTCCCAAGTGCTGGGATTAAAGGCATGTGCTACCACACCAGACTTTTGGGTGTTTGTTTTACAGCATACATCTTACAAGTTTTCCCTGTGTAGGACCTCACAAAGCAAATCTAACCTAAAGTGATTCATTTTGCCTTTGTTTGGGTGTATGCTGTGTGTAAACGCCATGAGGTCTGGACAGCTTATAGAAGCACACTCAATTAAATAACTTTGGTTTTATGAGACAAAGTGTCATAGGATCTCTTGTTGCTGTTAACTTGCTATATAGCCAAGGCTGGTCTTGAACTCCTGATCCTCTTGCCTCTGCCTCACAGGTTCAGGGATTATAGGCACATGCTACCACAGCTAGCTGGAAGCACCCTTTAAATGAGCAACATGACATTTTCAGGTGCCTAATGAAAAGCAACATGGCCGTCAAGGCAAAGCAGGAAGCAACGATCACGGCATGATGTAGTCTTGAAAGGGCCCGGGAACCTGGGGTTCAGATTCTGATTCAGAACCAGGATCAGATTCTTGAGTTAAACAATGACCCCTTCGAGTCTCAGGATTAAGCAACAAACTTCCTCAGGCTTCATTGCCCAGGTGATAGCTGTCATGTACTAGTAAGGGACCCCCCCTCCTCCCGCAGCAGACAAGCAGAGCCAATCAGTTTAAAAGATAACTGGGAATCTGAGCCAATCAAAGTTGTGCATGCCCTATCCCCAGCCCCCTTCCCCTGCACACCATAAAATGCCAAAAGACAAAGGAATCGGGTTCGCCTCCCATTCTCTCTGCGTGGAGACTTGCAGAAGGTGAACCCCGACGCGCCAGATCATGCAGTTGCATCGATCCTAAGTCTCGTGAGTTTTCTCTCCCCAGTAGACCCTGACAGGGGCTCGCGCCGTGGGGCCCGGGTCTTTTCAGTCTCGTGTGAGAAACAAAAGCACCCACAGCTACCCAACTGCTGTCACTCCATCATCATAAAGTAGATATTTACTGTTCTGCCTGCTGCATTAGTCATTAAGCAAAGATCATGAGGGTTCCTGGCGTTGTCTTTAAAGTCAGCATGATACACCACCGCCTCACGTGCTGCCAGTTTCTGTTGCCTATTCTTTGTTGAAATGTCACACACACACACACACACACACACACACACAAAGATCAAACTGGATGGCACTGTTGTGAAATGTTCTCACTCTGCCCATAGGAACAACTGTGTGGACAGTTAGGATGCCTCCAGCCTTTCAGTTTACAATGGAGCTGTTCTCCTGAGAACCAAGAGCCAGAATCCTTCGCCCAAAGTTAGCAGATATTTTGTTGTTGTTGGCTTGGTGATTGATTTGGTTCCATGTAACAAAATTTCACTCTGTAGTCCTCTCCTTGACTCCACAGTCCCTCTGCCTCAGCCTTCTAAGGACTGGGGTCGTAGGCAACACCAACAGGCGCGGCTAACAAGCATTCTTTGATAAAAACACAAGCACAGTGGGTAGCAGATGCCTATAATCCCAGTTCTCCAGAGGCTGACACAGGAGGGTTGGAAGCTTCAGACCTGCCTGCTCTACTTAGCAACACTGTCTCAAAAACAAAAAGAGCCGGCAAGATGGTTGCTTGAGAGTAGAAGCACTTTCAGAAAAGCCTGACAATGGGGGGTTGATTCCTGGAATCTCTCCCTTTAAGAGAGAGTGGGGGGTAGAGAGGTAGAGAGAGGAAGAGACAGAAGAGAAAAAAGAAACCCAAGCCAGATGTGGTGACCCAGGCATTCAGGAGACTAAAGCAGAAGGGTCGCAACGTCAATGTCTGTGATATGTACTAGCAAGACTGTCTCAAAAGTAAAACATGTTTATTTTATTATTTTTTGTTTGTTTGTTTTTTCAGGACAGGGTTTCTCTGTTGTAGCTCTGACTGTCCTGGAACTCACTCTGTAGACCAGGCTCTGCCTGCCTCTGACTCCTGAGTGCTGGGATTAAAGACGTGTGCCACCACCCCCACACCCCCACACCCCAGCTTAAAGTAAAACATTTTTTGAAATAATTAAAATATGGAAAGCACTTCCTTCCTTTGAGACCTCACCTGGCCCAAGAACTGTAGCACCTCGCACTGTGAATCATGGAGCCTGGAAAAGATATGACTTTGTTTACTCAAAGCAGCCGCTTGCCTTAAAGATAGATAGATAGATAGATAGATAGACATTCAGATAGACAGATCAGAGATAGGTAGATCAGGGCTGGAGAGATACCTTAGTGGTTGAGAGCACTAGCTGCTCTTTCAAAGGACTCGGGTTTGATTCCCAGCAACACCCACATAGAGGCTCACAAGCATCTGTAACTCTAGCTCCAGGGATCCAACACCTTCTCGTGTCCCTCTGAGGGCAGCACACAAGTGATGCCTAGATATACGAGCAGTCAAAACGCCCTTACACATAGAGTAAAGTAAGTACAATTTTTAAAAAATCAGTAGGACTCCTCAGATAACAGTCACCTGCCGCCAAGCCTGAAGAACTGTGTTCAATCCTTCTTGGGACCCACACTGTGGAAGGAGAGAACCAACTCTGGAAGTTGTCCTCTGACCTTCAAACATGCACGCATGCGCGTGCACACACGTGCACGCGTGCACGCACACACACACACAAACACACACACTAAAATTTTTAAGTGCAATTTTTAAAAATGCAAATCAATAGGGCCAAGCATGGTGATGCGGGCCTTTAATACCAGCACTCGGAGGTGGAGACAGGCAGATCTCTGTGAGTTTGATACCAGCCTAGTTTCCACAGGGAATTCGAAGACAGCCAGGGCTACACAGCGAGAGCTTATCAAAAGACAAAATCAACAATCAGTAAGAAAAAAAGATGTCTGGACACACAGCTCAGAGACAGAGCACTTGCTTGGCATACATGAAGCCTTGGGTTAAATTCCCAGAACCAAAGGCAGAAATGGGGAAGGAGGGAGGGTTTCATGAGAGACCCTTGATGTCAGCATGGCATTTTTCCCCAGCCACATTTCAGCTGCCTCAGTTCACTGTATATCCCATGATGTCTCCTGAAGTTACAGTTTAAATTATGGCCAGAAAACTTTTAAGAGACTCCATTTCAGTCCCTACATGAGTCTAAAAGCACAGAGGTAAAGTTGTTTCTGAAATTGTCTGAGGAACAGTAATACTCGTTAGTACTGACACTCAATAGTACTGGTGTTCAACAGTACTGGCACTCAACAGAGCTGACATTTAACAGTACTGACACTCTGTAGCAGTTAGGCTGCTGTGGCGTCTCAGCAAGGATGACAGGGAAGTATTTTCATAGATTCAAACCCTGCCAGACCTCAGCAGAGGGAACCACCATCATGGCAAGCGCTACACCGCACAATAGAACCCCAAGCATCTGAGCTCAGGTGTTTTTATTGATTCAGAACTCCTCAGGTGTTCTACTGATAGCACGTGCTGAAAACAAGCAATCAAACACCCCCCACATTAATCCAACATCTGCAAACAATACAGAATGCCAAGGCCTATGCAGCCCCTCACCCAACAGTACACAAAACAATTATTTATACACAACTAAATATAAACTTCTACAACAACACTCAACAGTACTGACACTCAACAGTACTGACACTCAACAGTACTGACACTCGACAGTATTGACCCTTGATAGTACTGACACTCAGCAGTACTAATACTTGGCAGCACCTGAGGCCTCAAAAGAGAATAGATAACTTGGTTAGTTAGATACGTCTCTTTATCTTTTAGTAAAGTTTTGTTTCCTTTTTGTATTTGTTTGTTTGTTTGAGACAGGTGACCTTGAACTCCTGACTTCTATCTCCCAAGTGTTTATGTCACCACCCCCAGCTCATCCCTTCGTGTGTGTGTGTGTGTGTGTGTGTGTGTGTGTGTTATATGTACATGTTCATGGATATGTGCATGTGTATGTGTAGTAGTTAGCCTACTGTGTGGGCTCAACCAGGAAGACAAGGAAGTATTTTCATATGTGGAAGTCCTGTCCGATCTCTCAGCAGAGGGCACAATCATCCTGACAGGTGCCATATTGGATGGACAGTGGAACCCTGAGCGTCTGTGCTCAGGTGTTTTATTGATTCAGAACTCCTTAGGTGTTCTACTGATAGCACATGCAGATCATTAGCAATCAAACAACCCCCACAGAAATCCAAAACCTGCAAACAATACAAAATGCCGTAAACAGCCCCTCGCCCAACAGTGCATAAAACAATATTTTATATATAACTAAAAATAAACTTCTGGAACAATTATGTGCAAGTGGAGGCTAGAGGTCAACATCAAGTGTCTTTTCAGTTACTCTCGATTTAAAAAAAAATATTTATATTGTGTATGTGTTTGTGTAATGTGTACCTGTTTGTGTGTGAGGGTATGCACATGCTACAGTCTGTGTGTAGTGGTCAGAGGGAGACCTTGCTGTTGGTCCTCTCCTTCCATCTTGTTATTTACCCCTGAGCAGCCAGTGTCTAGGGGACTCTTTTGTCCCCACCTCCAGTCATAGAAGTGCTGGGATTACACTCACCCGCCCATCTGAGTTTTCTTGGGATCAAGGGATCTGAACTCAACTTGTGAGGTTTTTATGGCAGGCCCTTGTTGGAGAAGTTTATTTTTAGTTATGTTTAAAATGTTTTTATACACTGTTGGGTGAGGGGCTACCCTAGGTCTTGGCGTTTTATATTGTCTGCAGGTGTTGGGTTTATGGGGGGGGGTTGTTAATTGGTAATGATCTGCATATGTTATCAGGAGAATACTTGAGGAGTTATGAATCAAATAAAAACACCTGAGCTCTGATGCTCGGGGTTCCACTGTCAATTGAGTATGGTGCTGGCCAGGCTGGTGGTTCCCTCTGCTGAGGTCTGGCAGGGTTTGCAGTTATGAAATACGCCTCTTTGTCTTCTTTGGTAACCCACCACAGCAATGTACAACTACAGGCCCTTTACCTGCTGGACCATCTCTCTAGCCCTCCACCTCTCAGTGAAACTGAATTGTGATTGGCTGGCTGGCCATGAGTGTGAAAGATTCACCTACCCCCTTCCCAATGCTGGGATTGTGCACTGCCACCCTGCACCTGCTCTTCGTGTGTACAGCAAGCCCTTTACCAACTGTGCCATGTCTGCACCTTCTCATCTCCCTCCTGTGCTTGCTGACACTCACTAACAACTCCTAAGCCCTTCCTGTACACAGAGTGGACCTATGGATCTCAGACACCCAAAACATCACCAAATTTATCATTCCTCCCAACTCCATCTAAAACTTTTATTAGTGGCTGAAAGAAAAAACAAAAAACAAAAAAACAACTCATTTTCTCAGGCCTCCTTAGCTTTCTTCATTTCTATCACTAGCCTTACCCAGGCTGGTCCTGAACTCCTTGTGTAGGCCAGAAATGACCTTGAACATCTGACCTTCCTGCCTCTACATACCAAGTGCTGCAATTAAAGACATGTGCCACCTTGCCCAGTTTATGAGATGCAGGGAATCCAACCCTGGGACCCTGTGTGTGTTGGTTAAGCACTCTACCAACTGAGATATGTCCCCAGCCTTTTATCCTTCTTTGCTACTCCCCAGACAAGAAACAAAGGCTGTAATCACTGAGATCACAGAAAATACATAACACGTAAAAGTTTTATCAGGCGAAACCAGCCTTTCAACTCATTCATTCGCATGGGCTCAGGCTGCAGGCAGAAGTCAATAGAATACCAAACTGTATGTGTTCAATCTTTCAAAGTCAAGGACTTCCAGTAAATTCTTTTGCTAACATTGGTCAATTGTCTACTTTCTTGGGGAATTCCAAATCTCATCTTGATGGGAAGCAGGCACCACCTCCTATTACAGCAGCTGAACAAGCCTGATGCTTGGTTTCCCCAGCCCTAGGCAGCTAGGGTTGAGATGTGACCTAAGTTTGGCCAGCCAGCTGCATCTGCTTACAACAGTGCCTTACCGTTTAACTCTGACTGGCCTGAAATTTGCTATGTAGACCAGGCTAGCCTTAAACTCACAGAAATCTGCCTGCCTCTGCCTCTGAAATGTTGAGACTAAAGGCATGCACCACCATGCCTGGGTTGGGGTGAGTCTTGAGCCCCACTCCCTGTCAGCTTTACTTAGACTGAGGAATTGACCAGCTACCTCATGCTCCTGCTACCATTCCTTCCCAGCCTGGAGAAGTAGTATCCTTTCTTAAACTGTAAACCAAATAAATCCTCTCTCCCTTAAAAAAAAATGTAAAAAGAAAGGAAGGTGTGTGGGAAAAGAAGAAAGAGAGTCTAGGTAAGAAAAGGAGAAAGACTGAACCCACACCACTGTGCCTAGTTTTTATAGCACTATGTAGCACACACACACACACACACACACACACACACACACACACACACACACGGGCCATCACCGTTCTGCCAGCACAAGGTTGTCAGCTGAGTTCTGGAACCACCATGCTGTCACACTGCCAAAGGGCCCAGGAGAGCGTTATGAAGATGGTTCTACTCCCAGGACTTAGGTTTGGTTTCACTGGGCCTTGGTTTCATTAGCTATGAGCATTCTTTTTGTTTGTTTGGATTTGTGTGTATGTGTATGCGTGTAGTGTATATACATGTGCATACACTCAGGAGTAGGAGTGTACGTGTAGAGGCCGGAGGCCGACATATGCTGTCTTCTTTCATGGCTATTATCATTACTGTTGTTTATTGCTGTTATTACCGTCATCATCATTGTTCAGAGTCTCTCACCGAGCCTTCAGCTCACTGATTCAGCAAACTGGCTGGTAAGGTCCAAGGCTCTCCCTGTCTCTGTCTCCCCAGCACTGAGATTATAGAACGCACCCAGCTTTTTACATGGGTTCTGGGGAATCTGAACTCAGGTCTGCATGTTTCTTCAGCAAGTACTTTGCTGGCTGAGCCATCTTTGGATCTCCTTTCTTGTTTTGTTTTTGAGCTGGGGTCTCACTCGGTAGTCAGGCTGACCTGGAACATACAGTAGCTGAGGCTGAACTTGCGCCCACAGTGACTTTCCTAACTCAGCCTCCAAGTGCTGGGATTACAGGCAGAGCTACCTTGCCCTGCTTGTGAGCATTCTTGTAAAGTAGGGCAGGAACAGCCCATCTCATGAATTAAGGAACTCAAGCTCCTGGGGTAACTTCATTAAGGTCTCCACCAGGAAAGCTGGGAGAGAGCCTGGGACCTCTGACTTCAAACCTTCTGAATCTTCCCTTCCCCCATATTTTCTTTTCTTTCTTTTTTTAAATTAGTATTTATTTATTTTATATGTATGGGTGTTTTGTCTGCATGTATGTCTGTATACTGTGTACATGCCTGGTGTCTGTGGCAGACAGAAGAGGGTATCAGAACCCCTGGAACTGGAGTTACAGATGGTTGTCAGCCACCATGTGAATGCTAGGAATCAAACCCAAGTCCTCCAGAAGAGCAGCCAGAGCTCTTAGCTGCTAAGCTATCTCTCCAGCCTCTTCTCCATGTTTTTTAAGTACCACACGTTATGGAAGTACACATCTTCATTTTGATTATGCTCACACACACATAACCCACATTATCTCCTCCCTCAGGCTGTCAAGACAGACCCAGCCCAAACTGGGAATTCTAAATAGAAGCTGATCTTCAGGTCACTGCCCCAAGCAGGGTTAGGGCTGGAAATGCTCATCACCAGCGTTGCTACAATAAGGAATACCAATTGGACACAAGCACCCACACAAGGACAGAATTTGCCCCTTTCTCAGAACTGGAAGGTCTAAGTCGGGCTCACCTTTAATTCTTTACCTAGCTCAGGAGGGTTGCGGGGCTAACACCCTTTGGACAGCTCTTCTTTGATGGAAGACACTTTGGTCATTTGCTTATGTTGTTTCCTAACTGCAGCTGAACAAGTGGGTTTCAAATAGCTGAATTGGTTTTTTCACGCAGCTGGTCCCACCCATTCATCTGTACCAGGCGAGTCCCTCCCGGGGCTTAGTCCAGCCTTGATGTGGCCAGGGAGCCAAGCCGTCTGTGCTGGGTGCACCCACTTGCTGCCCAGCTGGGCCTAGTGGGAGGCTTTTAGTAGCGTTGCTAGGCAACCTGAGTAATTGGTGAGGCCAGGGATTGGACTTCTGAGCCACAGAGATTAACAGCCTCCTTCATCACACTGCAAGCCATCATTATGCCTCGGTCCAGAGCCCGCAGAGATCTCTCTGTGGTCATGGCCTGAAAGGATGCTTTTTTAGCTACAGAAATTCAGAACCGGTTTTTCAGTATTGTAGGTTTGTGGCTGTGGCTGTTTTCTTTTAGCTCCATCTAGGAGCACACAACTTGGAATAAATAGGCAAAAGATTTAAAAACAAAAAATGCCTTCACAAACCCGCATCTCCACAAGTTCTCCTTCTGGAGGCAAAGCCTCCCTACCGAGGGCAACTAAGGTAGGGAATTCTGCTTCCCCAGGCCTCTCCATGGCTCACTGTGTACTCAAAGCTCCTTCCCTTGGATTCCACTGGTCTAGCTGTGGTTCATGGTGTGGGGAACCAGAACTTGGGTGGTGTACACAATAGTATGTTCGTATTACTTTCCATTTAAAGACCATCATAATTCCTTCCAGTCTTCAGAGTCCCTCCTACTCAGGCTATTTTGGGAGATGCTCCCATCCACTCCGTGCTGAAGATATTGTTCCCATTTACAGATAAAGAAAAGGGGCACACCAAAGCTTGCATTCCAGGTGACAGCAAAGCAACCCCCCGGGGGGGTGGTGGTCCACTGTTGTATCACATTGTTCCTTCCAGAGTGATTTAGCACATCACACAGGTGTGTGCACCCCAGTAAATAGTAATAATGGCGATCACACACACTGCTGAGCCGCACGTGGGTGATACACGCTGCCATCCCAGCAGAGGTGTGGGCGGGAGAAATCAATGGAAATTCAAGACCAGCCAGGCCTGCACAGTGAGTTCCAGGTCTGCCAGGACTGCATAGGAACCTCGAAAAGGAGTAGTGAGGAGAGGGAGAGGCGGTGGAGATGGCTCAGCAGTTAAGAAGACTGGCTGTTCTTACAGAAGATCTGGGTTTGGTTCCCAGTCCCCACATGGCAGCTCACAACTGTAACTTCAGTTGCAAGATATATATGATGCTTCTTCTGACCTCCACAGACTCCTACACACATGTGGTACATGTACATATAGTCAGGCATGCACACATACACAGAGAATACTGTCTTTAGGTTCTTTTATCTTATGTGCACGAGGGTTTTCCTGGCACATCGCAGAGGTCAGATGAGGGCATCAGATCCTTGGAACTAAAGTTGTGGATGGCTAAAAGCCACCGAGTGGCACTGGGAAACAAACCTGGAGTGTTCTTAACTACTGAGCCATCTCTCCAGTTTCCTAAATAAGTATTTCTTAAAAGCACCCACTGCTGTCCAGGACACACAGAACGCCATCCTGCACCTTGAGTGTCTTTAACACATCATCGTCCTTACCAAGCATGACTGAGCTTTCAAAGCTGCCTTGTGTACACTGAGAAGGATGATCCAGAATAACTTCCCCAAAGCAGACACACTACCGAAATGATTTGACCGAGCTAACATCCCAGAGACAGGACTAAAGAAACCCGGACGCCACGTCAGTCCTTGACGATGGTAAAATCATTGCTTTTGTTAGAAATCTGTGAGTATTCTTTAAAAATATTTTCACAGCCAGGCACTGGTGGCGCACGCCTTTAATCCTAGCACTCGGGAGGCAGAGGCAGGCGGATCTCTGTGAGTTTGAGGCCAGCCTGGTCTACAGAGTGAGTTCCAGGACAGCCAGTTACAACAGAAAAAATCCTGTCACAAAAAACAAACAAACAAAAATTTTCACTACCGTGTGTGTGTGTGTGTGTGTGTGTGTTCAAATATGTGCTGGTGTGCCTGCACATGTGTGTAGAGACAAGGGGTCAGCCTCAGGTGTCTTTCTCCAGGAGCTGTCCACCTTGGTTTGATTTTTTTGAGTTGGGATCTCTCTCTGGGCCCTGGGAGGCCACTGATTAGATTAGGTTGGCTAACCAGCCAGCCCAAAGGATTCTCTTGTCTGCGTCCCGGAGGGTGAACCTCCATGCCTCGCTTCCCTACCTGGGACTATACTCACGTTTACATGGCGAGCACTTTACCAACTGAGCCATCTTTCCAGACCTTCCCAGACACACACCTTTTTTTTGAGACAGGATCCCATGTAGCCCAGGCTCCCCTCTATGTTGTCAAGGATGACCTTGAACTCTGATCTTCCTGCCTCCACCTCCCAAATGCTAGGATTACAGGCACTTACCACCACATCCTACTGAGATACCATTTGTTCATTCATTCATTCATTCATTCATTTGCTTATTTATTTATCTTGAGACAGGGTTTCTCTGCATAGCCCTAGCTGGCCTGGAACTCACTCTGTAAACCAGGCTAGCCTCGAACTCACAGAGATCCACCTGCCTCTGCCTCCAAAGGTTTAAAGGAGTGCATCACTACACCCAGCTGTGAGATACCTTTTAAATAATGGCTCATCACAAAAAGCAACTGTCCCAGCTTGTACCGGGGGTAGGAGTTTCTCAGGGTGTATGTCTGGGCTAAAATTAGGACCACTGTGGACAAATCTAGAATGCTTGGCCAACCTGCCCTGAAACACTTTCCTCAGATTTATTGGGAGGGGAAGTGTTGCTGGGTAGTCCTACCTCTAGGGCCGTGGTTCCTAATCCTGGCTTCACATCAGAGTTAACTGAAACTCCTATTTGACTGGGTTTACCTTTGCTCAGGAGAAGTCTTTGGGGACAGGATCACAAAGGATTTATTTTTTTCCGTTCCTACCATGTAGCCCCAGCTGGCCTAGAACGCCTCTTTATGAGGACAAGGCTAGCTCCAAATGGGATCAAAGGTATGAAGCACCACACCCAGCTTTTTCTTTCTAAGATTTATATTTTTAACTGTCATTGGGCAGGCATGTGCACATGCAATGTCCGAGGAGGCCAGACGCGCTGAATCTGAATGAATCCCCTGGAGCTGGGACTGCGGGAGGCTGTGAGGCGCCCAGTGCACGTGCTGAGAACCTGCTCAACTAACTGCTGAGCCCCTGGGCATGAGAGTTTTTAATGGACATCAAGACAGAAAGAAAACTAGGGAGTGGGAGGAGAGATAGAGACTGAGGGGGGGGAGGAGGAGGAGGAGGAAGAGGAGGAGGAGGAGGTGGTGGTGGCAGCTCCTGCCCTAGAGGTTTGTTTCAAGGCTGGGACAGTAGCTCAGATGGTGAATGCTTGCTGTGCTGAATCCTACAGGGCACGGCCGGCCGTGCACAACTGCAACCCAACACTCAGGAGGTCAGGGGGCAGGGGCAAACAGATTTCTGTGGACCTGGTTGAGAGAGGGAGGGGGAGAGAGAGAGAGAGAGGAGAGACAGAGGGAAACAGACAGGCAGAGAGGAGGGGGAGTGTGGAAGGAAAAAGGGGGAGAAAGGTAGAGAACTGAGGAGAGGAGAAAGTAAGAGGGAGGGAGGAAGGGAACATGGGAGGGGGGAAGGGCAGGGAAAGAGAATCCGCATACATTTTAACCACTCTCCCTGGGTATTCTTATGTATACATTCTCAGCAAAAGCTCCTGTGATGTAGAAGAAGGAAGAAAAGGAAGCAAAACAAACAACAAAATGTCTGCTCCTCTCCTATTCCAGGGAAATACAAAGTCCCAGGAATTGCTGCAACACTACACTGCTGTGATTTAGATTGAAAGTGGGCCAGCCGCACACAGTAGGGCAGCTATTCAGTGTCCAGCGCCTATTGTGGCAGACAGACGATGAGCATGCTAGTTGTCATTCCTCCCTCTGAGAGGTGGACCGGCTTTTCTCTCTCCTGAAGTCACAGGGCCAACCCTGTGGCTGGTTTTAACCGATCCCACACGGCAGGGGTAGTACTGAGGACCGTCCAGAGCCGGCCTTTAGGAGATATGTGTATTGACTGTCCTCAGGCCAACACACTCTGCAGAAGCCCATATTCCTCACATGGAGACTGAGTGAGGCCTCGTAGAAGAGCAACAAGGCACCAGACTGATGATGACACCTTCTTGGACTTCCCAGTCGAAAATACAGCCAAGTGGATGACACCATTTGACAGCAAAGGGAAGAGAAAAAGAAAAACCTCCCTAAATTCTTGACCCACAGAATCATGAATAAACTAAAATGGGGGTTGTGTTAGGACACTTAATTTTGGAGTTACTTAAGACACAGCATTGGCAGCGATCAGTGTGCCTCATCAGAACGAGATGGCGGATGGACATCTCACTGTCCTTCCGCTGACACTGGCCATCTGTGTCCCTCTACGCAGTAGACTGCAGGTTACTCAACTGTAACAGCCTCCAAAATTAGTCTCCACCTCCATCCCTGTTTCCTCTCGCTCTTCGAAAAAAAACCATGCACTAGAGTATATCCAAAAAGCCATCAAAGGCCAGGGTGTAGTTCCTCCGGGAGAGGACTTGCCTCACAGGCACAACAACCTGGGTTCCATCTCTGGCACCCCAAAGAAGAAGAAGAAGAAAAGAAAGCTTTAGCTGTTTCCATTGACCTCAGGACAAGAGGATAAGTGCAGTAGCTGATAAGGTCTGCCCATTTAGCTCCTGCCTTCTATAGTATCTAGCTTCCTTCCATCAGTCTCTCCCAAGAATGCGCTGCAACCATAGGGACATCTGTTAGTGAACCTCAGACTCCCTCCTGCCTCAAAGCCATTGCACTTGTTGTTTCTTCTAAGCAGCCCCCAACAAACACACACACACACACACACACACACAGGGCTGGCACCTCCCTGGGAAGTCTCCCCTGCCCACGACTTCCTCCACTCCAATATTCTAGCACATTTTCCTGCTTCCTTGCTCCAAACACTTATCATACCTAAAAACATCTAGCTTATTTACTGTCTGTCTCTACCAGTTCCAGGAAGGTCAGAGCTGTGCATCTTCTATTCCATCAGCACCCCAGCGTCTACCATAGAGAAAGGCGCCCAGTAAGCTCTGAGTGGGCCATCAGGTAAATGAAGACGGAAAGAGGATAGAGGAAACAGATAAGAAAACCCTGGTTCCTGCTCCAGTCCAGACCCTGCTTGCCCATGGTCAAGCTGCCTTCCCTAACCCAGACAAGAGCTTATCTCCACCAAGTGAAGCGCATGTATTCTGAGCATCCACTGTTTTGCCCCTGAATCCCATGGGAGCTTTGAAATGACATGGCCTTTCTTATACTTCTGGAAGGACTTTAGAGATCAATCCCAGGACCTCAAAGAAGCACTTTGCCACTGAGCTACATCTCCAGTTCTCTTTTAACTTTTTGAGGCAGAGTCTCAGCAAGTTGCCCAGGATGGCCTTGAACTGCCTTAGCCTCCCAAGTAGCTGACATCATAACCCTGTACCACCAGACTTCATTTCTGGGTTTTTTTGGTTTTGAGACAGGTTGTTAGATAGCCCAAGGTCTTCTGTGGCTTTGTAGCCAAGGCTAGCCTTGAACTCCTGATCCTCCAGTCTTTGTCTCCCAACTTGGTTCTCTTCAGTCCTAATTTTACAGTACATAAATAAAGACCAAAGGACCTTAGAATTAACAGACTGACATGATGGCTAAGAATACAAATTCCAGAGGAATTCCGAGTGCCTGAATACAAAGCTCAATTTCATCAATTAATAGCTACACAACCTGAGCAATGTACTGAACCTTTTTTTTTTTTTTTTTTAAAGTGGTGGGGATGGAACCCAGGGTTTTTAAAGTGGTAGGTAAGTGCTGTATTACTGAGCTACAGCCCTAGCCTATATTAAGCTTCTTGGTGCCTCAGGAACTTCTATAAAGAGATGGCGTGATGGTTAATACTGTCAACTTAACAGGGTCCAGAATCAAAGACAAATCTCTGGCCTTGCCTGTGAAACTTCTCTTGTTTAGCTCATTGAGATAGGAAGTCCCTAACTTTATGGTGCCATTCCTTTTACTGGGGTCCCAGACTGAATAAAGGAGCAGCTCATATAGACCAGGCTGGCCTCAAACTCCTTATAAGGACCTTGAACTTCAAATCCTCCTGCCTCTACCCCCAGCATGCCTAATTTAGGCAATGCTAGGGATTGAACTCTGGGCTTCATGTATATGTATATGCATCGTAGGCAAGCACTCTGCCAACTAAGCTACATCTCAAAGCCTTCTGCTCTGCTTTCATTGTTTTTCTTTGTCTTTCCAAAGATGGTCAAACCTCTATCCTCAGTCTTTCTGTAGCACATTATCCAGAAGAACAATCGGAAAGCTGGATGTGCAAGTCTATGATTCCAGTGCTCTGGAACCTGAGGCAGGAAGAGCTAGAATCCAAGGCCAGCCGTGGCTGTATAGTAAGGCCTCGTCTCATAAAATAGAACAAGCCAGTGGTAGTGTTGCACACAGGTAGGATATGCTGAAGAGGTAGAGGCAGGAGGATTGTGAGTGTGAAGACAGCCTGGGCTACACATAGAGGATAGAGAGATGGCTCAGCAGTTAACAGTACTTGCTATTTTTCCAGAGGACCCACAGTGGCTCAGAAACATCTGTAACTCCAGTTCCAGGGGACCCAACACCTCCTTCTGACCTCCATGGGCAACATGCACACACATGATGCATGTAGTAAGGGAAAACACTGGGGGAGAAACACCAGGGTGGAGGAAATGTTTTGGGCCTTGAGGAGACCCTTGGAAACGACCCGTGATTGTTAATGAGTGTTCCTGAAATTTACTTGTTATAGAATACTTTTCTTTTCTTTTCTTTCTTTTTTTTTTTTCTTTTTCTTTTCTTGGTTTTTTAAGACAGGGTTTCTCTTTGTAGCCCTGACTCTCCTGGAACTCATTCTGTAGACCAGGGTAGCCTTGAACTCAGAGATCCACCTGACTCTGCCTCCCTAGTGCTGGGATTAAAGATGTGTACCACCACTTACCTGGCTTTGTTATAGAAACTTGTGCCTGATGTAAACACTTGGCTAAGGTAATTGTTAGAAGAACTTTGTCCCTGAAGAACTCTTAGGTTAAAAGATGTTTGTTTATAAAATTGTTAATAAAGGAGCTTTATCATCCTTGCAGATGTTCAAGCTACAAGATGTTCTTGGGAAACCTGGAAATCTTAGATTATTGGGTGTTTAATTAGTGTGCTTAATAACAGGCTGAGCCTGTAGGCGTGATATTGTTTTCGTCAGGAAATGTAAGATCAGCTTTTGTGTCTGTTGGTGGGAAATTCAATTAGCTTTGTCCTACAAACAATAAAAACACTTCAGCAGGGCCGGATGCTGCCCAATCCCTTGAGTTTGATCCCTGCTCTTCTCTGTGGAAGCGTTGCACCCTGGAAGTGGTCCTCTGGTTATTTCACCTTCCCACCTGTGACCAAGAATGCCCACAGGTGCACGCACATACATGCAGACAAACGTCACTCATATAAATAAACAAATCTTTAAAAAATAAAACAGGAAAGCATATAAACATAACCAGAGAGTGCTTTGTTCCTAAAAAAGAGCAAACAAAAAAGATTTGGTGAGTAGAAAGAAAGGGCTGTGTCTTACTACAGATTCACAGTACTGATTTTACTTAAATATATTCATTAATATTAATTATGAGCCAGACACTGTCCTAAAGATGTTCACAGAAAAATAAATTTACTGTATACTCAGACCGAACCTGTACAGTAGATTCTTCCTGCCTTTGTCTGTTTCTCTCTGTGATAAAATTCCTGACAAAAGTTATGAAGAGAGAAGAGATGTTTCTCTCGTCAAAGTGGAAGAGTTCAGTCCTCCTGGCTGGAAACCACAGCAGCAGGAGCTTGAAATAGCTGACCACATTGAATCCAGAGTCAGGGACAGCAGGTGACAGCGACATGGTGGCTACTCACTGATTAAGCTATCAGGCTAGCCAGAGAGCCCCAGGGGTCCTCCTGTCTCCACCCCCTAGAGCTGTGAGTTGGGACTACAATTAATGTGGTATCATACACAGCTTTCACATAAGATGGGGAGATCAGTCTCAGGTCCTCTTATTTGTGCAGCCTGCACTTTACCACCTGACTGTCTCCTCAGCCTCTTGGTCTCCTGCATATGAGGCTGGCCTCAAACTTAGTATGTAGCTGGCCAAATGTCCAGAATGTTTCAACTAGAGATTCTTCCCACCTGCCCAGGATTCCCTATTGTAGAAGCTGTGGCTTAGAGCCAAAAAGCCACTTAGTTAAACTGAACTGTTTTTTGTTTGGTTTTTTTTTTCCTCCCTGAAACTTGTCTACAAGGTGTAACTCCACACCATGAGAGAACTCTTCCTGCAAACAAGGACTAGCTGTTTTCCAGCAAACCAGACTCTATCTTAAAACCTGGAAAGTGTTTCCTCAGGGTCAGCACACAGAAGAGTTTGTATCTCGTGCTGGCGGCTAAACTTGGTACTGTAAGAGTTAACCCAGGTACGGAAGGCCTTGGGTTTGACCCTCTTGTATCCACCTCCTGGGTGTTGGGATTCCTGGCGCCCATCTCAGCTCCTGGTTTTATGCAGCACTGAGGATGGAACCCAGGGACTTGTGTATGCTAAGCAAGCCCTCTACCAACTGAGTGAGCCGCATCACCAGCCGTTCTCATTTGCTGCATCCTGTACTGTGACCATAACTGAGCCCAAGCAGGTCGGGTTCCCATCCCAGGAGGTCTCTTGAGCTCTGCCCTCAGTTGGAGCATCTGTTTACATCTCCTCCTCCAAGCCTTGCCATATCCCTAGCACTGCGGAGTATGGCGGCCATACCCCAGCAGGAAACACAGCAGATATGGCAGAGGCCCCTCACCAACCTATGCTTGTGTCTGGGATGTTTTCTTCCTGTTGTGACTGCTTCTTTCACAGACTGTGGGCATCCCAAGTACAGGACTTCTGTTTTACCCACTTTGAATCCCTATTACACAGTCCAAGGAATGCATCATTAAATACTGCTCAGCTTCATTGACTCACAAAAGATTCACTGAGCGTTTTTTACAGCAAGAGCATAGGAGGCGCACTGCTTATGTAACCGCGATGGAGACACCATCCCTGCCCCTTTGGTTTGCCCAGGTTGTCCTGGTTTCGTTCACTTGAGACAGGGTCTTGCTGTGCAGCCCTAGCTGGCCTAGTACTTGCTATGTAGCTCAAGGTGCATTCAACTCACCCAAATCGCCTCCCAGTGCAGGGACTGTAGGCACAAATCCTTTTGGAACCTTTAGGTCTCCTGGGACAAAGAGAGCACTTGAATGAATGAATGAACCAGCTACAGGAGTGTTTCCTCCCACCTAGATAAAACAGCCCAGAGCAGGAGAAGTAATGTTTAATGTTTTTGTAGTTTGGGGGTGATAGCACCTCCCTTTCTGCCCTCTATACAGAGACCTGGAAAGACAACAAGGAATTGAACAGACAGCATGAAGTCTGATCTACAAATTTTGAGTTCTAGCTCCATTACCTATTAGCCATGTAACCTTAGGTAAATCCCTCTACGGATGAGAATAATATAGCAGGGTTATGATTTAATGAAAAAAAAATGTCTTTTTGTTTGGTTTGTTTGAGGTAAAGTCCCTCAGTGTAGCCCAGCCTGGCCTTGAACTCAGCCTCCTCGGTGCTGAGCTTACAGGTATGCGCAAGCCCAAGATAATGCATTTAGATAGTTGAGTTTCAGACCCAACTGAGACTGAAGGACTGCAAGCTATTACCACTTGTTGGGGAAGGGGTCACTTCCCACAGGGGTGTGCCACAGATAATTTGCCTTTTTGACACTAAATAGCCTCCCACCTATGTTCCACAGATAACTCTAATTAAACTGAGTGGGCCACACACTTGAAAAGAAAGGGAAATTCACTGAGAAGGATACCAGTGGGGGAGAGTGGGATGAGGGAAGGGAATCATGTGTGTGTGTGTGTGTGTGTGTGTGTGTGTGTGTGTGTGTCAAATGACTATTCCCAAACCAGAAACAAGGGTCTGGTCCCAGCCCTGGCCCAGTGTTTATACCTTCCTCACACCTTCTGGCCTCCAGCTCCCTAGAGCACCTGCCTCCAGTTTACAAGCCACCTAGGCACTGTCAAGGCCAAGGTTTGTCTTCTATATCTTTACAAGCCTACATCAAGGGAGGTGACTTTTAGGAAGGGGCGTGACTGAAGTGGGTCGAAGAAGGAGAAAACATAGATGTTTATCCAGGCCCTGTGTGCCTGCCCTCCAGCCTGTCCTAGGTGCCTTATCATCTAGGGGAAAAGAAAAAAAGAAGAAGAAAAAAGCCAGGCAGTGGTGGTGCACACCTTTAATCCCAGCACCCGAGAGCCAGAGGCAGGCAGATCTCTGTGAGTTCAAGAGCACCTGGTCTACAGAGTGAGTTCCAGAAAAGCTAGAGTTACAAGGAAATCCTGTCTCGAAAAACAAAACAAGAAAGAAAGAAAGGAAGAGCAAGGAAACAAAGAGAATGGAAGGAAGGAAGGAAGGAAGGAAGGAAGGAAGGAAGGAAGGAAGGAAGAAGAAAGAGAGAGAGAGAAAGAAAGAGAGAGAGAAAGAGAGAAAGAAAGAGAGAAAGAAAGAAAGAAAGAAAGAAAGAAAGAAAGAAAGAAAGAAAGAAAGAAAGAAAAGAAAAGAAAGAGAGAGAGAGAGAGAGAGACCATGTTCTTACAGATGAGGACACCCAGGAGGCCCAGGAAGTAAACAGGAGATGTGGGTTAGGAATCCAGGCCGCTCTGTGACTCCTACATAATTTCCCACCATGCCCCACTGACTGCCTGTCTGCTTGCAGATGCGTGAATAAACTTCAGTTTTCTTATCTCCAGGAGGAGAAGCGGCATGGCATGCTCCTCCCTCCAGACAACTGAAGTGCGGGTTCTACTAAGGAATAAACAAATGAACAATAATAAACCACCGCTTGCTTTACTGAGTGAAATCCCCCAGGTGCCCATACCAGGAAGGAGGAAACAGTCCAGAACTGCTAGCCAGAAGAGGTGGCAGTTCCCCAGGGCAGGGGCGGAGGAGGTTGGGGAAGCACAGATTAGGATCCTGCTCAAGGGGAGGTGGGGACAAGTGCCGGTCTGATTGCGGATGTAGCTAAGTATTAGAACACTTGTTGCCTGGCGCGCACGCACACACACACACACACACACACACACACACACACACACACACACACACACACACCAGCACTTCTCACCAAAAATAAAATGTCCGAGTCCAAGGATGCTGCGGAGAAAGAAATGAAGCCAGTGGCAGCGGTTGAACAGTGCAGTGAAGAGGGGCAGGATAGAGCTCCCAGGGCACCTCCCCCGCCACGTCCAAAGCTCTACCAACTTTGAAACCAAAAGTTTCAGAACCCGAAGCGGCCACTCTAAGTTCTTCCGGAAGGTAGGCTGTGGAAGCAGCACCCTTCCTTCCTCTCATTGGCGGTCACCACCAGCTTTAGTGCGCTGCTGCCTAGAATCCCTGCTTCAGCACTGCGCCCCCCCCCCCGCCGCCCCCAATCCCTGCACCTTACCTGGGGAGGCCGAGGTACCACTGTCCCTCGCTGCTGTTGCTGTCCGATCCTGTTCTTCAAGCGGCCAACGGAGCTGCCTGTCGGCTCCAGCTGCAGCCTGCAAGGCTCTCCTCCCGCCCTCCCTGAACTAAAATCATCCAGACAGGTTCCTAAGGGGGAGGGAGCTGGAGGAAATCCCCTCCCTGCCTAGTGGCCTGGCCTAGGCTGGGCCAGCCTGCTAGGCAGTCTCTCCTGGGCTGGCCCTGGATGAATGAGTCCTGGCCTCCTCCTACTTGGGTTTGTGCCAGGGAGCCTGTGACAACCGCCCTGCCTGCTCCTTCTCCTGGGCGCTGCTATCCGCGCCTCCTCCTCCTTTCCTGTATGTGACTGAGCCCGTTTTCTGCTCTCAGCTCTCTGGGAAAGGCCTGCACAGCAAGATTTCAGTTACTTTGCATGGGCTTGTCCTGGATTACACTCTGGTGTGGCCCAGACCTGGTACTCTACAAAGACTGTGGCTTGATGGCGCTGGACAGAAGCTTAGTCCCGAGGCTCCCAGGTTCTGCCCACAGACTGGATGTGTCTTCATCCTGATACACTGGGTTTGCCAGTCCCTGGTTATCAATTCAAAGTATGTTGAGGATGACTAGCCTTGTGCCAGGTCCTGAGAGCAGAGAAGTAGGTTAACCTGTTACCTGCCCTCCTACGGTACTGGCAACACGAGGAATGGAGTCTTCCACTAAAAGTTTGCCCAAGATTCAGGCAGCACTGCCAGAAGGACTTCCCTGCGTGGGAGTTCCTAGGAAAAGCCCTCGGAGATGACATATAAGAGGAGCCACTGAAGTTCAGACTTGTGAGCAAGGAGTGTCAGGCCAGGAAGGGCCACAAGGCTGGCTGAGAAATATTCAGAGACTACACTATAGACATGGAGAGACTCAGAGAGGACTTAAACATGAAGTCAAACTCAAGTCGTATTTATTTTCTGTGCTGGGGATGGAATCTGGGGCCTCACACATGCCAGACAACTGCTCTACCACTGAATCATACCTTTGATTCAGGTGACATTTTAGCTTTAACTAATTAGTTTACTTATTGTTAGGTGTATGTGTATGTGTATGTGGCTGTTTACCTGTATGTGGACTCTGTGTGTGTGTGTGTGTGTGTGTGTGTGTGCACACGCGCGCGCGCGTGATATGCCTGCAGTTAACAGAGGAGGGTATTGGATTCCCTGGATAATGGCTGCCTAATCCAGAGCACTGACCAGGAGTGTAGAAAGGAAGGAACAGAATCAGAGATGATAAGAGGAAGCACAGTATGGTGGCACAGGCCTATTATCCTAACCTTTAAGATGTGGAGGCAAGAGGATCACAATTTTGAGGCAAGACTTGACTACATGTTAAGACCTCGTCCTAAAAAAAAAAAAAAAAAAGAGCTGAGAAACATAGCTCAGAGGAAAAGCAATTGCCTAGTATGTGTGAGGCCCTGTGTTTAATACATAACAATGTAACAAAAAAGAAAAGAAACAAAAAGATGTTAAGATTGTAGCACTTGGGGGCTGGAGAGATGGCTCAGCTATTTAGAGCTCTGGCTGCTCTTCCAGAGGACCTAAATTCAATTCCCAGCACCTGTGCAAAGGTCCAGGAAGTAGTTGCTTGGGGGAAAGACAATCCAAGCATCAGTGAGGGGTCCAACAAGAAGGAGAGGGTACATTCAGCTAGAATGAAGGGAAAACTAGTAAACAAGACTCTTACAGAGGCAGGAGGACCTCAGTGGTTAAGGATGCTTACTGCTCTTGCAGAGGAACCAGGTTCTGTTCTCAGTACACCAGCAACTCACAAACATCTGTAACTCCTGTTTCAAGAAATTCAACACCCTACTCTGGCCTTCACAGGTACCAGGCATGCACAGAGTGTACAGACATGCATGCAGACAAAACACCCACACACGTAAAATAAATGAATAATATTGTAGCACTGAGGAACTCAATGCCTAAGGGAGGAGTCTGGCTAGCTAGGATGAATCCTAGGTGTGATGGTTATTTTGGGTGCCAACTAGGCTACATGTGGAATTAATTAAAACCCCAAAATGTCTGGGCACACCTGTGAGAGAATTTTACTTAATTAAATCATTTGAAGTGGGAAGATCTACTTCTAATCCAGATCTCTGAGGTGGAAAGACACACCTTTAATCCAGATCATTTGAGGAGGAAGACCCACTTAGTCTCCTGGAAGCCTATATAACAGACGTGGAAGAAAGGAATCTCTTTCTTTGCCTGCCTTGAGGACTGAACAACAACTGCATTCTGGGACCTTCTGTCCTTGGCAGCCATTGTTGGATTAGTTGGACCACAACCTGTGAATCATTCTAATAAATCCTTTTTATATATAGAGAGAGTGATTCATCCTATAAGTCTGTTACTCTAGAGAACCCTGACTAACGCACCAGGTTTCCAACCTGAATAACCAGGTTGTGTGCTACTCATGGGGAAAGCACTGTTGAAGAAAATGAACTCTGTTCTGGACCTGTAAATTCAAGAACATCTGTGCAAAGGTCCAGGAAGTAGTTGCTTGGGGGAAAGACAACCCAAGCATCAGTGAGGGGTCCAACAGGAAGGAGAGGGTACATTCAGCTAGAATGAAGGGAAAACTAGTAAACAAGACTCTTACAGAGGCTGGAGGACCTCAGTGGTTAAGGATGCTTACTGCTCTTGCAGAGGAACCAGGTTCTGTTCTCAGTACACCAGGCAGGATAGAACCACCTGTGACTCCATTTCCAAGGGGTTGATGCCCTCTGACCTCTGAGTGCACTGTGTGCACATGGTACACACAAACTCATACAGCCACACATACATGTATGTAATAAGTAAATCATTTTTTAAAAATCTATTTACAGAGATATGGGAAGAGAAAAGGAAACAACTAAGAGCTGTGGAAGATCCAGGAACCAGCATCAGTGGGAAGCCTTTACCACCACTGTGTCTGCAGAGACAGTGAGAAGCAGTATTTACTGAATTCAGTTTGAGGTGGAGTTGGAGACAAAGTTATAAGAAGAGCTACAGAGGAAAGCAGTCACTGATAGAGCAGGCAGAACTGGGGAAATTGTACCCTGAACATTTCCTTCTCCCACCCTCCTGTTCCCCATTCCTCTCCTTGGCTGCTGCTCCCCAAAGCAGAAAACACCCTAAGAATGATTGAGGTCTCAAGGAACAGCAAGCAGCTGAGAAAATAGAGATTTGAGAGTAGCAGAGAGTATGAAGTAACACACCTTTAATCCCAGCACTCAAGAAACAGAGGCAGGCTGATCTACATGAATGGAGGTCAGCCTAGTCTACACAGTGAATTCAGCCCGCTGAAAGCTATGTAATGAGGCTGGGAATCCATGGAAGAAGATGAGGTCACACGGGGAGAGAAATCAGAGAGAGGATCTAGGACAGGACTCTGAGGTGTGCCAACAAGGAATATGCTAAGAACATGACAAAGGAAAGCTAGAAAAGAGGCCAGAGCTGAGCATCCTGACCACAGCAGGGACTCAGTAGTCAGGCAAGACTCAGATGGAAGGAAAATAGATGAGAACTGGGCCACAGAGTAGAGATGGCTGCTTTGGGCACTAGAGATGGATGGCTAAGGCTTTTTGCAATGATCTTATACCTACATATGAGAGCACTGCACTCAACTTCTTCTTCTCCTTCTCCTTCTCCTTTTTTTTCTTCTTTTCTTCTTCTCTTCTTCTTCCTCTTCTTCCTCTTCTTCTTCCTCTCCCTCTTCTTCCTCTTCTTCCTCCTCTTCTTTCTCTTCTTCCTCCTCCTCTCTTCCTTCTGCTTCTTCTTCTTCTTCCTCTTCTTCTTCTCTCAAAATAGGTGGCACAAGTTACCAGGTATTAGAGGATGAGAACTGGCTAGAAGACTGAAGAAAAGTGTTACTGTCAAAGCAGATGAGTGTGTAAGAAAAGTGAGCAAGGCAATGAACAAACGAGGCTCACAGAGAAATACTGAGAATCTAGTCAGAGAGGCACATGGCAACAAGCAGCAAGAACCAAGATCCTTTTGGAGCAAGGAACTATGGGAATCAGGGACCATCCCCAGTAACAATCAATACAACATGGTAAGACTCAAGATGGAGCCACTAACTCTTCAGCTCTGGGGACTGGAGACTGAGCACTTTTTTCACCCAAATCAGTGTTCAATGTTTTCCTAGGTAGCTCTGGCTGTCCTGAAATTTTCTCTGTAGACCTGTAGACCAGGCTGGACTTGAACTCACAGAGATTCACCTGCCTCTCCCTCCCAAGTGCTGGGATTAAAGGGATACACCACCGCTTCCAGAGAGACTGAGCTCTTAAATAAGGTAAAAACTATTTGTAGAAAGAAGAGGGGAATGGAGGGAGACGAGGAAGAGAGGACGGGATGGAGAAAAGGAGGGAGGGAGGGAGGAACTTTGTGAGGAAAGGATGGAAGAACAAAAAATTAAGGGAACACAAGAGGAAAAGGAACCCCTCACTCCAGAGCCTTATTCAAGTCTCTCAGCCTCCAAGAGCCGAGAAGAATTCCAGCACAATTAATATTTGCTGTAAAGTTCCCTCTAGACATAATAATCCTTTTATATAGATGTTTCAAATAAGAATAAACCATGCTTAAGGCTCAAACTTTCTCCTCTTGCTGTATGACCTCTTCCTCCTAGTCAGCCTCTCTCCTTTCCCAGATGTCAACCTGCAATTTTCGAGAAATGTCACAAACAAGTCTGTACAATGAAAGACGTGTCTTTACCACTCTACAAACTTTGTGACCCATGGTTTGATCTTATTAGATTGTAATCCTATCCGAGGCACTTCAGTAACCATCCTCTGCCTTCATTCACCAAAAAGAGGGGAGGGGGGCACGGAATCCGTTAGAGTCTCTCTGAATATAGTAATTTCAGGAGCTCACAACCCATCAGCAGCTAGGGAAGTACCAAAAGCACAGGGAAGCAAAAGGTCTCAAGCTGCACAGCAGATAGTGGTTGTTTCATCAGTCTATTATGTAGACATCCTGGCTACCACTATCTGGTCCTGCAATCAACCTTCCTTAGGATTTCATGCTGACTTCATGAATTGGTGTCCTAAGCTGTGTAATTTCAGAGAAGTATCTGCCCACAGCCAATGCACACACAACATAGGGAGCCCTTAGAAAGCAAAGGCCAAGTCCTATTTATCTCTCCATACTGGTCAGAACTTGGCATTGAATTGGGACTTTTTATTTTTCAAGACAAGATTTCTCTGTTTTAACTCTGGCTATCCTGAAACTCACTTTGTAGTCCAGGTGGCCTCAAACTCACAGAGATCCGCCTGCCTCTGCCTCCCAAGTGCTGGAATTAAGGGCGTATGGCACCACCACCTGGCTTGAATTGGGATTTTCAAAGGTGTTTGCAAAATAGATTTAGGGAAGGCTGATGTATTTATAAACGTTTTAAAATTGATGTTCTCACTTAGGATTTGGGCATCGGTTTCTTTTTTATTTTATGTGTGTGGTGTATACGAGAGTACATGTTCATTTGTGTGAATGTTAGGTATCTAGGTTCATATTAGTGTGTGTACTTATGCATGCAGAGGCCAGATGTGAATGTCAAGTGTCTGCCTCAATCCCTCTCCACTATATTTCTATCGTGTCTCTCATTGATCCTGGAGCTCTCTGGTTCTGATTTTGCTAGACTGGCTAAGAAGTGAGCCCTGGGAATTACCCTGTCTCATCTCCTCAGCGCTGGGATCACAGGAACGCATCCATGTTTAACTTTGTATGTGGGTGCTGGAGACCCCAACTCAGGTCCTCCTGTTGTAAGGACAGACTTTACTGACTGAGCCATTTTCCTGGCCCCCTTATATACGTGTGAGTGTGTGTGTGTGTGTGTGTGTGTGTGTGTGTGTATGCACAGCACGTGTTTAGAGGTCAGAGGACAACCTGCAGGAGGAAATACTCTCCTTCTACTTCATAGATTCCAGAGATGCCATGCTTAGCAGCAAGTGCCTTTACACATTGAGCCATCTTTCTGGCTCTGCGTATCAGTTTCTTAGAAATCTCACCAATGGGAATCAGGTGACTAAGCTTGTGAAATCCAGAGGCTGATCCTGAACGATGGTGAATTCAACAAGATCATGTCTCTCTGGAGTCAGTGAACCAGTCTTCACTGCAATGCTACACCAGTCATAACATCCTTGCCCCTCCAACCAACGCTGAGTGAGACTCGGAGGGCATTTTCTTACTTGAGCTTTCCCTTTGAGTTTTCTACAAATGGTTGGGTAGCCTGCATTGTTTACCCTTCAAGCAGCAATGAGCTTGGAGGTCAAAGACCAGAGGAGGGAGGTGCCACTGACTGCTCCAACTGGATTCTTGAAGCTCACCCTTCCTCCAAGGACTTCTGCCTCTTCTCAGCCCACCAGCACCTACTATGTGTCTTCCATGAGCAGCACTGCTCACAGAAACTGGACCAGGGAAAAAGAACATTTGACCAAGGGCAGACCAATTCCTTTCCCCTTTCGGAAAATATGAAGGTACAGCAGAAAGAGGCGGTCTGTTGTAGCTGAAACCGAAAGCAATGAGTCTGGAATTTCAGGAACCCTTGAGAGGAGCAATGGAGACACATCCTCGGGTCACTCAGTATTCCACCTGCATATTACCTTCAAGGGACTTGAAGCATCTGTGTCACTCTCTTTCCTTGCCAAAGGTTATGTATTTCTCAAGAGCAAAGTTTTTCTTGCATGCAGCTGAGCTCCAGATCAAATCAAACAACACCATCTGTTGAGATGGTCACACTCAGAGCTGGAATGGTTTCAAACCCAAGGTTCAAGTCTCCTCTGGGCACCATTTGGTGTCAGAATTTTTCTCTGTGCCTGGTGGTGATGGTGCACGCCTTTAATCGTAGCACTTGGGAGGCAGAGGCAGGTGGATCTCTTGAGAGATGGGACACCCTACAGTGTTGTGGATGCTAAGTTCTGGAGGGGCTACAAATCCAGTGTCCCAGTGAGTTAGCTCTCTTCTGAGTTTTAGCAGTTAATTGAACTTGGGGTTCATAACCTTTATCCCAAGTCAGGTCTGACCACCCATTATCAATAAGCCAATTTAAAAAACCTAATTAATAGTGGAAAACAGAAAAGGCAGATTTATTAGAAGCTGACACATTGGGAAGACCCTTCAAGTCTTCAGACTCCTAAAGTGAGAATAAGGTTTAAATGGGAGCCAAGGATGGATACGCAGATCTAAGCAGTCCCAGGCAAGGTGTCATCTGCCCACCACTGAGTCACAATTATCTGGGCTTCAGTCTCATCCTGTAAGGTCATCTGACAAGTGGTTGGAACTGTTCGAAATCTCTGGGAGACAAGCTCCCCCTTGACTGGGGCCCTTTCCTTCTCCCAATATAAGATTCCTGGGCGAATTCCCATTTCCTTGGGGTCCATCGTTTTAATAGTTGATAGACTGAGAAGCACAAATGTCACTTTAGAATTTCTTCATTTCTGCCAAACCAGATATAACACTATATATATATTTCAAAGACATTCTTTTATGATATACTAATAATTCATGAAAAACCCAGTACAGAAGTACAAAAAGAGGGAGAGAGGGAAGGAGGGAGGGAGGAATGGAAGGAGAGAAGAATGGAGGGAGGGAGGGAAAGAGAGGGAAGAAGGGTGGGAGAGAGAGAGAGGGAGGAGGAAAAAGATGTAGCTGGTAGAGTGCCTGAGTCTTCTGAATTGGGAGTCTGCCTAGTGCATACAGGAAGCCCCAGATTCAATCTCAGCACCACTGACCACATATATAATCCCAGCATTTGGGAGATAAAGAAAGAAGAATCAGAAGATGAAGGTTATCCACAACTGTACAGAGAGCTGGAGAACAGCCTGGGCTACATGAGACTCTATCTCAATAAGAAAGAAAGAAAGAAAGAAAGAAAGAAAGAAAGAAAGAAAGAAAGAAAGAAAGAAAGAAAGAAAGAAAGAAAGAAAGAAAGAAAGAAAGAAAAGTAGGCAAAATGTAAAGAAAAATTCTTTTTACTTATGAGAGACTTTTGCTAGAATGTAAAGAATCCCGGAAAAAAGCAGAAAACAGAATAGGTGTTGGGAACCAGATCATCCTGAGGGCATAGGAGGGCCCCAAGTGCCCAGTGTGTCCTAGCCTGGGGGAGGAGAGAACGGGACAAGAGGGGAAGCTGGAGTCTTTCAGAGCTGGAAGCAGACAATGAACTCAAAGTCGAGTCCCCACCACAAAAGCTATTACCGAGGATGAATGAACCGAAACGACTGGTGAGCCCTCATAGACCTTCCAGATGCTGCTGCTCTGAAGAAATCAGGCCACGGCCACACCCTACCCACCCCACAGTCTTGCTCTCCCCTACAAAGGGGGATGTTGCTGCTGGAGATAACAGGCAACACCTGCTATAACGCTGAAACTGCACCCCCATCCCCGACAAATCAAAGGCAATCTGACCATAAACGAGGACTATGGGATACTTACGGAGGGCTGAGGCCTTCCCTCTCCCCAGAAACCTTATAAGAGGAGAAACCCGACTTGCTTTATGGTCCCAAATTCTCTTCAGAACCCCTGTGATGCTTTCTATGGCATTACTAACTCTCCTAGTAAATAGCTCACCCAAGGGACAGTCTGCCTCGGTGTCCCTCTGTCCAACCTAGCCCTAGTAGTACAGTTCACTAGGCTAACTCACTTGGGTTGGGTCAGAATAGAATAAAACAAAAACCTTTATCTCCTGAGAATTCTACTTAGGACATTGTATTACAAAGGTTGTTGGGGTCAGTGCCTGGACCCTGGTAACCCCAACTAGCTAGGTTTGGCCACTCATCCTCAATAGATAGACTAAAAAGGCACATGTTAAGAGTAGAAAGCTCCTGGTCCAGAGACTGAAATCCCTGACCTGAGTGGAGACTTGGCATTCCAGTTGGGCTGGTTCAATCGCTTTGGCTAGGGTGGGCTCACTTTAAGTGACACTGTGGAGATCAGCAGGGTAAGTAGTTCTTAATGAGATACTGGAATTTTCCTACCAAGAACCCCTCCTTAGCGCAGCAGCTTAGGGGCTGCTGCCCTGTTAGGGTCTTAAACCTGACACCTTTTCTAAATTATGCAAAAAAGAAACATAACTTTCCCTTTGCAACTCTGGCTGTCCAGGACTTCACTCTGTAGACCAGATTGGCCTTGAACTCACAGAGATCTGCCTGCCTCTGAGCCTCCTAAGTGCTGGGATTAAAGGCGCGCACAACCACCGCCCAGCCTTATTTCTCTTTTCTAAGCATGGTCTCCTTCCCAGTTTGGGCTTCGTATTCTTTCTTTAAAGCCTCCCTCCCTGCTATGTGCTGCTTGTCCACCATATGACTGACCTCCATGGCAGTTCCAATGACGTGGCCTTTCCCTCCTCTCCTCTATCCTTTTCCAGGCAGCTGTTCTGGTTCACAGCCGGCATGTCCTGGGAATTTTTATTTTTAAACTCTAATAAAATTGTCTTTGAACTTCTAATTGAGTCCATTGTTAAAAATTCTTTTACCAATTCTTTTACCAGTGAGACTAAGAACCTCAAAGAGGGACCGTGATTGATTTCCCAGGCAGGCCTCAGACTTACTTGCAGCCAAGAATCGTCTTCAATTCCTGACTTCCATGCCTCTGCCTCCCTAAACTCTTAGGATTTCAGCTATGCACCACCACACACTGGCAGGCCAGATTTGACTGAACATGGTTCTTTTCATCGATTTTTGTCTCCCAGTTATTCAGTTGTGTTTAATTGCAGTAGAAACATGACCCGGGAACACCTATTCAAGTTATTCTGAGTGACATATTTTGCCTCTATCCCTCTGCCAAAGTCTTTGACAAATACTGTACTACTAGGTTACACCCCAACCCTGTATTTCTAGTCACAGAGCATAGAAAACCACGAATCAGCCAGGCATAGTGGGGCACGCCTTTCATCCCAGCATTGAGGAGGCAGAGGCAGGTGGATCTCTGTGAGTTTGAGGCCAGCCTAGACTACAGAGTGAGTTCCATGACAGTCAGAGCTCCATGGTGAGATAGATACTGTCTAGAGAGAAAGAAAGAAAGAGAGAAAGAAAGAAAGAAAGAAAGAAAGAAAGAAAGAAAGAAAGAAAGAAAGAAAGAAAACCACAAATCAATATATTTGATTAAGCTGGGTATAGTGGTAGATGCCTATAAGACAGGAGGGTTGTCAGGAGGCCAACCTGGGCTATATAGTCAATTCAAGGCCAGCCTAGGCTGTAGTGTGAGATCCTGTCTCAACAAACAAGCAAGGAGATTGAATAAATTCCTTGGTGTGGGCACTAGGTCAGCAAACTGCATACCACTGCAAGGTTTTTTTCTACAGGTTTCAGACTATATATATATATATATATATATATATATATATATATATATATATATATATATATATTAGGAACTTTACTATTTTTGAAAAGCTTGCAAATAAATAATGTCAGATGCTATTTTAGGTCTGCTAAGTGTAAGCATACATTCCAAGAGGTTTACTGGACAGTCATGAGGGCATGAGGTTAGTTACAGAGACTGCAGCAAATGTCTGTTAGAGGGACTTAAATAGGCAGACATAATTTTGGCTTTCAACCTACAACGTTCCTCTGTCTACAATCACCATGATGTTCTACTCAGCCATGGATTCTTCCGAGAACTTCAACGCCATACATGCTACTATTAAGAGAAAGACTGATAAATCCAACCACATTAAAATGACTATTCTCAGAGCCAGGCATAGTGGCACTGCCTGTATTCGCAGCACTTGGGAGGTGGAGATGGTAGGATCCCCTGATCTCAAGAAATTGAAAGTGACTCAGGCAACATATGGAACCCTGGCCCCACCACATTCCCCAAATTAGCATCATTGGGTTGGGGTGTGGGGAGTGGTAGGGTGCTTGTTTGGCACGTTGGAGGCTCTATGTTCTATCCCCAACTGTACAAAAGAAAAAAAAACTAACATATTTTCACCAAAACATATCAAAGAGAATTTGGAAAGACTGCCAACTAATTTGGGGGAGAGGGGGCGGCTGGAGAGATGGCATGGCTATTAAAGGCTAAGCTCACATCCAAAAAGAAAAAGAAAATTGTGTATGTGTACATATCTTTGTGTGTGGAAGTCAGAAATAAACCTCAGAGTTATTCTCTAGGAACTGTCTACCTGGCTCACCTGAAATGCTCTACATAGACCAGACTGACCTCCAACTCACAGGGATCCTCCTGCCTTTACCTCCCAAGTGCTGGGATTAGAGGTATGAGCCACCACACCAGGGAACCTTCATTTTAATATGTGTGTGCATTTAGGTGTAGGTGCCCGGAGAGGCCAGAAGATCCTCTGAAGCTGGAATTGTAGGTGGTTGGTTCACCAGTTACTTTCCAAACTTGTTTGACCTCTCTCCTCTGACAGGCGATATCATGACAGAAAGCCTGTTCATCCCACAACATGGGCAATGCCTTCCTATTCCAGGTAGAGGTCTGAGTCTGGGGACACCCTCTAAGGTTTTCAGGTTTGGAGGTTCCAGGATAAAGAATTGCACCAGGAGTTAGTAATAGAAAGATAGTTAAGAAAGAAAGAAGGCACTCCTGAGAATAAGGATGGGTTACTGAGGGGGGAAAAGACACAGGCTGGGCCAGGAGTCTCCTGACCCTTCAGAGGTCATTCCCATAGCAACCACCTCTCCAGAGTTTCTTTGACTTGGCCTCTTTATTAATTTTATTTCATTATTTCATGTGCATGGGTGTTTTGTCTGCATCTATGTATATGTACCATGTGCATGTCTAATGCCTATGAAGGTCAGAAGGCATCAGATCCCGTGGGGCTGAAGTTACAGGTGGTTGTTAGCATCACGTGGGTGTTGGAATTTGAACCTGAGTCCTATGGAAGAGCAAGTGCTCTTGACCTCTGAACCAGCTCTCCAATCAGGCTTTTTCTGTGCAAGTTCAGTTGCCTGCAGCCCAGCAGAGAAAGGGTTTTCATCCCTCTGCCCAGTAGCTTTTTACATGCTAATCTTTTTTTTTTTTTCATTTGTTGTATATTTTTTCCTGCAATTACTGATATACTAGCTATTTGCCATTCATTTTGTATTCTTAGTGTTTCCATTTTTATGTTAGTACTTTATAGCTTCTGTTGGAGAACTGAACTTTTTTCTGCATGATATTTTTCTATATGGTTTCTAGTTTTCTTGTAATAATTTCTGAAAGTTTTCTTATACATACATACATATCTTTATATCTACATAGATGGGTATAAAGATTGATATTTTTAAGAAAAGAATTTTTGTTGTCATTCTTATTTTGAGACAGAGCCTCACAGAGCCAAGGCTGACATTGAACTCACAATATAGTTAGGATGTCCCTGAACTCTTGTGGTACTGCCAAGGAGCTGAGGGCAGGCTGAAGCTGGCTTGGAACCCCGTATCACCCCCAAAAGAGGTGAAAAATAGCAGGAGTTCAGCTGCTCTCTACTATATAACCCTGGCCAAAAACCCAGCTTGTTATTGCTGCCTGCTTCTCAGAAGCAAAGGGAGCATGCTTATCTGCACTGTAGCTGGATCCATACACTGATAAGATGCCTTTCTCTCCGGCCTCTGTGAGGACCATGAGGCCAGGTGCCTGCCCACTATGCAAATAAGGCTCCTCCACCCGGAGTACCGGGACCCCCTCCCTCTGGGGGGGAGGGGAATAAAGGGGAGGGATTGCTGGATTAAAGTGAGCATGACTTCCACCAGAAGGCCTCCCGGGACATTTCTTTGCATCTTGTTGATTCTGGGTCGCAGTGGTCAGGGCCCACGACAGATCCACGGAACTCACACCTGTCTCCCCCACGCGCCTTCCCGCCCCTATTTTTCTGCCCCTGGCCAGGGTGGGAAACCGAGCCAAGATTCCGGCGGCTACGGGAGAGGACGGTGACAGCAGCGTGTGCGACTGGGACCGAAACCAACAAACTCTTTTGTTGTTGTTAATATTCTATTTTTTAAATTAATATGTATGTATATAGGTCTGTAGGGTGGGTATGTGCGCATGAGCACAGCTGCCTGAGGAGGCCAAAAATGCATCGTATCCCATGGGGCTGGCGTTACTGGTGGTTGTTAGCCACCCGATGTGGGTGCTCAGAACTGAACTCTGGTCCTCCAGAAGAGTAGTAAGTATATGATCTTAACCACTGGGCCATCTCTCCAGCCCCGTCCTAGACTCTCTTTTGTTTTGTTCTGTTGTGTTTGGTTCCGCTCTGTTCTGCTTTGTTTTATTGAGATAGGACTTCACTTTGCAGTAGAGGCTGGTCTGGAATATTGGCCAAGTTGGTCACAAGTTGTGGGCAATCATCCTCCTTCTTCCTCCTTAGTACTGAGATTACAGGCCTGAGCTACCACACCCAGCCCTGATCTCTTAATCCTCCTGTCTCAGGCTCCCAATCACCACCATGCCCTGCTCTTTTTTGTTTTGCTTTACTTGGTTTTGGTTTCTGAAACAGGTTATCAGCTGGGCATGGTGGCATACACCTTTAATTCCAGCACTGAGGAAGGAGGCAGACGCAGACCTCTATGAGTTCAAGACCACCAAGGTTTGATTCCCAGCACCCATGTGGTGACTCACAACCTTCTAACTCCAGTTCCAGGGGATCCAACTACCTCATCTGACCTCCCTGGGCACCAGGCAAGCATGTGATATACATACATACCTGCAAGCAAAATACTCAAACACATAAAGTAAAATAAAAATAAAAATTAGAACAAAAAGAAGATAGAATTCAAGGTAATCTTAAATCACCTTGGACCACATAAGACCCTTTCTCAAAGAAGAAGGAGGTGGGGGAGGGCTTCAGTTGCAATGATTTTTGCATTGCTTGGTTTTTGTTGTTGCTATAACGAAATGCCAGGGATTGAGTAAGGTATAATAAAAAGAAGTTTATTTGCTTTATAGATCTGGATGTTAAATAGAATGGTACCAGTGTACTAGTGAGGATTTCTTAGCTGCATCACAAAATGTATACTGTCATAGTGGGAACATGTGTAAGAGGGAGAGATCACATGTTAAAACAACAAATGGGGGTTGCTGGAGAGATGACTCAGTGTTTGAGAGCACTGGCTGCTCTTCCAGAGGACTCAGGTTCAATTCCCAGCACCCACATGGTAGCTTATAACCAACCCTCTGTAACTTTAGTTCCAGGAGATCCAATACTCTCTTCTGGCCTCCAGGGGCACTGCATGAACCTGGTACACAGGAATACACTCAGAAAAACAAACACATAAAATACAAATAAGTTTTCAAAAGAAATGAGGAAGATTCAGGGTCTTTTTAAAAATATTTTTGTTATTATTTTATTATGCATTTATGTCTATTCAACCCTGATGATTGCACAGATCAGAAGAGGACTTCTGATCCCCTGGAACTAGAATTATAGGCAGTTGTGACCCCCAGGGTCCAGGTTTATTGTTTACAATAGCTCGCTCTCTGGAGCACTAGCCAGGCCCTTGAGATGTCTACATTGCCCTCTTCCAAGACTGGTGGTACCCTTAGTGACCAAATCACCTTCTATGAATCCCTGTCTCCTCCACCTCCTCAACACCACCAGAATGAGGACCAAGCCTCCAACACATGAATGTCTGAGGACACACTCAAGCCACAACATTCTTCTAGTGGTAACAATACTGATAATGCCTCCTTCTTGTTTAAGCGCTTTCCCCGCAAGAGTTTTAATATTGATTTACTTATTGTGATTTTTGCAACAAGGCTTCATGTAGCTTGGGCTGGACTTGATCTTGAACTCCTGATTCTCCTAATTCCACCTCCCAAATGCTAAGGTTGCAGACCCGTGCTACCACACCTAGAAAAACAACTTAATAGTTAATATTGTAACATATACACTGAGAGTACAGGGATCAACAAACCCAGTTTTTCCTATATGCTCGCTCAGCATATGGGACCTGGAATCAGGCCAGGTACTTGGGAGGCAGAGGCCAGCCTGATCAAGGTACAAGTTGCAGGCCAGCAAAGGCTAAGTGGTGAGTATAAATAAATAGAAAAACGGGCTTCATTATAACATCCCCCACACATACATGTCACTATCCTTTGTTTTTATCCATCCTGCTCCCCCATATGTCTTACTTGAGCGTGCCCCTTAAATTAACGGTGATTTCCCTGGGGTTGTACTCCATTCAGGTGCCTTTTAATGGTTGCATTTTCTGTTTTTATCTTCCTGACCAAGTGACCGGGTTGGCACTTACTATCTATGAGAAGTAAAAACTTAAACACAGAGTCTTTCACCGTTGCTTAACTCTTCCAGCATTGCTAGCAAACTAGCATGCCATTCAGCCCATCATGTAGATTTATTCTCTCTCTCTTTTTCATTGCACTGGTGATTTATTTACTTATCTGGTGTGTGTCGTGGTATGCGTTTGGAGGTCAGAAGACAACTTTCAGGAGTTTGTTCCCTCTACCCTGTGGGTCCTAGGGATTGAAGTCAGTTTGTCTGGCTTGGTGGCCAGGGACTTTACCCTCTGAGCCATATTATTAGCCCTGGGCTGATTCTCATATACTTCATTCAAGGACTTTGCATGTTGGCCTGAGTTCAATCCCAGAAGCCATGTTTAGGGGGCAGGTAGTGGCACGTGCATGCAACCTTGGGTCTGGGAAAGTGAAGACAAGTGGCTCCCTAGAGCTCGCTGGCCACCAACATTGCCTTCTTACCAAGTTCTAAGCTGGTGAGAGACCCTGTCTCAAAAAACAAGGTGGGAACCGGAAAGATGTCTCAGTGGCTAAGAGCACTGGCTGCTCTTCCAGAGGACCAGGGTTCGATTCCCAGCACCCACATGACAGGTCACAGCTGTTTGTAACTCCAATGCCAGGGGGCATTCACCTGTTCTGGTCTCCTCAGGCATTGCACATGCATGGTGCATAGACATAAATGTTGGCAGAACACCCAGACATATAAAACAAGTTATTTTTTAGCATAGTGTGGTGGCACATGCCTTTAGTCCCAGCACTCGAAAGGCAGAGGCAGATGAATCTCTGAGTTGAAGGCCAACAGGCTACAGAGAGAGTTCCAGGACAGCCAGGTCTAACAGAGAAACTGTAGAAAGAAAGAAAGAAAGAAAGAAAGAAAGAAAGAAAGAAAGAAAGAAAGAAAGAAAGAAAGAAAGAAAGAAAGAAAGAAAGAAAAGAAAAAAAAAAGAAAAGAAAGAAAGAAAGAAAGAAAGAAAGAGAGAGAGGAAGGGAGGGAGGAAAAGAGAAAGAAAGAGAGAAAGAGAGAGAGAGAAAGGAAGGGAGAAAGGAGAAAAAGATAGAAAGAAAAAAAACAAAAAAGTAAGTAAATAATCCTAAAAAATAATTTAAAAGAAAGAAAAGAAGGAAGGTGGGTGGCACCTAGAAAAAAGCACCTGAAGTTGATCTCTGGTCTCCATGCAAGTACACACACAAAATCACAACTCAGTGACTGTAGGGGAATCATATAGGCTCAAAGGTGTTCAGAGAGCTGCTGTGTCTTAATTACTTTCCGTTGTTGCCTAAGACACCATGACCAAGGCAACTGTCAAAAGAAATTGTTTATTGAACTTAGAGTTTCATAGGGTGAGTCCATGACTATCATGGGAGAAAGCCTGGAAGCAGACAGGCAGGCATGACACTGAAGTAGTATCTGAGAACTTACATTTGATCCGAAAAGAGGAGGCAGAGAAAGTGCTAACTGGGAAGGGTGTGGGCTGTTTGTTTGTTTCAAGGCAGGGTTTCTCTGTTGTAACTCTGGCTGTCCTGGAACTCACTCTGTAGACCAGGCTGGCCTTGAACTCACAGAGATCTTCCTGGAGTGCTGAAATTAAAGGCGTGCACCACCACTGCCCAGCTAGGGTGTGGGCTTTTTAAACTTCAAAACCCACTCCTACTGATACGCCTTCTCCAATAAGCCAGACCTCCTAATCTTTTCCAAATAATTCCACCAACTAGGAACCAAGTATTCAAGCATATGAGCCTATGACGACGTTCTCTTTCAAATCACTACACACAGCTTCTTACAAAACAGGCACAGCCTGGTTTTGTTCAGGTCTCCACTCAAATATAAATTTCTTTCAAGCAGACTTGTTGTTGTTTTGTTTTGTTTTGCTTTGCTTTGTTTTGTTTTTGACAGAGTCTCTTGTAGCTCAGGCTGGCCTCAACTTCCCTGTGTAGCTGAGGGTGACATTGAACTTCTAATGCCCCTCCCTCAACCCCTACAGTATAGTCACTGAAGGAATGTACTGCAATACCCAGTTTATTAAGTGCTAGGAACTGTGCACATGGTTTCCTGAATGTATGGTAAGCATTATAGCAATGGACAGGCATCCTCAGACCCCAGGTAATCTTAGAGTTGGGAACCAGAAACATTCCCTGTTGTGGAAGTTTGCTTTTAGTTGTGTATAAAATAATTAATTACTTTTTGCACTGTTGGGAAAAGGGCAGCCTAGCCATGGAATTTTGTATTATCTGCAGATGTTGGGTTTCTGTTGGGGATATTTGATTGCTTATGATCTGCACCTGAGGAGTTCTGAATCAATAAAAACACCTGAGCTCAGATGCTCGGGGTTCCACTGTCTGTTGAGAGTGGCGCTGGCCATGATGGTGATTCCCTTTACTGAGGTCTGGCAGGCTTTGCATCCATGAAAAATGCCTCCATGTTTTCTTGCTGAGCCACCACAGCAGCCTAATAGCTACAATTCCCAGGTGCAGAGATGTATTCTTCAAAGTCCAGATTAATTAACCCAATCATGGGCTTCATGTGACGGCAAGTATATTTTCAGCCTGGCTTTTGGCCAGGCGGTTCCTAAGACATCATCATCTGTGCAGGCTCTTGGATCTTTGGGGAATTTGGATTTGGGGAATGTTGGTTGATCATTTGAGTTACTAATGCTTCCAGTCAGTTCTGGCCTGTTCTACAACTTCTGCTGTTATCGTGGCATCAGTGGTAAAGTCAGATGTTGCTCTCGAAGCCTGCCTCGTGTCCAAATTCCCTTTGACCAAGTTATGACAATTAGCTGATGAATCCAGATAAACTTGTGCCTATGGATGTCTGTTCAAATACTTGCCATGCAAAGGGAGTAATTTCTGTTGCTTTTTTTTTTTCTTCCTTTACTGGAGGTTAAATATAACACTTCCTGCATGTAAAGTGAGCTTTGCTCTTTGTTTTCTTTTTCTTTTTTAAAATTACACGTGTGTGTATGTGTGTGTGTGTGCGTGTGTGTGTGAAATAATGAGCGTAATGCTTGTTGCTATGGTGCATGCCTTTAATGCAATGGTGCAGTACTTGGGAAGAGAGACAGATGGATCTTTATGAGTTCAAGGCTAACTTGGTCTACATAGTGAGTTCCAAGCAAGTGAAGGCTACACAGTGGGGGGACAACATGTATAAAAGCTGAGGACTGAGAAGTAAAGGAAAATTAACTGAATATTAGTATCAGTACTGTGTAAAAATATTCCTGCCCAGTCTGTAATGAAAGCAAGGGGCTGCAGGTGCAGCTCAGTGGTAGAACACTTGCCCAGGATTAACAAGGTTGTGATTCAATCCCAGAACAGATAAAGTATGAGTCACCTTAACCATCTAAGATATGCCACCCTGTTAATTTCGACACTTAACTGGTAATACGGGTTCATTATATTTAATTTTTTAGTTTATTTTTTCTAATCTTATTTTATGTGTATGAGTGTTTTGCCTGCATGCATGTCTGTGGGTATGCTTGGTTCCAGAAAAAGGCTTCAAATCCCCTGGAACTGGAACTACAGACATTTGTAAGCTGCCACGTGGGTGCTGGAAAATCAAACCCAAATCCTCTGGCAGAGCAGCCAGGGCTCTAACAGTGGAGGCACCTCTCCAGTCCCTGCCCTAGGCTTGCAAAGTAGCTCACAACAGGACGGATGTTTGAATCCACACTTGCCCGGTCCCTTCATTTGAGTTTTAGCCACGTCACCAGGCAGTCTGGCAGAGAGGAGAGAGCTAGCTCCCCAGTGATGATAGAAACTGCTCCAGCAGCCACCAATAGCAATGACTATGAGCCACACCAGCAGAGAGGTGGAGGCGTAGAACAGCTCAGGAGTCGGGAAAGAAGGCCCTAGGCACTGTGGCACCTGTAGGATTCTGTACCCATGACGGAGGGAGATGGGGTGACCTCTGGTGGCCTAAGAAAAGCTACACTCCTGTGCCTTGCGATCCCGTGTCCTGCTGAGTGCTGGGGAGTGAGCTTCTGCTCTGTCATGAAGTCTTGGTATTATCATAGACAATAGGAAGGGAATATGGAGGACACCTGAGCTGCTACCAGGTAGCACTAATAGCATTTTTTCTTTTGCCTTCTCTCTTTCATTTCTCATTTACTAACTCTCTATTTATCCCTCCTTAAAGGTATGGCTCCATGGTGGAGTCTTTGCCTCACAAGAAATCCTGAGCTTGGACCACTGGGACCCTTGCCACCAAGCCTGGTGACCTAAATTCCATCCCCGAGAACCACATGGTGGAAGGGAAAGCACAGACTACTGCAAAGTGGCCTCTGACCTCCACACACCTGCTGTGATATGCACATGCCCACTGACAAACTTTATATAAACAAATGTAAAAAATAATTAATTAAATTTAATGAATCTTTTTAAACTGTATTTCTATCAAGTTATTCTTCGGTTGACAGTTTTTGTTTAATGTTGCTACTTATTTTCTTTTTATTAGTGAGCGTGTGCATGTATGTTATGTGTGTGTATGATGCACCTGTGTGAGCACTGATGCATATACACGCCACAGTTCTGTGCAGAAGTCGGAGCACAAATTTTAGGAGTTGATTCTTTCCTTCCTCCATGGGTTCCAGGAATCAGATCCAAATCATCAGGCTTGTATAACAAACAGTTTTACTCCCTGAGCCATCTTCCATATTAATAAGATGTTTTGTTTGTTTGTTTGTTTGTTTGTTTTGAGACAAGGTTTCTCTGTTGTCACTGACTGTCCTGGAACTCACAGAGATCCACCTGCCTCTGTCTCCCAAGCACTGGGATCAAAGGTGTGTGCCACCACTGCCCGGCTTTTATGAGATGTTTTAATGTATGGGGCTGTCATTTGTTTAGTGTATAGCTATTAAAAGTTCTTAAGTTGTGCCTTTTATTATTATATCATTAGTCAATTTAGTCTTTGTACTTTAAGCTCCTCTTCAAATCAGTGTTACTTCTCTGACTCTCCCTGCGTTTGCATTGCCAGGTAGCTCTTGCTTATACCTTTATTTAACTTAAAAAATTTTAGATTTTTATGTGAATGGGTATTTTTCACGTGCAATATCTGTACACCATAGGCATGCCTGATGCCCACCAAGGCCAGAAGAGGATATCAGATCTCCAGAGATTGGAGTTATAGACAGTTGTGAGCTGCCATCTAGGTGGTAGGAATCAAACCCAGATCCTCTGGAGAAGTAGCCAGTATTAACTGCTGAGCCAGTTCTCCATCCCTTAACTTAATATACAGTCTTCTATGTAGCCCAGTCTAGCCTTGCACTCATAATCTTCCTGCCTCAGTCTCCCTTGTATTGAGATTTCAGGTTGGCTCCACCATAAGTGGCTCCAAACTTCCCCCTCCATCCGCTCTACCTCTCTAGCTCTGTGGTAATAGAGATTGAACCCAGAGCCTGGACCCTGCTAGGCCTTTACTCTACCACTGGTTCTGTGTCCCAAGCCCACTTTTGTCATTTTTTGTCTGTCTGTCTGTTTGTTTGTTTTAGATAGGGTTTGATAAGTTGTCACAGCTGGTCTTGAGCTTCCTCTTTGGTCTAGGCGGGCCATGAACTTGTAATACACCTGCCTCAGTCTTGTAGCTTGGATCACATCACATGGTGTGGCTATCACTGTATTTCAAGTGTTTTCCTTATATACAGTGTATAGTTGTCCTGGTTCTAAACTCAAACTGACAGTTTCTTTCAATGGGATAATTCCATTTATTTACAATGAATGAAACCAAATATGGTGCCTCATACCTGAGATTCCAACCCACAGGCAGAGACGGGATTGCTTCGCAAATTTGAGACTAACCTGGCTATATTACACAGCAAGACCTTGTCTCAAAATTAATAATAAGAAGAAGAACTTGAAAACACATTATTTCTGCTAAGTTAAACTATGTTTATTATTTATTTTACCTTGCTAATGTTACTTTAGTCTTTCCCCTGCTTGTGTGTAGACCAAATTTTATGCCTTCATGCTTTTTCTTGATAAAAATATTTTGGTGTCACACACCTTTAATCCCAGCACTCAGGAGGCAGAGGCAGGTGGATCTCTGTGAGTTCAAGGGTAGCTTGATCTAAAGAGTGAGCTCCAGGACAGCCAGAGTTACAACAGAGAAACCCTGTCTGGAAAAAAAAAACAAAAGAAAAAAATTTTTTAAAGAAAATATAAAAGAAGGCTAGTGAGATATCTCAGTGGGTGAAGGCACCTGCCACCAAGCCTGACAAGACAACACCTGGGACCTATGCAGAAGGAGAGAAATGACTTCCACAAGTTGTCCTCTGACCACACATGCACTGTGGCTGATACGTACACACACACACACACACACACACACGCATGCACCTACATATACAAACTTTCTCATGAAATATCTCTGAGAAAATTAAAAAAAAAACTAGCAGTAATATGTAAACACTGCCATCCCTCACCTCCACACTGAGCTTTCGCCAAGATCTGTTGATTTCACCAACTTATCTTTGCTCAGTATCTACAGCTGCTTTCCTCCATAGCTTGCAGGTCATTACCTATTTCAGTTGAATGGGAGGGACTCCAGTGGTAGACGTGTAAGATTTGGTTTTGTTTTTTTGAAAGAAAGTCTTATAGTCCAGGGTGGCCACATAGCAGAGGGTAGCCTTGATCTTCCTGTCCCCACCTCCCAAGTGGTGGAATTACAAGCACCTCACCTGGCTTCAATACCGCCCTTTATTTTTTTTAAATCTCTTTCATGTATTTCTCATCTCTTCCAACCTGTTCTCCGTACCATAACCAGGAATCTTTCAAACATAAATCTAACCAAAATCTTCTAGTTTGTATCTCTCTGAATTCACTCATGCTCTGTACCACAGCCGCTTGAGACTTCTTTGGTTCCTCCAACATTTTGGTTTGGATTCCTCCTGTCATAGCCTTTTCTATATGCTGTTTCTTCTTGGACGGGCACCTTCTTGTAGCATACTTACCTGATACTCATTTTCAGCTCTTAACTCAAATTCTGTTTCTTCAGTTTTCATTGACTCCAGAACAGGTTAAGACTCCCAGCTGTATGCTCGTCTCACATCCTGTCCTTTGCCTTCCACTTGCCGCAGAGTGTAATTAAACATTTGTTGTTGTGACTGTTTTATTAGTACCTGCCCTCTCTAGCAGACTAGAAGCCCTTGGAGGGCAGGAAGCAAGCCTCTTTTCATACCAAAGTATCTGCAACCACAAAAGCTTGATGTTATAATGCCTTAAACATGGAGATGCTCAATTATGTGTGTGGGGTGCATGCATGTACAAGCCTAGTCAAGTGTCTGTATAAATTACAACAAAGAACACCTGGAGTGTGGTGACCTCATAAGGACTGAGTCTCCATCCTGTCCTGGCAGCCCATCTGCCTCCCTCAAAGGCATCGCTCTGGTTGGGCTGCTGTCATCTGCAACATCTAATAGGATATACCACCTACTTGTTTGGTTTCTGAATCATCTGAAACCACCCTCATTCAGCAATGTGGCCTATCAACTTTGAGAGATAGAATAATAATTGCCATTTATTCATTTGACTAATATTTATTCTGTGTCTATTCCCGGCTGCATATACAAACACTGCGTGGATAATGGGGACACAGAGATGAATAAGGCTTCCTTGTTATTCTCAAGGAACGTGTGGTTCTGAAGCACAGTCAGGCATATATGCAAATTATAGCTTCCTCTTTTAAAACACTAATATTCCAAAGCACGCTCAGTGTTTTAAAGGATCACAGAATCACAGAATGACTATCAAAGCACTTAGCAAACCCCTAGCTAAAGAGGTGTGTTTACAGTGACTACCCAAGGGACATACTTTTCAAATCATCTGATCTCTCACTTTGGATCTGTTTATATCACAAGAAAACAATTTACTTGGAGCTTTTAAACAGACCCCTTAAAAAATAACCATCACTAAGTGGCTTTTCATGTCCTTGGCTTTTACTGAGCGTAAGAAGCAGCCATACGAGTTGTCTCGAAGGCTTTATTATATCACTCACTGTTTCCTAATGACGGCACAAGATTCTACCTTTGAATTAAGTGATACACAGAACACAATGACGGTCTGTCTGTGTCTTCTGAACTGCTTCCTTTCAGACAGCAACATCGATTCAGCATAACTATGGTTTCATTTTTCCTTGGTATCCAAGAAGCTCAAAACTAAATTTTAAATTCAGTTACAGTCATTTAATGCCAAGAAAAAATTGTATTCTTTTTCTTTAGTTGTAATGTTTCATTTCTAGATTTTAGTTTAAACCACCTTTACATCTATATAGACAACAAATGTGTAAAATAAACTTAACAGGGGCAGGAGACATAGCTTTGGGTAGTGTGCCTAGCAAGATGAAACCCCTAAATGGGAAAAAAAGAAAAAAGAAAAACAAACAAACAAAAACAGCAATTTGGTATGCTGGGTTATCTTAGAATTGTTTCTTATATGTTACAAAAATAAATGCAAAAATACACGACCTATGTTATAATCTTTAAAGAATTTGTAGAAATGGAAGAGAATTCAGAGAAAAGCAACCAAACAAGGACTTTAAATAAAGAAGCGAGGAATGGAGGTAGTATTCTTCTATTCTCTAACCCAAGTGTTGAGGTGCATTGACAGTCATCTTGGCTATTAGAAATGAATATCTCAGGGCGGTGGTAGGGCACGCCTGCCTTTAATCCCAACACTCGGGAGGCAGAGGCTGATGGAGCTGTGTAAGTTCCTGGCCAGCCTGGTCTACAGAGTGAGCTGTACGACAGCTAGGGCTACACAGAGAAACCCTGTCTCAAAAAGAAGGAAACAAGTACCTTAAGTTTGGACTGTTTTGGAAAATAGATTACAGAGATATATTGAAGCCAGATTTCAAGAATCACGGCCATTAATATATGAATACTTAGAGAAAGGCTTTGAATTGGGGGGGAGGGGGTCAGATCGTTCTGTTGATGTTTGGAAGCATTGGAGCTGATCCTCCGCAAAAATAGCAACCACAGTTTCTAAAAGCAGAACCTCTCTGTGTTCTATTCATTTTGCAGACTATCAAAAGCATTTCCCAGCCAACAGTGCGGCAGAGAATCTAGATGGACTAGAGGAAGAACCTGCCTAAGTTGCCAAGTCAGATGAGGAAGCAGACTGCCAAATCAGCTATCAGAGGAAGTTCCTAACACTCTGATATTCTTGCTTAGACGGTTTAAGACAGTGAATTTTCTGGTAGATTTTTTTTTTAATCCTTTTTGCGTAACACATCCATTTAGTGAGCTGATTAATGGACAGGTCATCTAGCCCCAAAATATATTCACTTGTAATACACCTTTTCCAATTTTGCCCATGATTACACAGGGTTCGTGGATTAAATAAAACATATCCTCAGATAACCCGGCTATGTTTGTGAAGATTTCCTGGGACTCAGCGAAAGCCCTCGATAACCCTTTAGAATCACTTCTTTTATCGGGAACAGGGGTTGCCCAAAAGGAGGTCACGCGGTCACCGGGAACCCCGGAGCTCCCTAGGTCTCTCCCATCCCCACCCCACCCCCAGACCCCTGCCGCGCAGGTGCGAAGGACCTCTGAGGCCACCGCGATAGAGCGGGTGCTGGGGGGCCCTGGGAGGGGCGGGGGCGGGGGCCTTCCCAGTGTTGCTAGGCGACCACGCTCTCCGCCCAGACCGGTCCAATTCCTCCGCGGGGGGCGCCCCGGGCCAAGCCCAGGCCTGCGGACCTCCTGGAGCGGCCCTCTTCCGGCTCACCCCCCCTCCGCCGGGCGGTGGCGCACGCCCGTGACGTCACAGGAGGCGGGGCCAGCGCGGCTGCCGGGTGCCGGAGGCGCCATTGGAGCCGGCTTGGCTTGGGAGCCGTAGCTGAGGAGTTGGATCCCGTGCCGCCGTTGCTGCCGCATCTGTATCTGGTCTCTGACCTGTCCGCGGAATGGCGTGCGGGGCGACGCTGAAGCGGCCCATGGAGTTCGAGGCGGCGCTGCTGAGCCCCGGTTCCCCGAAGCGGCGACGCTGCGCCCCTCTGCCCGGCCCCACTCCGGGCCTCAGGCCCCCGGACTCCGAGCCGCCGCCGTTTCAGATGCAGACGCCGCCGGCGAGTCTCCAGCAGCCCGCCCCGCCCGGCAGCGAGCGTCGCCTTCCAACTCCGGGTAACCTGCGCTGCTGCTGCGGACTTGGCAGGAAGCCAGGCCGGGGCGTGGGGGGGTGGGGAGGGTGCGGGGGTCGCAGACCTAGGGAAATCACCCTAGCACCTCATATCGGCCTTGGGAGAAAAAGGAACTGGGGTGCTGCTGGGGCTGGTTGCTTCCGGGGACAAGAGACATCCGGGAAGGGCAGTGGCCCCACAGTGTCGGTTTTCGGCTTTCCTGGAGCTGGAGAGCCAGGAGGGTTGGGCACCAAGATGAGGTGTGATACCCCTACCCCTGGCCACCGAAGGCCCGTGGTGTCCCCTGAAGCCCCTCCTGCCTCCGCTTAAGAAACCTCCCAGCAGATCCAGTGGGCCATGGAAAATTGGATTCTGCTCACGAACCCAGCTCGAGTGGGGTGGGAGACCGATGAGAGGGGAAAGGGCGTGAGTGTGTGTGGCGCCGCTCTGTGCAGGAGCTCGTAGGGAGACTTGATTTCTAGAAGTCTTTAGGGACCAGAAGCCACCCCAAGCAATCATGGAATACGATTTCAACCCGACTGTTTTCTTAGAAGGACTGGGCATGTTTTATTGTATGGCTATTGTCCTGTTTGACGTACGGCTTGAAGTGGGTAGTTGGTTGGCTGGTATTTGAGAATGCTTTGGTACACAGAGGTTCTGTACCAGGATTTCATATATCTAATACAGTGACTCGACTTGAGTAAGGCACTTCATTTTGGCCAAGGCAAAAGGAAGGACTCATGTGACAGTAAAGATACCTATCGTGTTGCAGTAGGAGGAGGGAAAGTGCTCCAGCATTAATATTCAGCAATTTTTAAAGGGATCCCAGAAGTGAGCCCTCAAAAGTAGATTTGGGCAAGTAGTTTCTTTGTATTTTTTGTTCTTATTCCTCAGCCGTTAGCAAAACCTGTGATCCCTTTAAATCAATCTTCCCCTCGCCTCTTTCAGTCGCTAGTGCCTTTAGTTTTCATTTCCTCCTCCCTCTTCTTATCCACTCAAGGATATTGCTGCCACCAGCAGACCTCGTTCAAGCTTTATCTCCTTACTTGGGTTCACTTCTTAATCCTAGAATTTAAAGGAATACCATACATTTTCCTTAAACCATGTCCCTGCCCTTTCCCCTAAGCTACCACTTGGCTGTGTCTTTTCCCTTGAGTTTGCTAATCTCAATAGTCTTTTCCTTTGCTGATTTGTGACAGTATCTCACTCTCCCGAATGGCCCAGAACCCACAATGGGGCCCAGGGCTGTCTTGAATTCAGCAGTCCTTCAGTCCCAGCCTCACAAATGCTGGAATTACAGACTTGTTACCCATCGTGGCTGATTCCAGTAGTCATTTCTAAATAGACTCTTACATTCATTACCCAGTCTGACCCATAATGGAATCTTTTCAATTTAAATTCCCTGATGACTTAATGTTATATATAGCTTTACACACAGAATGACTTAACACTTGGAAGGGTTTTTTATTTTTTTAAATGAAGGGCCCCAAAAGCAGGGAGGCAGGGAGGGCTGAGACAGGAATTTTGCTTGAACCTAGAATTCCCATACCAGCCAGGGCAGCATCCGAAGACTCCATTTCAGAAAGGCTGAGGCATAGATGTCTGTTTACTTAAAAGTTTTATTTCTTCATCACTTAACTTTTTACCCCATTTGTGTTGTGGTTCAGATGACCTCTGTTCTTTAATGATCATTGTTAAATGCATTTGGAAGACTGAATATGGCGGAGTTCTATAATGAGGCCCCTTTGTTCTGATGCTGGGTTTGGAACCTCAGTCATGCTCTGGGGATACTAAATGCCCAAAACTCCATTATGTTTTTTAACTTTCTAACTTATTAAATACACCCCAACCCCAAGTTTCTTAATGCTTGTGGGATTTTGGTTCCGTTAGTCATGAAAGAAACATGAAGCATTAATACATTATATAATGCTTTAGCTTAAGTAAAATGTCTTCTGGATTCAAGGGTAAAATAGAAGAGATGTCAGTTGCTCTACAAATAGAATAAGCAGGTTTGGCACTCCATACTGTAACCTCAGCACTTGAGAAGCTAAAGCAGGATTGCTACTGGGGCCAGCCTATTCTATATAATGAGTTCCAGTCTACTCAGGGCTTATCCAGACCTGTCTCACAAACACACACACACACACACACACACACACACAATGATGTTACCTAAGGGAAAAATTAATTTAACAATCTGACTTTATTTTCCTTCTCTTCCTCCTCCCTTTTTTGGGGGGTAGGGTGGGGGTGGGGATTCATGTAGCCCCAGCGTTTGGATTAATAACTAAGGATGACCTTGAACTCTGACCCTCCTGAGCCTCTGGGCTTCAGGCATATGTTACCTGATTTTGAGTCCATCTTTATTTGAATAGCATCTCACTTGTTATTGCTATATAGACAAGGATGGATTTGAACTCCTGTTTTTGCTATCTCTACCTCCTCTGTACCCAGTGGGATTACAGACTCCTACCAGGTCTGCGTTAGTGCTTGGGAGTTGGGGGAGGGGGGGTGAGACAAAGTTTCTTTAGATAGCCCTAGTTGGCCTGGAACTCACAAAGCTCTACCTGCCTCTGCCTCCCAGGTGCTGGGATTCCAGGTGTGCTCCACCACACTCCACACAGAGTCTTAAAGGCATTCACTTGTGACTCATAGTAGCCCAGAAAAACTGAAGAATTTTAAGGGGGAATTTAGCCTGATAAATAACCTGGAAGCTAAAGGCTAAATAATAATAAGAAACAGGGATTAAAAACATCAAACTTGCTGGGTGGTGGTACACACCTTTAATCCCAGCACTCAGGAGGCAGATGGATCTCTGAGTTTGAGCCCAGCCTGGTCTATAGAGTGAGTTCCAGGACAGGCAGAGTTAAAACAGAGAAACCCTGTCTTGGGGAGAAAAAAAAAGTTATAAAGAAATTTGCATTTTACAAAATAAATTATTTCCTGTTTTAGGTGGTCTTCAGAAGAAAATTGCACCTTCTTTCCTCCTGTGTAGAGGGTAGTTAGAATCTCAGATTTGGTGGTGGATCTTACTAGCCTTGGAGTTGTGTGTTTCGTTTCCATTGTTCACTGTGCTGTGCAGGAGGCAGTTGGAGTTCATCAGAGCCCTTCTGCCCTCATGCTTGTCCTTTCTTGTTTCATAGCAGTTGTTTACCTCCTTGTATTGAATGAATCTGGCAGGCATGTGCTTGAAGAGTAGAACTTAAAAGAAAAGAAGCCTCCCTATGTTCAAGGATCTAGAGCCTGAATTTCATGGTCTTATTAAAGGAAAACATTACTGTGTTTGTTCTAGCATTTGGGCAAAGTTAGTTTACCTACATGTGCAACTACTGGACCATCGCATCACTCCCGCCATTATTGATTCCGTGATTCTGATTCTCATTATCTGTTCAGATGGGCATTTTACATTTATGTTGAATAACTAGGCTTAAGGATTCAGAATGACCTCCCAAGATTGCTCATAGCGAACAAAGTGACATCATCATCACCTTCCACCCCTGATGAATATGGTTAAATTATACACTGGAACAATTTGAGTTGGGGAATATAATTCCTGGTCTTTAGATAGGTCTGTGTAGCACTGGCTGACCTGGAACTTGTTATATAGTCCAGGATGGCCTCGAACTTCAGTGATCCTCCTACCCACATCTCTGTCCCCCTGTATTGGAATCACAGGCATTCATCACCATGAATGCAGTCTCTGCTTTTGTTATTGGGGGCCTTTATATTATGTGGAGGAGTACAGTATTAGCCACTGTATGTAAAAACTTGAAACCCACATCCTTCTATACTCTTTTGTCCCCATGAATATAGTTTTATAGTTGCTAATTGGTGTTTCCTGGATGTTTGCGAATTTAGTTTGTGATAACTTTGACTCAGAATAATCATTTGAGTCCTAACAAACATTGTCTGTTGTAATATCACCTTTCTTTATTTTTCCAGTGCTGGAATGGAATGTAGACTGCATGTGAAGCAATGCTCTACCACTGAGCTGTATCTACAGCCCTCATTTTACTTTTTAAGATAGTCTTGCTAGCCAGGCAGTGGTGATGCAATGCCTTTGGTCCCAGCACTCGGGAGGCAGAGGATCTCTGAGTTCCGAGGCCAGCCTGGTCTGCAGAGTGAGTTCAGGACATCCAGAGTTAAAACGGAGAAACCCTGTCTGAGAAAAAAAAGTTCCTGAGGGGCTTAGGTTGACCTTCAGTTTACTCTGTATTCTCTAGTGTAGCCTTGAATTTGGAATCCTCTTGCCTTGGCCTCCAGAGAAAGCTGGGAGTACAGGTTAGCATCACCAGGCCCAGCTCAGTTGTGTTCTTGGTTTTGAGACCATACCTGGCTTCAGAACATGTTTGTTTTGTTTTGAGACAGGCTCTCCTCAGCCCAGGCTGTATTGGAACTCACTACATAACCCTAGGCTGACCTTGACCTAGCAGTGCTCCTTCTGTTTCTATTTCCCAATCACTGAGATTACAGGTGTGGGCTACCAAACCCAGCTTGTTTTTTGAGACAGTGGCCCAGGCTGTTCTCAAACTGTGTAATCGAGGATGATTTTGAGTTCCTGATTCTCCTGCCTCTCACCTTCCGGCATGGGATTACATGAGATAACAGGCATGGGCTTGCCACCACACCCAGCTCACAAATTTTTTTTTAAAAACTGCGTGTGCTTGTCTGTGTGGATATGTGCATGTGAGTACAGGTGCCGGCAGAGGGGTTGGGTCCTCCGGAACTGGAGTTGCAGGCGGTTGTGAACTGCCTAGTGTGGGTGCTGGGAACCAAACTCAAGACCTGGGAAAAAACAGTTAAGTGTTCTTAACCTCAAAGCCATCTCTCTGACCCTCTCAGAAACACTTTTAATGCACCTTGATAATCAGTCCCAAACACTAACCCTCAGCTCTTCTCCTGTGTGTGTCCAGGCTGTTGCACATAATGGTTTTTGCTATCGAGCATCTTCTGCAAAGATCTTAAATCTCATGGAAGAAAAACTTAATTGTTAAAAAACTTTAAGTGATAAGAGACTCACCCATAATACTGTGTTTTGTGGAAATGTAAAACTTAACTGACCTAAAGCAGAGGGATTGCTGTGAGTGTAAGGCTAATGTGGACTGCAGTGTGAAACTATTTCTCAAAGATCCAGACTTGGTGACCACACCTTTGATCCCAGTGCTTGGGAAATAGAGAAGATCACCAGGAGTCATCTGTGGTCATCTCAGCTGTATAGCAAGACCTAGGCCAGCCTAGGCTACTGGAGACTGTCTCCAAAAACAAAACAAATTAAAAAACAGCATGGCTCCTTTTACTTTCAATTTTACTGGCTAATCCAGCAAAATGCAGATCTGGCTTGCTTGCTTACCACAGGAAAAAGTAAAGGAAACTGGATGAGAGGCTTAATCAAAATAGCTATTATTGTAGGAATTAAACTTTTTTGAGGTTTGTTTATTTTTATTTTATGTATATGAGTGCTTGCCTGCATATATGTCTGTGCACCACTTGCATGCCTGGTGTTATAGAGGCCAGAAGAGGACTCAGATCCCCTGTGAGCACCCATATGGTGGACTACTGGGAATCAAATTCAGGTCCTCTAGAAGAACAGCTGACTACATAACCATCTCTCTAGCCCCTTTTCTAGGCATTTAAACAGTTTTTAAATTTATTATGGCTAGCACACATCTTTAATCTCAGCACTCAGGAGGCAGAGACAGATAGATCTCTGAGTTTGAGGCCAGCCTGGTCTATAGAGTGAGTTCCAGAACAAGCCAGAGTTACACAGGGAAGCCCTGTCTCAAAAAAAACCCAAAAGGGAAAAAAAAATTGTGTGTGTGTGTGTGTGTGTGTTGTGTGTGTAGGTCAGAGAAGGACCTGGTTCTCTCCAGCTTTATGTCAGGGAACTGAACTCAGGCCACCTGGCTTCCACAGCAAACACCTTTACACACTAGCCATTTCACTGACTCCATAGTCAAAATAAGAACACCATGTCTTGAGCTGTCGGAGTGGTTCGTACACTATAAGCATCTACCTGTTAATAACATAGGGATAGGGAAGAGATTATGACCTGTATGATACAGGGAATATTTAGTCAGAATATCTTCTTTGGGCTGGGGATGTATCTCATTGGTAGAGTGCTTGCCTAGCATTGAAAAGACTCTGGGTTTGAACCCAGCATCTTACATGGATAAGTAGAATAAAATAAGGCCTTTCTTGCCTGTCAAGAAAGTTTGGGAGTGGGAAGCTTGAAGAAATGACCATAAAATGAATGCTTAAGTTCATTTTCTTTTTTTATTAGAGCAAATTTTTCAGAACATAAAGCAAGAATATAGTCGTTATCAGAGGTGGAGACATTTAGAAGTTGTTCTCAGTCAAAGTGAAGCCTGTACTTCAGAAAGCCAGCCCCCATCCTCGGCACTCACAGCACCAAGTTCTCCAGGTAAGCATGCTTGCGCACTGAAAATCTGTTTTCAGAGTTTGTGAGCTGGGTTTAGTGGTGCACACCTGTATTCCCAGCCAAGGCCAGGATTGTGCATTTGAGACCTATTTGTGATACAGAGCAAGAGCCTGTCTTGAACCGGTTGCTTCTCTTTAGCGGCAGTAGTGTGTCCTTTAGCCGCTGTGGTGTATTACTTTTCTCATTACTGTGACAGTGTCCCTGACAGGAGCAATGTAAGGCAAGAAGGGTTTATTGTGACTCATGGTTTCAGATGGTATTGCCGTTCATGGCAGCAGAGGCATAGTGAAGTGGCTCAGTTGGTGCAGTGAGCTTTCGCTTCCTCTTTCTGTGGTGCAGACCAGGAAATGAGGGTGACAAGGGACCGGTGCAGATATAAACTTCAAAGGCCTGCCCCAGTGACCTGTTTGCACCTGCCAGGCCCTGTCTTGTAAAGACCACAGGCTTCAAAATAATGCTATAAGCTAGGAAACAAGCACTTAAAACATAGGGCTGTGGGGGTTGTTCTAGATTCAAACCCATAACATGAAGCTAAGTTGTTTTCTTTTTTAAACTTACTAATTTAGTTTTTTTTTTTTAAAAAAATGCTTGCTTTGAAGTTTTGTTTTTGGTTTGGGCAAGTTTTTTAAGATACGGTCTCACCACATAGCCCTGGCTGGCCTGGAACTCTGAGAGACCTTTTACCTTTGACTCCTGTGTGCTGGAATTAAAGTCATGTACCATCATGCCTGGTCCCTTGTTTTGTTGTTGAGACAAGGTTTCAGTATAGTCCTGGTTGTCTTGGAACTCGCTGGAACTCGATTTGTAGACCACGCTGGCCTTGGGACTCGCAAAGATCCTCCCGCCTCTGCCTTCTGAGTCCTGGGATTGAAGATGTGTGCCACTGTCATCCAGCCTTTTTTTTATGTTTTTTAATTTGGGGGCAAAAATCTTAATAAGTTGCAAAAATTTGGCAAATTTGTGTTCCTCTTACTTCATCCCCCATAGCATCTGGGATCATAGTGAACCAACATGGAAATAAATATAAACTAAATATGTAAGTGTAAATATATATATTGAATTTATTTTTTGTATTTGTTGGGAGACAGATTTACTCATACCATGGCGTTCATGTTGCAGTCAGAGGACAGTGTGTCCGAGTCGGTTCTCCTTTAACTTCTAGGTTCACTAAACTCATGTCGTCAGGCTTGGTGGCCAGTGCCTTTACCTACTGAACCATCTCACTGGCCTGGTAATATAATTTTAAAGTAGTAGAAAATGTTAACAGAGAAATTATTACAAATGATGAGTGGCCAGATGTTTAAGTCATGTTTCATTTGTAAAGAAAAAAATTACTGTGTTTAGTTTAAGAGAAGAAGATGGTTAAGTAGCTTAAATACTGACTGCAGTGAAGAAGCAGATTCTAGATTGACGTCTGAACATCTCAGGCCTGGGCTACAGCTTGACCTTATGCCGATTTAAAAGGCTGCTGCTTCACAGAACATCAGCAGGCAGGAAGTGCTGTGGAATCTGTTTGCTTTAATTGGCAGCTCCTGAATCAGACTGTTGCTTGCTTCTTGTGGCCACTATGTCCAAAGTAGAAGCTTGATTTTTTTTTTTCCTTAATACTCTTGAGTGATATTGATTGATAAACCCATTCACAGCTGACATCTTAGTTCCCAAGAAACTGAAAATTACAGTTTTGCTTTTCACAGTTTCTGCTTGTAAAATGACAAGAAAAACTGAGAAAGAGGCATTTAGGTAAGAGATTCCACAACTAAGTATCAGACAGTGACCTTGAGCCTAATTGCTGATCCTTTTGCCTCCGCCTTGAAAGTGGGTTTATAGGAGTGATGTCACAAGGAGAATGAGTTAGTAAAGGTGTAAAGGTGTAATGGCTGGCGGGAATGTGGCTCAGTTGGTAGAGTGGTAGCATAGCATACATGATGAAGTCCTGGGGGGGATCCCCAGCATCGAATAAACCAACACTGTAATCCCAGTATTTGGGCAGGTAGAGGCAGGGGGATCAGAAACTAAAGGTTATTTGGGGTACTAACAAGGCCAGCCTGTGCTTCTTGAGACCATTCCCAAAAAGGGAGTGGTAAAGAGTTAATGTCAGTGACTTAATTGTTTTATATTGTTGAGCAAGTCATATGATCCTGAGTCTCACACTCCCTGTATCTTACATCATTTGTGGATCTTAAAATAAAAGATGCCCAGGCCCTGCCCTGCTACAGAATTAAGTTTTCAGAAAGTTCTGATTTTGCTGTTCATTTTACAGTCAGACATGTCCAAGTGATGTGCATGGGGCCACATGTGCCCCAGGGTAGCTGTGAATGAAGTCCAATACAAAATCATGAACTTAAAAGAGGCAGGGTATGGTGGTGAACCCTTTTACTCCCAACGGTCAGAGGCAGAGACAGGTAGACTTCTGTGAGTTTAAGGCCAGCCTGGTTGACATGGCAAGTTCCAGACCAGCCAAGGCTACATGATACCTTGTCTAAAAAAAAAAAAAAAACAACTTGAAAAAGAATTTTGTAAAACCTTTCTTTGTACCTCAATTGCATAGCTCTCAGGCATGAACTTTGTAGATTACAATGTTATATGTCCCAGTGTGAGAGGGTTGGACACATCAGAGTGATTTCTAAAACCCTTATGTTCTAAATGTACTTTTCCTAATCTAAACTGGAGATGTCAGCTTTTAAGTTTTTGGTTCTGATCCTTTATGGGTCAAGTATGAGCCCAGATTGTTGGGACATCAGGACTGTTCTGTACACAGATCAGCTAACACCCCAGCACATATTCTATGTCCCCTGCTTCTCAGTTTACCTTTAGCTTTGCTTATAGAACACAGACCAGGGAGATACCTTAGTCTATAACAGTGGTTCTCAACCTTCTTAATGCTGCAACCTTTTAATACAACTCTCATGTTGTGGTGACCCCAACCATAAAATTGTTTCTATTGCTACTTCATAACTGTAATTTTGCTGCTGTTATGGTTGTAATATAAATATCTGATATGCAGATGGTCTTGGTGATCCCTGTGAAAGGGTTGTTTGACCTCCAAAAGGGTCATGACCCACAGGTTGAGAACTGCTGATCTATAAAGTTTATGTAGGAGGACCTGATTTTAATTCCCCAGAACCCACATTTAAAAAGTCAGGTATAGCAACACACATTTGTAATCCCAGTTCTTAGGTGGAGGTGGGTGCCAGCCAGGCTAACCTATTTGAAGTTTTTCTGTATCTTGAATAGTACTTATATGAAGGTTGTTAATTCTGAACCACAGAACTCTATATGTGTTGTGTAAAGGTTTTTCTTTAAGGGGATAGGAAATACTAGGACTTAGGTCGAGCCTTGTGCTAGGCAAGTTCTCTACCACTGAGTTACACCTATCTTTTATTTTCATTTGGAGACAGGTCTTGTTAAGTTTCCCATGTGTGCTTCAAACTCCTGTTCTTTTTGCCTCTAAAGTAGCTGGAGTTATAGGCGTGTCACTGCACCCAGCTTATATTTATCTCCCTGCCAGGTTCTTCCTGGATGAAGAAGGACCAGCCCACCTTTACCCTTCGACAAGTGGGGATAATATGTGAGCGTCTCTTAAAAGACTATGAAGATAAAGTCCGGGAGGAGTATGAGCAGATCCTCAGTACTAAACTCGCAGGTAGGCTGAGGTGTGGGGTGCTGCTGCTGTTGATGGAACACAGAAAAGAGGTCTTCACACATGAGAGGGTTATAGGGCTATGAGCACTGCAGCTACACTCTGTGGTGTCACAGGTGTTATTTAGACATTATGTGAAAGAACTCATTTACATTTCTGGAAGTTCATAAGCTAAGCTCTTCATGTAAAAATTTTCCATAAGTATAGGCCTTGAATAGGCCACCAGCTGGTGAACAGGTGGTTGCCCTGTGGTACTGACTTTCTAACAGGTGTCAGGATTGATGCAGTGTAGTGTCACTACTTCTGTGTGGGACTCATTTTGCTGACATTTGCTGACACTGAGCACTCTGGTTTGGGAGGTATGATTGGAAAAAAACAAGTGTAGGTCCACTGAGGCTAGAAAAAAAGGTAGTTATTACTAATGACAAGTAGAGCCTTGTGTGTGTAATAGGGGCTAGATAATGGCTCAGCAGTTAGAATGCTTCCTACTCCCCTGGAGGACCTGAGTTCAGTTCCTAACACCCATGTTGGGTGGCTTGAGACGACCTATAACTCCAGCTCCAGCTGATCCAACACTCTCTCTGGACTCCAAGGGCACATGTGCTCAAATGCACATTACTAACTAGTGCATACACACACACAATTTAAAAAATACTAAAAATAGGAACAGGCTAATCTCAAACTCACAGAGATCCTCCTGTTCCCTGTCCTCTCAAGGAATGGGACTTCATTCATGAGCCACTATGCACAGCTTATTTTTTCTCTCTGCTTTCTTATTTGGGGAACTGCCTTACCCATCTGCTTAGGCAAGCCCTCTGTTACTGATCCCACTGAGATGTTTTCATTTTAAAATGAAGAAAGGACTTCAGAAATTGAAGCTAATGTATCTCTGTACTGGGAGGCCATTGGTAGAGGATAAATTACAGGAGAGGAAGAGGTATGTTTGAGCAGAGAATGCAAACAGGGAAGACAGATGCTATTCTGCTTCTTAAATTGCCTGAGTAGTTATGGATGGGTTTCTGGGATAAGTATATACTCTATATCTTTACAGAACAGTATGAATCTTTTGTGAAATTCACACATGATCAGATTATGCGGCGATACGGGACAAGGCCTACAAGTTGTAAGTATACCAAGTTTTTCTTTAAAATTTCCAAGTTCTAAGAATAAGATTTTGCTTGGGAGTGTTTTGTGTCCTGAGAGCAAAAGGGCTTTGGTTGTTGTTCTTGCAGAGGACCCAGGCTCATACGTTCCCAGCACCCACATGGTGGCTCACACCTATAATTCCAGTTCCAGGAGATTTGATGCCTTTTGATCTCTGAGGACACCTGGCACACACATGATGCACCTACATACATGCAGGCCAAACACTGATAGGCATAAAATAAGTAAATCTACAAAATAAAAGTGGCTGAGAACACTTTTGGTGTCCAGCACAATGTCGAACCAATAAATCATAATTTTATATAATCCTCACAATATCCTATGAGGTAGAACTTCTTTTAATGTTAACCCACACAGTTTTATTGGTAAGGACAGTGCTTAGAGATGTTAGATAATTTACTCGGGTTTCTATACTTAGCCAAGATTGTTACTACAGTCATCTGACTCCAACACCAGTATCTTTGTTAATATCTTTTCTCCAGAAAGGTGATTCCAGTTAGTTTATGAAAGTTGTTTTATCCAGTGAGTGGTGACGATTTCTTAATTCTAAATATTTGAAATACTTGACAGTTTTCTTAAATTCTCAAAGTTTAGCACCATTTAAGTGGTAGCTCATGCTGTTTTGACAGTTTACTGTTAGGGCATGTTTTAAAAAAACGTGAGACTATATCTTCATTGTTTTTTCCATTTGTCTTTTAACCCTCATTTGCAGATGTATCCTGAAGCCTTCTTGCCTATCTGGGTACCAGGTGTGACCTCAAGAGATGGCTGCTGTACACTTTTTGCAACTGGTTTGATATCACATTTCAGCTCCAACTTTGCATCCTGAGAACACTTAAATGTTTCTGCAGGTCCATTTTATACAACTCGAAAGACCTTAAAACTTTCTGGTTGCCACAAGCATATCTTTCTTTTCTGCTCATCCACTAAACAGCTGTGCCCTACTGTGATAGGTTTTCCAAACAAAAGTACCTGAAGCAGCAGCTTAGCAAAGATGTCTTCAGTGGTACTCAACACGTGGAGTTTCCCCAAGCACAGCTCCGTGAGAAGTGTGTGCGTGCGTGTGCGTGTGTGTGTTTGTGTGTTTTAAGTTATTATTTGTATTGTGCAAAACTTTTTTTTGTTCTTGGGGATTCTGGCTGTGAATTTGATGCACGACAATTATGGTTAAAAACATTTTCTTGGTCTACAGAAGATCATTAATGTTTGGTGACCATATAAGTTGTAACAGTGGATTGTTTTATGTGGTAGGTATTATCGTTAAATACAGGGACTGTTTCCAGGCACAGAATTTGAATCATAAGTTAGGATGGACATTAGACGTGATTATGATTGATATAGGGAAGGTCTGCAGTCCTGAATCTGCAAATACATGGTGAGAAATAAGAACAAACTGGAGACGGGCCGTCAACACATGGACTCCGCCTAGCTGTGCTGGAAAAATACTTTGACTCCAAGCCTTAAAATACCCTGTGGAGTCTGAGCTCACCTCATTCTTACAGTCAAGGAGCTCCCTGGACACTGAACTTCTACAGGAAAAAGATCTCCCGTGGAGTGGAGCATGAGGGTGTGCTCAGATCGGAACACAGGGAGCACGGGGCTGGGCCAGGCCTCGCAGCACTGCTACGTGGGAGGAGCCACTTCATCTTCTCATCAGTTCCAACAGAGAATCTGGATCCTCTGGCTAGGTTCCCCCAGACTCCTAAGGTGTCCGTGTTCAACTGTTAAAAGCTTGGTTTTGGCAACCCCCTGCCTGAAGTTGCTTATTGGCTGTTCTTTGCCTTGGTCCCGAGGCTGTGAGCAGAAAGCAGCCTCTGTTTGGAGGATGTGGGAGTTAAGTACACATTTATTTTTACTGTGACTTGTTCAGGACCACATTTTACAAAATGCCTTGTTTCCTTTACTGTTGTTTTGGAAAGGAAAGTTTTATTAAAATTGTTTTAGTTTGGATATAGAATAGTTTTATTAATTACGGCTTTATTTTGGAAAAATCTTGAGTTTTAATTCAGATGTTTGCCAATGCCTTCCAAAGTAAGGTGATGTTCAGAGACAGTTGTTGAGGTCAGATGGCTTACGGACATTTCTGGGGTATTCACATTTGAAGATTCCTTATTAATGAATGTCTTTGACTTAAATCTAACCAAAAACTGCAACATTATTCTTTGTACATTTTCATTATATAGTGTTAACAAGCTTAGTTGCAAACAAATAAAATACTTAAGCTATTTGTTTACCTTGCCTTCTTGATACTGTAATAATGTGTATTACTTCAGATAACTCTACAGAGCTGCCGTAACCATTTCTGTAGTTCAACAACCTGTTGAAGATTTACAGACTCCTAGAGCCCACCATTGCTCTCTTAATTAAAGAACGATTGACTCACTTAGCTTGTTTCATCTCTTCTTTCTCCAGGGTAGTCCCTTGTTCCCTAAAGAGAAGCCATAGCAGTGGCTGCTGCAATGGGTGCCAAAAGGCCTGTGGGGCTGCCTAGTCCTGAAGGCTACTCACCCAAGGCCCATTATACCGTTGTGCCATGCCCCTGCTGAGCATTCCTCTAAGTGGCTTCCAGCTAGGAGTGGCCTTCATGAATAACAGCCATGCTAGTCTCAACTGCTAGCAGTGCCTGTAGGCAGTTGTTAGGAGGTTGTCCTTTGGGGCCACTGAGTATGGTGCCACTTTGGGGCTAGGGAAATCTAGGCACACATTTAGGGACATGGAATCCTTTGAGTTTTTGAATTTCAAGGTTATCCTTGGCTGCATAGCATTCAAGACCACCCTGAGCTATGTGAGTATGTGAGATCCTGTACATGTATGTATAAGTGTGTGTGTGTGTACATATTATATATCAACATAAATACATATTTTTTATTTAACTTCACTTCTAGGGCTAGAACATAAGGGTACTTCCCAGGTAGGGAAATTCCATTGTCTGATGGAAATTCTGACTTGATAATAAAACCTACAAAAACACAAAGATGCATTGGAATGTGTGATTTCAGAAAAACCTGTCTAGTGGGCTAGTTTAGTTACTCACCTGGGTGCAGTGACTCACACCTGTGTTTAATGAGTTCCGTCTTTTTGGCAGTACTGGGGGTTGAACCTAGGGCTTCACACATGCTAGGTGAGTGACTACCACTGAGCTATTTCTCTGTCCCTGGAAGAATAAATGTCCGTGTGTGTACCAGAAGAGGAAGAGTACCAAGAACGGGGTTAGAGTAGAGTGGGCTGGGGATGCAGCTCAGAGTGCTTTTCTAGCATGCACAGAACCCTGTGTTTGGTCTCTAGCACTACATTTGTCTAAATCTCAGCACTTGAGAGAGGGGTGGGAAAGGAGAAGAGAAGGTCAAGGCCCTTACTACTACGTAATGAAGTTGGAAGCTAGTTGAGCTATGTGAGGGCCTGTCTCAAAATAAGTGATGAGGGGCTGCAGGTGACTGGTTAAGACCATATGCTGCTCTTGCAGAGGATACAGGTTTGGTTCCCAGAACCCGCTTTGGGTGACTCACAATCACATGTAATGCCAGTTTCAGGGGATCTGATGTCTCTGACCTCAGACACCCATACAACATGCACATACCCACACACAATTTAATCCAACCTCAGGATTATTTTTTAATACAAGAAATGGTTTACATAAATGGGCAAGGTTGCTCTCGCCTATGATGTCAACATTTGAGAAATAGAAAGATGCAAGAGGGTAACTGCAAGTTCCAGGTCAAAGTTGAAGTTCCAGGTTAAAGCTCTGGAAAGTATTGATTAGGGGCTGGAGAGATGGCTCAGGGTTAAGAGCACTGCCTCAAAGTGGAGAATGGTAGAGGAAGACACCCTCCGTTCTCAGGCTTCAATGTGTGTGTACCCCTGAATGTGTGTAGATCGAAAGATTTCAAGGGAAGTAAAGGTAGTGATAGTAACTAGACTGTGAGGACTTCTGTGGTGTGCCGCACACAGTACTTCATCCTACCCCTTCATCTTACGCTTTTATAACATCCTGTAATGCACTTGTCTTCGTGACTCTTCCACTGCTCCGTTGAGCTTTGTATCACTGTGACCTGCTGTCTCGTCTCCTAGCTGATGAGTAGCCAGCTGAAGTACATGTCTACTCAGCGCTAACCTGGGACTGCCCTTAACTCCCAGGTCAAATACTTTTTTTTTTCCCTTTTTCGAGACAGGGTTTCTCTGTTGTAACTCTGGCTGTCCTGGAACTCCCTCTGTAGACCAGGCTGGCCTCAAAGCTCACAGAGATCTGCCTGCCTCTGCCTCCCGAGTGCTGGGATTAAAGGCATACACCACCGCTGCCAGACCGATCGAATACTTTTAAACCTCTAGGCTATCTCTGTCTAGTGGACAGAAGGGTAATACAATTCCCTGCTTTATTATGTGTCGTGTCTTTCTAGGAAAGAGCAGAGTGTTTGCTAAGGAAGACCCCTCAGCCCAGGCAACGACCCTGTTGTAGTTTAATTATGTGCTCTTAGGAATGCTGACTTGGTAACAAAGCTCCTTTGGTTTATGAAACCAGACTCCAGTGTGAGTTTGTGATGAGAATGTATTTCAGGTGTAGTAAACTGCCCTTTTGGCTTTACCAGCTTTGCGTAATCATACCACTTAGCCTAATTGTTCGAGTCAAGAGGCAGCTCTGTACATAAGGAAATTTTGGTTTGAGACAGGGTCTTATACGGTCTGGGCTGTCCTTCCTCTGAGGCTAAGAGTGATCTTGAATTTATCCTGCCTCCACATTCCAAGCGCTGAGATTACAGGTATGCATCACCACAATACCTGGTTTTTTATGTGGCTCTGGGAATGGAATCTAGCACTCTACTAATGAGTCTCATTCCCAGCCCAAGGGGAGTTCTTTGTTTTGTTTTGTTTTTTCAAGACAAGGTCTCACTATATACCTCTGGCTGTCCTGGAATTCATTGTGTAGACCAAGATGACCTTAAAGTCACAGAGAACCACCTGCCTCTGCCTCTAAAGTGCCCCAGAGGAGTTCTAAGGATGGGCTATTTCTCACCCTCCAGTTACTCTGGCATCTTGCGCCTGACAGCTTTATTCTCAACTCTGCTTTAGTGGTTCCTGATTTCATTTGTTCAATTTGGTATTTCCTCCCCCTCCTCCAAATGGAATTCACAAGGTCTGGTTTCTGTCCTACACTCAATTATCTGCCTGGGAGTTTCCAACATCAAGGCCCTCCCTTGTGCTAGGCTTCTTAGGCTACCACTTCGTTCAGATTTGCGTAACAGTAGTATAAGACCTAAAGTTCCCACTGTGCTATTAATACGTTGGAAAATGACGACTAAGGATTATGAGAATGGGCCCACGATAGAAGTCCTGTGAGTGGATGCCCAGGGTACTTAAGAGACCCCTGCCCCACCAGGAAGCCCAGAGGGATTGGGCTGGGTGGGGCCTTAGGTTTCCCGTTTCAAGGGTCTTTGGAGTCTCGACGTCCTGGAGATAAAAACGGACATAAAGCCCTTTGCTTTGTTATACAGTCCTAAAGAAGCATTGTGGAGGGAGCGTGCAGAAGGTAAGGGACGTGGGGCGTGGGTATCTGCAGCGCTAGTGCAGATGTCTGTCCTGGGATACCAAAGCACAGAATTCCGGAAACATGGACACCGTGGCAACAGCTCAGCCGCGGTTCCTGCGCGCGTGTTCTGGGAGTTGTAGTTTTCTAGCCTTTGCATGCGAGGGAAGGCTGCTGCTTGTGGAGCCCCCGTTGTATGTGACGTCCAGTGGTGAGGACCTGTTCACGCTCAGATATACAGTGGGCATTTATAAGGTTGGTGGGACCTCATGGGAAGGCTTAGAATTGGAATCTTCATCAGAAACTGGTATGACTGGATTGGAGGAGAGATAGTGGTAGCATTCCATACTGAAGAAAGTCAAACAAGACCAAGAAATGACTCTGTGGATAAGGGTGTCTGCCATTCAGCCTGACAACCTGAATTTAATCCTCCTTGAGCCCCTAAGAGTTCAATCCCCCAGACTTAGGTGATAGGATAGAACCAAATCATGTACATGCAAACAAATGCAATTTTTACTTCTGGATAACTGAGGACACGAGTTTGGGAGGGAGTGGGAGGCAATATATTTCAAGATTGGAAATAGAACATCAAACCTAAGAATTTTGATGTTTTGAAACATTGACTCCACAGTTCAGCTAGAATGAATGGATTCCTCCTCTGAGTGGTGTGTGTGCTTCGGGGTGTCATCTATCCCAAGTGGGGTTCTCTTGCTGTGTGATACCCTAAGTCCCACTTCAGCTTCTGTAACAGATCACTTGCCACACAATCTGACTGTATCTTAGTGTCAGGAACCCAACAAGGACCATAGCATGTGGTAATGTGCCCCGGCTTGAGGGGTAAGACTGTGTGACTCAACAGGCCAGGGTTCAGCTACTCATCCTCAAGAAGCCAAGGTGGCACATGCCTTTAATACCAGAACTCAGGCAAGCGGATCTCTGAGTTTGAGGCCAGCCTGATCCACAGAGTGAGTTCCGGGACAATCAGGGCCATACAGAAAAACCCTGTCTCGAAAAACAAAAACGAGCCACATTAATAGCAAAAGCAGAAAAAAGGAGATTTGTTCAATGTGGTCACATTGAAGAGGGACAAATAGGGCAGAGCTCAAGGAACTCCAAGGAAGAGGGGGAGGAGAAATTGCAGGGACCTGAGGAGTGGAGGACACCAGGAGAACATGCCCTCAGAATCAACAGAGCAGGACTCATAGGGACTCACAGAAACGGAAGCGGCAGACAGAAAGCCTACATGGGTCTGTGCTAGGTCCCCTACATTTATCTTATATTTTTCTGGCTTGGCATTCTTGTAGAACTCCAGAAGTGGAGGGTCTCTAACCCTTTTTTACTTGCCTATGGGACCCTTTTCCTCTTGCTGGGCTGCCTCATCCAGCCTTGATGTAGGGGGCTTGTGTTTGGCCTTGTTGCTTCTTGTTATGCCCTGCTGATTGGTAACCTTGGTAGGCCTGCTAGTTTCTGAGGGGAAGTTGTTGAGGGGGTGAGAAGAGAAGGAAGATGGGAGGAGATGTTGGGGGAGGCTGGGGGCAGGATGTATTGTAGAATTAAGAAAAGAAAAGAGGGACAAAAGAATCCCATGATCCTTCAAGTTCCTCTGCTGGGTCCTGACATGAAAGCAAGAGATATGCTGAATTCTTCAACCTGGCCAAGGAATGGTTCCCCTGACTACCAATTTATCAGCTCCAAGTCTCTCCTGCAGCTGGTAAGTTGTAAAATCTTTCCCCAGTGGACAAGATCCTCCTCTGACTGCCTCCAGGGGCTTCAGACTTTCTTCCCCCAGCAGATTCCTGGGGAAATTTTAATTTTTTCGGGTTCATTGTTAATAGTCTAATAGCCAAAGACACAAGTATCCTTTAGAATATATTCATTCCTGCCAGGCAGGTTGCTTACAGTAATTCATTATGGTAAGAGTTCAAGAACTGTGTGTTAATGTTGATGTAGTAGTATTTTTGTTTGTTGGTTTGGGATTTTTGGGGGGTGTTTTTATGAGACAAGGTCTATTATGTAATTCTGGCTGTCCTGGAATTTACTCTGTAGACCATGTGCTGGCCTTGAACTCAGAGAGATCCATCTGTTTCTGCCTCCCAAGTGCTAGGGTTAAAAGAGTGTGCCACCACACCTGGCCTTTTTTTTTTTAATTCAGAATTTTTGGGAAAATAGCCACAATAGGAGACAAGGAAAAAAGAAAAAGCCAAAGGGCATTTCCAATCTGGGTTTTGGTCCACACTTCTCCCCTTTGTGTGCTGCACCTCTGACATGTTAGGCAAGCTCCCCACCAACTGAGCTGTACCGCAAAGCTCGTTACTTAAAAAAAAATAACTGCTCTCTAATTTTAAATGAGAAATATAATGATTTAAACACTTTCAGCTGTCAGGAAAATTGGAATATGTGTAATCGCAGCCCTCAGGTTGGGCGTCAAAAGCCAACCTGGAATACATAGTGATATTCTGTGTGGAAACAAGAGCAGAATTTGAGATTTGGAGACAGCCCATTCCAGCATAAATAGCGCCCCCTTCCTGTGAACTGCATTCCAGCCTGTTCCCAAAGTCAATTCCTTAAAAATCAACACCACTGACACCATTCCTGAACACCCTAGTTTAACCATTAACACCACCTGGCTGAAGCAAACCTTAGCCATCTCCCTAGCATAATAAATAAATAAATAAATAATAAATAAATAAATAAATAAATAAATAAATAAATAAATAGCCTGCAAGAAGTTTGCTCTCTCACTTCCTCTGATGAGAGCCCTCAGGTTTGTTTTGTTATAAACCTGCCATCAGAATCGTCATAAAGGGGTCTCCTTGTCTTCTTATTCCTAACCTGTCTGAAAGAGAGAGAGGGAGAGAGGGAGACAGGAGTGTCACACACTTTGACCCACCAAGAAGCAGAGGCCCGTCCAGCTTGAACTACATAGGGAGTCCCAGGACAATCACTAAATAAGCAAATGGCTGGAGAGATGGCTCAGTAGCTAAGATCATACACTGCTCTTACAGATGACCCAAGTTCAGTTCCTAGCACCACTTCAAGCAGGTCACAATGGGTTATAATTGCACCCCAGCAAGTTTGATGCCCTCTTCTGGCCTCCTTGGGCACCTGCACAAACTGACACACAGATACACATGCATACACACAATATTTTTAATTTTAAATGAAAATATTTATAAGAAATGAAAGACAAACCTAAACCATTCTCAATTTTGCTCCAATTTCCATCTCTTGAGCTATGGAACCAGTAACAATACCAAGCACCAACTGAGAAGGGCAAAGTTTTAACCTTGACTAAGGAGAGGAGAAATGAGAGATAAACTTGTAAGTCAGCTTCTAAGAATGGGCAGAGACATCCCTGGAAATTTGGATGCTACCTATTTGCTCTTTTATGGTGCTTTCTAATCAGCAACCATGGCAGTTGTTAACTGCAAGTCATTTGGGATTATAATAAAGCTAGAAGTTGCCTGGCAACCAATGATGGCTAACCCACTTGAGGAGGAACTTCTTGCCCATGGGGCATCCTGTCATCAAAGATAAACAAGATTGGGGCAAGGTAGAAATTCCGTTAAGTCACCTAGACAGTATTCAAGGTTACAGCAGATTTCTAGCTCCTCTTGAAAAATTGCAAGATTTGATACCTTAGTTCTCTCATAACAATAAGACAGAGCTATGTAGCTAGCTGTTTCTGCCATTAGACAGGCTATAGGGATCCAGTTTGTCAGATTTCCCATGATCATTCTTCAAACTGAGGCCAAGGATCATTGATCATATGCTTTTGTAGTCATTTTCTTATACTGGGCCTAATTTGGCCCAGGAAACATTGGAGTCATTCATCTTTCCACTATTCCAGCATGGTATTTCTGAGGGGTGCTATAATAAAGTCTGTGCTGTTGGAAGATTGGTCATATCAGATTGGTCATGAAGAGCTGAGACAGGAAGTAAAAAATACATTGGAAATTTATGGAAGGAATATGACCTTACCTGCCTACAAGGCTGGAAAGATGATATCACTGAGAAACAAGAAAGCAAGGGAGGCTAGGGGTGTAGCTCAGTGGTAAAGCATGTGCCTAGCATAAGATGCCCTGGGCTCTAGACCCAGGATTGCAAGAAGAAGCAAGGAGAGCTCTGAAAGGGTAGTCATTAGTTCCTTGGTATTAGAATTTTGTGAGTATAGTTCATCAATTGCATAATGAGCCAGTATTCTGCTGGACACACATTAAGGATTTCAAGTGGAGCATTTACCTGATATTTTTTTTTGGAGGGGAGCAAGTTTGGAGTACTTGAATTAAATTAATAAATGTGGATCATGGGAAATTTCCCCAGAAACTGTTTTTTTAGGGAACGGAATCTGGCTTTGTAGCCCAGACTGGCCTTGAACTCACAGAGATCCTTCTGTCCCAGCTTCCTAATTGCTTTGATACAAACATCACCTGGTACAGCAAAGAACTTTTCCCTTCCCCCCTTGCCCTCCCATCTTCCCCCCTCCTCCTTTGTTTTCCAGACAAGGTTTCTTTGTGAAGCCTTGGCTGTCCTGTAATTCACTCAGTAGTCAGGTGAACTCAGAGATCTGTCTGGCTCCCAAGTGCAGAAATTAAAGGGGTGCACCACCACCGCCCGGCCAATGAACTTTTTTCTTCTTTTTATCATGTCACAATATAAACTAGTCACTAAAGAAACTCTATAGCTGTTTGTTTATTTGTTTGTTCGAAACAAGATCTCACTATGTACCGCTGGCTGGCCTGGAACTCATTGAGATCCATCCACCTGTTTCTGCCTCTCAAGTACTGGGATTTAAAGGTGCGCACCTTTCTCCCCCTCTCCCTCTCCCTCACCCACCTCTCTCTTCTTTCTTCTTTCCTTCTCTTTTTTAACTTTAATATGTGTATGAGTATTTTGTCTGCATGTATGTGCACCACATGTGTGCTCCTTGTTTTGCTGAGATCAGAAAACCATGTTGGGTCCCCTGAATCTAGAATTGCACCGGGGTCCTCCTGTAGAGCAACAAGACCTCTCAACCTCTGGGCTATCTCTCCAGCTGGAGATGGGGAAACAGGCAGGGTGAGGTTAGGAAACAGAGTCACACGTGTTTTGGGGTCATGGCCCACGGGCTTAATGTGCTTGGGGTAAGGGAAGCAACACTCTTTCCCGAGTGTGACCTTGGTTAAGTAGCTCGCTGTTGTGACAGTGCTGAGAGCTCATTGCCTACTCACTGCGGGCAGAGTCGCCTAAAGGAAGGTCAGTTAGTTCATCAGCTGTCAAGAGTCTGGAGGCGGGGTAACTGGTGCGCAGGCGCATATCCTCGGTTTCTACGGTTCCCGAGAGGCGCTGCCGGACTTCGGCTTGCGGCGTCGCGCTGTAAACGTCGCGCTGCGGCCGTACTTTACGGCAGGCGTCTGTGTCTCTCGGACGCCGGAGGTTCTTAGCTGCGCCCAGGGAACTGACAAGGGCACTGCTGAAGGGAGGTAGGCTCCGCTGGGAAGTCTCCGTGACAAATTTCCTCCCGCTGTGGGTAGCTCGTGCCCTGAGCGTGTCCTCCGCCTTCCCAGGCCCCTTCGTCCCACAGCGATGTCCCCGCGTGCCCCCCAGGTTAACTCCGCCTTCTGCCGGACTCCTGCCTTGGCTTCCTGCCTACCCTGACATCCCGCTCGCTCCCTTGTGTTTTTGTTCTGAGACCGGTTGCCTCACTCTGCAGCTCTGGCTGTCCCGGAACACGCTCTGTAGACCAAGGATCACAGAGATCCTCCTCCCTCTGCCTCCCAAGTGTTGAGATTCAAGGCGGGCTCCACCATGCCAGGCTTCTCCTTCTTATCCGGGTCCCCTAAAGCCCCAGTGATTTCGGTCCCCATCCTCCTGAGCTCTCTGCATTCTTCCGGTTGTGCCCTGAGCTCAGCAGCCGCTCCAGGGCCTCTTTCCTCCCACACATGCCCAGCAACTCCTGCAGGAACTCCTGCTCTGGTTGCCATACTGGAACGCTTTGCACGTTTGTGTGTCTGTGTGTCTGTGTGTGTGTGTGTGTGTGTGTGTCCAGAACTAGAGTTACAGGCACCTGTGAGTTGTCATGTGAGTGCGGGGACTCGTCTTAAAGTTTTTTTCTAGTCTCCTGAGGGCTTCCTTCCTTTAACTCTTACACTCAGGTTTCTTTCCAAGTTCCCAATGTGGATCTCCAGTGCTTATGATGAGCTGTTTTCCCCTAATTGCCCGGAATGTACACAGTAAATGACTGAAAGAATGGGAAGAAACTTTATAAATTAAATTTACCACTAAGTGTGTGCACACACGGTGATACTGATGTGTGTGCTTGGGCTTGCTTTCCAGACTTAAGCAGTTTTGTCGTTTGGGATAATTTTGTTCTCTCTCTGTCAACATTATTGTGTGTTTTCCATATATTATTTTTTCTCAATGTCTGTCAGATTCTACTGAGCACCAGAATTTATCCATTTCTTTATAGTTTGTACATATAAGTTTGAAATTTCCCGTTTGTTTTTTGTTTGTTTTGTTCTTACTTTTAATTTTATTATTTATTTTTAGCATTTGCTATGATTTTGCTCTCAAAAGCAAAATCTAGTAGGGAAGACATACAAGTAAATAGTCTGTTATAATAATGGACAAAGTTTTTTTTTTTAATTTTTAATTGTGTATGAGTGTGTGAATTTGGGCATGTGGGTGTAATGCCAGAGGCCTCACAGCCCCCTGGAGCTGGAGTTACAGCTGAACCACCCAGTGTGCTTGACCTGACTCCTCTGCTTTAGCAGCATGCAGGGTTCACCACTAGAGCCATCTCTCCAGCCCAGCATGAACTACTTGTGTGAAAGGAGGAACCCTAGATTCAAGAGAGCTTCCAAAGAGAAGTGTCATCTAGGTTGGAATGGGAAGAACGTATATAACAGTGTAAAAAACGAATTTGTGTTTACCCTCCATTTTCTTTTCTTTCTTTCTTTTTTTTTTTTTGAGTCAAAACACAACTTTTTCACCGTTGACAAAAAGATGAAGAGAAATATTTTATGGTTTTTGTTTGTTTTTAGTTTTTTGTTTTCTTTTCCATGAGTTTAGTGGAAGCCTGGGAGAACTTGTCTAATGAAGACCTTTGGTAACCCCAGCACTTGAAAGATGAGGAAACCAGGTCCCTCCTCGACTATAATAGTGACTTAAAGGCAACTGGGCTAGCGGTGATGCTATCTCAAAAAAAAAAGTTTGATGAGAAGAAATTTGGGGACTAGGACTTTACAGATGAACTGTCTTGTTGTTTCTCAGAAACATCCCATTTATCAAACTCTTATTTCCTTTCTCTTCGTTTACAGCCATGCCTTTCTTTGATGTGCAGAAAAGGCTGGGCATTAGCCTAGATCGTCACATAAATTTCATAAGTGTTGAACAGCCCTACAAGATGGCAGCTCGATGCCACGCTTTTGAAAAAGAATGGATAGAGTGTGCCGATGGAATTGGTGGTACCCGGGCTAAAAAAGAGTGCAAGATAGAATTTGAAGATTTCAAAGAATGTATTCATCGGTTCAAGACGGTAAGGAAGTAATGGAAATGGGAGCTAATATACTTCTCTATCCATCGTCCTCCTCCTCCTCCTTTTTCTCCTCCTCTTCCCAGTCTCTTTTTTTGGTCCTGCTGGGGATTGAATCCAGGCTCTGTACATGTTAGGTAAGTGCTCTGTTCGTCCCTTGGGCCATCTGCAGTGTTTCCAGTCAGTCTTTGGGCAGTGGCTTGCCCACAGGTGATTGGTAAGACTTTTGTAAGGAAACACTCACGGCACTTAGGACGTTAAGAGCCTTTGGATCTGAGGAGAGCCTGTTCTTCCTCCTCTTCTCAGCCTGTCCCTGGCTGTAGCATGTATGTTTGGGCCTTAATTTTTCAGTAGTTGGTAGAGCAAAGAATGCCACTGTCTTTGGTTGGTTATTCTTGAGAAGTTTTGGATGGGACTGGAGACATGGCTCATGGCTCACTGGTTAAGCGCACTGGCAACTCTTCCAGAGGACCTGGATTCCCATCCCAGATTCCACATGACAGCTCACAACTGTCTGTAACTCCATTTCCAGTGGATCTGACACCACCTTCAGGCCACAGGTACCTGGCATGCTTGTGGTACACAGACATACATGTGAGCAAAACATCTGTACAGGTAACATAAAATAACTTTTAAAAAATTAAAAAGAACAGTTTGGGGTAGAACTGTTTCACAGTCATTGAACCCTCATTGGAGAAGCAGTCACACCCTGTGAATGTAGCACAATGAACATGATGCAGGTGACTGGATGTTTTTCTGAAGAAGATGAGGCATTCATTAATGACATTGCTTCAGGCAAATTTAACCAAAGGTTCAGGAAGGAAAAGGTCTTAGCTGAATGAACTGCCTAACACGTGTGCCCTGATCTTAGAGAAGAAAGCTTTGGCTTTAGGCCATCATTTTACCTGTTCCTGTATTGCAGGTATAGCAAATACATTTGTTTGTTTCTAGAGACAGGGTCTCAATATGTAGCCTTAGCAGTCCTAGAACTCAACTCTGTAGACTAGGCTAGCCTTGAACTCGGAGATCCACCTGCCTCAATTTTTTTTTTTTAATCTTCAAGTTCAGGGAGATAATCTAGATTTTTGTTAAATTTACAGCCAGATTATCTGGATTGAAAATTTGAGTAAAGCGTGTGGTGGCATGTATCTTAATCCCATCACTCCATAGTAAGCACCAGGCCAGTCAGGGATACAAAGTGAGACCTGTCTCAAAAAAAAAAAAAAATTTTTTTTCCCAGTAGAAAACCAAGCTTGGAAGCAATGAGGGGGTGTCAAGTTGTTGTTTTTTAATTTTGTGTTCTTCGGCCTTGCAAGTGCTGAAATTAACAGGCATGACCCTAATGCCCAGCTGTCTTTAAATATTTTTAGGACATTTTAGCATGTATGGTTTGTGTGTGTGCATGTGTGTTCATTATGTGGGTGACTGGGTGCATTTACCGTGGCACATGGTAGAGGTCAAAGGACAGCTTTATGGAGTTCTCTCCTACCACGGTCCCAGGAGTTGAACGTAGGTCTTGAGGTTACGTGGGCAAACTCCTTTACCAACAACCTAGGTTATAAGCCCACAAGTGTATCCCATAATAGTATTGTGACTGTAATTATCTGTTTTCTTATATATTCTGAGAATATCTTAATTGTTAGTTTTCAAGTATATGTTATATATATTAGAAATCTGAGCCAGGAGTGGTGACAAACACCTTTAATCCCAGCATAGGCAGGCAGATTTCTGAGGTCAAGGCTAGCCATATCGACAGAGTGAGTTCCAGGACCACCGGGGCTACACAGAGAAACTGTCTCAAAAAAAAAAAAGGAAGGAAGGGGAAAAAAAGAAAGAAATCTGTTTATTAAATAGTTGGGAAGTGATTTCCAGTTTTGTTTTTCAAAGTAGTTCTTTGAAGATTAATTTAGTGGGGCTTTTTTAGTTCTTTAAAGGTTAATTTAGTGGGCTGGAGAGTTGGCTCATCAGTTAAGAGCACTTGCTTTTCTTCTAGAGATTCAAATTAAATTCTCAGCACCCATGTCAGGCAGCTTATACTGCTTGTACCTCAGTTCTCAGCTCTAAGGCCTTTTCTCACCTCCACCTCTGTTGGCAAACATACACAAATACGCATAGATGCCAGGTAGTGGTGCTGCTTTAATCGCAGCACTCAGGAGGCAGAGGCAGGTGAATCTCTGATAAAGTATTAAGTTTTTACTGATATTATTATTATCGTTATCTGTGGGTATCAATAAAGAGCCATGACACTTTGTGAGATGGAAAACCTGGATGGCTAAGGCACAGGGTCTTGCCTCACATGGCTGACTTACAAACTCTCCTTCCCATCCTCTGATCTGTTTCTTCTATTCCACTAGCACATGACCTCTAGGTATTTTATTGGAAGGAATCACCGCCCACCAACACACAGGCCCTAATGCATTTATGAATAAATAAAACCTTCACAATGCACCAACCTCCAACTTCAACTGGCTGACATGATGCTATTTTACCTGCCAGTTAAGTCCCTGCACAAGGTCTTCCTTATCGAGTGCTTAGGTTGAGGGAGAGCCCTGTAAAGTCCCTCCATTAGCATTAATACAATCTAATACAATCGGATGCTTTTCTCAGTGGGCAGACATTAGAACAACAATTGTTCCAATCAAAGGCCACTGAGTAAACAATTGCTGGCGCTCCAAACTAGCCTGCTTTCTGCATTCCAGAGTCCACTCCTAAGAAGCTGTTTCCAATAGCTAAGGAAGGTGACCTTCTGGCTGTAGTTCAGGCCGCTGGACAAACAACTTAATATTTTCAAATATACCCTAACACCTCCTCCCTTTTGTCTAATAATGGCTTTATCTCTATAACACTAGTAGAACTATCAATTATGAGGATTGCTAAGACAAGAAATCTATCTAAAAGATATATAGAATCAAATGAAGCTAAGATATAGTCACAGTCTGTCATTTTTCTTGTTGAATCCAAAGTCCAGCAGAATGCTTGTGCAGTTCAAATGTCTTTAAGAAGATCCATCTCAGCTGTAGCAGAAATCAATGTGATGATCTTCATAAACAGCAGGTGTCTTCATCACTACCGTTGATCTCTCGTGGGGTGGAGCGCTCATATATCTTGTCAGGACCACCTCACCAATATCTGGACTGTTTTGTTTTCCTCTGAAAACATACAAACTTTTAAAAGTAACATGTAAAGACATTTCAGCACTAACACATGTACGAAGTGTACTGATTGCACAAGCAAGGTAGCTGTCTTGGTGCCAAGAACAGACAAGGCAAATGCACATGCCTTTAAGCTGTGCTTTAATCCAAACCAAGAGACAAATGAAATGCTCTTTTCATCTCATGTCCGTATGACAGATGTGCCTTTGGTAAATTATTTTTATTCCATGCCTGAGCAAGTGAAAGACATTTGTCAATCTTTGCAAGTTGAGCAAACTGTAATGGGGGTCTGTAATCCCCTCTCCATGTACTTAGGTAAATCTATTGTCGCTCAAATCTGAATGCTTGAAGTATGAATTATTACAGCCAAACTTAGAATTTACATATTAAACATTGTTTCTCATTTTCCATAAACCTTTATAAACTATCCTTAGCATGGCAGAACAATATAGTACTGTCTCTCTAGGACAGGTGTATTCACTTTATCTTAACTTTACTGACAAAAGCCATTTAGGTTTTGCATTGCTAAGTTGAGAATTAATGTGCAATACTGTTTGGCCAATATAACAACACTATCTTTTTCTAAGTCACCAGTTTACACTTTCTCTTGGGCATCTCTTCTTAATGGCTCTGATGTCTCTCTTCAGTCCAGTGATCTCTGAATACTCTCAGTTGATGTTTCATTTCTGAAAAGACAAAAACGCAACCTTTCCCCGATAGGGGAAAGAGTTTCTAGACTCCAGGCTATAATCTCCTTTAGACAAAATGCTTAAACATTATCTTTTAAAATTAAAATTTTTATTTTCTGAGGTTAAAATAGCTAATTATAGATTATACCCCTTTCTTTTTTAAATTTAAGCTGAAGTTTTATTTACCATATATTATTTTAAAATCCATTAACCTGTCCCATCTTGCTTGACAATCATTTAGCATGCCAGCCTCTCAGGAGTGGGAGGCAGGGCTGAAAACAGGAACATTAGCCGCTGCAGTGCCTTGTGGGTTTTGTAGTCCATGACAAACCCAGGAAGTTTGGAACTTTTACCAATATTAAACATAACAAAAAATCCAAGTACAGGTAAATAGATCCTTTTTGCCAACCAGAGAAAACCAGACACCAAATCCCTGGAGGGCCAGGACCAATGGGTTGAATTTTTGGCCCAAACTCTTGGACGTACCTGGGCTGGTTGTTACATACCAGCCAGAACCAAGCGACTGCGGGCGTTGTAGATTCTGCCCAAGCTCTAGGAACTGCTATGTGTTAACAAGATCCATTTTACCTCCTTTTGTATCATGAGTTCAATAGAGGAATGCTCAGAAGGTATACAGTCAAGTTTGGGGTCTGTGTAATTTACATATGCATCTTGTAATTTTTTCTTTACCTTAGCAAACTCCTTTTCTGCTGCTGTTGTTAATTTTTTTTTTGACTTGTTTAATTCTGAGTCACCTTTTAGTGTTTGAAACAGATTATTTAACTTTTGGGTAATTAACCCAGTGATAGATTTATTAAACCAGAGGTTAATTTTCAGTGTCTTCTGCACAAAGTATTGATATAAAGTTAGACTATTTAACATTTCCTGGGGAAGAACTTTCCATTGGTACCTTTTAACAGGCTGAGAATTATCAATACATACTATGTCCTGCTTATGGACAACCTGGACATCCTGTGATTGTTCTTGATAACATTTTTTAATATCTTGATCAGGAACATCTTGAATCTTACAGGTTGTCTCTGAGTTTGAAGGAATATTAATCTGTACATTCCACTGTTTTAATAGGTCAATTCCCCATAAGTTCATAGCTAGACCTGTTACATATGGCCTTATAGTTCCTATTTGACTTTCTGGTCCTATGCATCTGACACGTTATATGTGCTGCATTAATCCCAGCACTCAGGAGGCAGAAGCAGGTGAATCTCTGTGAGTTTGAGGCTAGCCTGGTCTACAGAGTGAATTCCAAGACAGCTAGTTACAACAGAGAAACTCTTATCTTGAGGGGAGAAAAAAAAAACACTCATAGATAAATAATAAACTATTTTTAAAAAAGCCTTGTGTTCAATTCCTAGCACAGGAAATTTTGGGTTTGATTTTTGTTTGTGTAGTCCTAGAACTGGCTGTGTAAACCAGGCTGAAGTTACAGATAGCATCCTGTCTCTACCTCCTGCTGAGATTAAAGACATGTGCCATCATGCCCAGCTAGAAAATTTTAAAAACAAACGAAACAAAAGACAGAAGTAGACTCCATGTCACAGGGCCTCTTACATGAAAATATTCTAGAGTTTAACAGTGAAATTAGCCCTCACTTTCTGGGGCCTATTTCCCTTTACCTTAATGCTTTTTTTCCATTTGACAGATGAAGCGCATGGGTGACATCAAGCGGCAGCGGGAGAAGCTAATCAAAGAGGGGAAATACACTCCTCCACTGCACCATGTGGGCAAGGGGGAACCCAGGCCCTGAGCAGAATAGCTGGGAGCTGCTCTTCATGCTCTGTTTTCTATTGGAAAGAGTGTTCAATGAAAGCAGCTTCTTCAACAAGTATGTAAAAATAAAGAATGACTCGATCTTATTTGTTCTGTTTTCTCTTGGGTCGTACTTTTCAATAGTGAAAGGTTGTCCAAGTTGTCTCTCCTAATTAATTAATGCCTGAAGAATTGAAACTGAGAACCAGCAGACTCAAGGCAGCCGAGCATTTGAGAGCAGTTTGCACAAGGCTTTTTATTATCATACCTTCTTCTATAACAAGGTTAGGCGTTTACAGTTCAGCACTGAAGGCTGCTTCACGGGCCAGCCTATTCAAGGTTATTTAAATGCACAGCAATGTCACTTGTCTTCAGAAAAACATCTCAAGTATGGACACATCATTTGAGGAAGGTCTCAGGCATTTCTGTGATCCTACTCCAAATTCCCTTCTGAAGAAATATTAACACGGGATGTTCCCATGCCTGTGTCACAAATTCACTGAGTCATCATATAACCTTAATTCAGACCCCAGCAGCTGCTGATGTGGTAGTGTCTGAGGCAGGATCTTATCCTGTAGCCCAGTGTCCTCTCCGAGCCTCCTGAGTGCTGGGTTATAGACAGGAGCCACAATGCCCCACTCACAATGTTTGTTTGTTTCTTTGTTTCAAGACAGGGTTTCTCTGTTGTAACTCAAGACTGTTCTGGACTCACTCTGTAGACTAGGCTGGCCTGGAACTCACAGAGACCCACCTGCCTCTGCTTCCTGAGTGCTGGGATTAAGGGCCTGCACTACCACCGCCACCTGGCACAAGTTTTTTTTTTTAATAACTTCTTTTAATTGCGTTTTATTTATTTTGTATATGTGTGTGGGCGTGCAGGTACTGTGGCTTGATTATGGAGATCAGAAGGCAATTTGCATTGATTGGTTTTCTCCTGGGACAACCACGTGGTCCCAGGGATCAAACTCGGGTATTCAGGCTTGATGGCAGGTGCCTTTTATTTACCCACTGAGTGATTTCACTGCCCATAAATTATTTTGTGCATTTAGAAATGCCTGTACTACCTGTACCTTAAAAGTTAATATTAGAGAATAGCATTTTCTGAATGTTTACTATATGTGAGATACTTCAAACATGTTAACTTATTTAAGAGACCAGTGTTCTTTAGGAGCACTGTTTTTTTCTTCTCTTGAGACAGGGTCTTTCTGTGTAGTCTTGGCTGACCTGGAATTTGCTTTGTGTATCAGGTTGGCCTCAAACTCACAGATCTATCTCTGCCCTCAGTACTGGGATTAAAGGCCTGCATCATCATGCCCAGTGCACACTTGCTGTTCTTGCAAAGGACCCAGATTCATTTTCCAGCACACACATGGTGACTCACAGCTGTCTGTGAGCCATCTGAGGGGATCCGATACCTTTTCTAGAGTCAGTACCGCGCGTGCACACAGTTGCACATGTATGCATACAATCAAGACACTCATACACATGAAATTAGATAAGTCATTTTAAAAATTAAAGAAATTCAGACTCAGGTGTGTTTTGTGGGTTTGTTTTTTAAACTTATGTGTATGAATGTCTACCAGGTGACTGCAGTGCAACAAAAAGTCACCAATACACGGACTGCACTTAGTTTTCTGGTGTGCTAAGAATCAAATCCAGCACTTTTTTTAAAATTAGATTTATTTATGTTTTGCCTGCATGTATAAGTACCTGGTGCCCCAGGGTCAGAAGAGGCTGTTGGATCCCCTGAAACTGAAGTCATAGATGGTTGTAAACCACCATGTAGGTGCTGAGATTTGAACCCAGGTCCTCTGCAAGAACAGCAACTGCTCTTACCCACTGAGCCATCTTTCAAGACCCCAAACCCAATACTTCTTGCACATTAGGCAGGCACTCTACCAACTGATCCCTGCTTTTTTGTTTAGTCTTGAGATGGTACCACTGGACCAGGTGAACTTTGAACTCCAAGTGATCCTCCTGTCTGAGAATCCCAAATGCTGGGATTATAAAAGTAAACCACTACACTGATTAGTCATCCTCCTTTCCATTTTTAAAACTTAACGTTTGTGAAGCTGGAGAGATGGCTCAGCAGTAAAGAGTATTTGCTGCTCTTGCAGAGGACCTGTGTTGGAGTATATTTGAACTTATTCTCAAATATTAAGCTGTTTATCCAGCGGCCTGAACTACAGCCAGAAGGTCACCTTCCTAGCTATTGGAAACAGCTTCTTAGGAGTGGACTCTGGGATGCAGAAAGCAGGCTAGTTTGGAGCGCCAGCAATTGTTTACTCAGTGGCCTTTGATTGGAACAATTGTTGTTCTAATGTCTGCCCACTGAGAAAAGCATCCGATTGTATTAGATTGTATTAATGCTAATGGAGGGACTTTACAGGGCTCTCCCTCAACCTAAGCACCTGATAAGGAAGACCTTGTGTGGGGACTTGACTGGCAGGTAAAATGGCATCATGTCACCCAGCTGAAGTTGGGGGTTGGTGCACTGTGAAGGTTCTTTTTATTATGCATTAGGGCCTGTGTGTTGGTGAGTGGTGATTCCTTCCAATAAGGACCTAGAGGTCATGTGCTAAGAACACAAGAAAAAGCAGATGAGAAGATGGGGAGCTAAGCTTCTGAGTCAGCCATGTGAGGCGAGACCTTGTGCCTTGGCCATCCAAGTTTTCCACCTCAGAAAGTATCATGGTTCTTTATTGATACCCGTCAATAATAATAATATTAATAATTATAATACTTTAACAGAGCTGGGTTTGGTTCTCAGTATCCACATCAGAGTGTTCATAACTTCCTGTAACTCCAGTTCCAGAAGATTCCACATCTTTTGGCCTCTGTGGGAACCCCCCGAACCCCCACACACACATAGTGCACATACATACACATTCCAGCTCAAATATTTTTAAAAATCATATGGGGCTGTCGAGATGGTTCAGCAGTTGAGAGCACTGTTTGCTCTTCGAGAAGACCCAGGTTTGGGTTTCCAGTGCAAACATGATGGCTTACAATCATTTGTGACTTCAGCTCCATATCTGATGTCCTCTCCTAGCTTCCCAGAGTACCAGACACACAAGTGGTGCACAGGCATACTTGTAAGCCAAACACCCATACATTTAAAAATTATAGTTGTAAGTCAATTTGCTAATTTGGGTTGGAGATATAGCTCACTGGTACTTGCTTAGTATGTGCAAGGCATTGGGTTCAATTCTCTTCCCAAATGGTAGCATTCCTCTTCCCAATTATTCCCTTAAGAGTGCCATTGTGTGATATTAAGTGCATTCATATTGCTGTGCAACCATCGCCAGAACAGCACCATCTATCTCCAGAACTCTTTATTCCAAAATGGAAACTCTCCCGGTTAGAGGGTAATTCCTGTCTCTCCCGTAAGCCACTGATAACCAGCATTCTGTCTTCTTGCTTGTTTTTGTGGGGATGATATTTCCTCTGGACTTAATGCTGAAAAAGCTGAAGATCTTTAAATATCTTAGGCATTAGGGAAAAAATTTAAAAAAAAAAGGGGGGGGGGCTGAGGCTGTGGCGCTCTTGGTAAAATCCATGCTTCACAAGCACAAGGTTGTGAGTTCAGGTTCCCAGCACTCACAGAAAAAGCCACAGTAGTTTGTGTGTGTGTGTGTGTGTGTGCGAGCGCGTGTGCGCACGTGTGCCTCTAATCCCAGCACTCTGAGGCAGATCTCTGTGAGTGTGAGGCCAGCTTGAACTTCATAATGAGTTCCAGGACAGCCACAGCTACATAGAGAAACTCTGTCTTATTTTTAAAAAATCAAAAAGAGGAGGAGGAAGAAAGAAAAGAAGGAAATAAAATAGTATTAAAATGACAGTATTCCCCAAATGTAGTCTACAGACTCTTCTCTCACAAAATTAAAGTTGGTGTCTTAGTAGAAATTGACAAACATGTTCAAATTCTTACAGGGTATAAAGACCCCAGAACAGGTGAAAGCAGTACTGAAAATGAACAGCATGGTGGACTCACAGTTCTCAGTTTCAGAGCTCACTACAGATCGAGCATTGCTATTCGAGATTGCTACTACAGTAGCAATCGAGATGGTGTGCTACTGGAATAAGATAAAGACTGACAGAGAAGAGTCCAAAAATATGCCCGTATAGCTATGGTCAGTTGATGTTGGGCAAGAATACCCAAGACCATCTAATGAGGAAAGAACAGGCTTTAAATGGGTTCTGGGAATTTGAACTCATGTCTTCATGTTTTTTCCTGGCAGAAATTTTCATCCTCTGAGCCATCTTCCCAGGCCCCCAGTTCAGAGAGTTCTTAATAAGGTAGACAAAGAATGCCAACCTGCTCTCATGTCTCTTTAACTTTGCTGTCATTCAAAACAGCACTAGGCACACAATCAAGTTTAGCCCTCAGTTGCACTTTTTGGAAGAACCAAGATGGCAGATGGAGCAGTGGTCCTTGTCATAGAACTCAAGAGCTCAGTGCGGGGTGAAGTACAGGTACAAACAATCAGTTCAGGCAAACGGCTCACTCAGCCCTACCAGAGAAACACAAATCCTGCTTGGTGTCCCTGGGCTGGGAGAAAACCTTAAGAGGTGTGACAGCCATACCTTGTACCTGGGGCTGGAGATGTAACTTCTTTAGAGGAAATAACCTATACTTTCTTTGGGTGAGAGAAGGGAACTTTGTTTTCATTGTAACTGCTCAGAACATTTTATGCTTAGTAGTTTCTATGCTGGGAGAAAGGGAACATTTTTGCAATGATGTAGCAGATCTTTTAAGATCCTGCCAGGGACTCCCTCCCATCACATGCAGTCTTTACTGTGGCCATCCCTTCCTGGAAACGACACAGGTTTTGATACAGAGGTGTTTTGATACAGGGACTACAGAGGATTTTTGAGACCAGACTGTAGGCTGCTGTAGATGGTATCCCCATGTCCAGGGAAGGGTACCAGACTTCGGCCAACTGTTTCCAGACAGAAGCACGGGACTAGGGTAACTTATCTCCTAAAGTTTTATAAGATCAGAAACCTGCATTTTTATCAGAAATCTGTGTTGTTGTTTTTTTAACATTGAGTTTAATTTTTGTTTTGTTTTGAGACAAAGTCTCACTGTGTAACCCGGGCTGACCTCCAACTCCAAATCCTTCTCTGTCTACCTCGCAAGTACAGAGATTCCAGGCCTGTGCCACTATGCCTAGGTAATTTTTTTTTAAGTATTCAGGGCAATTTCTGTCCCTGGAAAACAGAGTAGACAAGCTTTCTCCAGAGTCCTCCTGCTAAGAACACCTAATCGCTGGACACGGGATATAAACAGAACAGGCAGTCTGAACAAGAAAGGAGACCTGCTAGGTACTTTGGGATCAAAGACTCAATGCTGCTTCCTTAGTGTTCTGTTTGCCCCACATTTGTCAGAATGGATACTGGAGACACCAAGCAACCAAAACTGCCAATAACTGACAAATGGAAGTCTTGAGGAAAGCCTGCTTCCTTTAGTTAAAGGACCGGGAAAGGTATAGCTTAGAAAGACAGATAATGTTTGACAGCATCATCTTGACTCCAACACCATCCTCACCACAACCCTGGGCCTATAGAAGAAAGCCTCTAGCTGACTACTCTGACTGGGATGAAGCCCTTCCTCCTCCACTTCAGGTGATCAGAGATTCACTCAGGACAGCCACCAATAGTCACCAATAATGAGGCCATCCGTGTCTTTTCACAATAGCAGTGAAGGCCACTGAGGGGCAGAAGGAGGTGCCATCCCACATCCAGCTGGTGTGGTGTCATGAAAGGGCTAATGCTGAAACTGCCTAGTGGTTAGGAGGACACCCCTGCTCACTCCAGCACCAGCTGCCAGTGGAAACCAAAGGGAGACCCTGGGCTTTTGCACCTCCTGACATGAGGAGATGTCATCCCTGCTCTTCCCACAGAGCAGTGTGGGAGGAGAGGTAAACACAAAATACAAATGAGACTCATAGAGTGTGATCATATCCAAAGCATCCTGGTCTCAATCCAAACTGTCTTCTCATCAAGCATTGACAAATCTAACTTGAGGGAAAGGAGGATGAAGGGAGATGGCTCAGGGGGTAAAGGTGCTGCCAGGCCCAACAACCTGAGTTTGATCCCAAGGATCCACATGGTAGGAGACACCAGCTTCCACATGTTTTCCATGAGTTCCATATGTGTATGTGCACACACATGCATAATATCCTAATGTAATAAAAAAATCAAACTTGTAAAGGAGGCCAGTTGGGGCCTGAGAGACAACTCAGCAGTTAAGAGCACTGGCTTCTCTTCCAGAGGTGCTCAGTTCGATTCCCAGCCACATGGTGGCTCACAACCCTCTGTAACTTCAGTCCCAGGAGATTCAATGCCCTCTCCTAGCCTACTTTTGCACAAGCCATGCAAGTGGTGCACAGACATACCGACATGTGTACCTATATACATAAAATCTAAAAATATATTAAAATAAGAACCCATGTAAAGGTGAAAGAAGAGAACTAGCTCTCTAAGCTCACCTGTCACTCACAACACACACAGACACACATACACACACACACACACACGTGCACACACAGACACAGATACATGCACACACAGACACACACACACATACACAGATATACACAACTGAAAAATCAGTTTTCAAAAGCTACATGAGTGGGGCTAGAGAAACGGATCGTCAGTTGAGAACACAAACCTCTCTTAAAGAGGACCCCAGTTCAGTTCCTAGCAGCCATGTCAGGCAGCTCACAACAACTGTAACTTCAGCTCACAGGCATCCAGCACCTCTGGTCTCCTTAGGAGCTCATGCAGATTCCCACACACAGACAAATGCATAATTAAAAATGATAAGACATTAAAAAAACAAACAAACAAACAAAAAACTAGGCTGGATATGGTGGCACATGTTTGTAATTCCAGCATTAGGAAAGGGGCAGCACAATGACCTAGGAGTTTAAAGTCATCCTTGGCTACATAGCAGGTTCAAGGCCACCCTGAGATCCTAACTCAAGTGACAAAAAATAATTTATAGACACCAATATTAGAGTAATTGGAAAAAGCTTTTTAGCCAGGCGGTGGCAGCACACGCCTTTAATCCCAACACTCAGGAGGCAGAGGCAGGCTGATCTCTGTGAGTTCGAGGCCAGCTTGGTCTACACAGTGAGTTCTTGGACAGCCAGAAGTTACAACAGAGAAACCTTGTCTCAGGAAAAAATAATAATAATTTAAAAATTGCAAGGAAAAAGCTTTTCAAACGGCCATCATAAAAATGCTTCTCTACATATAACATACTCAAATATGAACATTCTTGGTGTCTTAGGATTTCTATCCTTGTGAAGAGACACCATGCCCATGGCAACTCTTTATAAAGGATAACATTTGACTGGGGCTAGCTTATATTCAGAGGTTTAGTTTATTATCAGCATGGTGGGAAGCATGGCGGCATACAGACAGACATGGTGCTGGAGAAGGAGTCGAGAGTTTTACAACTGGATTGGCAGGCAGCCGGAAGAGAGAGTAAGCCACTGGGCCTAGCTTGAGAACCTGAAAACTCAAAATCTATGTCCCAGTGACATGCTTTCTCCAGCAAGGCCATACCTCCTAGTAGTGCCATTCCCTAAAGACTAAGCATTCAAATACATGTGCCTATGGGGGCCATTCCTACTCAACCATCACTTCCACTCCCTGGCCTACATAGGATGACAACCATATCATAACGCAAAAATGCATTCAGTCCAATTTCAAAAGTCCCCATCCACAGTCTACCACAGTCTCAACACTGTCTAAAAGTCCAGAGTCTCTTCTGAGACTCAAAGCAATCTCTTAACTGTAACCCCCTGTAAAATAAAAATAAAAAAGGCAGATCACATACTTCCAACATAGAATGGCATAGAATATACATTGTCATTCCAAAAGGGAGGAAAAGGAGCATAGTGAGGAAATACTAGACCAAACAAAGCAAGACCGAAAACCAGGTGGGCAAAGTTCAAATTCTGCATCTCTCTGTCTGATGTCAAAGATCTCTTAACTCTTTTCAGCTTTGTTGACTGCAGCACACTTCTCTTGGGCTGGTTCCACTCCCTGTTAGCAGCTTTCCTCGACACTCCCAAGGCTCTGGCATCTCCAACATCTTGGAGTCTCCAAAGCAATCCAGGCTTCATCTTCACAGCTTCACACAACGGATTCTCTAGACTTCCATGTAGGGACATCCCTGACATATGCCTGGCCCCAGCAGCTTTCCTTAGTCTCAGAGGAAGATTTCATTAATCCTGTCTTGTGTCCTTCACTTTAAAGCCAGAACCACGTGGCTGAAGCTGCCAAGTTCTGCTGCTAGCTGGGGCTGGAATATGGCCCCATTGTTCAAATGTATTTTCACCAGGTTAGCTAGCTAGGGCTACATAGACCTGCCTTAGATAGGAAGGAAGGAAGGAAGGAAGGAAGGAAGGAAGGAGAAAAGGAAGGAAAGGAAAGGAAAAGGAATGGAGGAAGAAAGGGAGGGAGTTGAAGAAAAAAGGGAAGGAGACAGACATGTTTGAGAAGGTCCTATATCAAAGATAAAGAAACCTCTAATGGGGCTCCAGGAGTAGCTCAGTGGCTACATAAGACTGACAACACAAGTTCAATTCATGGAACACACTTTTATAAAGCTGAGTTGAAGGCTGGGCAGTGGTGTCCCATGCCTTTAATCCCAGCACTCGGGAGGCAGAAGCAGGCAGGTCTCTGTGAGTTCGAGGCCAGCCTGGTCTACAGAATGAGTTCCAGAACAGCCAGAGTTACAACAGAGAAACCCTGTCTCAAAAAACCAGAAGGAAAAAAAAAAGCTGAATTGAAGCTGGGTGTGGTGGTGCACAACTTGATCCCAGTACTCTCAGGAAGCAGATGCCAGTGACTCTCTGTGAGTTCAAGACCAGCTTGGTCGACATAGCAAGCTCCAGGCTAGGCTACTCAGTGAGACTCTGTCTCAGAGAAAAAAAAAAAAAAAAGCTTAGGTTTGGCGACACATCTGAAATCCCAGCACCAGGTGGGAGACAGAAACAGGAGAATTACTCAGACGGCTGTGGGCCAGTTAGCCAGGCATATACACTGAAGAAACAGAAACAAGAGATACCCTGTCTTAACAAAGTGGAAGGCAAGAACCAACTTCCAAACGCTGCCCTCACAATCTGTCTCCCACACATAAGTAATTAACTAAAACAGAAACTTCTGATGAGCCGGGTTGACCAGACAGACACAGAGCACTTCCAACAGTGTGGCGGCCAGACCTAAAGCCCAAAGTTTGCGATGCTGAAAGAAAATACCGGCTCAGACTGTTACTGCTGACTTCGGGTCCCCTCAGCCCCTGAGCAGTCTACCCATTGCGCAGTGTAGAAGCGAGTGACGGTTCTAAGTGCCAATGAGGAGATTGCTGAAGAATTTTTGGACCCACTAGATAAACTGGTTGAGAAAGAAAAATAGTTGCCAGAGCAAATCTTAAACACGGGTAAGAAGTCTCTGTTCTGGAAACACGCCTGAACGGGGGTGATGTCAGTGCCAAGTTTCTAGGGTGTTGAAGGAGAGTCTCACTGTCTTGCTTGGGGAAGGGCTAAAGGCTACCAGCTGAAATCTTTTCAGCTCTGACACAGTAAGAGCCCCAGGACCTTTGCTGTACATACCCTGCCAGTGGGCTGCAGGAACTCTAAGAAGCCACAGATCCAGGCCCCTAACCCCAGCTCTTGGAGGCAGAGGCAGGTTAGAGGCCAGCCTGGTCTACATACTGAGTTCCAAACCAGCCAGGGCTACATAGTGAGACCCTGTCTCAAAAACAACAACAAGGAAGGAAGGAAGGAAGGAAGGAAGGAAGGAAGGAAGGAAGGAAGGAAAGAAGGAAAGAAGGAAAGAAGGAAAGAGGGAAGGAAGGGAAAGAAAGCAGACTGAGCAAGCCATGAGGAGTAAACCAGTAAGCAGCACTCCTCCATGGCTTCTACTTCAGTTCCTGCCTCCAAGTTCCTTCTTTGAGTTCCTGCCCTGACTTCCCTCTCTCTTCCATTATTCAGTAATGTGTGAGCACACACATGTGCAATTTTAACTTCATACTTTATATAAGAATTGACTCAAAAGGGAACACGGGTTTAAATGTAAAAATATAAAATGCTTAGAAAACAACATAAGATAACTTCAGGACCTGGAGCTCAGAAGAGTTCTCAGACATGACAGCAAACACGTGACCCAAAAAGGGGAGGGGGGCAGGCGCGATGCATACTCACAACCAAAAGGCAGAGGGTCACAACTTTGAAGACAGTCTGGGGCTGTATAGGGAGGTCCTGTTCAGAACAAAAGATGTAAAAAAGAAAAGCAAGAACATACATTGGACTGAGTCTGAATGAGAAACTTTTGCTCTGGGAAGACCCCATAAAAGAATGTAAAAAATAAGCAACAAACTAATAGACAATATCCACAAGCCACATATTTAGCAAAGGGCTTATAATTCAATTAGAAAATGGGCAAAAGACTGTCAAGAGACAGTTCTGTAAATTAAAATATACAGAGGGCAAAAAAATACAGGAAATAATAGAAAATATCACTAACCTTGAAAAATGCAAATTCGGGGCTTGAGATTTCCCTACTCACTTGTGAGAACCATTGAAATAAAAAAATCATGGCGATAAGGGTGTGAAACACCAAATTCTTCCCATACAATGGTTGGGAGAGAATATGGAACAGCCTCTCTGAACCTGTAAAGTATTTTCTTTAAAATGAAACATACCATTACCATATGACTCTGGAATTGCACTCCTTGGTGTCTGTCCCAGATATTCAAAAGAAGATATCCATGCAAACAGCACATGACTGTCCATAGGGAGTTTATTTATAATAGCCCAAACCTGGAAACAAGTGTCCCAAATAGGTAAGTGTATAAACAAACTGTGGTGGTATAGCCATATCATGTTAAAGGGTTAAACTCGAGCCCTTCCTGGAAAGACGTGTACATCCTGACTCCTAGACCTGGGAATGTGGCCTTATTTGGACAAAAGGTCTTTGCAGAGGTGATTCTGTTAAATGTCTTTAAAAGGTGTGTGTGTGAAAGAGAGAGAGAGAGACAGAGGCAGAGAGAGAGAAAGAGAAAGAGAGAGAGAGAGTCCACAGAAGCCAGGAGAGGGTTCAGATCCCCTCGAGCTGGGGTTACAGGTTGCTGTGACTTGCCTGACATGGGTATTGAGATCTGAACTCCAGAAAAGCAGTAAGTACTCTTACCAACTGAGCCAATTGAGCTGACTCTGCAGCCCCATGTTAACTATCTTGCCGTGAGATCATTCTGGATTATCTGAGTGGTCCCTAAATTCAGTAGCAAATGTTTGTAGGAGACACAGGAGAGGGAGCTGGAGATGCGGCTCACTTGTAGAGTGTTTGCCTAGCATGTGCAAGTCCCTGGGTTCTACCGTACAAATGTAGGCAAGGAAAGAGGGAGAGAGGAAAAAGCAGGTGAGGAGGAGGGGAAGGAATCAGAGAGGAGGTATGCCTGTGGTGGAAACACCCAAGTGGAGAGAGTCATGTTAAAACCAACACAGTAACTGTTTGTAGTGGCCTATACCTTTAATCCCAGTATTCAGGAGGCAGAGGCAGGCAGATCTCTGCGGGTTTAAGGCCAGCCTGATCTACATAGGAAGCTCCAGGCTAGCCAAGGCTGTATAGTGAGACCTTGTCTCAAGGAAAAAATAAAAAAGTAAAAACAAGGTAAGGGTTGGATGGAGGGGCACACGCTTGTGATCTCAGCACTTACAAAGTGGTGTCAGGAAGAGTTCAAGGCCAGCCTCAGGTGCATAATGAGTGCAAAGCTTCCTGAGCTATATGAGACTTTGTATGCTAGACAGACAGACAGACAGACAGATGCCTCAAAGTGTTGACTGGAGTGTTGTATGCCTGTAGTTCTAGTATGAAGGAGAATTGCTAGAATCCCGGAAGTTCTAAGCTAGTCTGGGCAGCCAGCATCACCAGGAGCTGGAAGACACCAGGGAACATTCTGCCCAGAGACGTCAAGGGGGAAGAGCAGACACTGGCCCTGCTGACACCTCAGTTTTTAAACTTCTGGCCTCCAGAGCTACATGAGAATAAATATCTATTAATTTAAGCTATCAAGTCTGTGATGATTTACTGGGGCAGTTTTCAAAAACGAAGAAACTTTGGGATACTTACTCATCCATGAAAAGGAGCATACGAAAGAGCCGCAGCCTGGAGCTGAAGGGCTGGCTGAACGGAAAACAAGAAACAACGGCAAAAACCTCAAAGGCTGGAGGTTGTGGTGCACACTTGTAATCTCAGAGCCCTGGGAGGCGGGAACAGGGTCACAAGTTTGAGGCCAGCCTGGGATTTCCTACAGTGAGACCTTGTCTCAAGAAAAAGCTACAGTGGTGCACGACTTTAATCCCAACACTCAGGAGGCAGAGGCAGGCGGATCTCTAAGTTCAAAGCCAACCTGGTCTACATCACTACATAATGAGTTTCAGGCTGGCTTCAAACTCCTAGAGTTCCAGTCTCTGCCTGCCTCCATAGTGGGGGGATTAAAGGCGTATGTGGCCATGCTGGGTCACCATTCCACCTTTAACTATAATAAATCCTCAGGGAAGGAAGGGACCTGGTGAGCTACTCCTCTTTGTGGTGTGCTATTGTGCTTATCGTGATGGCTGTTAGAATTCAAATGTGAAAAAAAAAAAAAAAAAAACCATAGAAGTAAATCTGCACTCTGTACTGCCAAAAAAAAAAAAAAAAAAAAAAAAATGCCTGCTTTCAATATTGTATTATAGGTATGTCAGATGTAACCATTGGAGGACATCTGATGGAGGGTGCATGGGATCCCTGATTCTCATTGTAACTTCCTGTAAATTTAAAATTACTTCAAACTAAAAAGCTAATCATAAGATAACCATCATGGGGATCTTTTTTGTGAGTGACTAATGTTTTGATTGGAGTAGTGATTACGTTGTGACTACTGTTCTCAAAATTCATCTAACCAGACTCTTCACAGGGGTACATGTTTTGTTTGTTGTTTGTTTTAGACTTGTATTTTCATGTGTTTGGATATTTTGTCTGCATGCTTGTATGTGTACTACTTGCGAGCCTGATGCCTACAGAGGCCAGAAGTGGGTATTGGAACACTTGGAACTGGAGTTACTGGTGATGGAGTCACTGTATGGATGCTGGGAACTGAACTCTGGAAGAGCAACAAGCGCTCTTAACTCCTGAGCCATCTCTCTAGCCCTAGTGTGTATGTCGTTGCATATTGAAGGTAGGGTCTCACTATATAGCCCAGACTGGCCTTAAACTTGTAATTCTTCTGCTTCAGGCTCCTAAATGCTGGGATTGCAGATGTACACCAGTTTGTCTATCCCAATTTACCTCAGTAAAGTTGAATTTTAAAAATAAAAAACATTAACCAAAGTTTGTGGAGAAATAAAGCAGCATTTTCAGCCTGAGTTTTCCCAGTCCAAGACTGAAATATTCTATCTTTTGCTATTCAAAACCTTAGAAATACCCAATACCACTGAGTGCTTCCGTGCAAGGCTTGCTTTGCCTCACCTGGTTTGGAATGGATGTATGCAAATGTTTATTACAGGAAGGTATGCCGGGGGCTGCAGCAGAGGAGATGGAGACTGGCCTGCAGCCTGCTGGAATAATCTAGATAGTATCTTGCTGACGTAGGAGTGGTTGTAAGAGTAAGCACATAAAACCAGCCAGCCATAGGCTGCAGCCTCATCATCTAGGAGTGAAACCACTCCAGGACATCAGTATTGGAAGTCTAGACCAGAGGCAATAACAGCTTCACATTGTGTGGATCATTATTTCTCTTATATCCTGTTTTCCTAGGAGACTGTGAGCTGCAGGTCAGAGCTTTTTATGTTATTCTAACCCTCCTAGTCCTGAGAGTTCATTAAACCCAGAAGTCAGTCAACCATTCTTTGCTGCTGATGAATAGCAATGCCCTTTGCGCAAGGAAATATATAGCTAATGAGAATATAAAGCAGGGGCTGGAGAGATGGCTAGTCAGTTAAGAGCACTGGCCGCTCTTCTAGAGGATCCATGTTCTATTCCTAGCCCTATGTGGGAGCTAATTTCTGTCTATAACACCAGTCCTAGTGAATCTGAGGCCCTCTTCTGGTCTCTGAGGACGGATGCTGCATGCACATGGTGCACATACATAAATGCAGACAAAACACCCTTTATTTATTTTTTATGTATATGAGTGTTATATATATAAAACATATGTATGTTATATACATAAAAATAAATAAAAGTTTTAAAAATAAATAAAATATGAAGAAGTTCATATTTAAGAAGTTGGTAAACTGACAGTGGGTGAATTACTTAGATGAGAACCTTTCCCACCCCAAGTGTTGAGACTGAAGATCCATACCCAGTTTACTGTTTGAAACAGCCAGAGACCGTTTCTAGGTATAAAGCCTAAACATATGCCTGTGCCTGATACATGTGCCTGATGAGGCACAGTAATCCTAGCATTCAGGATCTTGAGGCAGGAGGATTGTGAATTTGGGGTCAGTCTAGGCTGTGTAACCAGACTCTGTCTCAGAAGCAAGAAAGGGAAGGAGGGAGGCGGGCAAGAGGGAGGGAAGCATCTGGAACAGGCTGATGCTTGCTTGGTTCATAAGTTGACACATAGGGCGTGGCCTGCTTAAATGAGAACCCTGGCTGTGAGATCCATTAGTTACTTTCCTCCTCTCTGCAACAAAGTATCCGGCAAAAGCAACTTAAGGAACAAAGGGTTTAATTTAGCTCACAGTTCTAACTACAGTCCATCAGGGTTCAGGACACGTTGTATCACATCCTTTTTGCTCATTCTAGGAGCCCAGTCCATTGAATGGCCTCCCTCATTCGGGGCGGATCCTGCTACCTCATTAATTACCCGGTCTAGAAACTCCTGCACAGGCATCTGATACACTCTTTCCAATTGTTTCCTCTCAGATATGTCAGGACCACAGATTTGCTAACACAGGGGACCTGGGTGTTTTTGTCTCTTTCATACAATCAAGCCTAACTGTGGCCTCGTTCAACACATTTGGTCCCTCTTTTGCTATTGTGCCTGGTTCCAAAACTTTCCCTGTCATACCTCTGGCCTGGTGTTGACCACCTTCTTGATGCTATAGTTAACTCATTCATTCATTCTTCATTCACTCATTCAACTAAGGAGTATTTATTGAGCACTATTGTGTGCCGCACTATTCTTAGAAATTTGAGTAAAACAGAGACAAAGTAGGCACAGGCCCTTGCCCCTCAGGCTTTTGCTTGTGTCCTTCTTGTGGGAATGCTTTTTGCGATCAGTTTCCCAGGGTGACCTCAAACATTCTAGATAGCTGAGGCTAGCTTTGAACTCTTGACTCTCTTGTTCCCACAGTGCCAGGACAGCAACATACACTACCATGCCTGGCCCTCACGCAACACTCAGGCGGCTAGGCAACCCACGTGACAAAAGGACAGGGACTATGGAAGCCTGGAGCAAGGTAGCAGAGCCTGCCCCAGCCACATCAATGTGCCTGCCACCTTTGTACCCAGCCCTTCTCCACTTCCGAGCAAGCCCTAAGTGCCTCATCAGGAACTTGTCGCTGTAATACAGTCTTTCCAACATTTCTCTCTATTATGTTTTTTAGATCAGCCATCCAAGTAGGATTAGGGGTGTCAGGCAGGCAGCTGAGTTGGGCTCTAGTGCTAAGAGGAAAAGGTGACAGCTGAAGATACAAGTGTGACCCGAATCTGGATGGCATCAGTATGCATATGGAAAGAACCAGGATAGGGAGATATGAGCAAGGGTCTGGGTTTGATCCCCAAGTACCACCACCCACCATGGCCATCGACAACAAGAACAATAGCAAAGGCCAGGGATAGTGAGACATGCCTTTAATCCCAACACTCAAAAGGCCAAGGCAGGAGAATTTCTGGGAGTTCGAGGTCAACTTGGTTTACATAGCACGTTCCAGGACAGCCAGGACTACACAAAGAGACCCTGTCTCAACAACAAACAAACAAGAAAAAAAAAAAGCCCACAAAAACTAGTAACAATAACAAAATAAGTTTGGGCACAGAGGCACATGTGTGCCATCGTCGCCTTGAGAAGAGGAAACATGAGAATCGAGAGTTCAAGATTATCCTGCAATATATAGTGAGTTTGAGGTCAGTCTCAAAAAACAAACAAACAAACAAAGGAGGAAAAGAAGGAAAAGTAGGAGGGGTCGAGGAAGGGAAGCCTGGTATAAGATTACCTTGGTTCACGATTCTTGGGAGAGGCCCTGTTCTGTCTGTGCCTCTTCTTGGGGTTCCCCTACACTCTTCTATTTCAGCAAAAATGAAGCAGACATGTAATCTCCCATTTATTTGTCTGTCTTTGTTCTCAGAGTAGCTTAAGAACAGGAGCTGTGTTGTCACATTCATTCATTCATTCATTCATAGATAAGGGTTTCATTCAGTTGCCTTGAATGTTCTCAAACTCAAAATTCTCCTTAGCCTTAGCCTCCCAGCTTCTGATCCAGTTTTGAGCCACAGATGCAAAGCTCAGCATCTGGCCCTCAGGAGTTTTGACTACTTTTGTTGGGTGAGTGTCCTGCTCCCAGTGTGAATGGAATGGTGTGGCCCAAATTACAGGAGGAGTAAGTCAGGACTCCCAATAGTCATGTTGGTAAGGAAGCTGTTCCAGCTCCCTCCGAGCCCCCAAAATGACCCAGTTTAGGTGTTTGGACTGTGAGATTCCAAGCCCACTTTAGAGAATCAGCTCTGGCCTGCCTGGAAATGGGATCTGGTGGAGGGAAGCAAGGGGGGGTGTTCTGGAAGACAATCATTTTGAAGTGTCTGCCCCCCTCTATCGTCCCGTGACACCACTACAGTCCTCAAGGACAAGGGCCCATTTGGATTCACTTCTGTATTCCCAAAAGAGCCCAGAACCCTCCCCAGCACATAGTATTCCTCAACAAAAGATTGCTGAAATGAATTGGAGCCCAGTAGCCCAAGGTCATTGGCCTGCTGCCAGCTGCAAAAAAATCTTGGCAAATCTCACCAGTAGCTCAATCCTAGGGTAGTACTCTTGGAGCTAGGGACATAGCCCTGGGGATTCACAGCTGAATGTCCTGAATCCAGAAGGTTCCCGAAGCTCCACCTTCTGGCAGCTTGCAGCATGAATAATTCAGGGTTGGACTAGTGGTCAGATTTGAGAAGGTCATTGAGGGCTGGAAGGAGGGAAACCTTTAGATGTCCTCCAGCTAGACAGGCTGGGCCTTCCTTCTGGTTTCCAGCAGTTCTCTTCCTGAGCCTCCCGGCAGCTCTATCTATGGAGATCCTGCCCACAGCTTCCTGCCTTGTGGAGATTATTTCCCATGCTCTTCCTATGTTTTTGGCTTGCTCCCTCTCCCCCGCCAACTTGGTGCCCATGGTCCTGTCATCTCACTGGGCAAGCACCGTGGCATTCATTTCTAAATTTAAAATGATTTTTCATTTTTGATGCTTCTGTGATTCTTAGGACTTTTATTTTCTTGTTATTATCTTATGATCTAAAAATAATCTGATGTTTATTTTGGGTATTATTGGTCATGGTAATAGTTAAATTTCACGGAACATTTTCTCTTTTAAGAATTTCATACATGCATACCATCATAATGTGTCTTGATCAAATCCACCCCCATTTCCTCTCTTCCACTCCTCCTACTCCCCCCACTTTTCCCTGCCAACTTCAAGTGCTATGTTTTTAATCTTTTTCTTTATAGATTTATCTTATTTTGTTTATGAGTGTTTGCCTGCATGTATGCATGTGCACCACATGCATGTCTGGTGCCCAGTGAGGTCAGAAGAGTTTGTCAGGTCCCCTGGAACTGGAGTTTCCAATGGCTGTGAACTGAACCCGGGTCCTGCTGCTCTTTACCTCTGATGAGCTCTGCTTTAAACTCACTGAGTCCCCCTAGTGCTGCTTTGTGTGCATAGGTGCAGGGCCTTCTACTGAATCAAGAACTTTGTTTTTCCCTTCTTTCTTTCTTTTTTCCCTCCAAGACAGGGTTTCTCTGGGTGTAGCCCTGGCTGCTCTGGAACTCACTCTGTAGTCTAGACTGGCCTCAAACTCAGAGATCCACCTGCCTCTGCCTCCTGAGTGCTGGGATTAAAAGTGTGTGCCACCACCACCCTGCAGAACTTTATTCTTATAATTGTTTGTAGACAAGGCTAGTCCTTAACTCATGGCAATTCTCCAGCCTTGGGCTCTTAAGTGCTGGTATTATATAGTCATAAGCCACTACATCAGGCAATTTTTCATTTTTGAAATTTATTTTTAGGGTTAGTGAGATTCTCAGCTGATAAAAGTATTTTCAGTCAAGCCTGAGAACCTCAGCTTGGTACAAGAGAACCAACCCCCACAAATTGTCCTTGGACCTCCACACTGTGGTCCCTGGCACATATATGCATGCATGCACACACACACAAAATTAATGTAATAAAAAATTTAAAATTGATTGGGATTTATAAACGTTATATATAGTTACCATTTACAATATGTTGTGCCTTCTTTGGGGTTTGGTTTTTCTTTGAGTCACAATCTCGTGTATGTAGACCTTGAACCCCTGATCCTTGATTATCCTCTCCACCTCTGCATCCTCCGGGGTTTGATTTTTCTGGCAAAGTCTCTGCTGGCTTTGAACTGGTGATCCTCTGCTTCTACCTCCCTGGAGGATTTTTGAATAAATCGTCTGATTTTAGTTTTGCCTTCGAAAATGAAAGGTCGTAATGCTGTCTCTTGGATGCCCTACGATCCTTGTTTTGCCTGCTGGACTGTAAACCCAGTGGGGCCAGTGGGCGGGGACCAGATGCATCCTCTTCATTTATGCATCTTCAGTAACTTCAGTGTGTGGACCTTCATCTATTTGAATGAATGGATGAATGAATGAGAAGAAATCTACATCTGACATCAACCAGGTTAAAGCACTTTGTACAGTAACCAGAAGGCAACCTATATGGTGGTTCTTTCTATGCAGAAAACATTCTAGACACAGTCACTTGTCTGCACCACAGAGGATAGAAGACATGCTTACATCGCTAGCTTCATGAACGAAGGACTCAATAAATGTCTTATCCGTGGAAGAAGCTTCTTCCAAGCAAGGCTCTGCCTATAAGTGTCTCTAATCAAGAAACTGGATTCTCTTCTGGGGGCCTGGTTTACCCCTCCGGGAAATGAAGTCTCCTACTCCCTCCTGGACTCAGTCCCTCAGGGCCTTCTCCGAGAGGGTGCCAGGAGTGGTGACAGAATGTGGTTTTAGGGGAAGCGGTCTGGAGGGCAGGTCGGGTTATTCCAGAACCCGGGCCGGGCCGGGCGGAGAGCCCGGGCCTGGAAGAGTCATCCTGGGACCGGCCGAGAAGAGCTCCAAGGGGCGGGCCAGGGTCAGCGAGCGCCCGGGGGCCGGGGGCGGAGAGAGAGGTCGGCGGTGCCGAGGGCGGACACGAGGTGTGTGACTCGGCCGCGCGAGCTCCGGTGCGGTCGCGAAGGGAGGGACCTGGAGGGGACGCGGGGTGAGTGCGGAGGGGCGCGGGGCCGCAGACCCGCAGGGCGCGGCGGGCGGGGTGCAGGGCGGAGAGCGCGGCGGGCGGGGGGCGGCGCCGGCGCCGGGGGTGGGGAGCGGGTTGGGCGGCTGCGCGGGCTCCGCTTCAGCCGCCGCCGCTAGGGCGCGGGGGGCGGGGGGCTCGGCGCCGCGAGCTCGGCCATTGTGGGAGCCGCTCCCCTCCGCCGCGCCGCAGCAGCCCGCCGGCCTCCTCCTCGCGCGCACGGGGTAAGGCGCGGGGCGGGTTCGGGGCTCCCGGCTCCTCCGCGGGCTGCGCGGCGGGGCCGGGAGCGGGGCGGCCGCGCCCCAGCCCCGGGGCCGCCGGGCGTGCGGGTTGACAGGCGCGGGCGCCGCGGCCGTGCGGGGCCTCGCACCTGCAGCGCGGGGAGAGCGGAGCGCGCGGAGCCGGGGCAAAGGGAGGCGTGTTTCCCCGGGGGAAATGGGGCACACGCGAGGGAGCGGCGGGAGCGGGCAGGACCGGGGCTGGGAAACCGGCCTCCGGGTCCTCGAGATCGGTCGATGGTACCGACGCCCTGCCGGTCCTCGGTCACGCGTCCCCGCTCTTTGTCAGCCACGCGCGGCGGGCACGCGGACCCACCCGCGCCGCCACCGCCTCCCGGGCGCGCCCCAACCCCCCGCCGCGGGGGTGCAGGCCAGGTGGGGAGGCCCGCAGCCCGTCGGTCCCGGGGCAGATGCCTGAGGGGGAACCCGGGTGGCCCGGGGACCTTCGTGACTCGTTGGGGGTGTGGGCGCGCGCTCCTGCCAACCCGGGATGGACGAGGTGGCCCGGGTGATTGAGGAGCAGGGCGGAAGCCCGGAGGTCATACAGGTGTGAGTGTGTGAGGGGCCGAACACTGTCACCGACGGGGTAGGGCCACGGGGCAGGCCTTGCTTTTGCGGGGCCTTTGTAGTAAAAAAAAAAAAGAGGGGGGGCGCGTTTAGGAGGGGAATGGGCGGCTCTAGAATGAAGCAGGTGGTCTGAGAGGAGGGGCGGTTTCCTGCCCTGGGCTGAGGGTCGGATGGTTGCACCGCAGGGCAAGCATCCTACAGGCTGGGGCTATGGCTTCAGCACCTGACCTGGCAAAAGAGGTGGGAGGTTGGTACCAGCAGGTGATGGTGAGACTGGGGGCAAGTGCTGTGATGAAGCTGTGCCAGTCCTGGGTCTTTTCAACTCTTTCCGTGGTAAGATGGGGTCTTGCTGTTCCACGGGAAGAAGATTCTCATACTCCTGGCACAGGGATGCCCTGGCAGGCTGCTCTGTCTGCCCTGGGCTTCGCAGAGACATCCCTGCACCGTGGGATGGTTCTTTTGTTATCTGAGTTCTATGCTTCTGTTAATGACCCGGGAGCCAGTCTCTGCCTCTTGCTGCTCCTAAGCTGAGATTCCCAGAATCCAGAAGCAACTGTGCCAGGGAGCCAGCCATTTAGGCCACTTCCCTGCTCTGCACAGACCTGTGTGCAGATATTCCCTGTGAGGAAAAGTTGACAGCTCTTGCCATCCCTGGTCTCTAGAGCTAAAACAGAACTACTTACCTGAGCTAGATCTGGGGCCTTACAGGAAAGCTGTCAGCTGAAGGCATGCACCATCTTGGCTCTGAGAGCCCTTGGAGTGGTGGGCCATGTGTAGCAGATGGTTCTGGGCAATGAGCTGGGCCTGGCTGAGGGAAGGTTGCCCAGTCTGGCTGGTGGAACCCAGCTGGCTTGGCACGATTGTGTTTCCGCTCTTCTCCCTCTACTAGCTGAACTGACCAGAAAAACTGACGGTCCTTAACCATCACCCCTGCCCCCATGCCGTGTGATGTATTCCCACACAGCCCTTGGAATGAGCCAATGAATATTTTATCTGATGCCTGCTGTGTGACATACATGGCACCAGCTAAGTTTACACGCGCATTTCACGGTGTCCTTAAAATATCCTCTAAGGAGAAGAAGTATTGCCCCTCCCCCACTGTGCAGACGATGAACCTGAGTCTCCCAAGAGGTGGAGTTACTTGCCCCCAATCTCACCAGTTGTAAGTGACTGAACCAGAATTTACAGCCAGGTCTACCTTGCGTTAGGTTTAGTGCTGTGTCTATCTAATCTGGGTGCTGGAGAAATCAGGAATTTCCACCTATTCTAACTCATGCTTCTTTTCATTTCTGTCACTGAAATCGTGCGTTAGCTTTTTGAAAATACCTCCCATCTGTTGTCCCATTTTATCCTTATAGCATTCCAGGAAGGTAAGAAGAGGGGAATGTAATAATAGATTCTGTTTTGAGTGCTTACTGGGTACCTGGCACTCGAACGAAAGGATCTCATTTAGTTCTTGCAAGCTTTTGTGAGGTTAGATGCTTGCTAGCATCATCCCCATTTTATAGATGAGAATGTTGAGGGTGACAAGATTAAAGGGCCATACAGCTAGTGAATAATGGAGTAGAATTTGAACCCATATTTTTCTGCCTGGTTATTAGTAATAGCTAACATTCACACAGTATTTTTGTTTTTAGATAAGGTTTCGCTATGTAGCCATGGCTGGCCTGGAACTTGCCATAGACCATGTTGGCCTTGAACTCACAGAGATCTGCCTGCCTCTGCCTCCCAAGTGCTGGGATTCCAGGCCTGCTCCACCATGCCTGGCTAAAGATTTATTTTATTTTTAATCCTGTGTAGGTATGTGTTCTTTGTGTATGGATATGTTTCATAAGCACAGTGCCTGGAGAGGCCAGAGGAGGAGCTGGAGTTACAGATAGCTGTGAACTATGTGATGTGGGTTTCTGGGACCCGAAGTCAGGTCTCCTACAAGAGCAGTATGCTCTCCTAACCATCTCTTTCTCTAGTGGAAGGTTTTTTGCTTTTTGTTTTTGTTTGTTAGTTTGTTTTTGTTTTTGAGACAGGTCCTTCCCATATAGCCCAGGCAGATGCTGAACTTGAAATCTTCCTGCCTCAGCCTCCTAGCCTCCTGAGTGCTGGGATTACCATATCCTGCCACATAGTGTTATGATTTATAAGTGTTTGGGACTAAGGTTGTAACCCAATGGTAGAGCTCTTGCCTAGCATAGGCTCAAGCCCCAGCCTTGGGGGTGGGGAAGGAGATTTATAGGTCTCTCTCTCTCTCATCAGACTTGCACTCTGTGTCCCAGGCTGACCTGGTACTCAATATGTAGACTAAACTTAAACTTGTGGGAATCCTCCTGCCTCTCTTTCTTTATTTCATCTTTGGAAAATTATTATTAATTTTTTTAGGTGTGTGAGTATTTTATCTGCATGCACGTCTGTGTACCACATGCATGCCTGGTACTTGCAGAGGCCAAAAAAGGGTGTCAAATCCCAGTTTGGTGCTAGGAATAGAAGGCAGGACCTTTGGAAGAGTAGCTAGTGCCATTAACCACTGAGCCATATCTCCAACCCTTCACCTCTGTTTCTCAAGCACTGGGATTATAGACATGACCCACCATGCTTGTTTGAAACAAGATCTTATGTAGCCCAGGATAGCCTTAAACTCACAATGTAGCCAAGGCTGGCCTTGAACTCTTGATCCTCCTGCCTCCACCTCCTAAGTGCTGGCTCTTATAGGTATATCTATCTATCTATTTATCTATCTATCATCTATCTAGATGTCACCTAATATATTTTTCCCCTAAGTCCCATCAATTAGTCTTGACATGTGTTATTTCATTTTGCAAATGAAGAAACAGGTTCAGGTAGATGAAGAGGTCTAGTCAGTGGCAGACCCAGAAGTTGAGACCCAAGTCTCAGTGTTCCTTATGTGATCCTTTCTTTCTGTTCATATTCTTCCCTCTCTCCTCCAGATCCCTTCTCCCAGGACGTCCAGTCCTTCCTGTAGTCACCCTTGTGTGGGCCATGTCTTCCTCTGATGAAGAAACGCTCAGTGAGCGGTCCTGTCGGAGTGAGAGGTCATGTCGTAGCGAGCGCTCTTACCGGAGTGAGCGCTCAGGGAGCTTGTCTCCCTGCCCCCCTGGGGACACTTTGCCCTGGAACCTGCCTCTGCATGAGCAGAAGAAGCGGAAAAGCCAGGATTCGGTGCTGGACCCTGCAGAGCGTGCCGTGGTCAGAGTCGCTGGTAAGAGAGGTCTCCAGCAGCTTTTGCTAGCTGGGTGCTGCGGGGTTGAGGGAAGAGTGGGTTGGTATGGACCAGCATGGTGGAGAGCTGAGACTTCTCAGAGCCGAGTCAGCTGGAATCTAATTTGTTGTTATGATGATGATTATTATTGTAAAGATGAAAGAACATTCAAGAGAAATCTGAAAAAAAAAAAAGAAGAAAACCTGCCACCACCCTGTGCTGAAGGAGGCCTATTCTGTAGCTTTCCCCTGTGTTTTTCCCACTCCGCTGGATTTTATGTATGTAATAGTTACCTTCATGGACTATGTTCCAGCATACGTCTGTTTCTTCATTTACCCTTTAAAAGAATCTTCTGATTTACATCTAAGACTTTGTGATTATTTTTAAATTTATTTTTGTTTTTCGAGACAGGGTTTCACTATGTAGTGCTGGCTGGCCTGGAACTCGCTTTGTAGACCAGGTTGGCCTCAAAATCACAGAGATCTGCCCCCTGAGTGCTGGGATAAGAAGTGTGTGTCCCCACACCATGTGGCTCAGAATATATATATATATATATATATATATATATATATATATATATATATATATATATATGATGTAGCCCAGGATAGCCTTAAACTCACTATGTAGCCATATATATATATATTTTTTAAATGTCATTTTCTAAGTCTTATTCCTTTTTCACTGTTCTGCTGTAGTAGATCATGTTTAGGAATAAAAACTTTAGATTTCTGTTGTTATTTCCTTATAAGGACGTCTTTGGAGAAGCCGATTTTATTCATACCTAGCGCCTTTCAGAGGTTGTGTGTAGGTTCTCCAGTAACTCTGTGTGAGAGCCAGGGGCTTCCCCCTCTTGTCAGGAGGTGTCCACTCGCCTTTTCCAAGTGGCAGTGGTTAGGAGTGTGGGCTTTGGTATCAGAAGAGGCCAGAGTAACCGGTGGTGATGAGCCACCCAGTGTGGGTGCTTGGAACTGATTCTGCATCCTCTGAGTAGCCAGTGCTACTGAGCCAGTAGCTAAGTGCTACACATCTCTCCAGCCCTCAGCATGGTTTTTGACTTACTAACTAACTGTGTAGCTGAAGGCATCCAGAGCTGCCTCACTGATGCCCAGCATTTCATTTCTGGACAGGCAGAAAGAGCATTCAGAGGAGTCATCAGTTTTCAGCACATTGCCACAGTCTGCCCTGCTGCCTCCTGTGTGTCAGCCAGATAACACACCTGTCTCCTTCCCTTTATTGTCTCTCACCTAGAATTTCTGGTCAACCTAATGATTCTGTTTCCTTCAATCTTCTCCTGTCAGAGCATTTTATTCTAAAGCGCAAACCCAGTCCTATTACCCAACTGCTTAGAAGCCATCTTTGGCTCCTCCTTACCTGAGAAATAAAGGCTTAAGCATAAAAACCCACCCCAACCAGGCCTCACCCTACCCCTTCCGCTTCACTGCTGCCACCACCACCGATAACCCTGCAGCACCGTGCAGTGGCCCGCCCTTTGAGGTATGCAGCTTGTGGGATCAGACCTCTAGGCTTTAATTTTCTTCTCTGCAAGATGTTGGCAGTTCCTCCTCTCTGAAGAATCTGCCTTTCCAGCCCTACTGCCCCCCCCCCCAGTGGTACCCAAAGCCTCCCCCTCCACTGCAGTTAACCCACAGGGAGCCCATCACTCCTGTGATGGGCTGTGAGCAGTTCACTGTTGTGACTTACTTCATGTGTTGACCTCAGTGACTCACACAAGGCCTTGTGCATGCTAGAGAACATCAAGTGAGGAGTGAGCGACCAAATGATGCAAGAAGTATTTAGAGGCTGATAGGAGGCCAGCTGAGGAACAGGCAGTGGGCTGGGATGGAGGTTCGTAGGGAGAGGGTTGTGTAGATTCGGGGTCAGGAGCGATGCAGGAGTGAGCACCACAGGAATAGACAGCGAAGAGGTTTGGCCGGTGGGCAAAAGGGGGCCCTTGGAGGAAGTCCTCTTCAAGTGTTTTTGGCCCTGAAACACCAGCTAGTAACAAGGTTTGGAGCAGGCCCCAGGATGCAGGGAAAGGTTTCCTCACCCCCTGGCCTTGAAGTGGCATAACTCAGAGTCCTCTGAGTCACAGACTTCTCGCTCTCCTGGAGGCAGAGCGGATGCCTTGTTTTTCCTCTAGCCCATCCTCCATTGCTCACACAGACTTCTAGATGGCTTTGTAACAATCCCTCTCTCCATTCTTCTCTGGAAGACCCTGCTGCTTAAGGTTCTGATCTAGGCAGTAAGTCAAGTGGATTCAATGGGAGCTTAATCGTCAGGCAAAGGCCTCTGGACCCGACCCTGCCAGGTCAGCTGAGCAAAGGAAGGGCTGGGTAGGTGTTGGGCTGCTCTGCTGTGCTTTGTTTCTGGCATCCTGCTGCTCTTTGCATCCTGACACCACCAATGACTGTCTTGGGGAGGGGGCTGGACCAATGAGGCTGGAGATGGGGAAACTGCCGTGGTTAAAAATAACTGTGCTGCAGTTGGGTGTGTTTTTTTAGCAAGAGAGAAGAAAGGCAGCAGAGACAGGAGAGACTGCTACTTTAGTGTCTGGCTGAAGTCTCTGTATGATTTTAGAATGTTGTGGGGGCTCCACCAGAGTAATGAAGCAGGCGGCCTTGCCTCTGGGGGGTAGGGGGGCACTCCCACATGTAGGTACAGGGCTGCTGGGAGACCCCGAATGCTCTGAAGCTCTCTATGGCAGAACTTGCCTTCGGGGAGGAAGTGAAGTCAGGCTCACACTGGAAGCAGATGTGTCCTGTGTCAGTTTCTCCCCCCTCAGGTTTTGGTTTATGAAGCCAAGTGTGTGTGTGTGGGTGTAGGGGAATAATTAGTCTCATCCAATGTAGAAACTTCCAGTTCTGAACCCCTTTTGATGTCTTGAGCTTTGGTTAAGGGGGCTAATGGGAACTCCCTGCTGGTCATCCATGTCTGAGGAGAGAGGCAAGCCAGGGCTGAGAAAACGTCTCTGGAAGAACAGCCAGTGCTCTTAACCGCTGAGCCATCTATCTCTCCAGCCCCGAGAAAACCGCTTCTCAAGACAGATCCCCAGGCCTCACAGATGCTGCCACCTGTCTTCCTTCCGTCTTCCCTCACCCCTTCCTCACCTTTAGTCTCTCTCTCTCTATGCCAGCCCTGTTCTCAACTCCCCAGGCCTAGCCCCTCTGAAATGTCAGTTGTGAGAGCTTTAGGGCTATGCAGAGATTTCAAAAGGATGTGAGCTAGTCAGGATGTGTGCTAGGCTAAGGCCCCCGAGGCCTTAGGGACTTGCCTGTAGTCACACAGGATAAGCAGGCACAGATCTAGGTAATTCCAAGCACTAGGTTATTCCCATTTCTTAGGCAATCAGACCCAGTCTGACTCTTGAGCAGGAGGCAATTTAAATAGCTGGCCCTTATCTCTGAGTCACCCTGGAAGCAGCGTCCAGACCCTGGCCTGTTTGGAGAGGGTAGTGACAGGAATGGAGAGAACCCACAGTCTGCCTCAGCCTCTCCCTTAAACTCCACACCTTTCAGCTGCTCCTTCCGCTCCCTCTGTCTTGTGTGAATAGCAGACAAATAACTATCCTTGCTGATTGAGGGGGTCAACAGGAATTGGAGGAACTGGGGAGGTTATTTTAACAAGGTATACAACCCCATAGAGTAGGAAGGGGGAGTGAGTATTAAAAAGGCTGGGTTTGTTGTTGTCATTGTTGTTTTGAGGCTTGTGGGGACTAGGTGAAGAAAATGGCCGAAGCCAGGTATCATGTGGTTTTATAACCACACAACTGTAGGGGGCGCCATTCATGTTTCTTGCATTGTGGATTTGGATAGTTGTTAAGGTTAGTTTCTTGCGGATACCAGTTAAGTGTCTTGTTTTAACTAGAGAGCAGTGTTAGTGCAAAGGGATTCACCTTCCACCCTTCAGTTAGGTATTACTCATTCATGCATGTAACATCACATATTTAGGCCATTCTTGGGTTTTGTTTTGTTTTGTCTGAGACAGGGTCTTATATAGCCCAGGCTGGCCTTAAACAATGTGTGTCGCAGAGGCTGACTTTGAATTCTGATCTTCCTCCTTGGTGTGTGTCACCAAGCTCGGCTTCGTTCAGTTTGTTTTATTTTTTTTTTAAGGTTGAGGAAATTTTTATTAGAATCTACAAGAAAATCCCCAGGGCAGGCAAGCTGTCAATCCTGGCAGCTGCCTGGAGGAGGAGAATGGAGATTAAAAGGGAAAAAAACCGCCATGCCGTTTGAGCTAAGTATGTCCAGAGGTCAGCCACATGAGGCAGGGAGCCACGTGGTTGGTGGGGGAGGGTTTAGAGAAAGAGCAGGAAACGGAGGTGTTAGAGAAAACGTCCTTCAGAGGCAGGGAGAGAGAAGGAAGGGAAGAGATGCTCTTCTGATTAATTAGAAGAGGGAGCTTAGGAGGCTGAAGCCTATGTCATGGCCTGCAGGAGGCCGTCCATTGCTCTCGGAAGACACATTCAGAGTCTCATCCTTCTGCAGCCCCTCCCCATGCTGCCCTCCTTTTGTTTTTGTCATTGATACTGAAAGAGAGCTGAAGATGTGGTCCTTTCTTCAGGATCCAGTGGGGCTGAGAGGATAAGGAAAGAAACTGATTGCATTGTGAAAGCTAGGCACACAGGAACTCAGGCCAAGGATGCACAGCCATGGTGGACTAGTTGGGCAGCATCATAGAAAGTGCTGCTCGTTCATTAAGCCATTCCCAACATCTGCTCCAGTACAGCCTCCTCCGGGAAGCTGCCTCTGATCCCTCCTATCAGGCAATGTATTCCTTCTTAGCCCCTCTCCATCTTATGTCCAAGCTGTTCCAGGTTCATTGCCCACACCAGACATGGACCTTGTTATAATCATGAGTCCCATCTTGCTTTTCTGACCCTGGGCAGACAGTCCTGAGAACACTGTGCCATGCTCTTCGCAGAAGGGCACTGCTGCTCCTTTTCGTTCATGCATCTTTCTTCTGAGACAGCAGCTTCATTCATTCATCCATTTAGTAAGAAGATTGGACCCTAGCTATGTGCCAAGAGCCATGAAGACAGTTGTATCCAGAGTCAGGAAATCTAGGCAAATGACTTTACCCTGTGGAGCTTGGGTTTCTTTTCTGTAGAAGGGAGGCTGTGATACCCACTTCCACTGACTGTTGAAGGAGGATCAGGACCAATTGGACGAACACAGCACTTAGTGCAGTCGTCCCTATTACTTGGACAGCAACCAAGAGAGGCAGAGGAGGCTGCAGGAGGCCAGTAGTTTCCTAGGTCAGCAAGGAATGGGCCTGAGCTTGCCACTTCTGTCTCTTTCTTTTGTTCATTCCAAGGCTTTGTCAGAGAGCAGTTGGGAATGATTTGTTCTGGCCAAGCCACAGATGGAATCAAGGGCTGTAGGGGTAGGAAATGGGACCTTAAAGAATAATTCTACTGGCGAACCCCTGTATCTGGGCAGGCAACCTTTCTCATCCCAAGCATTCTGAAGCTCTGTACCCAAGAAGGCCCCTTCTCTTCCCAGCTTCTCTCGCTCTTCCTGACTGTGCCATGAGTCCCTGGCTCTGTCCTGGAGCTTGCTTTCAATAGCAGGAGAGGAGGCCTGGGAAAGTGGGGCAGAGTGAGCTGTAGCTACACACCACCAGCTCAGCTGCAGTGCTTTGAAAGTAAATCTGGGTCACATTCGCTGCAGGGATAGGAAATGACCACGTGGGCAGAATTCTGTGCAAGTGGCAAAAAAGGCAGCCAAGCTGTCCTCTCTCTGAGGTTCAGGGTCCCTTTGGGACCCCAGCTGGTAAGGGAAGTGATTACTGCATTGCAAGGTGCAATCCTGTCTTTATGCCAGTGGCTTCCCATCATGCTTTTCGAGTGAATTCCAGGTAGTACAGAGCAATGGCAGTCTGTCTGGCTTGCAGCTGTCTGTTTTGGAGGTTAGGAATGCAGAGGAAGGACTGGGTGCTTTGGGGACTGTGGAAGACTGTCATTTCTTGGAGATGAGACGCCACGAGAAGAGCAGAGTGTAACAGGATCTAGGACTGCGCTTGCCTCTACTCTAGCGGTCCTCCACCTCAGGAAAGCCGGTGACCATACACCTGGGTGTGAGAATTAATTTGTCCACCATCTCCAAGTGCTATGTTGAGCCCGTCTGGCATCTTTTTTTTATGGTTGCTGTAGCTGAGACTTGTTGTGGTTTTGTTTTGTAGACTGCCTGTAGCCACCTGTCAGAAGCAGGCCAGATTCCTGGCTCTGCCTTGACTCTCTGTGGGAACGGATAGAGCCTTCCTAGCTGGAATCTCTCCTTGGGTTAAGGATGCTGCTAAGGAGAAGATGTGAAGGCCCTGGAATGTGAAGTGGGCTGTAGCCGGAAGCTTTCACTTTATGGTCAGGGGAGGATTCCGCTTGGAGCCTCAGTGAGTGTGTCTCTGAGCATGCTCTCCTCACACCTTCCCTTGCTCGGTTCCACAGTTGTTTACTCCTCCATTCATTCATTCAAGGGAATGGCTTTGTGAGTCTTAGTTGGGGACCCCCGAAAAGTTATTAACCTGATTGAGCTTCACATTTTCATTGTTAAAACCTGGGAGCAAAAGAGCTGCTTCAGAATCTTGCAGAGTGGGTTAAATGAGATCATGGGAGTGAGCGGCCTGGCCTGTGTCTGCTGTAAGGTAGCCCTTGATCTACAGCAGCTGGTCCCCTCGGCATCATCGGTTCGCTCACACATGTTCTCATTGGCCTGTGAATGTGCTGATTTACTCCCTTGCTCTTTCATTGGTCATATACTTGCTGACTCCATAAACATTCCTTTAGCTGCTTTGTTCAAGGCTCAGCTTGGGCTGCAGGGTCCAGCCCCTGCCCACGAAAGCAGCGGGGACGCAGCACGAACTGTGCTGGACTCAGGCTGAGGAAAATGCTGTGGAAGTCTGAGGGGAGAGGGCCTTCTCTCGCTCCCGCCCACCTAGGACCCGGAGCAATGGAAAGCATTTGATCTGGGACTTGAGAAAGAGCCATGGTCTTGCTAGGGCATCCTGAAGAGAGAGAGCACACCCCACACCCATTACGGGTCCTTGTTCGTTCTCTCCTTTCTTTGCCCCAGAAGAAAGGGAAGAAAATGAAAAGAGAACAGTTGGTGGGAGTTAGGAATGAAAGACACAGAGGGTGGGTCGGGGAGTGAGCTCTGGACCTGGCTTGGGAGCTCCTGAGAGCTCATGTCATGCTGGTAGTGCTGCTGCGGAGGCCTAGCTGTGTGCCCGGACTTTACACATGCCACCCATCCTCCCTGCTATTTGCAACAGAAAAGTTAAGCAGCTTGTCTGGGGTTGTCCAGCAAGCTAATGAAAAGCCAGGGTTCTGCATCATCAGTATGCATGGTGCCTTCTGAAGCCCTGCAGGCACAATGTTCCCTTGGAGTTACTCAGTACTCGGCTTCCGGTCCAACTGAAGCCAGAGCTCTTGCTCTTTCCAGAAAGTTTCAAACAAATGCAAGATTATAGAGAAATAAGAATTACTAATCATAACTGGGCTTGGTGGCCCAAACCTTTAATTGCAGTACTCATGAAGCACAGGCAGGTGGATCTCTGTGAATTTGAGCAAGCCTGGTCTATAGAGTGAGGGCTAGGCCAGCCAGAGCTACATAATGAGACACTGTCTCAAAAATAAATTAAGAATGGATCTTATTGAGCTGGAGAGATGGCTCAGCGGTTAAGAGCACTGGCTGCTCTCCCAGAGGACCTGGGGGTTCAATTCCCAGCAGCCACATGGCAGCTCACAACTGTCTGTAACTCCAGTTCCAGGGGATCTGACTCCCTCACACCGAGATACATGCAGGAGAAACACAAATGTACATAAGATAAAAGAGCATGAATCTTACTCTGCCTATATGTTTCACTCCTGCCTCCACAGTTATATAAAAGAAAGTTCAGAGCTGGGCTGGGTGCTGTGGGCTACTCTGGAGGCTGAGGCAGGAGGATTAATGATTCAAGGCCAGCTAAGGGAACTTTGGTCAGACTCTGTCTCAGAATACAAGGATAAAAGGGGACATAGCTCAGAGGTACACTGCTTGTTTAGCCTGCAGGAGGTCTTAGGCTCAGTCTACAGTCCTGAAAAAGAAAATTTGGCCAATGCCCCACAACGTTACTGACTTTTATTAGCATCTATCTGGTGTATAAAATAATGGATTAAAATTTTTTTTGCCTGAACTTGTAATAATCCTCCTTATTTTTTTGTGTCCTGAATGCTAAATTATAGGCACATACCACCAAGCCTGGCAATGCAAGGTTTTTACATATATAATTATTTATTACTACTATTAGAGACAGGGTCTATCTATGTAGTCCTGGCTGTCCTGCAGCTCTCAGTGTAGACCAAGCTGGTCTTGAACTCCCAGAGATCTGCCTGCTGTGCCACCATGCCTAGCTTTATATATTTTTAAATTCTATTTTTGCAGTGCTGAGGATCAAACACAGGGCTTCTTATATATTAGGAATCCTCACCTTAAATATATTTTTAAAATTTATTTTTTACATGTATGAATGTTTTGCCTGCATGTATGTATGTGCACCATGTGCAAGTGTGGTGCCCGCATAGGCCAGAAGAGGGCGCCATATTGTCTGGAACTGGAGTGACACATGGTTGTGAGTGCTGAGAACTGAACCGGGGTCTTCCTCAAGAACAGAAAGCACTCTTAAGTTCGTGCCATCCCTTGGGCCCCCTCTCCTACCTTTTTGTGACCTTGTACCTGAGATCCTTCTGTCACAGCCTCCTGAGTGCTAAGATAACAGATTTCCACCATCCTGGTGTCCATCTCTGATTTTCAAGGCAGTCTACTGTGGCCCAGGCCTGTCTTAAGCTGGCTATGTAGCTGAAGATGACCTTGAACTTCTAACTTTCCTGTCTTTGTATTGAGTTTGGGATTTTTGTTTTGTTTTGTTGTTGTTTTTTGTTTCTTTGAGACAGGGTCTCACTATATAAGGTCTGGCTGTCCTGGAACTCACTATGTAGACCTGGCCGGCCTTGAACTCACAGAGATCCACCTGCCTCTGCCTCCCAAGTGCTGGGATTACAGGCATGGACCACTAAGAGTTTTGGGATGATAAGTGTGTACTGCCAGACCAAGAATATATAGTGCTGGGAACTGAACTCCGGACTTTATGCGTGCCAGGGAAGCAATCTCTGAACCGAGCGCTATGCCCAGTCTCCTGCCCACTTTTCAACAATCATGTTGCACCACCACCTTTCTGTAGTATTGAATATGTTGATCTACTTCAAAGTCCACATATGAAGAGAGCTAGTGCCAGTGGCTCACTGCCCAGAGGCCTCAGGAGGGATTTTGACCTCAATGCTGAGTCCCAAGGGCAGTGTGTCCCTCCTAGTGTTGGTTGGGGATCCTGATCCTTCCAGGCAAGATTCATGCTCTTCTACAACAACATACAGAGTGAAACTTCAGCACATCCGTTCTGTGACTGGAAGCTGATTTTTGACAGTGGCATGTGTTATACCTGGAACACTTCAGACCCATGGACCCTGGCTTTAATCAGAATTCTGCCAGTGTGGTTGAGGAGAAATGTCAAAACTGGATTTTGAGGACTCATTCTCAAAAGTTGGGAGTCGAGCTGGGCGTAATAGTGTGTGCCTTTAGTCTCAGAGCTTAGGAGGCAGAGGCAGGTGGATCTCTGTGAGTTTGAAGCCAGCTTAGTCTATATAGTGAGTTCTAGGCTAGACATGGCTACATAGGGAGACCCTCTCCTACTCCCCCCACCAAAGGAAAAAAGAAAGAAAGGAACACAGTAAGTCCAGGAGTGGTGGTGCGAACCTGCAGTCCAGGCACTTGAAGGCACAGGACAGCCAGGACTACATAGAGAGACCCTGTCTCAAAAACCAAAACCAAAAATAAAAAAATAAAAAAAAAAGGAAGTTGAGACAGAATCTTAGCGTTTCACCTTTGGAAGACTTAAGATCACAGAGGGGAGGAGTTCTGCTTTGTGAGAAGAGCCTGTATCTAAGGCTTATTCAGATGCTTGAGGGAAGTATTCCATTTGACTGTTCTCACCTAGAAACAGAGGCCACCCCACTGTAGGACCTCTTGAAGCCTTAGGGATTAAAGCTTGGTTCTGTCCTTTTATGGGCTTCTATCCTGGGGCAGTGTGGGAAGGCGATGTTTCAGGTGGAGGGGAATTTCGTAGACAAATGGCTGCATCTTTCAATTTAGGAACCCTCCCAGTTTCCTGATGAAAGCTGACTGCCTGCAGCTCTGCTTGGTGGAACTCGTACCTGTGAGGGTAGACCCTCCCCTGCAGGAAGGGAGATAAGGTGTGAGTGAGGCTCGGTTCTTTCGGGAGGGAAAAGAGTACCGTTTTCTTCACATGGAGGTTGGGAGATGGTGGAGGGGCCAGGACCCTTGCTAACTACTGTTGACATGTTCTGAATGCCAGGCTTTTTGCTTTGAATGATACATGCTGTTTTGGACCCCGGTGGTTACAACGACTTTAGGAAGCAGACATTCTCTAGTAAAGGAGATAGACACCTGGAGAGTCAGTACTTTGCCTGAGGTCTCTCAACCAGTAAGGGGCCAAATTGGGAAGGACTCTAGCTCTGCCTGAGGCAACCTGCTGCCTTCACAGTGCACGGTAAGATAATGGCAACTGACGTCTGTGTAGCATGTGAAGGTTCACGCGTGTCTTCACACTCTCCCTATGCACTATGTCACGGGAGGCCCAGGCAGGTGGCATTCCACATTCCTTTGGGAGAGCTGCTTTGTCGTCCTTCTGCTCTGGAGTAAGGATGGGAGATTCTTTGGCAGTGGCTCTGAGAAGCCAGAGAGGAAGGCCTAGGGAGAAGCTAAGGTGGTGAGACTTGGCCAGTTGCTATGGTTACCCAGCCATCTGGGTAACCATTTTGAGGGTTGCTATGGTGATGGGCTGCTGGGTGGCAGGGAACCTTCTTCCTGGGTGGCTGGCACCATCCAGTCTTTTGAGATGAGGGATCCTACACTTTCACAACAGAAGAGGGCAGCACAAGAGCATGCAAAGTCTAACTGCCTGGGAGCAGACTGACAGATGTAGGGCAAAACTTAGGGTTCCAGGCAGAAAGCTACTTTGTCCAAGACTGGCCAAAGGGGAGGGACTGGACATGGAGGCAGGACTCCCAAGACTGAGACTAGAACCAGGCAATTTGTTTCCAATTTTAATGATAAGACTGAGCAGCCCCTGCCATGCCTGACCCCAGCTTCTATAGGGGAAAGTAAAAGACACAGCAGATAATGAATGCTGTAAAGAGGAATAGAGCATGTTCATGTGCACACACACACACACACACACACACACACATACACACATGCACACACTGTACTAGCAAATGTATTTATAAAGCATCAATTAACACATAGAAAATAGAGCTGCTTAAGCCAAGTTAAAGGAGACATGGTTTTTTACTCCTCTCTTTCAAATCTATATATGAAGTGGCCTCAGGCCTTGACCACTGAGTAAACACCGCTTTCAACTTTATGTATTTATGTATTTATGTATTTATGTATTTATTTATTCTGAGATACGGTTTCACTAAGTAGCTCTGGCTGTCTTAGAACTACGTAAACCAGGCTGGCCTTAAACTCAGAGATCCCCCTGCTTCTGCCTCCCAAGTGCTGGGATTAAAGGCATGCGCCACCAAAGCTTGAATTGGATTATTAATTGTTCTGAATCTGCTGCAATCTCCATATGTATTCAGTGAAGTATCCATTCATTCACTAAATATTTGGTTTGTTTTGCAAAGCAAAATATTAATTAGGGAAGCAAGTATTTATTATGTGCTTAACGAAAAGCAAAGATTTATTGATAATCTGCTAGGAAAAATACTGTGTTAGGCCCTAGGAGGAAAGATGAAATCGATGAAAAAGATATCCCTCAAATACTTAATCCAGGTGAAGGAGGCAAGCATGCAGACACCCATAGTATATCACAGAAGCTCCAGAAATAGGGCAAACAAAGAAAATAGAGCTGGGGCTGATTGTGTAGCTCAGTAGGTAGAGTGCTTGTTAAGGATGTATGAAGACCTGGATGCTATCCCCTACAGTATGTAAACTGGGCATGGTAGTGCATACCTGTAGTCCCAGCACTTGAGAAGTTCAAGGCCATCTTTGACTACATACCAAGTTCAAAGCCAGCCTCCTGGACTACATGAGACCCATCTTTTTTTTTCTTTTTTTTTTCCAGGGAGGGTGGTTTTTCGAAAGTTTCTCTGTGTAACTCTACCTGTTCTGGAACTCACTTTGTAGACCAGGCTGGCTTGAACTCACAAAGATCCATCCACCTGCCTCTGCCTCTCCAGTGCTGGGAAGACCCCATCTTCACCAAAAAAAAAAAAAAAAAAGGTAGGATTTTAGAAAGAACTTCCACCTGGGTCAGTTAAAAAAAAGCTTCATGTGTTGAGGGTGAGCTTTCAGATAGGATGTCAATAGATGGAGATGGAGGAAGGAGTGGACTTTTTAGGCAAAGGTTTGGAGTTTGGTTTTGGGGAAGTTGCTGCCCACGAAGCATGAGATGCTATGAGAAACATATTGTGTGAGAATGTGTCTGTGAGAGCTGGGATTGAACTAAGGGCTCCTGCATGCTAAGAATGTACTTTACCACTGAGTTATAATCCCAGCCCAATCCACTTCTTAAATACCTTAGCCTAGTCAGAAGCCACAGACAGCTGAGTATTTGGGGATCATCTCCTTCACTCATTTGTTTGTAGTTGATCAAAACTGTAAACATCCAAGAGTGTCCTAAATATACAATGTTATTTGTCACATGCTGAGGATCTCATGGCAACCAACACATACAAGAACCCCAGGCCTCACAGAGCTAATGCTTTAGAAAGGGTGAAAGATAAGTTGGCAGTGCATGCCTGTGATTCCAGCACTTGAGAGGCTGAGGCAGAAGGAGCTCAAGTCAACCTAGGCTACATTGTGAGAACTTTCAAAGAACCAACACCAGGTGGAGGTCCCGCATGCCTTTGATCCCAGCACTCAGGAGGCAGAGGCAGGTGGATCTGTGAGTTCCAGGCCAGCCTGGTCTACAGAGTGAGTTCCAGGACAGTCAGAGTTACAACAGAGAAACCCTGTCTGGAGAAACCAAACCAAATCAAAACAAAAGACAACAAAACAAAACAAAAAACCAAGAAAGACCTTGTCCCAAAGAAACAAGAATAAGGGCAGAAGGAGAACCAGCTCCCACACCCTGTCACCTGACCTCCACTCCTGTGCCTTGGCATGCACACCCATGCACACAAAATAAATAAGAATGTAAGAAGAAAGAAATAGACAGTATGATGGCACAGGCTTGTAGCTTCAGGTGCTCAGGAGACTAATGAGAACTGCAAGTTCAAAACCTGTCTGGGCAATTTAGAGAGATGTCATCCCACAACAAAAAGTAAAAGGGAGGCCAGGCGGCCAGGCGGCCAGGCGGCCAGGTGTGGTGTCAAATGCCTTTAATCCCAGCACTCAGGAGGCAGGGGCAGGGGGCAGGGCAGGGGGATCTCTGTGAGTTCCAGGCCAGCCTGGTCTAAATTGAGAGTTCCAGGGCAGCCAAGGGTACATGGAGAGACCCTGGAGAGATGGCTCAGCAGTTAAGAGCACTTGCCAGTCTTACAGAGGACAGGAGTTCCCAGCCAGTAGGACTACTGGAACTGCTTGTAATTCTGTCTCCAGGTGATCTGGCACCCTCCTGTGGCCTCTGCAGGCAGCCACACTAATGTGCCCCTCCCCCCCTTTAAAATACGAAAAGGAGGACTGGGAATAGAGTTCAGCTGTAGAGTGCTTACTGATGAACAGAGGGAATTGAGGAAAGGCTTCACCGTGAAAATTCCCGAGAGTGGAAGTGAATCATGCTAAAGGAAAGAGACAATGGAGGGCATAGTTTTGGAAAAAAATAGGGGGGAAGACTCTGAGATAAGAGATCACATTTGAGGAACTGAAAGAAGAGTGAGGGCTTTTGGGAGAGGGCCACTAACTAGACAAGGGGAGGATTCCGGAGGTATTATTTTCTTGCATTTCCTGTGTCTCCCACTAGATGTCCTCCTAAGCCCATCCTGCAGACTGCTTGCTCCCTCCATTGCAACCTCTTTAGAAATTCAACTGCAGGCTCATAAGCCAAACGGAGAAAGCCTCAGAGCTTTCCGGATTGTATGGTTTGGCAATAAACTTAGACTTTTGCTTGAAAAAACAGTTAAACAGAAACAAAAGCAAGAAAACTGCACTTTGGTAGGCGTTCTTCCCTCCCCCTCAAGCAGCTTTGTTCCCTTTAGCCTAGTAAAATTTTCTTGGCATAAAACAGGAACATCAGCCAAACATGTGGACTTCCCCTTTCCCATTCATTAGAAGAATGCTTTACTTCAAACTCTCAGGGGAGTATTTAAATGGCAAATTTTGTCAAGAAAGCAACTTGGGTTGGAGAGAGGCACTCTAGCCACAGTGCAAACCAGAGTCCTCTTCCTAATTACCAGGTTTCTTTTCTTTTTCTTTTTTGAGGTTGGGTGTCACTATATATATAGTTTAGGCTGGCCTCAAATTTACAATTCTATTGCCTTAGCCTTCCGAATGCATGGATTGCAGGTTTGCACCATCGTTCCTGGATTTACTGTGTTTCTTTTCTCTTTCTCTCTTTCTTTTCTGTGTTTGGGGTTTGGGGTTGGGGGTGGGGCAAAGGTCTCACTATGTAGCCTTGTTTAGCCTAGAACTCACTATGTAGACCAAGCTGGCCCGGCCTCTAATTCACTGTGATCATCCCACCTTTGCCTCCTGAGTGCTATGATTAAAGGCATGCATGCACCACCATGCCTAGCTCTTTACTGTGTTTCTTAATAGGAATCTCAACCCTTTGCCTTATCCTCCCTAGCTTCCTGGTCGTCCACAGAACCTGACTAGCATGGTAGACTCTTCCCTCTTATTTCCCAAGCTTTGGCAAGTATCAGTCACAATTCTTGAGGAACCTGCTCACAGACTGGTGCACGTAGCTGGCCTAGAAGGGGGTGGGGGAGGGGGGACTTTTCTATTTGCTGCCATGAACTGAGGGAGGAGGTAGCTGTTTGTAAAGGGGGTAAAGCCTGTGGATGCGTATTTGCATCCAGGCCTTCTTAGCCCTCTTGGTATAAAATAGTATTGAAAATTCAGTGACTCAGCATTCACACAGTTGAGCTCCAGAGTTGTTGGTTTTGGTTTTTTTTTGTTTTGTTTTTTTTTTTTGTTTTTTTAAGTGCTTGCTATCAATCACCACATCAACTCCTTCATTTTGCATTCTGCTAAATGTCTTTTATCCTTTAAGGGAAAAATAAATATATATCTATATATATCTTCTCCTGTTTGTAGACTGAGCTCATTAGTAGCTGACCTAAATCTGTGAACTATGCTTATTATATATATATTTTTAAAGCACAGAGTAAAACTGGAAAAAAATGAGCATTTGCCCCAAGGATCTCTCTTGTCCTCTTTCAGGCCCTCTCTGTGTGATCTCCAAACTCAGGGCTTGGACAGCTCAGCAAAAATTGATGGGAAGAGATATGATTAATCATTTGCTCACCTGCTTTCTGACCATGATGTGATGTGGAAAGCTATGATTGTACCTATTAGTGAAAAAGCATCATTTCTTTTTCTTGTTATTAATGTGCTGAGCAATGACTGACCAAATACTTGACATTACTCACAAGGTAGAAAGCTACAATTCTTGCTCAAGGGTAAGAGGCTCCTACTTCAAACTCTTAAGAATGGGAACTAAAGTGGAATTCCAAGTGTCAATTTTGGTTGCTCAATGGCACATGAAATCCTTTTCTACTTACTCACGTGCTTTTACTGTGATATTTTCTCGTGTAAGTTATTACCACGGCCACTTCCCGATTCCCGGAAAAACAAGTCAACAATGGTTGAATGGGCCAAATGTGGGTTAAAAGTAACACCTACGTTTACCAAAGTTCATTTTGTTTGAGGCAGGGTCTTACTCTGTGGCTCAGGCAGACCTTGATATTGTAGCAATCCTGCTTCAGGCTCCTGAGTGTTAGGATTGCAGGTGTAAGCCACCATGCCCATCTTGGAGTTACTCATTGATTGCTCTTGGTTGCAGCCACCCCATTAATACTGGGATTGAATGATACACAGCCAAATAGGGAACCTGATGACGCTGGGAAGCACAATGGTCCTAGATGAATCCCTCCCTGTATATACGTTCCCTTTTTTTTCTTTCTCGAGGGTGGAGAATAATAGGTTATTGGCTTCCCTCGTATTGCCCTAACCAGTTTTGCTCCAGAATCCCTTCTTTGTTCCCTGAGAGTCCGGGTGCAGCCTCAGGTTCCCACATCTCTCCCTTTTGATCTAAGTCGCTCTGTTGATAGGGCTGTCACAGTTTAGTAATCCTATTGGGTCTCTCCCCCCCACCCCTGGGTTTATGCCCTTCCCCCACGTGCAGTCACAATTCTGTTCTCATTGCTCTCTCAGTTGTCATTTCTCAGGCTCTGCTCCTTGGCCTGGTTTACTTTACGGTGATGGCTCCGTCCCCCTCGCTCCCACTTCAGTTTCGTCTGTTTCTGGACAACCCTTTGTTCCCGGGCTTCTTTGTGGTGGTACTGTTCCCTTCGGCCTCACACAGTAGTCCTGGCCGGGTCTTGCCCTTGTCTTGGTTCTAGAGTCGCCTGGCCTTGGATGTGAGGCGTCTCGGTCTTCTGTTCTCCGCCTGCCTTCAAGGTTTCCTCTAGGACCTTCTCCCGCAGCCGCACAGGCCCAGCCCGCCGCCTCCTCCTTTGTCCGGGCTGCCGGTGTAGGTCAGCTGAGCGGGGCTGCGGCCCAGCCTGGGTCCGCCCGGGGGTCTCCGGGACGCCGCGGCCCGCCCGGCCTCCTGTTCCGACGCGCGGGGGGCCTTCTGGCGGCGGGCCTCTCAGGCGGCGCTGGGCCTCCCCCCTTGTTCCGCTCCGGCCCGCGGCCCGCCCGGGCGGTGGTCGGCGGCCGGCCCGGCCCAGCAGGCTACAGCCCCGGGCTGAGGACGCGCCCGGCGGCGGAGGCGGCGAGCCGAGGGGCGGGGAACCGGCCCGGCCTGCGCTCCTGACAGGAGGCGCCACCGCCGTCGCGCCGGGGCGGGCTAAGGGAGGAGCGGAGCCGAGGGGTGGGGAGGCGGAAACGCGAGCCGGGATCGGCGGAGCGCGAGCGGGCCGGGTGCGAGCGGGCTGAAGAGCCGAGCGCGACTGCCTGGCCGGACGAGACGGACGCAGAGCCGAGAGCGAGGGCGCCGCTGCCGCCGCCGCCGCCGAACCGCACAAAGGCCGAGGCTGGGGCAGCCGCCGCCGCCGCCGCCGCCACCTCAGCGCGCGGGCCTGGAGCCGGCGCCCCCCGGGGCCCGGGCAGAGCGCGGCGCGGGCAGCCATGGCCGGCTACGTGCCGGGTCAGCAGCCGGCCAACCGCAGCCAGGAGAAGGAGTTCGTGCAGGCGTACGAGGATGTGCTGGAGCGCTACAAAGGTGAGGCTGGGGCCGGGCCGGCGCTGGCCGGAGCCTGAGGCCCGCGGCACGGCCGGCTGCAGGTGGGGTGGCGGGCGGGGGACGCGCCCACCCGCGCGGGGCCGGGCCGGGAGCTGCGGCCGCCACTCGGGGCCGGCTTCTGTGGAGTTGAGATAAACCTGGCTAGCCCCGCTCCCCAGCCGGCGCTCGGCGCTCTCCTATCTCCGGTCACACTGTTTGCTCTATTATCTGGCCAGGGCCGAAGGAGGAGAGACGTGGAACTGGCTCTGGAGACCGACTGCCGTGGGACTCCGTGGCGGGGGAGGAGTTGGGCTCGAGGGAGACGCTCGCACTCGGTTTCCCCGGGCGAGCTTCCCGGTGGCTGCTCTCCGGGGGTCGCCTGGCCGCTTTTGTCTCCCTGACTCTCTGAGGAGTCGGGCGGGAGCCTAGGTGACCGAGCACCCCGGGGATCATGGGGGTCGTGGGGATCGGGTGGGCGGCGTGGCCGGTGAGTGTGCAGATTTCGGTGGCGAGGCCTCCCCCCCACCGTGTCTGGGCCTGCCTTGTTGAGGCAGGGGTCTGGTTTATTTTTTCACCCCCTTCTCAGAAATAAAGATTGGTCTCGGAGCTCGGATTTCAGCCCCTGGAGGCTGTCTCGTGAAGCAGTTCAGCGAGTTAATGCCTAATCTCCGCCGAGTGCATGCAGAGAAAGTTTTGACAGGCCAGCAGGGCTGCGGGCTGCCTCTCCCTCACCGCCCTAGGTGCCCAGTGCAAGGCTGGGGTGCCTGGCCCTGGGGCCCCGGCTTTGATTTAACAGTGTGCTCCGGACTGCAGTATGCGCTTTGCTCTGGGATGGAGATTTTCCCAGAAACCTCACAGGCAGCATCCGCCCCCCACCCCCTCAAGATGAGGCTCTTGTGACTAGCCTTGACTTCCTTTCCGTCTGAAGGAGAGAACTCTTCAACCCGTATGACTGAGGCCAGCATGCTTGTTTACAACACTTATCCAATGAAGAGAAACTAACAACAAAGCTGTAAACCTACCCCCCCGCCCCCTTTTTCTGGTGACATTAGAGCTCTACTTGGGAATGCAGCATGGGGGAGAAAATTCAGATGAAATGGTAAAACGGACCCAATAGGGCTTCTTCTGTTTGTTCTTGCTGTTTCAGCTCCTGTAAGCCATCCTGTTTTCCTGCCTGCAGGGAGCTTTCTGTCAGCCCCCTGTGGTCCTTCTTTTAAGAAATGGGGATTATGTCAGAGCACAAAGAGGTTAGGTTGTGCTGCTGAACTTCATTCAAAAACTGCTGCTTGCTGAATGGTTCCATTAAGTTTCCTTTGCAGGCTTTTGAGCAACACCGCACTCTTGGGGTGGGGGAGATACGCTGGGGCTGTCTCTGGCTGTGACAGCTTTCAACCAGTAGAATTAAAACACAAATAGAGGAAGAAATCTCAGTACCTCCTCGAGTGGCTGGTGGCTCCGAGCTGAAAGGAAGTTGGGCTCCCTTGTTATGGGAAAGAGGAAGTGGGGCTCGTTCCTGGACGGGCGACTGGTGTTAAGACCTTTCAGACAGCTCACTCAATTTGGCTTTTCTCTAATGGACTTCGTTCAAGTGTGTAGGAATTTGATTCTTCTCAGTCACAGGCCTATTTCTTTTTTATTTTTTAAAGACTTTATTTTTATACATTTATTTTTAATATGTTTTGTTGCTGTGTGCATGAGTATTTTGCTTGCATGTATGGCTGTGCCCCAAGTCTGTGCCTGATGCGGGAGAAGGTCAGAAGAGGGCGTTGGGAGTTGCAGGTACCGATTAATGGGAGCCACACCACATGGGTACTGGGAATCCGAGGTAGGATCTGCAAAAGCAACAGGTGTTCTTAATTGCTGAGCAATCTCCAGGCCCCACCCTAACCCTTTCAGTTTAAAAAAAAAAAAAAAAAAGAGCCTTGGGGTTGAAGGGATGGCTCAGCTGATAAGAGCATGCACTTCTCTGCCAGAGGACCAGAGTTAAGCTTCCAGCACCAATGTAGCAGCTTACAACCTCTGTAACTGCAAATCCAGGGTATCTGACAAACCTCTTCTGGTGTCCTTGTGTTCTAGGCACAAATATGTCATGCAGGCACACACAGACACATAAATAATCCTAAAAATATTTAGCACATTCATGCCTTTAATTCCAGCACCTGGGAGGCCGAGGCAGATAGGTCTCTGAGTTGGAGGCCAGCCAAGAGCTACATAATGAGACCAGGTCTTACAAAGGTTACAAATCTTCAAAAATAATTCATGTTGGAGAGAAATGGGGAAATTGATATTAATGTAGGCTTCTGGACCTTCATTGGTAGGCCTCCAAGTTATTTGCATCCTTGCTGTAATAGTTCTTCAAATTATTATGCAAAATAAAGTAGGATTTTCACATATAGAGGGAGGTCTGTAATCTCAGCTACATAAATTGCCCCTAGAAGGGCTAAAGTGACAAGTAATGCAATCGAGGTGTGAACCGAGCAGAGCTGTGTATAAAGAAACTTTATTAGGAACAATTGTCAGGACTGCTTGGCAATGGTTACCCTGCATGTTGGTAGGGAGCATGGTTTGGGCAGGGTTAGAAGATTCAGCATGGACATAAATACTCTCCTTCATTTCCTAAGTGTCCCAAAGGTTGTTTCAGATAGCCGGCCAATAAACAAGAAGCATTAGGTAACTAGATGCTAACATTTCAGAGTGGGCAGCAACCAAGACACTATCCCCACCCCCCCATCCCTCAACAAATGACTCTTAGATCTCTGTTGCTGGTGATAGTGTTATGAGTGGGGTCTGGTCCCTGCCCTAGTTATTCACTTCTAGCAAGGCAAAGATATTCACAAATAATTAGGAGACGTGATGAGTGCCGTGGAAGCAAGAGGACAAAGAGGATCTTTATGGGGTTTGTCCTTCCGTTTGTTTGGCTTTGTTAGGGTCTCACTGTATAACCCTGGCACCGCCATACCAGCTTTTAATTTTCAAATCAATCAGCTAATTTTAGGACAGGTTCTCAGCCTGGGCTGAGTCCCAGATCTCTTTTCTCTGTTTCCCAGGTGCTAGGATTCCTCCTGGCTAGTACTATCATGCCAGCTCAGAATTAGCGTTTTGTGTTTTCACAAAAATTTGAAGATTAAAGTCTTCATGTGCCACCCTGGGCTAGGATAGAAGACCATTCACATTTCTGCATGGATAATGTCGACTGTATGCTACTTACAAACTTCGGAGTTGACTTACAAATTTGAGTTCTTGTTAGGTGTTGTACTCACCAGGTACAAGGGGTGACTGCAGCTAGTTAGGACTGATGTTCAGCATGCCACAGAAAGTAACTGCACAGAGAGTTACATGGAAGACACACACACCTGACAAGGCAGTCTGATTGTAGTAAAAAGACTTTTGATTTCAGATCTGGGCTCCAGATCTGCACTTCTGCTGTATCTCTCTAGAACCATTGCTGACTCACTCTTTAGATTTTCATCTGTTAAAAATCAGACAATCAGTGACTTATTGGTACCCATGAGATGAGAATGTAGATGTGCTGTTGGCATACATTATGCTACCTCCTTTTAAAAATTTTCATGTATGTAATTTATATTTTCAAAGCCATTTCATATTCATCTTATTTGAGCTTTATAATATCCTATACCAGTGGAATTTCTACGATTGGTAAATTTAGACTCAAGGACTTGTCCAATCACAGGTTTCAGAGCTTTGGGTGAGGGCTTCACATTGTCACAGAGGAAGTTTTAAAATCAGAGCATTGACTTGGGTTAAATGAGGTCATTTGTGAAAATATTAGTAAAATGCAATTGTTAATGTCATTGCTGGCTTTTAGCCTCTGAAGGACAGGTGCACACTGGAAGTGCCTTACAGTTCTATAGTTCTGACCTGTGGAAAATATCTTTTCCCCATGTTTCTTTGAGACAGGGCCTTGCTATGTAGCCCTGTCTGGCCTGGAACTCATTATATAGACCAGGGTGGGCTCAGACTCACAGAAATCCACCTGCCTTTGCCCTCTGAATGCTGGGATTAAAGGTGTGTGCCACTGCAGACCTTTCTTCCCCTCCTTGTTATGGGGGAAATTTTATGATATGTAAGTCTCTGAAAATTTTATACAAAGTAATATATCACAAAATGATGTGATTTTGCTAACACAGTGGAAAGTATAGACCAGGGATTTAGAACTGCTTACCTAAGTAAGATCTGGAGGAACCCTTGGTTAAAAATAAACTCAGTTCTTGAGTTCCCGTTTAAAACAAAGTCCTGGAGTTGGAGTGGATTGCTTCTAGACAGAACAATGGAGCAATTGCTATTTCTAGACATGGACAACTATTAATTCAGAAAGTGAGTCAAGTTCATCTGCTGGGAAATCACAAGCTTTGGCCACACTATGCTGTTGAAATAATAAAATGTGTGCATGTGCTAGCAGGGCTTATGGGAACTACTGCCTTGGTCTTGGGCTGGCTTGGCAAGTGATGTAACACAGGCCAGGGAGATCCACTAGCCATGGTCTATTATCCTGCTAGTTTTCAGTGCCTATTCCAGGTCCTAGAGATCTTAGTGGAAAGGACACTTAAGAGTGTACGTCTGAAACAGACCTCCTGTGTATCAAGCAATCTACCCTTGAGCTACATTTCCAGCCTTTAAAAATTTTATTATTTATTTAATATTTATGTATTTTGAGATATAGCCTCAGCCTGGCCTTTAGTGCTCCATCTTCCTGTCCCAGCCTCCCTGGTGCTGGGATTAGAAGTGAGGGTATCATTGTGTACTACTATGTATGGCTTCCCTCCTGGTTCATCAGAGCTGAAGCTTTTGTCTAGTTTACACTGGTGCAGTGATGATTTCCTGGCTTGGAAGAGTGAGCCATAGTGTGCAAGAATGTTAATTCCAATTTTTTTGTGTTACTTTAAAAATACAATGTCATCTTTTTCTTGCAGAGCTTCTCAGTTCTGGGGATAGATTACAGTGGATCTCTGAGTCTTCATCTTCAGTTTTGGGGTTTTCCATCATTTTACTTGGCCTGGACACAGAACTATACCTATTGCTACTGTTCAAAATGGGCCTCTGCTCTGTCTGTGCTGATCTCAGAGCCCTTCATCCAGGTTCTCATTCCTGCTTCTGTGCCTTTTCTTAGGTCCCCTCTTATAATGCCCTTTCCTTTCTGGTTATGTGAATCTTATCTCTTCTATTAAAGCTACAGCATGACGTTTGCATCTTCCATGCAGCTTACTGTTACTCTATCATTCATGGATGGCTGTCTTCCTTCTCTCATGTCTTAGGATATCTATATCACAGTTAGTCTCTTAATTACATATATATTTAAAAAATAATACTCTTGCATTGTTTATGCCGTTTAGGATTGTCTCTTTAGGAAACAATGCTCTGTAGTGTAAAGGTGCTAAGGGTTCTGGTTTGTTTTTTTTTGTGGCTGCAGTGGTGGATATCATGCTCTAGCATTGCGCTAACCCCGGACCCTAGCATAGGAACTCTGTTTGTTTGTTTTTGAGATAGGGTCTCAGTATGTAGTCTAGGCTGGCCTTGAACTCACTGGTCCTCCTGCTTCAGCCCCTCTAAGGCTGGGATTGAAGAGCCACCACTCTCTTAGGGACTCTGTATATTTCTTGGATATGTGGTTGATTTGCAGGAATTTCTCTTAAGAGAAGGGGTACTTTCATATCAATATTTTCAAGAAGCCTCATAAGCAGCAAGCGTGAAGGCCAGAGTTCAAATCCCCAGAATTTATAGAAATTTCACTCTGGTGTGGTAGTGCCCTACTATAATTCTAGTGCTCTCAAAGTGGAGAAGGGATTCCACCAGCAAGCTGGCTAGCTAGATTAGCTGTCTGGGTTCAACTGAGAGACCTTGCCTCAGTGAGTACAGTGGAGAGTGACCGAGGACTCCAGTGTCGCCTCATATCTCTGTATGTCACATGCACACAGAAGGGCACTTGAGTACACAGGTTTGTTCACAGGCACACACTAACATGAACACCACATGCACATAAACGTGGAGAAAACTCATCTTATGGAAGCAATATATCTGGTATTTAATGTAGAAAATTATAACTTATGGGAAAGTAGATGTAGCTTTTGACTGTATGTATGTGTAGGAGCCAACACATAGAGGCTCTGTGCTAGGAGAGAGTGGAGTGCAGTACTCAAGGACAAAGCTTTGTTGTGGTCAATTCCTTCCACTTGTTCTGTATAGAATTTTGTTACAGTGTAAATCTCCCTGGGTGTAAGTGTGCATTTTTCTTTCTTTTTTCAGAATTGCTTTGTTTTGTATGACCATGTGTCAATCATCAGGGATGTTCCAATTATCAGGGATGATTTGGCCAGTAACCTAAGACAAGTTAATTAATTGGTCAGTCATCATCTTTGGACAGGACTTTGCCAGCTGTACTGCTGGGTTCTGTCATGCTAAAGTACGTTTCTATAGTAATTTTTGCTCAGAAAGATAAACATGGTTGCTTTGTGTTGATGGAAAGAATAAGCTTGTTTGAATTGCCTTTTGGAGTTCAGACAGTTTCAATCCAAAGGAGCATGTTGATTGAGACATAGGAAGTCATTTTCTTTGGCTGTGCTTTTTAGTCAGTCTACAGCAATGAATAAGCCCCACTGTACATTATGTTTTGCTAGTGCCTAAGAAATACTGTTTGGAGTAAATGGTATTGAGGAGATGGGTGGAACATTTAGAAGCATGGAAAGAATGAGATTAAGATTAGGAGTAGATGTGGGGCATGATGGTACATGCCTGTGATTCCAGTGGTTAAGTGGGAGGAGTTTGAGGCCAGCCTGGGCTGCATAGTAAGATTCTGTCTTTAAAAAAACAACAACAAAACAACCAGACCAAAAAAACTTGGTGTGGTGGTTAAAGTTTATAGCTGAGGCAGGAGTATCTCTAGTTTGAGGACAGACTAAACTACAAAACGAATTCCAGATCAGCCTACACCAGATAACAAAATTTTGTCTCAACTAAACAAAACAAGGCATAGCTTAATTGGTAGAATACTTACCTAGCATGCAGGATGCCCTGGGTTTTCTTCCTAGCCCCTCATAAACTGGGTGGTGCGTTGAATGCCTGTATTATCAGCATTCAGGAGTTGTAAAAAAGAGGATCAGAAATTTAAGTCATCCTTAACTACATAGTGAGTTCCAAGCCAGATGGAATGCGTGATACTCTTTTCAAACCAGACCAGACCAGATCAATCTAATTAACCAAATAAACAAAAAACCCCAACCAACCAACCAAACAACCAAATATAACCCCTAAACAATTGAACAGACAATCAAAGGAGTAAAACAAAAGGCTCTGTGGGTAAAGTACTTGATGCGGCTTCAAATTTCCACCATGCACACATGCAGGTGGGCTGCCTGTAATTCAAAGGTGGGGTCACTGGAGCAAGCTGGTTAGGTAGACTAGCCCAGTTGGTGAGCTCTGGTTCAGTGAGAGACCCTGTTCCAGTGAATAAAGTGGAGAGTGATTGAAGAAGACACCTCATGCCAGGTTTCCATAAGCACACATGTGTACACACACATGTGCCTACACATTTTTGAACATATAAACATGAAAGCATAACATGCACTTTGAGACTTTGAGTCCCCACACCTACACGACAACTCACAAATACCTGTAGCTCTAGTTGCAGGGGGGAACCTATACAACCCCCCACACACACACACACGGGGGAGGGGAAGGAAGCTCTCAAATGTGAGTGTGAGAGCTTGTGTTCCACACTCTGGGCAGGAGTCATGTGGATGTTATGTAAATGATGGAAGAGAGTGAGACTGCTCTCTGGGAGCCATCACTGTAGAGGTGGATGGTGCAGCTGAGTCATGAAACCAGACTGAGAGACGATAGAAAGGCTGGAGAGATAGTTCACAACCACCTGTAATTCTAGTTCCAGGGGATCTGAAACAAAGGCACCACACTTTGTGTGGTACACGTACATACATACAGGTGTTCACATAATCACATACAATAAAAATAAATCTTAAAGAAAAAAAAAAGAGAGCAATGGAATTGGGACTGGTGGTGCACACCTTTAATCCTAGCACTAGGCAGGCAGAGGCCCGAGGATCTCTATGAGTTCAAGGTGAGTCTGGTTTACACAGTGAGTTCTAGGTCAGCTAAGGCTACATAGTGAAACTCTGTTTCAAACAAATCGAGAGGGGGGGGGGAAGGGGGGTACAAAGACATTAACAGAGACCTTTTGGGCAGGTATACTGGCTGTGTTTAAGGATTTTTAAAGCAATAAGATTTATTATTTTTAATTATGTGTGTGTGCCTGTATATTGTGGGTATGTATACATTCAGGTGCTCATGGAGGTCAGAATTTTGGATCATCTTGGAGCTGGAGTTGCAGGGAGTTAGTTGTAAGCCATCTGACATAGTTTCTGGGAATTGAACTTAGGTTCTTTGCAAGAGTAGCAGGAGCTCTTAACCACTGAGCCGTCTTTCCATCTCTGACATTAAAGTTAGATGCTAATGCTGTGTAGTAATATGCTGCTGTGGCAAGTAGTACGCTTGCTTGTGCTCAGCAAGGAAGGTAGGGAGGCACTTTTATTCCTGCAAACCCTGCCAGACCTCAGCAGAGGGAACCACCATCATGGCCAGCACCATACTCAACAGTGGAACCTTGAGCTCAGGTATTTTTATTGATACAGAACTCCTCAGGTGTTATACTGATAGCACGTGCAGATCATGTGCAATCAAGCATCCCCCACATAAATCCAACACCTGCAAGCAATACAAAATGTCATAACCTAGAGAGCCCTTACTCAACAGTGCTTAAATAATTATTTTATACATAACTAAAAATAAACTTCCACAACATTTCCCATTTTCTGTATAAGACCAAAAAAAAAAAAAAAAATCATGACCAGTCAAACATCTCCACATAAATCCAACTCCTGCAGACAATACAAACACCAAGGCCTAGGTAGGCCCTCACCCAATAGTGCACAAAGCAATTATTTTATACATAACTAAAAATAAACTTCTGCAACAATGTTGCTAATGATTTTGCATTGGAAAATAAGAATTAGGGGCTGGAGAGATGACTCAGCAGTTAAGAGCACTGACTGCTCTTCCAGAAGACCCATGTTCTATTCCCAAGGCTCATATGGTGGCTCACAACCACCTGTAACTCCAGTTTCAGGGGACCTGACACACTCTTCTGAACTCCTCAGCACTAGGCACACAAGTGTTGCACAAATATACATACAAATAGACATACCCAAACACGTTATTAGAAAAAAAGAAAAAGAAAAGAAATTAGAATTAATCCTCACCCCAGGACTTCTTTAGAAAGAAACTTCTCTTTCTATGTAAGCATCTGTTTTAAAAGGATTTGACTCCTGAATTTGTATGATAGGCCTGTGTATTTGAACCTGTCACTTTTGTTTAACCTTTACTTCTCATTTAAACTAGTAAATGCTAGTGTCCCACGATGTCTAATTGTGCTGGCTTATTTATTTATTTACTTATTCATTTACTTATTTAATTTACTTGTCTGTCTGTCTACCTGCCTACCTATTGGTCAGCTTGACCCAAGATAAAGCCCTCCGGAAAGAGAAAACCCCAGTTGAGAAAATGCCTCCACTGGAGTGGCCTATAGGCATGCGCATGGGCCATTTCTTGATTAATGACTGATGTGGGAGGGCTCAGTTCACTATAGGCAATGTTGCCTGGGCTGGTGGTCCTGTGTTGTATAGGAAAGCAAGCTGAGCAAGCCAGTAAGCAGAGTTCCTCCATGGCTTCTGCTTCAGTTTCTGCCTCCAGGTTCCTGCCTTGGCTTCCCCTGATGATGTGTAACCTGTGGACCAAATAAACCCTTTCCTCCCCAAGTTGCTTGTGGTCCTTTTTTTTTTAAATCACAGCAATAGAAAGAAAACTAGGATTCTAGTCTACTCATTTTCTGAGCCTTCCTTGTAAGGATTTTAACAATAAATACTTAACAAGAATTGTATAAGAACTCATTAAGTTTCCAACAAAACCTTCTATTTTGCCTTTTTTGTTTGCTTTGAGACAGGGTCTTATTCTGTAGCTGTGTGGCTCTTATTGTAGTGTGCTGGCCTGTAAATCACTATGCAGCTCTGGCTGGCCTGCAACTTGTGGTTGTTTTCTTGCCTCAAGTTCCTGACTGCATGAGTTAGCATGGCAGCTTTCAGTTCTACTCTGATTTGCTAATTTCCAGAGTGTTGGGGATTTCTTTGGAGGACCTATGTGCTCATCAATAAATATCTATTGAACTTGTATTCTGAACCAGGGAGAAGGTAAAGGAAGATCTGAGGAAACAGATCATTGCCCTTGCATCTCTGTAATCTTATAGTTGAATGGGGGAAGCATTGGTAAGCTGACAGCATCTATTGTAAGGAGTGTTGTTATATAATAAATGCTGGTGCTAGGTATTATAGTACCCAGTGCAGCCAGGGTAAGAAGGCAGAGAAGGCGTTTGAGGAAAATTAAGCTGAGTATTACCTTGAGGATTTGAGTCTATTTGGGAAAAAGGTTGAGTAATGGTCATTCTGGGCAGCAGACATAGAGAAGGGATGGAAGAGCTTAAAGGGAGGAGAGCATATGAATTGGAGTGTAGGATGTGATGGAAGAAGGAGATGAGTGGAAAACGTGGGTAGACCTAAAATATTGACTGGCTATGTGAGCCATGCTGCAGTTTGGACTTTTTTTGTCAAGGTTCTTGGGAACACTGAAGGCTTTTAGGCAAGGATTATGATTAGGTTTACATTTTAGGAACATTTCTTTCTGGCAGCAGTGTGAGGGAAGATTGGAGTAGGGCAGTAACAGTGACAGGCCAATTAGGAGTCTGTCACAATAATGGAGGCAGAGTGTTTGTAGCAAAGGCAAGTCATGAACGCTCAAGGTTTGATCCATGTGTTTGATGACTAACTGGATATGGTGGTATATAATGGAGAAAGAGAAGAACCTATGCTGACTTGCAGGTTCCTGACTTGGATATCTGGGTGAGTGGCTATAAAATAAGGACGCTAAGCAGGGTGGGTGATTAATTGCAGTTAAATGGTGGCAGCAAAGGTGCAGGAGAAGATTCTGAGTTCTGTGAGCTGAGTTGAGGTCTGTGAGGGGTAGTGCTGTGATGCAGTAGGCAGTTGGTGGTCTAGAATGTGGAGTGTAGACTGTGGATGAGGCAGGTACTGGATCAGCTTAACCAAGGCTACAGGCTTAGGGAGGAAGGTTACTAGGGAGTGGGTGTACATAGGGGAGGTTGGAGACAAAACATCCTCTAAGGAGGATGCTTTCTGGAGCAGAGGTCCTTGGGAAGAAATTGTCTACAAAAAGGGAGTGGCCAAAGAATTAGGAGAAGTTTCTAGGAGGATGTGGTGTGGAGGGTGTGTCTCACAGTGTCAGATTATGTAGAGATTAAAGCCAGAGGTGAACTGTAGGTGTGTAATATATAGGCATCTTAGTCGAAATATGAGAAGTGAGTACAGAAGGGATGAGCTCTGAAAACTGGGGTGTGAAGGCCTTTAAAGGAGGTGGATGTAGGGTAGAGCACTCTGCCACGAGTGTGCACACAGGGTTTCTCTGTGTAGACCAGGCTGGCCTCAAAGTCAAGAGATCCGGCTGCCTCTGAGTGCTTGGATTAAAGGCATGTACCACAATGCCTGGCTTTGACTGGCTTTCTTTATTGTAGTCATCGGTGAGACTTGAGAATGCCCAAGTACTCTTTGGAAAAAGCCAGTAGAGAATGAGAGAGTTAGTAAAATTCAAAGAAGGGGGACATGCTTGGAGCATAGGATCTAGTGAAAAAAACAAACCTTATTTTACACACACACACACCTACCCCTTTGAGACGATCAGAGGTAAGAATCCAGGTGATTGAACTGGTTGGCTAGAGGTGTAAAAACCTCACCCCATCCCACCCTGACACACACCTTCTCTCCAATTGCAGAAGCATTCAAAAACCTGTCCAAGATACTGAAGGAGACAAGTGGTTGATACAGGATCAGAGAGATTTCTAGCACAGCTTTTTTTCTTTCACTATATGTATATGTATGGGTCTATGTGTGTAGATATGTGTACATGGATGCAGGTGCCCACATAACCCAGAGGGGGATCAGATTTCTTGGAACTGGAGTTAAGGAGTACATGCTCTTGACTGCTGAGCCATCTCTTAAACCCTCCCGTATATGTTTGATGCAGGAATAAAGGGTTCTTGTCTAGAAAACCTTAGCATGTAGCTTTCTGATTGGCTTGAATTTTGTAACTTGAGCAAAATGGTTCGTTCTTTCTAGGAAGAAACTATATATGTAATTTTTTTATTTTATGCCTTCAAAGTGCTGGGTAAAAACTATTTCTTTTCTGTAGGAATTAATTTGGTGGTTAGGGGCTTTTGTTTGTCTTTTTGAAGTGCTGGAGGTTGAACTCAAGGCCTATATAAGGTGAGCCCTCTATCACTGAACGATGTTCTCAGTCCCAGACAAAGACATCTTACTCTTGACAGAGGAAGAGCCCTTCTCACCTGTGGCCTTTAGTCCCCATCTCACTTATACAGAAAGTGCGGGATTCATTGGTTTAAAAACCTCCAAGCCTACATAAATCTCACAGGCTAACCTCACTACTCATGTTGTTGACTTTAGAAACATTTGTGGGTTTGCTCTCTATGAAGAGTAAGGCCTTCGTATACCCCATTTCACTTGTACTAGGCGTTTGAAGACGTGAGTTCTTTGCAAGACTGGACAGAGGGGCTATTGTGGAAGATACAGCTTCTTTCTTGTTTATTTTGGCAGACTGGCAGTGACCGTGATGGATTAGTTCTCATGACTCAGAGCTCCCTCTGCCTTACCTTAACAAGTTCAGTATAATCACTACCTCTCCGGTGCTGATGATGTCCTTCAGAGTTTATCTGACCTTTATATCTAAAAGAAGTATCAGGTTTCTTTGTTCTCTACTGTCTCATTTTTTTTTTAACCTTTAGTCTGGTATAGAGGGTATTTCCTGGCATTTTACTTCAGGCCTGTTTTAAAATTCACTTAGGCTCAACCCCTCTTGGTGCATCTCATGACTTTTGGCTGTTAATTGGCATGTTCTCTACAGTGCTGCTTGTTTTCTGCGCCTGATTTTGTAAATTTGGACTCTGTATCAGATAGAGTTGACTGAGTCACTCCAGGGAGTGGAAGGTAATTTCTCCGCTAATTTAGAGAATCTTTGATCTTGTTTCAGTCCCTGGTTTGGTTTATCCTGTTGATTTTCTGCCCTAGAAGAGGTGTGCGCACCTGTGTGTCCTTTGTCTCTGGTTTCACGTGTTGTTGCAGATGCCACTTAGCATACAAAGATTTCCTCCAGAATCGTTATTGGTCAGCAAACAGGACTTTATTAAGAGCTTCTTAGATGTAATTTAGTATATGACCCTGAATAGTAGGGTTCATAAATCCTTTCTCTGCCTTCAAGGGATTTATAGTATATACAATAGATATTATATGTGACAAAGGGTAATAACCATACAAACAGATGAACAAATGATGGTTGCCCCTCACTTAGTCGTGATGTTTATAGTAGAAGTCTTAAAAACAGAGTGATCTAGTCAGTGAAGTGTGGTCACACAAACACAAGGCCCTAAGTTTAATCTCCACTACCTGTGTAAAAAGCCAGGGGCTGTGATGGCACTCGTCATTCAGCACTTGGAGACAGAGAAAAGAGGGCCGCTAGTGCTCGTTGGCCGGCCAGTCTAGCTAAATCAGTGAACATCAGGTTAAGTGAGAGACCTTTTCTCAAAAAGTAAGGTGGAATGTGTTGAAAAAGACATATATGACACTCTCTGTCTTCCACAGAATGTCCTCACACATGCACACATGCACATTAATTTATGAATAGATACTGCAGGGATACAAACACCAAAATAAAATGACAAAAAAAACCCAACAAAAACAACAGACTTAATTAAACAGGGAGATCTACAGAGACAAGAGAATCTTCTGTCCAGCCCACAGCCCTCTCTAATGTCCTGTAGGACCTTTTAGTCATATTTTCTTTCTATATTGCTGGGGCAGGATCCCAGTGAGGCACTTCCTCTACAGAGACTGTGGCCGAAGAGGTAGGCTCCAGTTTCCAGCAGGGAGAACACCTGGAGCGCTTGGCTTCTTTGGTATAATTGTGTTTGTAACATGAGAACGATCATCCTAGACTTAGTACAAACACTTGTGTGCTCACAAACACCCCTAGCTGAGGATCAGTGAAGGCTATCACATCCTGAGTACGGATGTCAGCGTTGGTTTGGAAGAAGCTGGCCTGGCCCATGCCACCCCTCCAGGAAGACAGCAAGTTCAGTTCCAGTCTTTGCTGGTTATTTTTACAAGTAGTAAATAAGACCTAGGGCCAGTGAGATGGCTCAGTGGTAAAGGCACTTGCCACCAGACCTGATGCCCTGAGTTTGAACCTAGAACCCACATGACTGAAGGAGGGAACTGAACTGACTGTTACTGGTTGTACTCTGACCTCCACACATCCCCTTTCCCCAAATAAATAAATGTAAGTTAAAAAAGAAAATAGGGACTAGACTAGTTTAGTTGGGGTGATTTGAGAGCCTTGTATTTCTCAGAGGATTGGCTTGTTTTTTATTGATACTTTTATTGTTATGTAATGATAACATTCATGTAATATTGCCTTATTAGGAGGAATAGGGATATGCCTGGGGCTAGAATTTCCCTTTTTCCTTCCAACTTCCTTTTGAGAGAAGCAGAAAGAGGGGAAGCAAGTTCCTATCTCTCAGTCCTTCTCTCTTAGATTATCCTGTACACTTCTAGGAAAGGGTAAGGCAATAGAGGAGGCAGTCTAGTCCCTGGCCTGAACTGGCCATTGTGAAGGGGTATAAGGCCAGTCTGGTGCAGCTGTAGCTCAGGTCTGTATTAGAGAAGATAGACATGGGGCAGAACTGAGGGGCTAATAAAAACAGAAAGTAATACGTGTTGTCATTTGCCTTTGCTTACGTATGGTAAGAGCAGGCATTCTTTTTTCCTCTTCTTTTTCTTAAGTACATCTTGTTTTCCACTTTAAAGATGGTATATTACTGGGGGCTGGAGAGATGGCTCAGTAGTTAAGAGCCCCGGCTGCTCTTCCAGAGGACTAGAGTTTAACTCCCAGAACCCACGTGGTGGCACACAACCACCTGTAACTCCAGTCAGTCCCAGGGGAGTCTGACAGCTTCTGTGAGCACTGCATTCACCTGGTATACATATATACATGCAGGCAAAACACCCATACACACATAAAAAACAAATCAAAACAAAACAGATGGTATAGTACCTTCAACAAATAGGTTGGTGATGATTTGGAAAGTTAAATAAAAGTTCCAGAGATTGGGAAGTAAGTAATGATTTGATTATGGTCTTTAACTGTAACAAGTGTTTTCTTTGCGATTCATTCTTGCAGCCAAACTGCCTTACTTACCCCAGTTCTTATATTTTTGATACTTAACTCTGTTTGTCTCAACTTTCCAGCCTAATTGTGATCTCTTTGAAGGTCTTTACATGAGATGGATATGATACACTTCATGAATTGAACCGTTTTGTAAATTGTGATGGTTCTTATGTTTCTGGCAATTTTCAGCACCTTTCACAACATTTCCCCTGGTTGTTCTGCAAACATCCTAAACTCTATATGTCTAGATGTTGCTTTTCTCTGCTCCCAGGCCTACTGCTTCTGTGTTCTCCACCTCAGTGAATACCTTTGCTATCCTTCCAGTGGTTCATGCCAAAACCCAGGCTTCATTTGTCTCTGCCCAGACAGCCAATCCTTCAACAAATTTTGTTGAGTCTGTTTCCTATGCTTCTCTCCACCTGTCACTTCTTCAGCTCTATTGCTAATACAGGAGTTTAAAGCCTTATTGTCTTATTTGGACTGCTATGTAATTGTTATTAACTGGTCTGACTTTACTATATCTCACCAAGCTTTCTTTCGCATTCCTATGAGAAAAATAATCCTAAAAAGTATGAAAGTAGCCAGGTGTGGTAGCCACCCAACTTTTGGGAGGTTGGAGCAGAGGGGTTGCATTGAGTTTGATGCCAGCCTTACCTATAGAGAGAGGCCAAGGCAGGAATATCTCAAGTTTAAGGCCTGCCTAAGATACAGAATGAGTCTAGCCTGGGCAATTTTTAGTGAGACCTATCACCAAATTTACAAAGGAAAAGAAATGTAAAAGGCTGGGAATGTAGCTTAATGGCAGAGAGTGCTTGCCTACATATGTGAAGCTCTGGATTCAGTACCCAGTACAAAGAATAAAAACAAAAGCATCCTAAGCAACAGTTTCCATTGCCTATATGATAATGCCTACGTGCGCAACAAAATCTGTGGTGGTCTAACCTCTGCATGCTTCTGTATCCTCCTCCTTGCTTTTTCTATCACTTTGCTGCTATGGTTTGCTTTGCTTATAATTTTCATTCTTTCTTGAATTTCTTTTATACCTGTTACACTAACATGTCAGCAAAATGTTAAAACACAATTCAAGCCAGGACTTGGCTGTGCAGGTTGTAATCTTAGCTTCTTGGGAGAAGTGGGATAGGAGTAGGTAGTTCAAGGCCTATGTAGGTAGGCAACTTAGTGAGACCTTGTTTTGAAATAAAGAACCCAGAAGGCTAAGGATATTTGGTAGTGCACTCGTCTAGCATGGACAAGACCCTGGGTTCAATGTCCAGTACTGCTGAAAACCAAAGTAAAACAAACCATTAATCAAGACAGTGGCTGTTAGGAAGTGTAACTCTTTTCCTATCTGTAGGTTGTGTATGGTTTGGTTGCTTATATGGTTTGTCTTTTCACACTAAGCTCTCTGTTCCCTAGCTGTGTAAGTACTGTGTTTAGCACAGTACTTAGCGTGTACAGGTACAGCAGACATGTTGATAAATGAATGCTATTCACACAGATTTCCCACAAATACTTCTGCGCTTTGTGAAATCATGTCTAAAATGAAAATGTAGTATAGATTGAGTACTCTTATCCTAAATGCTTAGAACCAAAGTGTCTTGATGTTTTTGAGTTTTAAGATTTCATTTATGTTGGTGGTAGAGACTGAACCCAGGCTCCAGGCATGCAAAGCATGTACTCTGCCTCTGGACTACACTCTTAGCTCTAAGGTAGTTTTAGTGTACCATGCTTGTGCAGTCTCTCACCTGAGGTCAAAAATAGAATTTTTGTTTGCGACATCATGAAGATTTTCAGAGATTTGGCATAATTTTGGATTTATAGTTTTTAATTAGAGGTGTTCAACTCATGTTTAGATAATAGAAGAAAATTTCCCAGTACTCAGGAGGTAGAGGCAAGCAGATGTAGTTCAAGGCCAGCTTGGTCTACAGAGTAAGTTCCAGGACAGCCAGGGTTTTACAGAAAAACCCTGTCTCAAAAAAGAAGAGGAGGAGGAGGAAGAGGAGGAGAAGAAAATTAGAAGAAGAGGAGGAGGAAGAGGAGGAGGAGGAAGAAGAAAGTTAGAAGAAGAGAAGAAGAAGGAGAAGAAGAAGAGAATTGTTTTTGTTAGCCTAAAGATAATGACATCAGATTGTGAGGATGGTGTATTATTTTTGTACTCTAAGGGTTTCAATTCAAGGGCTAGTCTTGGTAGTCCCAGTACTTGGGAGGCAGAGGTAGGAGGATTGCCACATTTTTGGAACCAGGTTGGTTTACTTAATGAGTTCCAGGCCAATTAGGTTACATCAAAACACAACAAACAAACAAACAAACAGTACAAGAATTTCAGTTTGGAAATAATAAAGCAAAATTAACTTTAGAAACATGGCTACAACCAGTCTAGTGGATATTTGTAGAAGTATCTCTGTACCTGAAGGCTGCTTGCTCCCTAATAAAACCCAAGGCCCTGCTCACTTCTGGTTTTCTCCTAGTTGGTTGCATAAGAACACATCAAATGTCACATCTTTTCTCCAGTGTAAATTATTTCATACAGTATTGTTGAGGAAAGGATTCAAAAAAAAAAAAACACTTTAACGACCCAAAGAATTAGGAAGGATGAAAAGTCAAATCTGAAACTTCATGGACTTCCCAACAGCTAAGAAATAAAAATAATGAAGACTACATGAACTTTGCTATATCCTACTGAAGGGAAGAAGCATGCTTTAACTCTAGAGCAGGAGGCCAAGTAGAGATTGCCAATGCCAAGTCCAGAGTGGTTAGAAAAGGTTGTTGATTCCATGGATGCCTTAGATAATGTTGTCCAGGAGAGGGAAGATGCTTTGAAGCTTCTTCAGACTGGTCAAGAAAAATCAAGACCTGGTGCTTGGAGAAGGGACATCTTTGGACAAATCATCTGGCACAAATTCAAACAGTGGCCTCTACCTTGGTACCTAAAAGATACAACAGAAAACGATTTTCTGCAATGAGTTCTGTGGAACATTTTTTCAGACTGAGACTTGAGAAACAAGCCCACGTTGAAGCAAGTAAGAAAGGTTTACAGAATTCCGGAAGTTAAGTATTGTCTAAGATGACATCCAGAAGTATGGTTTCATTGTTCTTGCAGCACAGGCTATGTCCTGATGTGAATGAGTCTGTCAAGCAGTTTATAAAGGAAAGTTCTTGTTCAAAAGCAAACAAACAAACAACCCCCAAAACCAAAACCAAACCAAACAAAATTAACCTCCTTCCCTAGAAAAGTAGAGATATTTGTTTACTAACTCTAATTATCCTTAGCTATTAGAAGAGTACCTGTTTGGTATATAATAGATGTAAATTCTGGCCACTCTTGTTCCTGATAAGGAAGAGACATGTAAGGGTATAGTAACTTGCTCATAGTCAGGTAACTATTAGTATTAACACCATATCGATTTCTTTATGTAGCCCAGCCTGTTCTTGAACTCATGATCCTCCATGAACCTTTTTAAGAGTCTGGGAACACAGATCTGTGCTGTTATGCTCAGTTTGTTTGTCTGTTTTAACAATATTTATATACTTATGGGGCTGGAGAGACGGCTCAGTAGTTAAGAATACTCGCTGCTCTTGCAGAGGATCCAGGTTATGTCTCCAGCACCCACATGGTGCCTTACAATTATAGATAACTTTAGTTCCTGGGGATCTAGCACCCTCTTCTGGCCTCTGTAGAACCAGGCATACAGTGTACTTACATACATACAGGCAAAACATTCACGTACATATTATTAAAAAATAAATAAACCTTCAGAAATATTTATTTAGTTGTGTGTGTGTGTGTGTGTGTGTGTGTGTGTGTGTGTGTGTGTGTGAATGTGGGCATATGCATTCCACAGTTGGTGTGTGGAGATCAGAGGACTGCTTTCAGGACTGTTTTGCCTTCCACTTTGTTGAGGCAGGGTCTCTTTATTTTGTTTTGTTTTATTGCATACTCCTGGTCTGCTAGCTTCAGGATTATTACCTTGTTTTTATCTCTCATCTGCTTTAGGAGCACAGTGATTATAGATACATGCCCCACATCTGGCTTTTTACATGGGTTCTGGAGTCCGGACTCAGCTCATCAGGCTTGTGCAGCTAATGCTTTTATCTGCTAAACCATATTCCTGGTCCATTGTTTTTTTTTTTTTTTTAAACAAGACTGTGTTTAATCACAGTTCCTTTATGTGACTCGGTATTAGTGTGTATTATGCTCATATATATGCTCCCTATGAGCAGGAGTAGAAGGAAAAGGTAGGAAGCCATTGTGTGTTGAATGCTGACTAGGGACAGATATTCTATCATTTAACCATCACCAAACAAACAAACAAACAAACATCCTATGACAATCCAGCGACATAGTATGTTTTACAGCTGAGGAAACAGAAAGTTAAGAACCTAAGTAACTTTCCTGAGCGTCTCACAGCTAGTTAGCAATTGAACTGGGTTTTCAGAGCAGTCTGGTTAACCACACTTGGCAATGGACCCTTTTACCTTAGCTCACAGCATAAGTTTTGGACTTGTAATCTGAGATGCTTTTAAATTTTCATGTCAGATAACTCTGGAAAATAGTCTGACCTGAGCTACTGAAGTAGAACTGTGAAAACTGTTTAGGAAAACTTTATGGAGCATCAGTTCTGGAGAGAGGAGACTTTAGGTCTCTCGAGACCAAAAAAAAAAAAAACCTCTGCTATACACACCTGCACTCGGTTATAGCACGGATATTTTAAATTTTAGACTTCCTTTTAGACCAGGGCCCAGAATAGCTATAGAAAGGCGATTATAATCACGCTTGTGAGCAGAGCCACTTTTGGCTGTGTTTAGTCGTGTTCAGTACCACTAGCTCAACGAAAACAGCTCCAGAGATGTAGAACAGGTAGAGTGGGAAAGGACTGAGCCCAGTTGAAACCAGTTGTAAGTAGGCAGATTCTGATTACCTGTGTTGCTCAGAGACCTGAGCTGAGATTCCGGGTGGGGTTAGGCCATACTCATTATCTTCAGAGATTTTCATTAGTGATCACAGAGATCAGGGTAGGGGAAGAGATTCATGAAGAGGAGGAAGGTCACAGAAACAGAGTGGTTTGGCTTTGACTGGTAGTCAGGTAGTGGTGGGCCAGGGGCCTGCAGTACCTGCAGCACCCGGGAGCTTGTTAGAACTGCATAGTCTTTAGCTTCACTGCAGATTGTTGAATTAATCTTCATTTTAGCAAGATTCTCCAGTGATTGATTCTGTGCACATTAAAGTCTGAGAAAGACCAAGTTTGTGATTAATTGTTCAATGCAAAAGTCTTGAGAATCTGGCAGACCTGGTATTGAAATTTGATTTCACTAGTCACAACTAACTTTGTTTCCTTGATTATTGGGATGGAACCCAGGGCTTCCTGAATGCTGGGCAAGTGTGATATCACTGAACTATTCTTCCAGCCCATTTATAGGGCTATTGAAGAGAATAAGTGAAATACTGGTAAATTTAGAAATTGATGATATGCCTTAGATTTAATGGAATTTGGTGATGTCTAACATACAGATAGCTAGTGCTAATACAGTAAAATACTCAATAAATGCTAATGCTAGTAACTGAATTAGGGAAACTTACAGGAAGAACCCTATCTGCCTCTTCTCTCTCTGAATGAGAGTAGTCCTCTACAGCTCTGCTATTCTATCCATACACTGGAATCTCCCCAGCATTGTTAGTCCTTAAATATTTGTTTTTATTTTAAGTGTATGGGTATTTGCCTGCATGCTGGTGCCCAAGACGGTCAGATGAGGACATCAGATTCCCTGAGACTAGTGTTACAAATGGTCATGAGCAGCCTTGTGGGTGGATGCTGGGAATCGAACCCTGGTCCCCTGGAAGAGAGTCAGTGCTCTTAACCTGTGAGCCATCTCTGCAGCCCCTGCCTAGCATTATTTAATGCTGGTTGTGGCAGCTGCAGCAGTTAAAACACACAGCACTTACTTATGTGTTCAGCACTTATTAACTCAGTTCATAGAGCAACCGTGTGAACTAAGAATTGTGTCTATTTTCACAAGAGGAAACAGAGCAAAGAGGTTATATGAACATGCTCACATAGCCAGTAAATGAGAGAGCCAAGAAGTAAATTGAGAGGGTCTGATTTGACCATCTGTGCATTATTTTCATGTATTTTGATTGCTCTCAAATTTGTGTGGTGCACTAGAAAGCAGAAAATACTGGTTCCAACTTTTCTTCTTGGTGCTTATTTCCTTATTGTAAAACCGGAATAAGATGAGCTTTGTAAGATCTTTTCTTTCTCATGTTTTTTCTTTCTGTCTTTTGTTTTTGAGACAGTCTCGCTATGTAGCCTTGGTTGGTCTAGAGCGATCCACCTGACTCTGCCACCAGAGAGCTGGGATTAAATGTGTATGCCACCACACCCAGCCTTGTTTTTTCTTATAAGGTCTCTTTAACTTTTAAAATCTAACATTTAAAATTTTTTTATGCTACACAGATAGCATACACATAGACACATAATTAAAAATAAAAATAATTAAATTTTTTTTTGAGACAGGGTCTCACTACATAGCGCTTGCTGGGCTGGAATTCACTGTGTAGACCAGGTTGGCTTCAAGCTCACAGAGATGCCTTTTCTGAGTGCTGCGATCAAAGGTGTGCTCGTAATGCTTGGCTCAAATTTTAATGTAATATTTTTATTTATTCTTAAAATTTTATAAATGTATTTTGATCATATTGACCTCAAAGTTCCACCCCTATCTCTCTACCTTTTCCAACTTTGATTCCTCTTTTTAAAAAAAAATAATGATCTCCCAAGTACAATTTATGCTGTCCTCATGGGTGTGGGGCTATCCACTGCACCACGGTCTACTTATCAGGGATCACACCCTTAAAGAACATTGACTCTCCCTCTCCCAGAAGCTGTCAACTGGCCATAGCTCCTTAGTCAGGAATAGGGGCTCATGATCACCTCCCCACTTACATTCTCGTATGTTGACTGGTTTGATCTTGTACAGGCCTTGTGCAGACAACCATAGCTGCTATGAGTTTGTGAGCACAAAGGTTGGGTCTTATCCAGATGACATGTGGTCCTTCCTGACCACTGGCTCTTTCAGTCTTTCCACCTCTTCTGAAATGGTTCCAGCACTTTGAAGGTAGGGATTGATACAGATGTTCCATTTGTGGCCGAGCACTCCAGTGATGCTTAGTCTCTTTGATTAACCATTGCCCAATGCACAAAGAAACTTCTTAAGAGGACTGAGTGCTGTACTAATCTAGAAGCTCAAGTATAAGAATTTAGAAGGCAGTTTGGTACTACTTATAAGATCTCTTAAGTGAGTCATTTAACATGTAGTAGTTTTAATCAAAAGTTTGGAAGAAAATTATATCTAGGGAGTTGGTTCAAAATTACGTGTTCAAGCAGGTTGATAGAATTAACAACAAGGTGTTTGAACCTTGGCTCAGCTACTTCCTGGGTACATAACCTTGGGCAACTTATTTAGCCTTTCTAAACATTGATTTCCTCATTAGGAGTGGGAAGAATAGTTCATACCTTGCAGGGATGCTGTGAGATTTGATTAAGATAACGTGTTATTATCACCTAGCATACATGAGACACACAGTGTGCCAATATGCATGGGTTCTCTTTTCTCCCTTTCCCTTCATCTAAGGGAGGGGTGAGAAGCAAACAGAAAAACTCAAAAAAAAGTTTTGAATCTCTGTAGGTCTAATAGTCTTTCCGTCAGTGTTCTCATTGTTGGGACATAAGTCAGCATCTGTTTGTTAACATGACTCGCCGTTCGACTTTAGATTAAAGTCTACATTTACTAACAGCACACACACCGGTCTGTACTTGTTGTTTTCTTTGTGTTTATTTTTGTTTATTTTTTCCAAGACAGGGTTTCTTTGTGTACCCGTCTGTCCTGGAGCTCACTCTTAGACTGTCTAGACTGGCATCGAGCTCAGAGATCTGCCTGCTCTGCCTCCTGAGTGTGCGGATTAGTTTTGTTTGTGTTTAAAATTCCCTTTTTATTTTTATTTTTATTTTTTAAATTGGGATAAAATTTAAAGCCGTGAAGATGTCAGGTAGATTTTCTACCAGCTGGGCTACGTCCCCAGTTCTACTGTTTATAGTTTTGGGGGTTATTAGGAGAATTGGTTCTGAGGTTCTTAAGGAAGAATCTGTTCTGTGCCTAGTTCCTAGCTTCTGAAAGCCTCAGATGTTCCTAGGCATCTCTAGATGCTATTTACTCTATGCCTTCACATCAGCTCTAGAGAACTCCTGGTGCTTACATATTTATCATTTAAGTATAACCTAGCTAGGACAATCCCTATCTCAAAAACACAAAACAAACAAATCACACTCATAGTTACAGGGATCAGACTTCATTTTGCTTAAACTAAGTAAGAGTATGGATACTAGTCCCACCTAGGTTTATTCCTTGTCTTGTGTTGTCAGCATTAGCAAAAGACTCAGATGGAGCTGATTGGCAGTTTGGGTAGGAGATGCTTCCCCTTTCTGGGCTGATTAGATTAATAAGGTTAGTAGCTCCTCTTGAGTTTTTATTTTGTGCCAGAGACTATGTTAAGAAATTTATGGTTTGCCCCATTTACTTCTTTTAACAACTCTATAGATTAATTAAATTAAAAAAATTTTGTGTGTGTGCATGTGTGTTTATGCATGAGTGCAGGTGCCTGCAGAGATGTTTGGATCCCCCTGGAGCTGGGGTTACGAGCACTTCCTGATGTGGGTGCTGGGAATGGAACTATAGTTTATGGAAGAGCAGTATGTGTTCTTAACCACCTCTCCAGGCCCTGCTTCCCACCCCAGAGGTTTTATCATCAGCATTTTACAGAAAAGAAAGTGTGGCTCAGCCAGTGAAACCACTTGCTCAAGGTTATACCTTTTTAAGGTGGGCAGTTGAATTTTAGAACTGCACTCTGAACCACTCTTTTAAACTTTTTCTTCATTTCCTAGTGAGTCTCTTTCTCTAAAAAAAACTCCTCTTGCCTAATGAAAGGGTCAGGAAAGTGACAATCAATTCCACATTTGTGAGCACTTATTGGGTGTGAGTAGGAAAAGGAGTGTGACTTCAGTTGGCACTTTTTACCTACTGGTTTAAATTTTGCCAGCAAGTCTGTCGGGTATGAGAGAGATTGTGATCTACTTTAAAAGAGAATGCCTTAAAATGTAAGAGGAAAAAACACAGGCCTATCAGTTTTCATTATTAAAAAGTTATTATAATATATCTAAGTAGAAGTAAAGTAAAAAATTAGAAGTTTTCTTTTTTAATTCCTTTTTTCCACCTAGTCCACTGGTCAAGATTACTGAAGTTCAAGTAATGTTTTTATTTATTTGCCAGGCTTATGCTGGAACAGACCCAGTATTCAGTACTTTTTTCCTTTTAAAAAATATCATTGCTGGGATTTAAACTCTGATCTTCAAGCATACACAGCAGGCACTCTAACGCATTAAGCTGTCTCCCCAGACAATATTTCTCTTATTGGTTGTTTTTCCTCTTGCTCAAGATCCTTGTCTGCCTCTTTTCCGTTCTGTAGCCCAGTCCAGGATTGGTCCAGAACTCACTATGTAGCTCAGGCTGGCCTCAAATACATGGTGATCCTCTTGGTTCCGCCTCTTATGTGCTGAAATTATAGATATAAGCCACCATGCTCTACTGCCCAGCTTCTTAAGTAGCTGGATTTTTTTTCCCCTTCAGTGTATCTGGCTTATTTTTGAGTATCTTTTTGATATGTAAGTTATGTGTTAAAAAAAAAACAACTTTTGTTAATTTTGTTTCTGTGTGTGTGTGCTTATGTCTTAGTTACTTTCCTATTGATGTGAAGAGACACTATGACCAAGGTAACTTATGGAAGAAAGAGTTTATAGGAGGATTATAGTTCCAGAGTGTTAGAGTCCACCATGGTGGGGAGCAAGGCAGGCATGGCACTGGGACAGTAGCTGGCAGCTTACATCTTATCCACAAACAGGTGGCCCAAATAGAGCTAACTGGGAATGACATGGATTTTTGAAACTTCAAAGTTTACCTCTAGTGACACACCTCCAACAATCCTTCCTGAACAGTTCCATCAACTGGGGACCAAGTATTCAAACATATGAGCCTATAGGGGCCATTCTCATTCAAACCACCATAGCTTGTATTTTCAGGAACGTGCCACAATGCAGGTGTGGCAGCGGTCAGAGGATGATGCAGGAGAATGAGTTATCTCCTAGACTAAGCAAATGCCTTAGTCTAACCCTGCCTATCTTTGAAGCTCAGGTCAAATCCTCCCTTTTCTATTAATCCTTTGCAAGCCATTCTAAGCTGTGGTCGCTCACTGGCTTTCTGAACTTAGCATGAATTTCTACCACTCATTTGCCAATTGTGAAATGTTAGGTTAGTCTTACAGGATTTCATTTATTCCAGGTTGTCTTTTTACTTGAGGATGACCTTAAATTTCTGATCCTCTTGCTTCCATTTCTCTTGAGTGCTGGAATTACAGTAGGTGTATCCTACTGCATCTGATTTTGGTGATATTGGGGATTGAGCCTAGAGCTTTGTACAATCTAGGCAGACACTGTACCAACTGAGCCATATCCTAGCCATCATTTGTGCTTTTGTTATTTAATGATTCCATGTATGTCCAGTTAGCTGGTGCTGCTAGGGCTCATGGGTTATGATATGTTTTTTTTTTTTTTCCTGGTCCTATTTTGCCTAGCCTAGTGCCCTATATTCAGCAAGTATTCATCAAATGTTGATGCGATTAGATTTCACTAGTACTTCACACCCTTTTTAAATAAAGGTGCCTACAACTGGAAGCCTGAAGGAACACTGAGCTGACTGACATCATCTTGGCTGCCTGACAGGACTGGGTGTGTGCTTGAGAGGAGTGTCTGGCAGATGAAATACCTGTGATTCAGGTTGTGCTTCCTCCTCTGCTGTATGGGATTCAGGCTCCTCGGCAGGGAAGATAGACAGAGAATGTAGGAGGATTGGAAAGGGAATGGATGGGAGGATACCACGTTGTCAGATGTGGGGCTTTGCTATGTTAGAGCCATAAATAAAGGGATGGTGTAATGCAGAGAGGAGCTTCTTAGAACCAGTAGGCTAATTTGACCAACTGGCTTGTCTGGTGCAAACCAGTTATTAATTGCCATTTATTATTATTATTATTTGCAATAAAACTGTACCACCCAACCACTTACTTTCTTTCTCCTTAGAGCGAGTCTGGAGAAAAGCTTGGGTTTGAGTTAGGAAATCCAAGAGAGGCAGCACAGCCAATGCATACAGGGAATATTCTTTTCTTTCACTTTTCTTAACCTGCCCCAGACCTTGAGGGTAACCAAGACCTCTTACACATAGCAGTGTGAGTTGGTAATGCCAGTTCTTGGTTTTAGTGCTGCTATTTTCATTTGCACATCTGTCTTCCTGATATCCTCCCACTCTGAACACTAGATGGGCCAATCCCTAAAGTGTACCCCATACACTAACCAGGTATATCCCTGAAGACCTGGTGTGCAGTGGACTCTCCTGGGTTTGTCTACTGAGGAATGAGTCTATTCCACCTTTCTACTTCCTCTCTCAGAGGGTAGAAGGGTAGAATATAGCCTGGGGTGATTGTAATACCTACATAGGCCTCCTACTGTGACTGTCTACTCCTCTGTTGGTACAGAGATCTCACTATAATAATTTTCCATTATTTCACTTTCTATAGTGTGGACCCAGAGACACTAGTGTGTCAGGTATGATTCCCACCCCTCTTTAGTGGATATCGTATTGTCAGAGGATAGGACTTAGTGGTGCTTTGGACAAATATAAATATAATCAAGACCCTTATAACACATTTCTAAGACTGGGTTTTTGTTTTTAAAAGATGAGTTGTTTTAGGTTAGATGCCTCCCTGCATGATTAAGCTGCCATTTAGCCTAGTGGGAAGAACAAAACTAAATGACAGTTACTGAGACTGTCTTGGAGAGAGGTTTGGTCCCTGGGAATAATGTGGGTTTTGATATCTACTCCTCTTTCTCCTTCACATAAATCCTCCTACACGTCCAGTCTCTGGTCCTGGGAGGGGCAGACAATAGGAATTGTTCGGGTCAAGTTTTCTGGGTGTGGTCTTGTGGAACTTCCTCTGAAAGCTGACTCAAGAGTTCTCTTCCCTTGTGGAGCTGTTCCTGTTCTTACATGCTATGCTAATTGATAGCCTTGGAATTGTGGACTGCATCATTTGGATGTGTTAAGTTGGCAATGAGGAAGGTAGAATATTTTCAGAGATCCTTGATTGAAAGGTTTCTTTCACTGGGTAAAACAGGTATCCCTAGATGTGGCTGAGAACCTATACTCCTTCTTTTTGATGTTACCCATCCTGCTGAATAATAATTATTTGCCTTTTTGTCCTCTGTAGGAGTCTGCACAGAGGACATCTCATTCATCTTTGTGCTCATGCTATTTAGCACAGGGCCCATTTCTAAGTAAGAATTCATAAATGTATGCCACAAAGCTTCATGTTGCTGGGTGTGGTCCCACACACCTTTAATTCTAGCACTTGGGAGGTAGAATCAGATGGGTTTCTGTGAGTTCCAAGCCAGTCAGGGTTACCAAGTGAGACCTTGTCTTAATAAATGAACAAGCAACAAACAAACAAACAGACAGAATGACCCAGTAGCATGTGCCTGTAGGCAGGAAGATCAGGAGTTTAAGATTATCCTCAACTATATAATGAGTTTGAGGCCAGTCTGGGAATATATTGAGACCTTGTTTTGAAAAACAGACTACTGAGTGACTAAGTGAAGTTGAATAGCGGAGGGCTGTTTTAAGTGTGTGGACTGCAGACAGGTACATGCCTGTCATACCAAATTGAGAGGTATTAGGAGAAAGTGGAGGTAGGAGGTAGGAGAAGGCATTTTGTTTGTTTGGTTGACAGGATGAATTTTTGTTGAGAATTTTTTGAGAATCAGTTGTGCAGTTCTTTTATTTGAGGAAAAACAGTAGTTGTTGAGTGTTCCCTCTCTAGCTAATGTCCTTGGGTAAGTCTTCTAGTGACTGTGATCTTTGTTGCTTGGACAAAGATAACCTGTCCGTACCTCTTAGCAAGGACTAGCCTTCAGCAGAGGGAGGGGCCAGGGGTGTGCTGGGTTGGGAAAAATCAGCACTGTGCCCTTGGTAGCTAGGCACCGTAGGGGACAGGGCTGTCATTACAGTGATTGCTCTTGGCAGACAAAAGACTTTCAGTCAGCTTCTCTAGTTTGTACTGCATGCTCAGTTGCAGCCTCAGTTTGGGTGGGTGCAATATTGGGGTCACCTGGAGCTGTTGGCAAATGTCCTTTGTGTCGCTATGTGTATTTTGCAAACATTACTTCTGGGTTCTTTTCCTTTTGTTCATTAACAAAAATTAGAACATTTGTGGAATGTGGTTCTGGTTGGCATTAGAGCACATGGCAGGGCTCAAGAGCATCTAGGTTTTGTCCCCAGGTACCAGATGCGTGCAGTCCAGAGGGAACAGCAGTTTCTCTGAGCTTCATCTGGATCCTGGTCAGCTGATTTCCTTTCTATATAGGGATGGGATGTGATGTGATTCTTCTTCTTCCTTCGGAAAGAAATAGATTTTTTTTCATTTCCTGTTTGATAGCATATTTTTTTGAATTCCAGGAGACACTTGGCAGCTATAAATCAGTTGGGCGTTGGATGGGAAGGAAGGAGTCTGCCTTTGCTTTCAGCAGAACTTTTCATTTGAGGGATAAAAAATAAAAATAAAAAAAATTAATAAGTCCGAGCTTCCTTGTCCCCTTTGAAGAGTTACACATCTAAGAGGATTGTTTTGAATCCCTTTCCTGGGCTGTGCCTACCTGACCTGTGGTGTTAGATCTTTCATTCTCTTGACTTAGGCCATAAAAACTCAGTTCCTGGTGGAGAATCTATATGCTACAGGGTCCACTATCACCACATTCTTTGTGGAGACCTTGTTGGGAGTGACAGGACCTATGGAATGGATCCTGGCAGGATGTCCCTTGCCCTGACAGAGGGACACAGACTCCCTTGGAATCTGGCTGTCCAGATTTCCTGTCCTCTCTTCACAGCTGACCTTGCAGCTTCCTTTCCCGGAGGGATGGGGGCTGGCTGTTAACAAGCAGCGCCACCTGTGGGCCTGCATGGCCACTTATGTTTTCCTAACCCAAAGCCACCTATCCAGTCCAGCCAGTTCCTGCTCCATCTGGATGGAAAGCAGAGAGACCAAGAAAAGAGAGTGGGGAAGAAGGCACTGTGTGTGATCCCCTTGCTTCAAATGGAGCTTTGTTTAGTGTTCCCGGACCCAGGTCTCATTTTGCAGTACACTACCTAATTTTTAGAAACATGCTTAGATTTTGTTTTTAAATTAACTCATATTTTCTTTTTTTCTGGATCATAGAGAAGTCCTTGTAAATCTTTACATACAAAAAAAGAAAAAAAAGGAATCACTAGGGAGGTTAAGTATTAAACAGCTTTTCCTAGTTTATTGATATTTTTTTTTCTGGCAAGGTAATTGGAGAGTTTTAAAAGTTCATAGACATCTTTAGAAAGAATAACTTGGGCTGGGAGGTGGTGGTGGTGGTGCAGGCCTTTAATCCCAGCACTCAGGAGGTAGAGGCAGGTGGATCTCTGTGAGTTCAAGGCCAGCCTTGTCTACAGAGTGAGTTCCAGGACAGCTGGAGTTACAACAGAGAAACTCTTGTCTCCAAAAAGAAAAGAAAAGAAAAAGGAAAAAAAAAAAAAAAGGAGGGAGAACAACTTTATCAGTGGAATTAGGGGAATGCAGCATTTCTTTACTGTAAGGCCCTGCACCACCACCCTGTGGTCTTTCATCTTTGGTTCTCAGGTGCCTTTCCTCCTCACTCCAGGGGTTTTCTTGTTTGTGACTATCAAAGTATCAGATAAATTTTCCCTCTGGGTAGAAAGTGAATTGGAATTCTGCTTCTGGAATTCTGGTTCTGGTACTCACTGGTCCATGGCCTTGGATAGCCAGCCACCTGCCACCTAAGCCATCCATCCCACTAGGTGGACTCTTCCTAATTTGCAAAGAATTGGTGGTAATAATTATCTTGAAGGATTTTGATGTTAAGTGAGTTACTTTTGTTGGTTTTGGGACAGGATTTTTGTTCAGGTTAGCCTTGAACTTCTGTGTAACTGAATAGGATCTTGAACTTTCCCTGTCTTCTGTCTTCCAAATATTGGGATTACTGGAGTGCACCACCATGCCTGGCTTTAAATGAATGTGTGTGTGTGTGTGTGTGTGTGTGTGTGTGTGTGTGTGTGTGTGTGTGTATGTATTGCTTAGGGTGTTGTATGTAATTGTGACTTATAATAGAATTGGAATTTTTTTATTGTAGTAAAAATATAGCATAAAAGCTATCTTTTGTGTTGTATTTTTGAGATAGACTTACATATATCTCAGAATGGCCTCAAACTTGCTATGTAGTTGGGGACTCCTGACTTTCCTCTCTCTAACTCCTAAGTGCTGAGATTATAGGAATCTATGGCTATGGTAGCTAGGAGCTATCATTTTAATCATGTGTAAGTGTATAGCTTAGTGGCATCAGATCCATTTGTACTGTGCAGACATCACCACTGTCCATCTCCGCAACCTTTTCATCATCCTAAGCTGAAATTCCATACTCATGATACTATAACCCCCTCTCTGCTCTCAGCCCCTAGAAACTACTTCTCTTCTTTCCTTTCCTTTCCTTTCCTTTCCTTTCCTTTCCTTTCCTTTCCTTTCCTTTCCTTTCCTTTCCTTTCCTTTCCTTTCCTTTCCTTTCCTTTCCTTTCCTTTCCTTTCCTTTTCCTTCCCTTCCCTTCCCTTCCCTTCCCTTCCCTTCCCTTCCCTTCCCTTCCCTTCCCTTCCCTTCCCTTCCCTTCCCTTCCCTTCTTTTCTTTCCCTTCCCTTTTCTTCCCTTCCCTTCCCTTCCCTTCCTTTTCTTTTCTTTTCTTTTCTCTTCTTTTCTGCTTTGTAAATTGAACCCAGAGCCTTATGAGTGCCAAGCATGCAATGTACTACCAAGACACAAAAACATTTTTCTTCCTTCTTTGCTTCCTTCCTTTTGTGTGTGTATATATGCTCATGTGTGTGTACAAGTGCATGCATGTGTGTAGAGCCAGAATAGGGCATTCTCCTCTGATGCTCTCTACATTATTCCTTTGATGCAGGATCTCTCACTGGACCCGAAGCCTCAGCTTTTCAGCTGCACTGACAGTCAGCAAGCCCAGTGATCTTCCTGCCTCCACCTCCTTAGTGCTGGGATTATAATTCTGTGTGGCACCCCTCCTGGGTGCTGGGATCCAAACTCTGGTCATGATGCTTGTAGACCAAGGGCTCTTAACTACTAAGCTATCTCACTAGTCTGCCAGTTTCTATGAAGTTGACTATTCTGGATGTTTTACGTGTATGGAATCACACAGTATTTGGCCTTTCGTAACTGTCTTATTTCACTAAGCATGATGTCTTCAAGATTCATCCATGTTATGCATCAGAATTTCCTCTTCTTCCTCCTTTCTCTACTATCTCCTCTCCTCTCCTGTTCTCTCTCTCTCTTTTGAGACAGACTTAAAAAATGTAGCTCAGACTGCCTCAAACTCATAGTCCTCTTACCTTAGCTTCCCAAATGTTGGGATTATCGGTATAGTGTGCCACAATGCCTGCCACAGCCTCTAATCCCCTTTGTGCTGAAAATCAAACTTAGACTTTGTGCCTTCTGGACAAGTGCTCCACCTAGTCCCCCCTTCCCTTCCTCCTTTTTCTTTCTTTTTTCTTTTTTTTGAAATAGGATTTAACACAATAGCACAAAATTAACATAATAGCCTATTTAAAGTCTTGGCAATTCTCCTGCCTTAGTTTCCCAAATGCCGAGTCCTCCTTCCTTCTTTATTTCATTTTATTTATTTTTGGTTTTTCAGGGTTTCTCTGTGTAGTTCTGGGTGTCCTAGAACTCTCTCTGTAGACAAAGCTGGCCTTGAACTCAGAGTTCTGCCTGTCTTTGCCTCCCAAGTGCTAGAATTAAAGGTGTGCACCAACCACCACACACGGCCCTCTTTCCTTTTTTAAAAGCTAAATCATATCCAATTTCATATATCTATCACATTTCATCTACTCATTCATCTCTTAATAGAGAGACACTTGCTGTGTCTGCCTCTTGAGTGCTGGGACTACAGGCATATGCCACTGCTCCCAGCTCTGAAGAGTCTCCTTAAGTCTTCTTAGAGAAGATTTTATGTCAGTGGTAGTTGGGCATGGGCTAGAGACAGCCCTTTGCTGTTGCCTGCAGCAGTCTGAGTTCTTTGCAGATACTCTATGCTCAAGTAAATCCAGGATCTTGACTTCATTACACAAAAGAATGTCAGAACAAGCAAGGGTAAAGCAGAGTTGGAGTTTATTGAGTTTTAGCTCAGACCTAATAGCTTTAACAGATCAAAGTGCTCAGGAAAAGGAGAGTGTACACAAAGTCATCCTTAAGTGTCTTTGTAGTCTCATATATATATATATATATATATATATATATATATATATATATGTATATATATATATGACTTCCTTCTTTTCTTTTTCTTTTTTTGAGACAGGGTTTCTCTGATGGAACTCTGGCTGTCCTGGAACTCACTCTGTAGACCAGGGTGGCCTTGAACTCACAGAGATCCACCTGCCTCTACCTCCCTGAGTGCTGGGATTAAAGGTGTGTACCACCACTGCCTGGCCATGTATATGTTTTCTAAACACTTTTAATTTATTACATTTGTACATTCATGTGTATGTAAGTATGCATTACATGTGTGGAAGTCTGAGGACAACTTGAGACATTAGTTCTCTCTTTCCTTATATGAGTTCTAGGGATCAAGTCTGGGTTGTCAGATTGGTAGTAAGTGCTTTAACTTGCTATGATTTTGGTGGCTTCTGAAGTTATACTTTAAAGGTTGTTAAGGCACATAAATGATATCACAGGACAGTTCCTGGGGATAAATTGGATGGGATTACATTTGATAAGATAAAATCTGAGGTCACAAGATTTGTACAAAGGAGTTAAAATGTTCTTGCTGTAAACTAAGTATATAGTTTTATTTGTGAGATTATCAGAAAATTGTAGGTCTATATCTGGAGGAATAGGGTCATATATGTTTAGGACTTAAGCATAATTTATTGCTATTTTAACATTCTTTTTTGAAATCTCTTTATAAAAAGAATCTATGGTTAAAGATATATAGCTCAATTAGTAGAGTTCTTGTCTAGCATTCATGAAGCCTTGGATTTGATTACCAGTACTACATAAATTGGCTATGTTAGTACATGCCTGTATTCCCAGCACTTAGATGGAGGTGAAGCAGGAGTTCAAGGTCATCCTTGGCTGCATAGTATGAGAAACTTGTTTTTAAAGAAAACTTATATGAAGCAATTAATACAAAATAATCTGAGAAGTCCTGTTCACAGACAGATACTTCAGAGATCCTTTTCTTGCCAGTTCAGTCAAAGGAGATGGGGATCACATCCTTAACCCCCTAATCTTGACCCTTGAGTGAGCAAGTGCTCTGAGGCTGATTGGGTTCCAGGTCCAGGGGTTTTGGTCCTGTTTCCTGTTGTGGCCTGGAGTTTGATATGCAGGGCAGACTGCTTCTGAGCTCCATCCTGGGCAGCCAACGTAATGGCCTACTGGGAGGATTCACCTTAGTCAACCTTCATCTTTATTCCACCAGCTGCTCACCAGGTGGCTTCCTTGCCAGAAAGATCAGTGATGTGGACAAAGGTATCATTGAAGGATGTGAAAGACGCAGCAGACACCAAATACATTCCCCTTTTTAGCCATTTGAGGACCTAGGCTGATGACGTGTTCTTCCTTCTTTTCTTTCCCCTTGAGAAGTGCCATCCCTTTCCTGTTGACTCCAGACTCCACCACCAGAGAGAATGGAAAGGGGTGGGTAAGTTTTTTTGTTTTGTTTTGGTTTTTTTAAGCCAAAGGTAGTAGGACTCTTATTTTATGAAACTTCCTCCTTCCCTTTGCACAGATTAACCAATCATATCAGATTATGAAGTTGAGGCGCAGCCCTTCCCGCCCCCCAAATGGGATAAGACACTTTCACCACCTACATCAGCATCATGGAATCAGGGATAAAAGATGATTGCCATAGGACTGATGTGCTTGCTACTCTGGTTTGGGTAATGTTGCACTAACTTTGCAAAAAGAATTGCCTTGACAAGCAGCCTTTGCTTTGCTTGTGTGTTCCTTTGTGGATACCAAGAGATTATTCATTGTTTGTCTCTAACAGTGGTGAGGTCAAGGTAAAAAAAAGTCTGCATATCGGCAACCTTGGATTCTAATTGTATTCTAATTCTAATTGTGCTGAAATTCTTGAATCTCAATTGGAAAGAGATTTAATCCTAACTCTGTAGTGAGAAGTGTCTTTCCCCTTACCTTTTCTGTGTTCCCTTAATTTTCCATCTTTCTTTCTGTCTCAATTGCAGTGTTTACCAAAATTCTAAAGCAAGATTGCAATCCAGTTTTGACTTTTCAACCTGTTACCAGGTCTAAGGACATCTAGAAAAGTCCAAGAACTCAGGCTTCTGTACCCTGTTGTGTGTATGTCTGACACAGCAGGTGGAAGGTGAGAAGCAGAAGAGGCCCTTCAGACTTCTGGACTTACCTGTATTTATGGACTTTCTAACTGACTTTTAGGGGAGAAAGGTAGTTTATATGGATTTATCCCCAGACCAGTTTCTGCTATAAAGGACTGCAGTGCTGTTGGTTTTTGTTTTTTTCATTTGAGACAGGGTCTCACTATGTAGCCCTGGATGGCCTGGAATTCACAGAGATCTGCCTGCCTCTGCGTCCCAAGTGCTGAGATTTAAGTCGTATATCATCCACGCCTGTCACCATTGGGTTGCTTACTTATGTCATGGATAAAGAATACATCGAGGTTAGAGAGATGAATTGGCAGTTAATTTAAGAGCACTTGCTGCTCTTGTAGAGGACATGGATTGGTCTCCCAGCAACTACATGTTTTCTCAACAACTGTCTATAACTCCAGTTCCAGGGGACCAGATGCCCTTTTCTGACCTCCAAGGGCACCAGGCATGTATGTGGTACACATACGTACATGCAGGCATATACGACTAGAGTAAAAATAAACAAATCAAAGAATATATCCTCTTAATGTGTGCCCTCACCCAAATCAGCTTATTCACATTGACACGTTGGTATTGTACCTTCAGAGTCTAGGTACCATTCACCATTCAAGTACTACTCAGGGTGAATTTATACCGTCCATGTGGTATGAGTGAATCAGTCACATAGTAAATTAGTAAAGTCGCTTTTTTTTTTTTTAAGAGAGGGTCTCAGTATGTTTCCTTGGCTAGCCTAGAGCTTGCTCTGTAGACTAGTTCAGATCTCTGAACTCACAGAGATCAGCCTGCCTCTCTCCAGTGCTGAGATTAAAGGTGGGTGTCATCTACCTGCTAAGATCACATTTAGTATTAGTTTCTGCTTTACTCAGGTGTGATGCCTGTGAAAGAATAGGCTGAGGTGAGAGGATCATAAGTTCAAAGCCAGCCTTGGTGACATAATGGGAAAAAAAAAAGAGAGATAGAGATATTTTTAAGGCCACTATAGAAGAGGATCTAAATATAAATCTTTAAAAATTGTGTTATTGTGTGTGTATATGTGTGCATGGGGGTAGACTCATGCAGGGGCGAAGGATAGACAACTTTCAGGAGTAGTTCTCTCCTGTTCTGAAGATTGAGCTCAGATTACCAGGCTTGTTTGGCAGTGGTTTTACCTTCAGAGCCATCTTGTTTTCCTTCCTTTTTCTTTTCTTTTTTTTTTAATAAGAGGACTGGGGAGATGGCTTAGTTTGCTACATAAGCATTAGAACCCGAGTTTGATCTCTACTATCTATGTAAAAAGCCTGGTGTGGTAATGCATGCCTTTAATCTCCATGCATATATGCATGAACTCACAATGGGGAGAGAAAAGGAGAGATTTGCTTTAGAGAAGCATAGATTAAATATGAAGGACAGCAGGGGGCACTTGCATGACAGTGGATTAAAGACAAGCACAGAAGTGTTCAGCTTAAAACTTGGCTTCTAACTTGGAATTGTTCTTTGAGAAATAGATGCTTTTGTGTTTGTTGATATAACTTTATGCAAAATTGCAAGTTATATAAAATATTTGACCTGATTGAGTTACTTAATTTTTGTTGAGTAAAAATGGACTTCCTTCAGCGCATGTTGAATTTATATTTTTACTTTCAGATGCTTTTTGGCCAGTAAGAATTACTAATTAAATCTAAATTGGGCTAGGGATAGCTCAGTGGTAGAATTTTTGCCTTATATGCATGAGGTCCTAGGTTTAATCCCCAGTACTGGGGGGAAAAGTATATTATTTCATTAAACTACTTCCACCTGTAAAACAAAAATTTGTCTATGATGTTGATAGGAAGCCTTAATTTCACACTTATGCACATATGTGTATACATGTGCGCGCGCGCGTGTGTGTGTGTGTGTGTGTGTGTGTGTGTGTTACTAAGGATGAACCCAGGGCCTTGCACATGCTAAATGAGTGCTGTGCCAATTAGCGACAACCCGTCTATCTTAATTTCTCTAACAACAATTTGTATTTTCTAGTTTGTATGCCAAAGATTTGTTGAAGTATTTTCCTGTACAAAAACAAGTAATAAAAGAAAGCAAATGCCCAGGCCTGGTGTGCACACCTTTAATCCCAACACTGGGAGACAGAAGCAGTTAGATCTCTGTGAGTTCCAGGACAGCTTGGTCAATAGAGTGAGTCCCAGGCCAGTCAAGGCTCCATAGTAAGAAAGGAAGGAAAAACGTAAGAAAAGCAGGTATCAGATAATGAAGTGCTTCCTTTGTATTTCAGTAGAGGTCTCATGAACTTGAAAAATGCCTAAGAGGGTTGAACTCAGCTGATATAGGAGAATTGCAAATTTTTGGACAGCTTAGGTAAGATAACAAATTCCTGGCTCTCTTGAATAATGATATTGAAAAATTCTAAAGGCCAAAACAATTATTAGGAGCTATCTTTTTCATTCCCAGTGAGAAGCTTTGATGAAGAATAACAGTATACTTTTCAAGTTGGCCTATATACAAACGACATAATTATAGATATTTTATGTTCCACGCATATAAAATAACTGGCTCCTAATTACTCATGAAAGTGGAATTCATGGTGTACTGAGTACTTCAAATCACAGATCAGTCCTAAAACAAAATTTAACCAGTTGTTTTTTCACTGACTTGAATTATAATGCATATGGAGAAAGAAATTGTTTTCTTATTCATTTTATTTTTTAATTCTGTGTGTGTGTTGGGGGGGCATGTGCCGGTGTGAATGCAGATGAGTGCCAACGTCTAAGGTGTCAGATCCTGGAACTGTAGTTCCATAAGCAGTCTCATACAGCTCTGGCCACCCTAGAAGTCACTCTGTAAACCAGTTGGTCTAGCCTTAAACATGTGAATGTCCTCTGTGCACCACCACTAACAGACCTCCTCATCCCGCCCTTGCCCCACATGTTAGTGCTGGAGATGGAGCCTAGGGACCATTATGCGATAGACCCAGTCCTACAAGTTTTTTACAGAATGAGGCGGTAGCTGCTCCTAAACCTCTGGCTTCCAATTTCATGCTCTAAACCATGAATGACAGTACACATCTGTAATACCAGTCTCCAGAGGGTCTCATGTGGAAAGCTAAACATTTGATGCCAGTTTAGGTAAGATAGCAAGGCAAGGCAAGCTCGGGCCAGACTGGGTAATCCTGTGAGACCCTGTTTCAAAAAAAAAAAAAAGCAACAAAACATCCTGTTCTCTTTCCAACCAAATAGGACTTTGTTATGATTCCCCCCCTTCTCTCTCTTTCTCTTTCTCTCTCTCTGTAGTCCCTGCTGTCCTGGAACTCTCTATATAGATCAGACTGGCCTCAAACTCAGCGATTCTCCTGCTGCTGCCTCTGCAGTGCTGGGATTAAAGGTGTGTGCTAACATGCCCAGCCTTTTTATGAGCCTTACTGTTTGCTGCTATTTGTGGTTACTTGTGTGCCATTTCTGGCCTACTGCTTTGTAGAGACCTTAAAGAAAGGCATAATCTCCTTGATTTTGTGTAGCTTGCGTAGCACAGCAGTATGTCAGTAAACATTTGTGAAAAGTTTTTGATGTAAGGCAATGTATGTGTGCCTAGTACAGCATCTGGCACACACATACACGCAGAAGTTAGAAAGAATTTATATGTCATTTATTCAGTTTCAAGCATGGCTTATAAAATGCTTTGTATGACTTATTTTCCCCTAGTGCCCAGGATCTAGGCAAATACTTTGTCACTGAACATCATCCCCAGTTCTGACTTTGATTTTTTTTCCCTGTTATTGGTGATTATTGAATATAGGTCACACACATGCTGGGCGAGTACTCAGTCACTGAGCTACATTCCTAGCCCCTTTCCCCCTTAAACTTCATCATCATCATCATCATCATCATCATCATCATCATCATCATCATCATTATGATTATATTAGACAGTCTCACCATGTATCCCTGACTGACCTGGGACTTGCTATGTGGCTCAGGCAGGCCTTGACTTTGTAATCTTCCTGTGTCAGCTTCCTAAGTAGTTGAGATTACAGGCCAGGCCACTAAGCCCTGATAATAGTGATATTTTTAGTGTCTATTTTTAGCTCTAGTTCACAGTTGATGAAATAGAATATCAGAAAGGCATAGTAACATGCCCAAAGACACACAGCTGGTTGGCAGCAGATCTAGATTTCATGCTGACAGGAAGTCTGTATCATTTACATGTATTTCTAACCATTATGCTATGGTCAGTTGTTGAGGATATTTTTGCATCATTAAGTTCCTCCTAGACTCTTGTGTCTTGGGTGTGGCTCAAATACAAACCAAAGCAGCATAGTTTGTGAATGTGCTCCCATAGCTCTTCACCTTGAACCAGCATCAGAACCACCTGGAGGGCCTGTTAAAACAGATTGCTGGGTCCCACCCTGGTTCTGGCTCAGTATGTACTGAATCACGGGTGGGGCTTGAGAATTTCTGTTTGTTATGAGTTCCCAGGAGATGCTGATGCTGCTTATCTGGTGACCACTGGTGTAGAGTATTGAGGTTACCGTAGGGAATCAAGCTGTCAGGTTTTGAGTCTCAGCCTTGCTACCCACTAACTGAACTTGGGTAAATGCTTGAAGACTCATGTGCTCGATGTTCATCTGTAAAATGTTTTACCAATAGTACCTGCACTGTAGGATTCTTGTGAAGATTGAATGAAATAGTGCATGTAAAGTGCTTGAACTATGCAGCCTTTGCTACAATGATGATGAGATACGTTTCTTCTTTTGTGAACTTTAGGGTCTATTTCCTTGACTAATGTGTAGTAAAAATATGAATTTAGGTCTTAGATGATATAGTTTTGACAGGCAACATGTACATATATAGGAGCACAGGGGAGGCAGTGAGGGGCAGGAGGGAGAGAGATGAGGGGCCAGAAGATCCTGGCGTGTCAGAGTTGAGAAAAGCTGGGATTGTCAGTGGTTTGGGTTTCACTCTCAGAGATCCAAAGGAGCACGGTGCCTGCACACACTTTATCAGATAACCCACTCTTCCTTTCAGCCTCCGACTCCTCCTTTCAGCTGGTATCTGGTCCTAAGGCTTCTGGCAGCATTTGCTTCTTGTGGAGAACAACGGTAAAGGAAATGGCTTCTGGAGCTGGGCTCAGCAGCCTTTATCCTCCGCAGCTGCTGCACATGCTTCTGATTCTTGCTGAGAAAGGCAGTTGTTCAGTTTGGAAGTCTTCAGATTCCAGAGCCAGCTGGACAGCTGACCTTCTGGTAGCTGTTTCCCAAACTGCCAGCTCTCTGTCGCCTCATCTCCCCAGAGCCCTTCCTTTTTGACTTTGAAGTGATATTCTATATTTAGTGAGCTAGACAGTTAGAAAGTTGGGGGAGACCATGAGTGGAGTATTTGAGCTTAGGTCCCCAAACTTTAACCTTTTCATCATCAATTCATAGTCAAATGACCACTTACAGTGCTAGAAATGTACCTCCAGCTCATGGGTGAGAGGCAGTGTTTATTTTTGGGTGTCCTGAATAAAATATTTGGGGGGAAGGAGTGGGGAGATGTTCATGCCACTCCATTTATGGCTGAGCAATGCTTGGTATTCTGCAGAGGGGCCATAGGAACAGTGCGGGGAAGAGCTGCATTCTGATTGTTCACCTTTCACTCAGGGAGGGTTAGGTGCCTTGTGAGGCACCAGAAGGGAACAAGTATTTCCTAGACTCACATGAGCCCCAGCTGCTTTCCTGGGCATCTTCTACTCTCCCAGGCTGATGAATCACCACCTAGGAATGGCTAGGAATGGCGGTAGCCAGGTTGCCTCCTGGAGCACCTGGAGGGTTCTTGGCATACTGCACTGTTGGTCTTGGTCTCCTAGACACAGATTGGACCTCTTTTGGCTCTTCCAATCATAGGCTGGGACTTCGTTCTCTCGCCAGTTTGTTCCAGGAGGCACTGACCTACTTTTCAGGGACAATTAAGTGTTTGTGAGCAAAGGAAGGCGGTGACCAAAGTGAAGGTGAACAAGAGTAACATTAAGCAAACATGGGGCTTTTCTTTTTCCATCTCACACGTTGGGGCCTATCTCAGTCCAAATGGAATGGCAGACCGGGCTGGTGGGGGCTGGATTCCAAATTCTTGTTTTGTCAGTACTATATAATATCTATAATATAATATCACTACAATATCACACACCCATTGTCTTTTAGAACAAGGTTTGGAAGGAAGTGAATTGGCTATTAAGAGGCAGCAATTCCTTTAGGTGACAGTGTGCTGGTTAATTTGGTCTCTGAGAGGGTTCAAGTCTCTTTTTTTCTTTTTGTACCAGACTGGAATAAGAAGCTAGCTAGGAGCCTGGATCTTTAGGGAATAAGTGAATAGTGTGTTTAGATTTCCCTTTCCTCATAAGGCAAGAGATCAAGAACTAGTGTATGACAAGCTTTCAATAAATAAATAAGAAAACTCAGCAAGAATTAGTATTAAAAATTAGATTCAACTCTCAAAAACAAAACTTATTTTTGACAATGCTGGGGATGGAACCCAAGGCTTTATTTACTCTTACCTAGGCTACAGGTGCTCTGGGATATACCCCAGCCCTCAACACTCAGTTGAGGGAGTTGGCCAATGGCAGAAAGCATGTCTTAGACTTTTATTTTCAGCAACAATTTAGGCATGAGAACCTATGATTCCTCATAATTAAAGAAAAGTTTCTTAAAAGTTATTGGTGAGCCAGGTGTGGTGGCACAGCATTTAATCCTATCACTGAGGAGGCAGATGTGGCCTCTCTCTGTGAGTCTGAGGCAGCCTCGTCTACATAGTGAATTCCAGGCCAATCAGGGCCACACAGTGAAGACTGTCTCAAAACAAAAGAAACAAGTTATTGATATTATAGCTAGTGGTCCGGGTTGCTGCTCAGTGGTGGGATGCTTATCTAGCATATTTGAGGCCCTGGGTTTGATGCCCAGCATTGCAAAAAGGAAAGAAAAGGAATGAAACACTAGTTTATGGCATGCAGTACAGGTCACATCTCAGGGTTAAGAAGCTTAGGGGAGAACAGCCTGCCATTGGAAATCCCTCTACCTGGCTTAGCATGTCAGTCTCATCTAGAGACCAGCTTCCACACCAGAGCAGAGGTTGAGGTAAGCCTGGTATCAGCTTGAGTCTTGTAGGCTGGTAGCTACTTCTTTTGGGGGGAAGAGATTTTAGGTGACACAATCCCAGAGCTTGGGCACACCCTCCTTTCTTCCGCTTCTATTCCTTTTTGCACGAGAAACCTGGTCTCTGCTGCTGCCCAGCTGTCTTGCTTACAGTGTCAGTGCCTCCCTGACCTAACAGTCCCAGCATGGGTACAGACCACCTCTGGCTTTTTTCTTTCTTCTACCCTCTCCTTCCTATCCTCCAGGGTTGGGCCCTTAGTCATTTTCTCTACAGAGCTTCTGAGTGACTGGCTCCTTTACAGATTCATGAATGCCATCACTTGGCTGCCACTCCTGCTCTGAAATCTTTTAATTCTATCAGGTTGATTTCGCTCCTCTTCCCTGCAGCAACTATTCCAGACTTGCTTCACAGACTCCACCCAACATCATCATCAACTCCCTTCAAGCCATTCAGCTTTTCCTTCCCACACCTTCCCTTTCATTTCATCTGTAATCGCTACCAGTCTTCTCCAAGTTTCAGAAGCAAGTTGCTAGATATATTCTTAATTTATCTTTCCTAGTGAGCCTGAAAATCCTTCTCTGGCCTAAGTAAAAATTCTGCTTACCACTCCCTCTCCCCCCACCCCCATCCCCGTCTCCTTCCTCTCTTTGTATTTCTTTCGTCTTCTTGATTAACACTGCCAGTCTGTCATCACATCTGAAATTGTTCTCACTTGAATGACCTACTTGAAGAACTCAGTAACCTCTTTTCCAATCTTGTGATGTTCGGTCTTGTCATAGCTTTTGATAGTTTTAGATTTCATTTTTATTTTCATTTTGCTTTTTTATATCAATTTACCTGCTCTGGTTATTTCATTTATCAACTATATCTGTTGATGTAATTGTGGTTCTTATATCAGACCCCCTAAATACAAGATCCCCTTCCTTAGGTCCATACTTGTATGTCTATACTTGATTTTAGCCAGAAGGCTGAGGAGCGATGTATACTTGTGTGTAAAATGTGTGCTGTGCCTTTGTACTTAGAAGTCTACAGAAATTCTGTTGTCTCCTTTTCCAGGCCAAGCTCATTGCCACCCACCTCCTTTCCCCTGCCTAAACTCACTTCTTTTCTGAACATCTATCTTAATAACTCTTTTCCTGGTTGGGCCCACTCCCCTATTTAAGGTCCCTAACTTCTCTGGAGTCTCTCCATATTGGTGTCACATCTCTAAAAAGGATTCTCAGTTTTATCCCTTGTTGATGCCACTTCTACCTTCAATTTACTTTCTGTTTTACCTGCTCCACAAACACCTGTTTATACAGTGATCTTTTTGTCCCAGATGAAAAATAACTAGTGTATGGTGTTCTTACTGTCTGCCCCACCAGGGAAATTCAGCTTCTCATAGAGCTCTTGAAGTCTTTGCACACTTCCTTGTTTTTGTATGTTTCGTTTTGTTAGCAGTTATCTCTTCAGTTGTTTGGCTCCAACATGGAGAGTTCAGTGAGTGCAGACTGTACCTTCTTCATCTGTTTCTTTGATGCCATAACAGTTGGTTGCATTGTTGGATTGTCTATTATGTTCCAGCTATTTCAGATAAAGGATGCTTAGAAAAATCTGGAAAAGCTATGTTGGATGTTCAGTTAAGTTGTAGCACAATTGCCTCTCTTCATTTTCTTTCACAAAAAAACCATGTTTATTTTAGAAAAAGTATAAAATGATGAACAAAAGTATAAAATGAAAGCAACCTAAATTGTATAGGATTTTGAACTCAGGATCTTGCATGTTTGGTAAGCATTCTACCACTAAGCTACATCCCAGCTCTACTAGGAACATTTTGATAGGTTGCCTCCCTCCCTCTTTTTTTCTCTCCCCCTCCCCCGCAAGACAAGGTTTCTCTGTTGTAACTCTGGCTGTCCTGTAGACCATTCTGTAGATCAGGCTGGCTTCAAACTCACAGAGATCTGCCTGCCCCTGCCTCTAGGCATATGCCATCACTCCCAGCTTTTTTTTTTCTTTTTTTACCCACTTAGTGTGCATGGGTGTAGGACAATCTACTGGAACGTGGGCAGCCTCTCAGGGTCCACACCCCTGAAGATAATTGATTCTCCTTCTCCATCAATGGCAAGTAATTCCTCAGCTAGGGGTGCATCTCATGAGCCCCTCCCCATCTGTGTTGGGATTGATAAATTTTCTTTCAGACATTTATTTATATAAATATATACTGTAATTATCTATTTTGCAAAAAAGAATAGTATTTGCAAGGTTTTTACTTACTGAATGCTGAAATCTTTCAATGTCAAAAATTATGATTGGTGCCCAGTATCACCATACATAAAGGTGGCACAAACTTTTAGTCCTAGCACTTGGGAGGCAGAGACATCTGATTTGGAGGCCAGCCTTGTCTACATAGTGGGATCTATGACAGCTGAGGCTATGTAAAGAGATCATGTCTCAAAAAAGAAAGTTTTGGTATCAATTTAAATGGTATTTAATATTCCCTTCTATGAATGTATTGCTCTTTTTTTAAATTAAAAATTATTATTTTATGTGTATGGGAGTTTTGCCTGCTTGTATGCCTTTGTACCATGTACATGCTTGGGATCCTTGAAGGCCGCATGACAGTGTAGAAGTGTAGTTAAAGATGGTTGTGAGCCACCATGTGGGTGCTGGGAATTGAACCTGGGTCTGTAAAAGCAGTCAGTGCTCTTAACCACTGAGCCATCTCTCCAGCCCCCAGATGCATTGCACTTGTGTCACTCTCCTATTACTGTATTTTTAAAAGAAGTCTGGCATTGTTTGCTATTATAAATAGTGAGATGAATAAACTTGTATTATAAAAATATATTATATACTCGGCTAGCGCTGCATGCCTTTATTAATCCCAGCCATCAGAAGACAGAGGCCGAGGCAGAGGCAGGCTGATCAAGGCCAGCCAGAGATACATGGTGAGACACTGTCTCAAAAAATAAAACAAGACTGGTCTTGGTAGTGTTACACCTTTAATCTCAGCACTCAGGAGGCAGAGGCAGAGAGGCAGAGGCAGGTGAATCTCTGAGTTTGAGGCCAGCCTGGTCTACAGAGTGAGTTCCAGACAGCAAGGGCTATACAGCGAAACCCTGTCTCAAAAAAAAAAAAAAAAAAAGCAAACAAAACAAAAAACTCCTTAAGCCAGTAGCTCAGCAGTTAAGAGCATTGACTGCTTTTCCAGAGGATCTGGGTTCAGGTTGCTCACAATTATCTGTAACCAGTTCCAGGTGATCTAGTACCATCTTTTGGCTTCCACAGGCACCAGGTACATAGTACACACACATACATGGAAGCTAAATATTCATACACATAAAATAAAAATAAGTAAGTCTAAAAACATGAATGAGAAAATAATAACATACTCTCTTTGTTCTGTTTTACTTGTGTACACTTTGTTTTGTTTTACTGGTTATCCTTTCTGGAGATGGGGGTCTTGCTGTGTAGTCCAAGTTGGCCTGAAAGTTTTGATTCCTGCTTTAGCCTCTGGATTGTTAGGCTTGTAGGCATTGTTCTCTCATACTGGTTCAGGCATATGTTGTGGAAGTTTATTTTTAGTTATGTATAAAATAATTGTTTTATGCACTGTTAGATGAGGGGCTTGGAGTTTTGTATTGTCTGCAGGTGTTGGATTTATTGGAGGGGTTGTTTGATTGCTAATGATCTGTCTGAGCTATCAGTAGAACACCTGAGGAGTTTCTAGATCAGTAAAAACACCTGAGCTCAGATGCTCAGGGTTCCACCATCTAGTATGGTGCTGACCACAGTGGTGGTTCCCTCTGCTGAGGTTTGACAGGGCTTGCACCTATGAATATGCCACCATGTTGTCCTTGCTGAGCTGCCACAGCAGTATACTACTACAGGCATACATGCACATCTTTAAGGAATGTTTTTAGATTTGAAACTGTGGGATCAAAGGATATGAATAGTTTGATCCATTGCTAAATTTAAAACTTATTGTTACAAACATTTCAGTCTTATAGCCAGAGATGACACCATAGGAGATGTGATGTTCCCAATATTTGTTAAATATAGGTAGACCTTCTTATTGAGGTTCTATAAGGTACTTTCTTTGATCTCTTAATTTTTAAATGCTTTCCTACAGATTTCTCAGAACTTGTGTTCTGCCACACTAAAGTCACCCCCATGTGCCCTGTCCTGGGATTTCATTTTAAATATAACCTCATTGTTAGTGAAAGGCCAGTTCCAAGGGAAAAGATCATTATACTATATTTAGTGTTTGGAATCTGACTTCTTAAAAATGTTTATTTTGCCTTTTTCCTCTGCTCAAAGGTAACAAAAGAATGCTACTGGAAGTTGGCAGCTGTGTTTTTTGTAGACTTGTTTGCTTTTTCTGGCAGACCCACCCAGGTGGATTGAGCCAGTAAACATCTTTCTTCTAGTTTTTTTTTTTTTTTAATCTTTTTTTTTCTTTTTTCTTTTTTTTCCTTTTTGATTTTTCAAGACAGGGTTTCTCTGTTGAACTCTGGCTGTCCTGGAACTCACTCTGTAGACAAGCCTAGCTTTGAACTCACAGAGATTCCCCCTGCCTCTGCCTGCTGAGTGCTGGGATTAAAGGCGTGTGCCACCACTACCCGGCTTATAGTTTTTTTTAGAATAACCAATTGTGGTTTTCCTAAACTGTGGCCTACTTTAGCTGACTTGAGTAGCACTGTGTTCTCCATGCTTTGATAGTAGTGATGACAGAAACTATTTTTAGAGGATATGACTTCTACTCCTGAATGGTTGGTGTTGTGCCAGGTCACTTTTGTTGAAATAGCTTTTCTTTCTTCCCATCTCTCTGATGGAGGTCTAAAACTTCATCTAGTGGTAAGTGAATCTTGTCTCTGATCTTCTTCTTAGGTTCTCATAGTGCCTGGCAGTGAAGCTTTCTTTGAAGCTGTTTTGTGATTTTATAAACTGTGACAGCAGCCTTAGTCTCAGGCAGGGCTTGCACCTGAAGTTGGATAGGAGCACCGTAGGGTAGATATTTTTGCCTTCTTTCCCAGTTGCCAGGAGTTTCTTACCTTGTTGCTTCTTGTAGTATTATACTACCAGTGTGGGCAAGGAAGGACTCAGGATTCAACCATTTCTTCATGGCAAAAAGAAAAGGACTGTGGTGGCTTGAATGAGATGGCCCTCATAGATACTTGATGCTTAGTCATAAAGAAGTAGAACTGTTTAAGAAGGATTAGAAGGATTAAGAGGTGTGGCCTTGTTGGAATGGGTATGGCCTTGGAGGAAGTGTGTTACCAAGGATAGGCTTTGAGGTTTCAAAAACCAGGACAGGCCCGGTATATCTCTCTGCCTGTGGGTCAGGATGTAAAGCTCTCAGCTACTTCTAGTGGCACTGTACTCCCTGACTTGATGATGATGGACTAACCTCTGAAACCATAAGCAAGCCCCCAACTCTTTTATCACAGTTGCTTTGTCATGGTCTCTTCATAGCAATAGAACAGTGACTAAGACGAGGACCAAGGAGTATTAACTGATTTGAGGGTCTGTGGCCTTCCTGGATCCTCTTCACAGCTTGTCCTCAGGCCCTGTAGTGTATATCTAAGCCACACCAAGTACTTCCTTGTTTAGGCTGGGCACAGGGTAGGCTGAGTTTCTTGTATCCTTTTGGCCAGACCTGTACTTCTTTCTCTTTGAAGGCTTTTTTGCTTACTAAGTAAGTCTTCTCTAAGGACGAGGTCTGATTTCTTTTGTCTTTTCTTCCTCATCCCTAGTGAGGCAGCTTTGGCCCCTGGACAGTCCTTTCCTCAGAGGGCAAACTAATTTTCTCTCCATCAAGCCACTGGCAAGGTGTAATTCAACGCTTCTCACTCTCAAACATGCTGCCATGGGGAGACAATGAAGAAAGTGATCTTTGCTGCTCTCTAAATAAGACTCTGAACCAGGCACCTGTTTTTATTACTGACCCCTGAAGTCACTGGAGACACTGTTTGCTCTCTTCCTGGGCCAGCAGCTGCTTTGAGATAGAGGTGGCAACTGTCTGTTGGGATCAGTTCTGCTGCAAAGAAAACCCATGTATTTACACAAGGGAACTTACCTTGTGTGTCCTTCAACCTCTTGTCTTCGCAGTTCATGTGGAGAGAACAGGCGGAAGTCATCTGCACGCTTAAGCTGAGGACACCATGACCCTCAGCTCTCAGGAGGAGACACTGCCCTTTCTTTTTCCTCTTCTCTCATGAGAGTTCTGAGTCCCCAGACCCTAGGTCAGTGCGTGCTACCATGCTAGCATTTAAAAGGAGTGCCTGTGGAGTGAAAGCTGGGGTAGACTCCTCAATCCAGCATTCCAGACTTGCTGATGTTACTGACCTGATATGCAGGTGCCCTGTGTGAGAGCATCTTTGTTTTTAGGAGAAGGATTGCTTCACAGGAAGTTATAGAGCTGCTTATTTCCAAAGGGCCTTAGGAAGCTGTGTGAACTCCAGGAGGACTTGTTCTCTCTTCATAAGCCTAGGGCTTCCTTTTCAGTCCCAATTCTGCTGGCTCACTCTCCTTTCTCAGGAGCAGTATCCTCAGTTTGACTCTGTGGTGTCACCTTGCCTCTGTCTCGAGCCTACTTGAAGGTAGGTAGATCAAGATACTCCTTTTTAACAGTCACCCCATTACTGAGAGTCAGAAGCCAGAAACCATCAGGACCATACCTTCTGCTTTGTGTTCCACACTTCCTGATCTGGCTGCATCTAGTCAAGCTCCACTCAGCTGTTAGGTGTCTGTGCCTTTGTAAGGGCTGTGGCAGACAGCAGGCCCTTTTTCCCCTTTGTCAGCAGCTGGCTAGTGAGTGCCTTTAGATTGCCAGATCTGAAGCCATCCACATTTGTCTGTCTGTGTCTGAAACTTAGGGCAGAATCTCTCTTACCACCTGAGCTGACCTCTCTCTGTACACCTTTGTGAGACTTAGAGGAGGACAGACAGCAGACGGACAGCACAGAGTGTGTAGAGATATTTGTACCGTGTTATTTTGAAATCCTCAGTTTCTGGGGAGTAAGGTCCCTGTCTCCAAGAATGCAACTAGAGTCTAGACCATTTCAGCCTGCCCCCCAAATGGCCTCCAGTTGGAACCACCTCTCATTCAGTTATTCCAAACATCCTTGTTTGTTTAATTTTTATCTGATAAAATATTGCTAAACAATTTTATGGTGAAACACATAGAGGAAATGACAACCAGCATGTGTTGTCTTTTAAATGCACTTAGTTCAAGTGGCTATTTTGAGCCAGCTGTTACTGCAGTTAGACTGCTGTTGTGGAGTCTGCTTTCCTCCTGGAGGTAGGAGAGCCTCTGAATAGACGTAGGCCAGAAGAACTCAGCTCTTTTCTGGGTGGTTGATCTACCTTATCCCTCATTCATTTTAGTATTTATATTCATATCTCATTGTACCAATTGCTTGACCCAGTAGAGGTCTTTATCTGAGATCAGCTCAGTTCCTTACCTGAGGTTCATTGACCTCTCTCCACTCATAAACAAAAATTTGAGTAGAGGTAAATATTTGTGTTTTTTTCCTGCAAAAAATTATCCTTAGTTTTTGTCAGATTCTCAGTGGGATTTTGATTAAAAAAAAAAACAAAACTATCATTTTATAAGCATTTGGGATTCTCGCCCACATAGCTAGTTAGTGACAAAATGGAATCTTGAAATAGTCTCTGAATTTAAATTTTGACTCTACATCTAAAGTTTTTCCCACTAGATTCAATTGCCTATATACTTGGGGGAAACAAGTAGAATAACTCCAGGAAGACCAACACGATCTAGACTCCAGTGTTTATCTTGCTCAGCCCACATCTTCTTCCATAGATGAAGACTCCAGTTGCCATGAGGTGAAGCAAGCAGCTTGCCTGTTAGACTGTGTGATTTTTTACTTTTATTTTTCCCCAGTGCTGGAGGTGGAACCTGATACATCATGTCTTTTTTAACTGTTCTCTACTATCTGAACTTCTGATCTTGAAGCATTAAACTCCTCTTTATCTTGCCCATTAAGTTGCTTTTTGAGAAAAGGAATCATGCATTTACACTTCCCCTTATGTGTGTCCTAAAGCTTAAATTTCTACGGAGCAGTTTGCTACCTTGTTAGGACACGAATTTTTTTTTAAAGCAAATTTATTTGTTTGTTGAGAGAGCATGAGAGCGTGAGCCCATGTGTGTGAACATGTGGAAGTAGAGAACAACTTGTGAGAGTCAGTCCTGGGGACTGAACGCAAGTCAACAGGCTTGGTAGCAGCTGCCATCTCACCTCCTAACCCCATTTTAGAGACAGGGTCTCTTTAAGGCTGGCCTTGAAGTTATAAAGATTCACCTGACTCTGCTTGCTGAGTGCTAGGATAAAAGGCATATGCCAAACAGGACTCTTGCCACTGGCTTTTTGTTTTGTTTGTTTTGGTTTTTTTTGACAGGGTCTTTTTTGTTATTGTTGTTTGTTTTTGTTTTTGTTTTTGTTATTGTTTTTCAAGACAGGGATTCTCTGTTGTAACTCTGTTCTGGAACTCAACTCTGTAGACCAGACTGGCCTCAAACTTACAGAGATCCTCCTGCCTCTGCTCAGTTGCTTCCCAGCCCCAGTACTGGGAATAAAGGTGTGGTCTTAAACTCGTTGTACAGTCCAACCATCTTCCTGCCACAGCTTTCTGAATTCAGGGGTTTCAGGTGGGGGCTACCACATCTGTATTTTGTTAGTACCATTGACCAGCAAGTAGCATTGGAAGGCATGAAAACTTGGGTTTTTACTCTATCATCCACCTATCTATCTATCTATCTATCTATCTATCCATCCATCTATCTATCTATCTATCTATCATCTATCTATCTATCCATCCATCTATCCATCTATCTATCTATCTATCATCTATCTATCTATCTATCTATCTATCCATCCATCCATCCATCCATCCATCCATCTATCTATCCATCCATCTATCCATCTATCTATCTATCTATCTATCTATCTATCTATCTATCTATCTATCTATCTATCTAAAGCATCCTTTTCCCATTTACATTATCTCAGTAGCTACTACAATTATTTTGTTTGGCTCTTCTTTTCTTCCTTCCTTTCTTTTATTATTTTCTTTAATTGTATATGTGTGCAGGTGCCCTTGGAGGTCAGAGGTCAGAGGCATCAGATCTTGGAGTTGTGGTGGTTGTGAGCTGACTGATATGGTGCTGGGACCAGAGCTTGGGTCTTCAGAAATAACAGCATATGTCCTGAGCCATCTCTCCAGCCCATGTTTTCTTTGTTTTTATAGTGCCATGTATACAGTTTCTTTGCTTGTTATATAAACTGGGGACTTTGCAGATGATTATGCTTAGCAAACTGTGTGTTCTACTTTGGATGACTGAATGGCAGTTTGTGAGCCAGGTTATCTTAGACTGGAGGGAGGGGCGAATGGAGCAGATGAGTCTCTTGTGTGGGGTTGTCAGTGAGGTCTGACCCATTAGTTCCTCCTGGGTTTTTAGGATGCTACCAGGAATATAGACAAACAGGAATAAATCTTAATTTCAGATCTGGGGAACATAAATTTGTTCTGTGCTGTCCCATTGGCCCCGTGTGTGCCTTTGGAGCAGATTAATTAACCTATTTGCTTTTAGTGTGTAAATGAAAACTTAGAGCTGTTTAATGAAAATGTTTTCAAAGATGACTCTAATGCTACAGACAAGCCACTGTGAGTCCCATACAACAAAGTACAAAGAAATGTGAGGTTTACCCAGGTAATTGTAATAATGTGTATACAAGGCTAAGAGCCTGTGACAGTTGGGGTGGCCGTCTTTTTGCATTAGTGAAGTAGAAAGAAATTTGCAGCACCTACTGACTCATTAAAGCAGGTCATGCATTTCAAGCAGATCCATTGAGTAAATTGGTGACACATCTTTGAAAGGGCCCTGCCTTGATTATGCTTCTAGAAGCAGTTAGGGAATAGGCCTGACATTTTTCTGCTGCCTTCCTCTTCTGCCCTTAACTGTGTTGTTAGCATTCTCCTATGTTGTACTATGTGTAGTCTCCAATCTATAAACACAGCTTCTGTGAGGAGTGCACAGTTTGTTTGTTTTGTGAAACCTGTCCTTTTGCCACATGACATTTGCCTCAGAGTTTCTGTTGTGATGATATTTTTTTGTGGTGAATGTGGCCCTTTAAAAGTTTGGTTCTCATGTTAAATGGACCCCTTAACTGTTGTCCTCAAGAGCATTTAAACATCTCTCTAGAGTTCAAGCAAGAGGAGCAGTAATCCCTGCAGAGCCTGGGCTGGGGTCTGGAGGGAGAGGGGCAGATGAGGCGACAGATGACAGACTCTTTTACACAAAGGAGGGGCTAGCTTCTTCTGGGAGGTATTTCCGCTCACTGCAACAAATGAGGGTGCACAAAGACTGTAATCTGATGAGGCTTCTCTGGTGATGTCACTTGTAGTCGTGGTCAAAGTCCAGTTCTTGAGAGCTAGTAGTCCGGGAATTGAGTTCAGTTGGTTTGTTCATTCTCAGTCCTCAGCTGTCACTGCACCATGGAGCGTACTTCCAGCCACTGAACCAACACGCTGGGCCGGGCCATGAACGCTTACAAGTACCAGAAGTTCCTGGAGGGACTCAATAACCTTAGAGGTACTACAAGACTTGAGGCTGCCCTTGCTGATTGCGGGACACTAGTGGAGTGAGTGTGCTTGCAGGTGGGGGTAGGAGTGGAGAGTCTTTACTTTCTGTCTGACCTTGTACAGGCTTAGGAAGCCCTCATAGCCTGAGTTGTTTAGGTAATGATGTGGAAGGAATGATTAGTAAATGCACTCCCAAGTTAGGAGAGAATGCCATGAGGCATTTTAGCAGCAACCTGCTTGCTCTCCTGCTTGAGTGGGCATCTAAGAACTGTCCCCTATTCTTCTTGAGCTCAGCAAGACTCAGGCCACTCCCTGTTTTCTCTGAGGCTGCTGGCCAGAGGAGGCAGAGGGAGGAGGAGGACTCATGCTACCTGGGCCTGTAGCCTCACCTAGGTGTAGCTAGCTTTCTTGGGCAGGAGTTACTAGCCCATGTGGAGAAAACAGGGATGGGAAGAGTGGCCGAGGGTTGATGGTCAACAGTGACTTTGAAAAGTAGAAGTCAATGATTTTAAAGGGGATAGCTTGTTATTAAAATAATATTTTAAAGAAAAGAATGGTTTCTTTGCACCTGACCATAGATTAAAAATAATCCACAAAGTCAGTGTGGTAATACATGCCTTTAGTCCCAGCACTCAGGAGACAGAGGCAGAGGCAAGTTGATGTCTGTGAGTTTGGGGCCAGCCTAGTATAAGTAGTGAGTTTTAGGCCAGCCAGGACTACATAGTAAGTCCCTGTCCTGTCCCCTCTCCACCTCCCACCCCCAGATCACTAAGATGTGACAATACAGAATTCTTTTTTGGCTATTAAGGAGAAAATTATTGAAATACTTTACTTTCCCTTTTCCAATTACCAGATGGTTTTATTTCCATGCGCTGTGGAGGGTGCTCAATTCGTCACCCTCTCTCATAGGCGGTCGTGATTCTGGGCTGAGAACAACATGGTGTGTGAAGGGAGGAAAGGGGCAAAGGGGGCCTTTTCAGGACCAGAGGAGTGGCAGGCAGGGTGGAGGCAGGAGAATAGAATTCCTTTCTTGCCACCATTGGTAGACGTGTTACCTTCTTGGCTGTCTAGGAAACACGTGAGAAGCGTTCTATGCTGATACATATAGAATGGGTGGGTTGAGATTTTTAATCTGAAATGCTCTGAGATCTGAGTCCCTTATCAACATTCAACACATTTTTTATTTTGGGTTGGATCACTGGATTAGAGATGCTTGGTTAGTAAAGTGTATAAAGTATATGTAAGTATTTTTTAAAAATCAAATATGTCCCAAGCATTTCATACAAAAGAGTTAACCCATAAAACTATGAGGTGCTATCTCATTGATATTTGTCTTCTCTTTATATCACATGCAACCTTCTTGCCTTCTTCTTCTTTTTTTTTTTTTTTTTTCCTTCAAAACATTAGTAGCTTGAGCCAATTACTTTTAGGCTTATATATCATACACGTCTTAGTAAGAATGAGTGACATTAATTGTTCTCACTTCCATGTCCAATGGAAGTCTTTTGTTTTTGTTTTTGTTTTTGAGACAGTGTCTTACTGCATAGCCCACACTGGCCTCAAACTTGTGATTCTCCTCCCTCAGCCTCCCAAGTATAGTATACAGCAGCCACCTTGCCTGCTTCAGAGGAAAGCGTGGATTCTCAATCCAGTCTCATTGAGAAAAGGAAACAGAAATCAGTATGCTTCTCAGCAGGTCTCCCAGTTGTTGGGTTTTGTCAAGGTCTTCATAATGAGAGGTATGGGAATGTGTCCTTATCAATACAGAAGCCCCACTTTCTTGCCCTATTGTCAGCCTTAGGGGATTCTATGTCTCTAGGCATAAAGTCCACTTGACAGAACAGGCGCACCCCCATCCCCTTTCCTACAGAATGCAAACTTCACATGCACATTCCTTGAATAGAAGAGACTCAGAGTAGGAATTTCAGGCCTTTCTTGGGCCCTGAGCTTTTTGGCATAGCTTTTCAGCCTGTTATCCTTGGTGTAATTCTCAGGCATTCTGAAGATGGACCTGTGATGGCATGTTTGGAAACATAGAAAATTTATTTGTCCATAAAATTGGAAAATATAACTTCTTAGGAAATCTTTTATCTTTTTATTTTTGAGACAGATTTTTACTGTGTAGCCTCAAGCTCACAGATCTGCCTGCCTCTGTCTCTGTCTCCCAAGTGATGGAATTAAAGGTATGTGCCACTTTGCCTGTTGTATTCTTGCTTCTCTCATCGAATAATTGGATGAATAGTTAACCACATTAGGATGACTCTGTGATTCAGGATTTGCAATAACCCCAAGTATATTTCTTAGCTTTGACACAAGCTAGAGTCATTTTGGAAGAGGGAACCTCAATAGAGAAAATGTTCCCACATTGGCTTGTGGGAAAGCTTGTGTTTCATTTTTTTGATTGATGATTGATATGGGAGGGCCTCATTCACTGTGGTAGTGCCACCCTGGGCTAATGATATTCCTGGGTGTTAGAAGAAGGAAAGTTGAGGAAGCCATGAGAAACAAGACAGGAAGTTTTCCATGGTTTCTGCTTCAGTTCCTGCCTTCAGGTTTCTGCCCCAAGACCTGGCCCTAACTTCCTTGGATGATGGACTACAAACTGTAAGATAGAATAAGCTTTTGCCTCCCTAAGTTAGAAACCCTAAGTAAGACATTGGGACTCTCAGCAGAAGCTTGGAATCATGTGTTTTCTCAGCTCACCAATACGACAGCCCCGAATCTTCCTTTAGCCCATTTGTACCAGGAATGAGTAACACTGCTAGGAATGAATGAGCAGCTAATGAGTTGTACCTGTCATAGGGAGTGTCCTATATGGGACTGAAGTTAGAGAAAGGAAAAGATCACGGCAGCAATAGCCTCTTTTACTTTCTCTGTTTCAAGATGAACTCAGAAGCACTGATTGCTATGGGCAGTAAACATACACAAACACTTATATATATGTGTGTGTGTGTGTGTATATATATATATATATATAATAAGTGAATATATGTATATGTTTATATATTCATTCATATACGCACTTTATTATCTGAAGTGAGGTTAAGATTTACCAAATGTTACTTCTACTACTTCTATGTCTTTTTCTCTCTTCTCTTCAGGGCTAGCTAGATGGCTGGATGGCTGGCCAGCCTCCCTCCCTCCCTTCCTTCATTGAGACAGGTAGATTAGCTTTAAATTCCTTATGCAGTTGAGAATAACCTTAAATTTCTAACTTTCCTGCCTCTACCTCTTGAAAGCTGAGATTTGCACGTTACCACATGGGTTTAGGAAGAGCTAGGAGCGAATCTCAGGGCTTCGTATATACAAGGTAAATACTCTACCAACTAAATTACATCTCCAGTTCTTACAGGTTTCCTTGAATCACATAATTCTTGTGCTTGCTTTGTCTAGGATGAAATAGATCATATGACATCATATGTTACAAGTTCTAGCCTGTCACCCATCCACATGTTGGCCTCAGGTATTGCTTGATCTCAGCATGGCATCGTTAGCATGGTTGAAGTTAGATGATTACAGCACTAGTGGCACTAGTGGAAATGGTGAGCACTCAGTAAATGTCAGTTGCTTGTGACTGGGCTGACCTCGGGATAGGGATCATCCAACCTACTAAGATGACAACGGTACTTGGGAGTATGCCAGCCAAGAAGATGGCTGCTATTAATTGTGTTGTTGACCTCTTGAAGTGGGCAAGAATGCCTACTGCTGACCAAGTGCATGCATAAAAGTAATAAACCTTTTCTTTTCACAATACCTCCATTGAACTCTGTTTCTAATCTTTTTTTATTGGTATTTGCTTCTCTCTTTTTCTCTCTCTCTCTCTCTCTCTCTCTCTCTCTCTCTCTCTCTCTCTCTCACACACACACACACACACACCTGGTGTAATACTCTTTATAATATAAACTATACAGTACAAAGCAGTTTCTCTGCCAGGTAGGATACAAACCACTGCCTGTGTCAAACTACTGTGGGTTCAGTTGACCTCCTGTGTCCCTTGAGTATGGGACATAGTTGCTTCCTCTTCTATCATCTGTCTTTGTGTGTTCCTGAAGGGTTGACCAAAAGAAATAATTGGCTCCCCAATTAATTCAGTTGCTGACTTTTGCTTTTCTGGACTGGTTCAGCTTACAACCATTCTTCCATCAAGAGGGTAACTGTTAAAGGGAGCCCTGTGGGGAACAGAGACACTGTAGCTGTTTTTTGAAGTTCTAGTCCTTTATTTCCTATACCTTTGGTGGAAGAGGGGTGTAGCTGTGGTAGCTCAGGAAACAGGACAAGGAAGCATATTTCATACGTGCAAACTCTGCCAGACCTCAGCAGAGGGAACCACCGTTCTGACCAGCGCCATCCTCCATAGTGGAACCCTGAGCATCTCAGCCCCGGTGTTTTTATTCTTTCAAAACGTCTCAGGTATTCTACTGATAACACATGCAGATCATTAGCAATTAAACAACCCCCACAGAAATCCAACACCTGCAAACAAAACGCCCTAGACAGCTCCTCACCCAACAGTGCATAAAACAATTATTTTATATATAACTAAAAATAAACTTCCTCAATAGAGGGGTGCTTTCCCAGCGTTGGAGTGAAATATATTTTGCGCTGCTGCTTATTTTTCAAGTCTGCCATAGTCTATGTACTGAGGCAGTTTCTGTCAAGAATGACTCTACTCTCACAGATATAAGCTGAATTGTTGGCCCAAGTCTGTTCTTTCTCTCAGTCCAGGCCTGTGACTTGATTTGTAATTGGGGATTAACTAAAGAAACAGAGAGGTAGTCGAGATTGAGTGATGAGAAAATGTTCTCTCTAGCTTTTGCTAAGCATACTGGGACTACGGAATAGGGGGGAGGTCGTATTTTATTTGCAGCCTATCCCAGAGTTGTGCTTGTTGTACTTTTGTTCTTGTTTTGTTTGAGGCAAGGTCTCAGGATATAGACACCACCCCAGCACCTTTTTTCCCTCTCCCTTCATGGCCAGATTATGACCTTCATAGAACTCCTTAGTCATTTAGTAGTTTTAAGTAATTTTTGTCAAAAATGATTTTACTTGTGTGACCTGGTTGTGCACACATTTAATTCCAACACTTGGGGGCAAGGGGCAGATGAAGCTCTATGAGCTTGATTGAGGCCATCTTGGTCTACATAGAAGGTGTCAGTTGTACATAGTGAGTTCTGTCTTAAGCAAACAAAATAAAAATGGTATTACTCAAGACAGAATAAAACCAATTCCAAAGGAGGAAAATACACTGCCACCGGACACGTTGGAGATATGGTGCTACTCCTCTGTAGCTAGCTATAATAAGGGTCCCAAGTATATGTTTTAACAGCAGCACTATTGTTGACTGAGTGGAAAAGATGAGCTGGGGATGTAGTGTAGTGGTAGAGTGTCTGGAATGCATGAGGCCCTGTGTTCAAACTAAGCACTGGGGTTTAAAAAAGAAGTGACTGCTGAGAAATAGCACAGACTTTTCTTAGTGTTACTCCTTTTGGCATAATTTGTCAAATGACCTTTCTTATTAATTTACAACTTTATTTTGCACATCCACTTAGCCAGCCGGCCAAGAAGCCTGTCTCCTTTGCCACATTTGAGCAATCAGGACAAGCCTTAGAACATTCCTTCATGTACTTAGATTTTCCCCTTCTTTAACACAGTTGATAAGGGGTCTAGATAGCTGGCTCAGTGGTTAAGATTACTTGCTTCTGTGCTAGTACAGCAGTTTCTTAACCTGTGGGTCATGACTCCTTTTGGAGGAGGGGTCAAAGACCCTTTCACAGAGGTTGCCTAAGACTATCTGCACATCAGATATTTTACATTACAATTCATAACAGTAGCAAAATTACAGTTATAAAGTAGTAATGAAAATAATTTCATTGTTGGGGTCACTACAACATGAGGAACTGTATTAAAGGGTCACAGCATTAGGAAGGGTTGAGAACCGCTGCTCTAGCAGAATACCTGGGTTCTGTTCCTAGTACCCACATACTGACTTTCAACTGTCTTTAACTTCAGTTCCTGGTGAACTAATGCCCTCTTCTGGCCTCCTCAGGCATTAGTCACGCACACAATAAACACATACACACACACACACACACACACACACACACACACTCACACACACTCACACACACTCACACATAGGTACAACATATACCTAAAATAAAAAAATAAATCATAAGAAATTAAAAGTGAAAAATATTATTAACTTTTTTTTAAAAAGTAAAGAAAACACATGGTTAAGTAGAAACCTCAGGAAAAAACTTAGATCATGATGATATACTATACTGGGAAAATGGAAAAAAATCACCAAAATTCTGCCCCTTCAGTTACCATCTTCACATGTTTCATATTTCATCTAGACTTTTTTCTATCTATCTATATCTATATACACACATAAATTGCTTTGTATACTTCTTATTATAATATGAACATGTGACATTCTTTATGCATTTATTTTCTACAATATCTTTTCTCTCTTTGTTCCCTCTGTCTTTCTCTGTGTCTCTGTTTCTGACTGTTATCACACACCCTGTCACCCAAATCAGTGTCTCACTGCAATGCTTCAGTTGTCCTGAAACTCAATAATGTAGCTGGCCTTGAATTCCCAGATCTGTCAAATCTGTTTACCTCTGCCTCCTAAGTGCTAGAATTCAAGGGATGTGCCACCACACACACCTGGCCTTACAGTATCACTTTTAATACCAAGTGGTAGAGTAATTTTCATTTAATATTTTCCATCTGTGGTATGCAGAAATAAATATAGAAAATGTTTATTTACTTGCATGTTAATATATTTATATATAAATATATTCATAACTTAAATTTTATATATAGTTTATATATAAAACATATATATATATATATATATATATATATATATATATATATATATATATAACTTTTATTCCTAAATATGACAGTGAACATCCTTGTAAATCATTTTTTGTTTTTTTTTTTTGAGACAGGATTTCTCTGTTGTAACTGGCTGTCCTGGAACTCACTCTGTAGACCAGGCTGGCATTGAACTCACAGAAATCTGCCTGCCTCTGTCTCCCGAGTGCTGGGATTAAAGGCTTGCGCCACCACCACCTGGTTGTAAATGCTTTTTTAATGTTTCTTTTTTTGTCATTCTCTGGACAGATTTGTAGAATGGAATTATTGGGTCTTAATACATGTATTCAAAGCTCTGGATGTTGACTTTTAGCTTTATTTTACCTCTAAAAGCCATTGAGTGGCTAAGAACAGGATACCCGTAACACTGAGTACCCTCCTGATGGATTCCGGTCTCTTGCCCTCGAGGGAGAGTCCTGTCTTCGGGCTTAGTGGCCAGCTGGCTGAGATGTTTTATTATCCAGTTAATTTCACAGTGGGCCCAGTGCCAAGCTTCTCACTTAGTCAGCATCTCCCACATGTCATCATCATATCATTGTGCTATTTCACACTGAAGGTTTGCTCTCAGCAGCTCCCAGCATTTATCAAGCATCAATGATCTTTCCAATTTTATTATTCCTTTCTCTTGTGCTGGGGAACGATCCACTGATGTGAACGGGAAGCTGCAGTACCAAGAATGACCTAGTCAGTGCTATGGAAATCCTGCACTGGGACCTAGAGTGCTACCAAGTTGGGATTCTCTTTTTATGCCTATCGAGCATAAACCGAGTAAAGCTGGGAAGGTTGGCCAGCATGGCCTGATAATAGGTGGACAAATGACTGTGTCGACACTATGGCTTACCATAGGTGCCTGTTCTGCAAGTGAAGGGGCTGGTTTTGTATTTAAATGAACATACTAGAGGCTAAGTACAAATCAGCTTTTGTTTCTTATGACTAGTAGCTTTAAAGTAAAATATACACTGGATTAACATACAGACATTCTTGGTTTGCCTCGGAATTGACTTCCTGTGGTAGATAGTCTGAGATTTTTTTTCTTTTTCTTGCTTTCTTTTTTTTTCCCACCCTGCTGAGGACAAATTAGCTGTTTGGAAATTAGCATGAGGTCTTCCTGAAAGAAGGTATGTATATGTGTGGGACTTTGTGTGATTCGGCAATAAGAACCTCCACAGCAGCCAGGGTAGTGGAAAATGGCTTGAGTCACTGACAAGATTGCATCCTTCACAGTGAGAACTGTCTGCCTCTCCCATTCCCAGAGCCCTTAAGCAAACCTGTCACAATGGCTTTATTCTCTCCACTGCAGGGACTCTGGAGTCTGGGTGCTTCTAGGGTGAGGCTTGTCAACACCTTTACTGTACTGGGCACCTAAAAGACCCTGTACTTGTATGAATGGCTGGTGGTTTTATAGTGCTGATGTTTACTCTTTCTTTAATTATGTATTTTTTAGGTTCATTGTTTAGTCACTAGCACAAGTTCATGATGGATGCTGGTTTGGATTATGTGGGTTAGATCTTTGCTTTTTTGTTACAACTACAGACTCTTTAATACATTGTGTGTGTTATAAGGGACCTGGTGGTAGCAATGCATGCCTTTAATCCCAGTACTCAGGAAGCAGAGACAGGCAGATCTCTGTGAGTTTGAGGCCAGCCTGGTCTACAGAATGAGTTCCAAGACAGCCAGAGTTACAACAGGGAAACATCCCCGCACGGCTCTCTCCCCCCGCCCTTTTTTTTTTTTTTTAAAAAGGGAGTCAGAGAGTTTGTTTTTCTCTCTCTGTTTGTTAGTTTGTTTGTTTTTGTTTTTCCAGATGGGGTTTCTCTGAGTAGCCTTGACTGTTCTGGAACTTGCTCTGTAGACCAGGCCAGTCTTAACCTCAGAGATCCATGTGCCTATGCCTCTGGAGTGCTGGGATTAAAGGCTTGTGCCACCATGCCCAGCCTGGAAAATTAAGGTTCTTGTTCATACTGTTTTGACACAGTACTATAGGTTATTCTATGTAGAAAATCCAATTTAGTAATCCTAATTGTTTATTAGTAAGTCATCATCACAGCACCTGCAGGGATGAATCCTCTGAATGAATACCAGATGTTAGATAGATAGGATTTCTCTGTGCAGTCCTGGCTGTCCTGGAACTCACTCTGTAGACCAGACTTGCCTCTCTGCCTCCAGGGTGCTAGGATTAAAGATGTGCACCACCACCAACCCGGTGCCTCATGTATCTCGATACTCTTTAATTTGGATTATTTTAAAATTTGGTGCCAGCTACCAGTGATCCATGCTTCCTGTTTCTTTTACTGGAATTCCTAATCTGCTTCCTTCCTTAATCAAGACTTTTCTGTTTGTTAAACCCTGTACAAGAAATGAAGAGTGATGGCTTTCTCTTTCCTTGAGGGGTTGATAGTCTCATGTCTAGTATAGTAGGGATATTTCTACACCCAAAGCAGGTTCACTCAGAAATAAGAACAAAATGTAGTGAGAACAAGGTGGAGTGAACATTGTCAGCTACATGGTAAATGATTGGAAAAGCATTGCAGAATTGGTGTTTGAGGCAAATCTTGAGTTGTGTATAAATTGGATCCTGAGAAAAAGAGAAGACAGTAGACCATGCAAAGGAATAGATTCCCAAAGCTGTTGTCTATGGAGAAGAATGAGGAGTATTATAAATGTAGGAATTGTTTGGAATAGTTGTTGAGAGCTAAGAATTAGGGAATGAGTTGTTGGGCCTAGGAGGTAAGGTGGGGATAGGTTTTGTTAAGTTTGTGTTATACAGGGCAAAGGTACCATGTAGGCAGTAGAGAATACTAGGTATTTTTAAGGCACAACAATAGCATAAACAATAAGGAGTGTTTCTTGCTTGCTTTATTTTGAAGTGTTGGGGAATATAACACTGAGACAGGACTGCAGCTAAACCAGTAAATATGCACCTGATTTTAGTTTGTTTATAGTGAGAAGAGGTGAGAAAAGAAGCAGCAAGCAGGCATATGATATCCTTCTAAAAGTTTGTTTTCCAGAAGCTGGAGATGTAGCATAGTTCTAGAGTACTTGCTTAGTGTATGTGAAGGCCTGGATTCAATTCCCAGCACCACATAAACAAAGTGTACTGGCTCACCCTGCAATCCCAGCACTTAGGAAGTGAGGGCAGGAGGATCAGAAGTTCAAAGTCATCCTCATGTGTATAGCAGATTTGATGCCAGTTTAAGACTACATAAGACACTGCTCAAATCAAACAAACAACAAAACAAAGCCCTAACCCAACTAAATTAAAAAAAAAATACTAGTTTTTTTTTTAAGTACAAAAATGTTTTATGTGGAACTACAGTTGGAAGTAGAGAGCCATTTAACCTGCTGTTCAATTTGAATATTTACATTGTTCAATGCTTCCTGAGGCTCACATGACTGGAATCCAGCAGCCAAAAGAGTGGTTCAAGGGTGGGTCTTCAGACCTCGAATAATTCAGACTGGAGGTTGGTGGGGGTCTTCCTACCTCAAATGACCCAATCAAGAAAAATCCCTCACAGATGTGAGAGGTATTTACTTCATTCCAGTTGTAATCAAGTTGACAACCAAGAATAGCCATCACAAGTGATGCCTGTGTATTGTGTATATGAGTACCACTCATGTGTTAGTATCAAAGGAGGCTAAAAGAGGGCGTTGGATCCCCTGGAACTGGAGTTATGGATAGCTGTGAGCCATCATGTGGTGCTAGGAACTGAACCCTGGTCCTCTGTAAGAGCAGGTGCTTGTAGCTAACCCTCTGGCCCTCCCTCCACCCAAGATCGTCTTTTTTTTTTTTTGGCTTCTCAAGACAGGGTTTCTCTGTAACTGTGGCTGTCCTGGAACTTGCTTTGTAGACCAGGCTGGCTGGCCTCAAACTCACAGAGACCCACCTCCCTCTACCTCCTGAGTATTGGGACTACAGATGTGCACCACCACTGCCCAGGGACAGTCTTATTTTGCAGTGCTGCCCTGGAACTCACTGTAGACCAGGTTGGCCTCAGACTCACAGAGATCTACCTGTTTCTGCCTCCCAAGTGCTGGACTAAAAGTATATGCTACCATGTGCTTCTTACATAATGTTGCTTTCATTATGTGTTGAGTGCAGAAGTTGGGTAGTGTTGATTATATCCCGGCTTTAAAAGTATTCTCTTCCTTTAGCATTAATGAGAGCATTTCTTGGTTTTCCTTACCTAAATTAATGTTTCCTTTACTAATTGATGTTTGTTGGGTATTTTTCTTTCTTTGTTTTAAAAAAGATTTATTCATTTTTATGTCCACATGTATATCTGTGTCCCATGTGTGTGTTTTGGTGCTCGTAGTTGTCAGAAGAAGGCATCAGATCTCCTGGAACTGGAGTTATGGATGGTTGTGAGTGCTGGGAATCGAACCGTGGTCCTTTGTGATTGAATCTAGGACCTAGTGCGTCTAAGCAGTGCTTTACAATTACACCTCATCCCTTTCCTCTGACTTTAACTGTGACAGTATCTCAGGGGTAAGGTATTTTGATAGAGTCAGCAGGGCTGTGTTTAGGTCAGGGTTCCTTGGCTGAATGACCTGGGCCAGGTATTCCTGACCGTCCTTTCTAACTAGGTTTTTTGGCTTTAGCTTTTCCTTTAAATTGTAGGCTGCCATACCTGTCTTCTACTGTTTACAATCTCAAAAAGTTAAAAAAATTTTTTTTTCTTTTTTCTTTTAGATAGGGTCTCACTCCGTTTGTAGTCCAGGTGAGCTAGAACTCGAGGAATCTTCCTTTTTCAGCCTCCTGAGTGCATGGATTATAGATATGACTCACTTACCCACTGCTCCCTTCCTCCCTTCCTTCTTCACCTCCCCTTCCCCCCCAGTGCTGGGAACTGTACCCAGGATGTTGTACATGCAAGGCAAGCATCTTATTGCTGAGCTATATCCCTAACCTTTGAACTGAGTATTTTCAAAATCAAGCTTAGACTGGGCTTCTTCTAGTCCCCATTTTTGACAGTTGTGCTCACATTCTTCTAGTCTGTAAGACCAGAAACCCTGGAGACGGTGTTGACTCTCCTCCCTTCAACAGCCCTCATTTTTAGTCTGTCATTGCGTTCTTTTGTTGCTTGGGAATGTTAAATTCGCCCTTTCTTCTCTGGTCCCTTTGCCATGATTCTGGTCTTCTCTAGCCTGAATTAGAGCAGCTGCTTTGAATTTTCTTTCCTGAATTCTGTCTCCCTTTCCAATTATTGTAGCAGCCACTTTCCTAGTATTTCCTATTGATGAAAGTCCAATTTTGTTTTTAAGGACTTCTTGTCCTCTGGTCTCTTCTCACTTGTCCAGCCTTATCTCACATAGTTTCCTAGAGTACACCTGCAGTTCAGGAAAATCCATCTCACCATGTCAATGTCTCTTATCTATTCTCCCCTCTTGCCTTTTCCTGCCTGGGTAGGTTTCTTTTCTTTTCTTTTTTTTTTTTTTATAAAGATAGATTTATTTTATCTTATTTCTTGTGTGTATGAATGTTTTACACCACATGCATGCCTGGTACCTGAGGAGGTGGTAAGGCTCCATGTGGCTGCTGGAAATCAAATCCAGGTCCTTTGCAAGAATAAGGGCTCTTAACCATTAAATCAGCTCTCTAGCTCAGGTAGTTCTTTTTAAAAAAAAAAAATTACATTTTTTCAAATTTATTGCACAATGTACATGTACATGCCATGGTGCATAGGTGGAGGTCAGAGGACAACTTGGAGGAGTCAGCTTAATTCTTTCACAGGGTGGACTCCAGAAGTTATGTTCCTATAACTCTCAGTTTAAACCTCATACTTGAACCATCATAGGGCAGAGTTGCCAAAGACAATGATTTTGCTTCATAATGATTTATGTAGAAGCACTTACCATGATGCTTCTGCTGGGTGGTAGGATCCATCCAGCAATGAACAACACAGTAAGAAGACTGGTTATACTGTGCACAAGTAGACACTTGTTGATAGATTTGATTTGAGGAAATTAGGCAGAACTCTTAAGTAAGGATAAATGACAAGAAGAGGAGGATTTTAGGAAGTAAGGCACAAAGAAAACAATTTAGTAGACCCATCTAGTCGTAATTTTTCAGGTAACCTTGATAATTTATTGATTATTTATTATTGATGGACCAGCGAGTACAGTGAAAGTATTTTCCCTTGTAGAACGTTTTTTTCCTGTTAATCTTTTAGCGTTATTTTTTAAAGGTTTATTTTTATTTATTTATTTTTAATTTTATGGGTATGTTTGTGTGTCTGTATGAGTGAATTCCATGTGTGTTTAGGGTGATTTGACCACAGAGACCAGAAGAAATTGCCAAACCTTCCAGACCTGTAGTTACAGGCTGTTGTGAGCTTCCTGATGTAGGTTCTGGGAATCAATGCAGTTCCTCTGGAAGAGCAAGCATTCATTTAACCACCCAGGCCATCTCTCCATCCCAAGAGTTATTTATTAAAAAGGAAAAACACTTAATGTTAGATGAAGCCTGGTAGGTCAGCAGTGAAGGAGTTAATCTGTGTCTGTGTCTCTAGGCTCTGTTCAAACAGATGGTTCTTTTGCTCTAGGGAATGTTTCTAAGGGGGATTAGAGGATTGGGCTGAGGAGGGCCTGAGACCTGACTCACTTGCCTCTTTGCACACACACCTGCTGTTCTGGTGCTTGATAAAATATATAACTTGTTTCTCCTTGGTGCTCGTGATTATAGCTGTAGCACTGACTATGTGCTTGTGGCAATTTTCTTTTCTTGATATTTATTTACTTTCCAACATTTGTACAACACACTCCAACTTTTTTATTTATTAAATATTTTATTTTATGTATGTGTGTACCTGAGAGTGAACCATATATATGTAGGATCCTGCAGAGGTGTCAAGTCCCATGGAACTGGAATTGTAGATGTTTGTGAGGTGCTTTCTGAGTTCTGGGAATTGAACCCAGGTCCATGGGAAAGGAAGAACAGCTAGTGCCTTTTGCTGATAAGCCATCTGTCTCTCCAGCCTCTAACAAAGTCAATTTTAATTTAATAGACATTAGGGCTTGTCTATGTCCCTTTCTCATCCATATTTACTTTTATATAATTGTAATCCATGTGTATGTTTTCTGATCTTATTAAAAAAATTTTTAGATTCATTTATTTTTCTGCATATAAGTGTTTTATTTGTATGTAGGTATGTGTACCATGTGTGTTCCTGGCACCCTTGGAGGCCAGATAAGATGTCAGATATCCTAGAACTGGCTGACACGTGGGTGCCAGGAACTGTACCTGGGTCCTCTGCAAAAGAAGCGAGTGCTCTTAATCACAGAGCCATCTCTTTATGCCCCTTGATTTTGTTTGTTTATTTGTTCTGCTTTTGCTTTTCCAAGATAGGGTTTCTCTGTATAGTTATCCTGGAACTTACTTTGTAGACCGTGTTGGCCTTGAACTCACAGATCTGCTGGCCTCCACTGGGCCAGCCAGTGCTGGAATTAAAAGCATGCACCACCACCTCTTGGCTTCCCTGATTTTTAAAAAAAATCATAAATTACACATAAAGTTTACATTGCAACCATTTTCAACTATATAATTCATTGACCTTAGCAATATTGTGCAACCATCATGCTTGTCTAGTTCAAAGACCCCCCCACCTCCCTACCCTCCCAAGTAAAAATCCTTTAAGCAACCACTACCCCCAGGCAAGCCTCTGGCAAGTGCTAATCTGCTTTCTGATGTCCTATTCTGGATAGTTATATAGTAGACTTTTTGCAACTTAGTGTCTAGGTTAGGGTTTCTTTTGCTGTGATAAAACATCATGACCAACAGCAATTTAGGGAGAAAGGGGCTTATTTTTCTTACACTTCCAGGTAATAGTCCATCACATTGGGAAGCCAGCAGGAACTCAAGCAGGGCAGGAACCCAGAGTCAGAAGCTGATGCAGAGGCCATGGAGGGAAGAGTGCTGATTACTGGCTTGTTCCCCATGGCTTGCTCAGCCTGATTTCTTATAGAATCCAGGGCTACCAGCCCCAAGAGTGGTACTACCCACAATGTTCTGAGCCCTCCCCCAACAATCACTACATAAGAAAATGTCCTCTAGGCTTGCCTACAGCAGGATCTGATGGAGGCATTTTCTCAGTGTCCTCTGAGGTGACTAACTTGTGTCAAGTTGACATAAAACTAGCCAGTATACTTAGCATATACTAACCCCTTTCTTGTTAGTATATATTAAGGAGTTTTTTACTGTGAACTTGTAAACATGATACTCTTGTTATTTGTTAGTGACTGTGGACATCTCCCTGACGATGAACTGCTCTCTTTCATGGCACACTGCACACCACTTGCAGAAGAGCCATGGTCTCTGATTTAGGGTGGCGTTGCCAGTTATCTACTGTGAGCGAATGGTGAAGTGATGCACTTTATAGAGAAGAGAACATCTTTCTTTGCATCACAGGAGCTCGGTCACCAGGAAATGGAAATGTGTATTTTTTCCGTTGTCTAGCATTTTCCAACACTCCCTCTGTTGGCTTAAACATAGAAAATAATTGATTATAGCAGTTGAAGATGAAATGTTTTATTTTTTTATTTCTTCAGTAAGTATTTGAGAGCTTACTATCTATCTATCTATATGTATATATACCAGACCTGTGAAACTCGGGGCTGAGTTGTATTTAACTGAACTGTGCTTTTTACTCCATAAGCCTTTGATACTGCTTAGGAGTATCAAAAGACCTATTTCCAGAGTAAATCAGGGAGAATCCAGGGGCCTGAGCCACTGGGGCCATATTACCTCATAACTTAACACCTCAGGTTGTGTGTCATTGTAGATACTTATCACACATTAATTTAGGCCCCAGTGGGTTTCAAGGCCAGGCTGAGAGACTCCTTAGTCATGGCCTCTCTTGTTCACCACTGAGAATCTGTGCTGCTACTCTTGCCTTTGCTCATGTAGCTTCCTGATGGTTTTGTTCATGATTTCCTGGGCAAAGCAGCAAAGGGGAGGGTGCTTGTTGGCTGGGTATAAAGGCTTTAGGGACTTTTTAATAGTAATGTTACTGTGTTCAGTAGGGGTGGGGTTGGAGTATCACAGATTGTAAATTTAGGATCAGTGTTTCTGTGACCTTGTCTTCAAATAGTCTATTTCTTCTCGCCCTTCCCTTATTGACTCATTTAATAAAATAACCACCCTCTGCCCATGTAGTGGGGATTGAACCTAGAGCCTTACTTAGGTCTATCACTGAACAGAGCTGCATCCCCAGCCCTCCCTCCCTCCCTCCCTTCCTCCCTCCCTCCCTCCCTTCCTCCCACCTACCTACATTCCTTCCTTCCTTCCTTCCTTCCTTCCTTCCTTCCTTCCTTCCTTCCTTCCTTCCTTCCTTCCTTCCTTCCTCCTACCTACCTACCTACCTACCTACCTACCTACCTACCTAGGCAGGGTCTCACTGTATAGCCATGGTTGGCCTGGAACTCACTATGTAGACCAAGCTGATCTTGAACTCTCAGAGATCCTCCTGCCTCTGCTTCCTGAGTGCTGGGATTATGCCTGGCTCCTACCTTCCTTTTACTTGAAAAGCATTTTTTAAAATTAAATTTGAGATTGGCTCTCAGGCAGACCTTGAAATTGAGGTCATCTTAACCTTTGTCTCCTGAGTAGTTCAGATTACAGATCAGGTCTGGCCTAAGAAATTAAATTTTCTGTGTACTTCTGGGAAAATGCACACCACCAAAGCCCATTCAGGACGGTCCTATTTCTCCAAACCCACTGTTAAGTGGAGGAAGCCCTGGAACAACTGGTAGATTTTAACTGTTTACCTAGGAAAGTGCTAAAGCGGGGAGTTGTTGATTTGGGGTGAGAAGGCCACAAACTAGTCCTGATGGCTGCTCTTTCCCACCTGCCAGTGTTGCTTTTTTCTTCGTTCAGTGTCAGCATTTGATTGTTCTGTGTCTTCAGATCTGTTGTCTCTCTGAAAGCTGTTGAAAGTCTCATCACAAGAAGGATGGAGGGAAAGGGATTGACCACCAGGAGCAGGGTATAAATTCAGTCTCTGTTTAGAACCTGGAGTTAACTAAAGGCCTAGGGTCACTGACAGAAGACTGTGTTTGTTTTCTAATGGACTAGTGGGCTGGATTTACTGAGAAGGTCACAGAGACTCAAAGCACAGACCATTCCCACAAGCCTAATATTTTCATATTTCTTTCTGTGCCAAAAAATCTTTGGTTGGTGTTAAGAATAGCTAGTCTGTCTGTGAGACTACCAAAGCCTTTTGTCTGCCAAAAGAAAAGGGCTTTTGATTAAGGCCTTTTTCTCAGTTGTTTGGTTTTTTCCTTCTTTCTTCTCCTTAAACTGCTCTAGAAAGATTTCAGAGGGTCTGTAGATGCTGTGTTTGAGGGGCCTGGGGGATGGCAGGATAGCTCAGTAGAGACTTCACTGTGCTCTGCTACCCATTCATGCAGATGAAGAACTCTTGATGCTGGCTTCTTCTTACCCTTCTACACTCTCATGAAGTCTACCTGGGACAGGAGTTCCCTTAAGTCTGCAATACTAAAATGTCCCTGAATTGCATAGTACCAAAACTTAGTGTGACTTTGGGCAACACATTTACTCTTTAGATCAGAATTTCATGGTTACAGTGTGATAATTCTAATAGTACCATTTTCATAGAATTATATTGAGAATTGAATGAATCCATATTTTGAGAACTGGAAACATTGCCTAGTGTATACTAAGTACTCATTGCAGTAAAAATTACTGCTACTACCTCTCTGACACATACTGAGTATATGATTAGTTAGTTAGAAACACTGCTGGGGATCTAGCCCAGGTCCTCACACATGCTAGGAAGCATACTACCAGATACCTGCACCCTCTGCCAGTGTCATTTTCCTGATTGCTAATTCCAAGTGTGGTTTTCTAAAGTTAACAAAATCAGGTTTTTTGTCTTTAGAACAAAAAGGAGGCAAATGATCTCTTTAGGCATAAATCTGTATATCAGACCCCAAAGGGAAAATTATGTCTGTTTGTCTGTCTATCTGCCTGCATGCCTGTCTGCCTATCTATCTATCTATCTATCTATCTATCTATCTATCTATCTAATCTGTGTGTGTGTTTGAGACAGGGTCTCACTTATGTAGCTTGAAGAATTTATCCTTTGACAAAATCGGCTAAGTGTTTATGTCTAGGTCCAGTACAATATACTTTTATTTGCAAGCTATTATTCATTGGAAATCACTTTCTACAATTGTAATCTCTTTGTCACCTTATTCTCCCCAACCCCTGTTGCAGAAGTTTATTTTTAGTTATATATAAAATAGTTGTTTTATGTACTGTTGGGTGAGGGGCTGCCTAGGGCATTTTGTATTTGTTTGAAGGTGTTGGATTTCTGTGGAAGCTGTTTAATTGCTAATGATCTGCATGTGCTATCAGTAGAATACCTAAGAAGTTCTGAAAGAATAAAAACACCTGAGCTGAGATGCTCAGGGTTCTACTGTCGATCGAGTATGGTGCTGGCCAGGACAGTGGTTCCCTCTGCTGAGGTCTGGAAGAGTTTGCAGTTATGAAATATGCCTCTGTGTTGTCCAGTAGGGGTACAACAACACAGCCCCTTCTTTGTTTATTTCCTTTTTGTTGTTGTTGTTTTGTTTTCTCCGGAGGGTTTCTCTGTAGCACTGGCTGCCCTGGAGTGCTCTATGTAGACAAAGCTGGCTTCAAACATGGAGATCTGCCTTCTACTGCCTCTTGAGTGCCAGGATTAAAGGTGTGTGCCATCATACTGGGCATTACTTTCTCACTTTTTGTCTGAGGGTAGTGAAGGTTCTTTTGCCCCAGAAAAGCTGGAGCCAAAGTACTGAGGAGGGCTCATTAGCTTTCCCCACAGAAAAAAAAAAAGTAAGAGGAGATTTCTCATAAGGTAAACCAGGCATCCTCAGGACTGAGTCACTGGGTCTAGGGAGTATCATTAGTGAAGGCTAAAGTAAGTGCTGGGCCATTGGATTTCCCTGGAAGAGACACTTTGATTGACTTGCCCCCTGTCTCCAGGCTGCTTTATGAACTGTCATTTCCTTTCCCAATGCTGGGCGTGACTTAGGAAGTGATACAAATGTAGGGGTTTTACCTCTTTCTAATCCTTCCTATACTGTCTTTAGCATTTATTCATTTATTTATTTTTTTGTTTGCATATTTATTTATTTATTTATTTATTTATTTATTTATTTATTTATTTATTTATTTATTTATTTGTCATCTATCTATTTAATGTGTGCATATAGGTGTGCACATGGAGGCCAGAGAACAGTTTTGGGAGTCAGTGTTTTCCTTCTACCATATAGATCCAGAAACTCTAACTCCGGTTCTTTAGTTTGTCGCAAGTGCTTTTACTTTCTGAGCCATTTCTATGGCTGTCTATCTTTTAGGAGGATTTCTTGGGGCTGGAGGGTTGGTGCAGTGGTTAAGAGCACTTGCAAAGGACTAGGGTTTAATTACATGGAGGTTCATCACTTCCTCAGGCATTTATTCAGCATGCGTGTGGTACACAGACTTACATGGAGGCAAAACACTCATACACACAAAATTAAAATGAATCTAAAAAAAAAAAGAAAAGAAAAAGAGAAAGAAAGAATATTTAGAAAAAAGATTCTTGGTTAGCATTTGGCTTTCTTCCTCCTTCTGGGGGTTAAAAAAAACTTCTAGTTATTCTTGCTGGGGGAAGTTGGGCTATAAAAGGGGGTGAGTAAAGTAGTTGGCGGAGGGCTTGCTGGTGGGTTGCTGGCAGAAGCCCTAGGTTGTATTCCGGCATTGGATGTAGTTAGTGCCACATGCTTGTGATGCTCTAGTACCTTAGAAGGTGGAGGCTGGAGGATCAGAAGTTCCAGGCCACCCTCAGCTACATTAGGAGGGTGAGGTAGCCTCAGCTTCTTGAGACCATATTTCAAACAAAATTGTATCCATAAAGTAAAAAACCTAGTCAATCAAAATTATCCCTGAAAAATACGACTGTGAAATCAAAGTATATGAACATGGTTTTGAGGGCTGGAGAGATGTCTCAATGGCTAAAATGGCTGCTCATGTAGAGGACCCTGGTTCGGTTCTCAGCACCCACTTGGCAGCTCACAGTTGTCCATAACTCCAGTTCCAGGGATTCATTGCCCTCTTCTGACTTTGCAGGAGCCAAGCATGTGCACAATAGACATACATACATGCAGGCAAAACACACACACACACACACACACACACACACACACACACACACACACGGTAAAAGTAAGTCTTAAAACACATAGTTTTGCCTGTTGACAGGGAGGACTGAAACATCATATAAAATAAGGGACATTTCATATCTAAAAAGTAACCTTACCCTGTGGAAAATTCAGAGGAGCTGACACTTGAATTCTCATACTCAAGTCCTCTCATTGCACATTGACAGCAGCCTAGCTTCACCTTGGTGCAGAACCTCCTGGAGTGTGATTGGACTATACCTCAGCACTGCTTAAATAATTTCCCTCTTCCTTGCCAGACTTGCAAAAAAAATATGTGCTGTGATTCTACTGTATCTTCCTACTGTTTTGCTTTCTTTAATTTTTTTAAATTACACTCATTGATTGTGGGTGTACACGTGCTGTGGCTCAGGTGGAAGTCAGAAGACAACTTGTGGGAGTCAGTTCTTTCATTATATGGCTCCAGGGACTGAACTCAGGTTCTTAGGCTTAGGGCATGTACACTTATTGACTGAGCCATCTCACTGACCCCAATTTCCTGCCTCCCCATCTGTTTTTAGTCTTCACTTCTAAACTAATTTCATAGCTTTTTTTTTTTTAAAGTAATTTTCCCTTTTGGGTGCTGAGGCTGGAACTCAGGTCCTAAGGCTTGCTAGCTGTCTGGCTTTCTTTTATGCTCCTTTCTTCCTCCCTTCCTTTTCCCCTCCCTCCCTTTCTCACTTATCCCCCCCCCCCTTTTTTTTTAACACGGGGTTTCTCTGTTGTAATTCTAGCTGACCTGGAACTTGCTCTGTTAACCAGGCTGGCTTTGAACTCAGAGATCCACCTGCTTCTGCCTCCCAAGTGCTGGGATTAAATGCATGTGCCACCATTGCCTGACTTGTACTAAAGGCTTTCTAAACAAAGTCCTGTACTGCATAGCTGCCGCAGTGTTTAAAGGAGTGTTGCGGGATCTGTGTAGTAGCTGTGGTCATATCATCCATTCCCACCTTGCAGGCCCTCTGCTCAGCTGCCGAGAAGGTCTTACTAAGGGTTGCTTCTGTGCAAGCTTTGATGGCAAGCAGCATGATTTGGAGGAAAGATTTATGTTAAAATTAGCTGTATCCTGTACGTTTTCTAGGAGCCTCAGTTCTTCACCCGTCTCTATAATAGTATGAACTTGGCATCTTCTGCCAGCAGTCAACTAGTGTTTCTCTAGCAGGAGCTTTCCAAATGGATGGTTAGTGTGCAAAAGACTGCCGCAGTCCCTTGCTACTGGTCTTTAAAGAAAGAAAATCAGAGAGCTTTCTGGGAGCCATCCATCTATCATTCATAACATTTTAAATTCTAACAGGAAGTAGTGGTCTTGCCAGAGGTATTTGTGTTCATAGAGGAAGACAGAACTCTAATACTCACTCCTCCCCTTGCTGGGCATTGAATCTGGGCCCATGCATGCTGTGGAAAGTACCACTGACTCATGCCAAGGTCACTTGGTGTTGGTGATAGAGTCAGCTCCAAGAAATGACTTTGGGGAAGTGTCTCAGTTTTGCTCTGCACTGCTTACTTTAGTATCATAACCAGCAGCTGCAGTAATGAGAGAGCAACTGCCCTCTAAAGTGTCTGTAGGCAGCTCTCAGTGACCCTTAAGCCTCAAGAATCATTTGAATGAACATAATGCTAAAAAACCCTGTAGTCAGCTGGCTCCAAAGAAAAGCTGCACTGCCATGGCAATAAAGCTCTCCACTGAATAAGTAAATGACGATTTCCAAGAAACTGTGTGGTAGTTATTTCACTCAGGTTGAGAAATGGAGAATGATGGGAGATGTGGAGAGAGGGTTTCCACAGAATGGGGGCTGCCAGGGAAACAGTTATTCCCTGCAGGCTTTTATTTACAAATTCTTGGGGAGGAAGGTTTTGGAAATGCACAGAGCTGGCCAGTGAGCTATTTGGCAGTTACATTATTAGTTTTCCTTTAAAAGATACTCTAACATATTGAACACACTCTTAACATTGCAGAGGATTCCTATGTTAAAATCATCTAAAATCTGAAAAATAAGCAATAGAAATATATATGTGGGTTTTCCCTTGTCCTTTGTCCTGGCACACTCTTTGAGTGGGTACGCAGTGTTTTTCTTTTTCTTTTTTTCTCCTTTTCTGTAGTTCACCCCACTGGGACAAATAGTTGCTGAATTTGGCAACATTCTTTCCCAAAAGATTCTTGATGCATGAGGTCCACTGAGGTTTATTTTTAATTCTCCTCCTGATTGAGGGAAAGCAGCTGGCCTCACTGAATTCCCTGTGGAGCTTCCAGCTGCCCAGACTTCCCTCATCTCTACCAGGCACATTCCATCAGTCTTAAGTCCTGATGCTCAGGAGTGAAGCACTGGGCTGGCATCTCTTCTGGAATCTCTTCTTGCAGCAAGGCCATGGCATGAATTAGGTGCTCAGGGTCTTAATATGTGGCCTTGTCTGGCCTCGAACTCACTGTGAACCAGACTGGCCTAGAACTCACAGAGATCTTTCTGCTTCTGCCTTCCAAATGCTGGGATTAAAAGTGTACCCCATTACCCACTTTACTAGCTGCCTCTTGATTGTCTCTCTCTTTGCTTCTAGGGTCTCCTAAGAGTCTACTGGAGATGGAGTATAAAGAGTTAAACCACAGTGAACTTGTAGAGAATGATTAAACAGTGATTAAGGAATATTTAACTTCTCTTTACAGTGGACAATTGGAAATCACCAGGGGAAGAAAGTGTGATGTTTTAACTGAGGTCTTCATATCTTTGTTGACCAGGACTGCCTGCCCTCATTCAGTTTCATTTTTAGCAGTGGGGTGAACTCCCACAATGGAGTTCTTGACTGCTGTCCATGGTTGTTTTTACTCATATTCTTCCTGCTTCTCTTTTTCCACCCCTATGCTGCTTTAATTGTTCTAAGGAAACAAGCTATACCCAGAACAGTTTGGGTGTGAGACTCAGTTGCCCCTTGTGTGTCATTTCTTAAAGGTCTTTGGGTGAGGAATAGATAGGGTTGGCATATTGGAAAGTTATGGCATTGATGGGAAAAGCACCAAAGTGGGAGTTGAAGAAACTTGGGTTTGGATCTAGCTGTACTCCTGAATAACTGTTTGATCTTGGACAGGTTACTTAATTTCTACGTTTTGGTTTTCTGCTTATATAAAGTGGGAGTGAGGATTCCTACCTTTATGAATAGAAGTAGAAATGATTCAAGCTATATATATATAAGGAATGTTGCTTGGCACACATATTTAGTATTTAAGTATATTTCAGTAGCTTTGCTGTGGGTTGAAGATTCAGAGTTGATGGCTTAGATTACCTTTGGTAAGCTTTTTGTGTACTCTCACAATGTTAATTGTGCAGTTTATATGTCACAGTTTGAAACTGTGCTTTTGTTAGTCTTCGTTAGAACCAAGTAAGTTGTAGTACACCTGAGGATCTTGGGGGCTTTTAGCCTTCGTAATCTCTAGTGTCTCCCTAATGCTGCTCCAGATAAACAAATTGAAGAGAACAGCGTGTGCTGTATAAGTGCAGTATTTAGTGTTATTGGGATTGCTTCTCCTAAGCATATTGCTACGTACAAGCCTATTTCATATTTGTCATCTTACTTTAGTACTCATGCAAAGATTTATGTTTCTTAGGAATGATTTGTAGACATTTATATACATGAATATATCATTGCGGGTAGGGGAGGGGAGGGTGTTTAACCAAAATTAAGTATGCATGAAACAGCCATAAGGAAACTTTGTAAACTATTTTGTAAACTAAAATATAAATTTAAAAAGTTATAATTTCTAAGGAATTTTTGGTAGAGAAATGGGGCACAGTTTTCCTGTTCTTTCCTTACTGAGGTGAAATGAGCCAAGTTCAGCAGGGCCTGGTATATCTCAGGCTGTTTGTGTTCCTCTCAGCTCTCGCTGTACTTGGATAAGTCTATATGTCTTAGGTCTTAGACCCCTGGTGCTGGGCTGTTTTGGAAATTTGTTAATAACTGTCATAGTTAACTTCAGCTGTCAGTTTGACACAAACCTAGAGTAACCTGAGAAAGGGAACCTCAACTGAAGAATTGCCTTGAGCAGATTGTACTGTGGCCTTGTCTGCGACCCATTTTTTAAATTGATATAGGAGGGCCCAGCCCACTATGGGCAGTGTCATCGCTAAGCAGGCAGGGCTGGGCTGTATAAAAAAAACCTAAATGTTCAAGCCAGAGGGAGAGCAAATGGTCTTTCCAAAAAACTATACTGGCCAGCCTGGGTTCATAGTAAGTTCCAGAATAGTCTGGAAGCTAGTGAGATCCTGTCTCAGATAGATAGATAGATAGATAGATAGATAGATAGATAGATAGATAGATAGATAGATAGACAGACAGACATATTATCTAGACAATGAGAAAACATAACTTGAATGAAATTGTCTCAATATAACAGTACACTATAGAATGAATATACACAATGAAAATGTTCTTAAAGTAAAAAAATACTCCACATAATTGGAAAGTATTTGAAAATCATGTATTTAATAATGTATTTATATTTAACACATATGAAGAAATCTTGGAATTCAGCAGAAAGAAGACAACTCAATAAAAAATAGGCGAAGTATTTGAGTAGCCATTGTCTAAAGCAAATATACAAATAGCAAGTTAGTACAAAGTATGAACATGAAAAATGCTTCACATTACTAGGCCTTCAAGAAATGCAGATTAAGCCATGAGATGCCAATTTATATTTATATTTATATTTATATTTATATTTATATTTATATTTATATTTATATTTATCCATTTGTGTGTGTGTGTGTGAGAAAGTGGGGGAGGAGGGACATGGGTTTGTGGGGGCCAGTAAACAAATTCCAAAACAAGGTGACATAACCTGGACCAGGGGTTACAGGTAGCTATGAGCCTGATGTGGGTACTGAGATCCAAACTCACTCAGTTCCTCTAGAAGAGAAATAAGTGCTCTTATTTCTCCAGCCCCAGATTTATTTATTTACATTTTCTGTGTATATACTTGCCCGCAGTATGTATTTGTATCATGTGCATGCCTAGTACCTGAGGAAGCCAGAGAAGGCTTTGGATCCCCTTGAACTGAAGTTACAAATGTTGTGAGCAGCCATATGAGCACTGGGATCCGACCTCAGAACTCTAAACTGCTCTAAGCAGTTTGAACAAGTGCTCTGAACTGCTGTGCCCTGAGCTTGGATCTTAAACCTATAATCCCAGCACTCAGGAGTCAGAGGTGGGAAACTACTGGGAATTTAGGTTAGACAGGGTTACAGCGACCCTGTCTACAAAACCAACCAACCAACCAACCAACCAACCAACCAACCAGAGTGAACATGTAGAGAAATTGGGATGCTCATATATTGCTGGTGGGAATATGAAATATTGTATCTGCTTTAGAAACATAGCAGTTCTTCTAAAAATATACCCAAGAGAATTGAAAACACACATTCTTAGAAAGGCTTTATAAAAATGCTCATCGTAGCAGCATATCTAACAGTGAGTACAATCCAAATATCCATTAGTTGATGAGTAGATTAAACAAAGTTTAGCTGTACAATATTTTGTCAGTTGAACAAAATACTGATCAGTAAGAACATGGGTCTACCTTGAGAAGTACATGGGCTCACCTGAGATAGAAGACTTCATAATGCTTGATTCCATTTATACACAATAGGCAAATCTCCAGAGATAGTATGTAGATTAGTGGCCCTTAGAATCCAGAGGGAGGGAACTGAAAGTGGCTGCTGATAAGATGTGTGGTTTTTTTTTAGGGAAAATTAAATGTCCTAAAAGTAATTGGTCCCACAATTTTGTGAATACTCTAAAACCCACCAAATTGCGGACTATGAAAATGGTGACTTGTGCTATGTGTTAATTCTCCACGAAGTTGCTGTTAAAAATATTAAAGCAGAGCTGGCAGTGGATGGCTCAGCTGGTCCACGGTGCCTACCACTAAGCCTGATGACCTGAGTTTGATCCCTGGGACCCACATAGTGGAAGGAGAGAAATGACCTCCACACACCTCCACACCCCACATGGGGAATAAATAAATGCATGCAAATTAAGTAAATTGAAAAAAAAACAAAACATGAGGGTGATTTGTATAGTACGAATAGCATTCTGTCAGTTTTTAGCTTGCCCGTTAGGCTGCAGTTGTGAATCCTGAAGCTGGAGCACAGCTGTCTTGAGCACTGGGCAGCTGCTGTTGCCCCAAACAGGTTTGCAGCCATTTACTGAGAGTAGTTGATGGCATTTTGTATCAGAATCTAAAACTTCATAAGCTAAGCACTCTGGGGCTGAAGTTTCCCCACCACCAAGTAACTATGCCCTAGCCTACTTCTCACTTCATTCTTTCAACTGTCCCACTGGCAAAGCCAGTCTGTATTCTGGTTCCCAGCCACATTCCTAGCTCTGCTAAGTACTGCTTTATCTGCAAGCTTGCTCTGAAGCATTCTTTCCTGGGTAGTGTGGAAATAGATCTGGAAGAGCCGCTTGGTGGCACCTTGCTCCCAGAACACTGACAAAAAAGAACGGTATACCACAGGCTCCAGCCTGTGTTGGCAGGAAAAGGTGACTCATTTTTCATCAAAGGAATTTCAAAGAAAATATAATGAGAGGATGATGTCAGAGGAACAGGTGGAGACAGGAACTTTGATTGAGTGTTGAATGGTGTGGTTGCCTGGGCAGTGAGAATGATTGACTGGCATAGATCATAGGAAACATCACCTGCTTTTTACTTAACCTTTGCATAAGCTCTCGTGTGGGCAGTGTTGTTCATGTGCCCTCAGAGCAGGTGGTCAAGTCTGTGCATGTCTTGGGTGTATCTACAATTGGCCCACAGCATCCTGTGCCAGTCATGGGCTTTTTTCACAGGCCATAATCTCATGTGGTTTCTTTCACCCAGCATTGTTCCCTGGCTAGTAGGGTCTGTGTCTTGGAATTGAGTCTCACATGCTTTTGGTGACTCACTTAGTGGTGTGGCACTTCCCTTGACATAAATACAGGAACTTGCCATGGCATCAGAAGGCCTGATGTCAGGGGTACTACCTTCTTGCCAAAAATACTCTGGTTTCCTTCAGTGTTTTGAAAAGGGTTCTATCTTTAGGCTCCCTAACCTAAGTTACACCCTTATCCCCCTATTCCTTTTTTTTGAGTAGAGCACCCTCCAGTGGTTAATGTGGATAGAGCTATTAAGAATGATAGGGAGTTTTGATACTTTTAATATTGCCAAAGTACTAAAGTTGGTTAATAATTCAGACTCTTATTAGGATTATAAAAGTATGTTCCTAGTTACCACTGTGTCTTAACAGCTGCCAGAGTCTATGTAATTGTGCAGTTAGAGGTTAAATCAGTTTACACGAAAACAAAGAAGTATTTATTGCTTTGTTTCCATTTCAAACCATCTTAAGGAAGGTCTTGGGAACGTGGCTTAGCCCTATCAATCGCTATTCCTCTTTCATCTGGAGGTGCATTGACATAGAGTTGTAGGCTGCATGACCACCATGAAAACTAGAAGATACTACTTTTCTTGAGAATAATGTAAACAAGACAGAAAAGTTGAAATAATGCAAATTTGAAAGCAAGGAGAGAAAATGTTGCTTGTTTCTTGTTAGTGTCTTCTCTTGGAGCCTCTTGGCTGGTCAGTCGGGAGCTCTGCTCTTAGACAGATCTAGTAGGTACAACATGAGGTGAAAACTGATCACTGGAGCAGAAGAGAAGGAAGTGAGTCAGGAGGGTCTGAGTTAGGTGACTGACAGAAAAGGGTGCTGAACTTACTGGGCCTCAGCCAATTCTCCTTGCCAACAACACTTCCCCCTGCCTCACTCCATGAAAGAACAGATCATTAACAGAGTTCTAACCTGAAGTGCCAAAGGTCCCATGGGACATGCTCTCTAGGGTAAGCTCAGTTTGAGAGCTCTCCAAAAGTAATCTTTGATGGAGTTTTATAAGTCATCCTTTGGCTCACCAGATTGGATGCATCTGAGCAGAAATAGTTTGGAACTTGACATGTCCTTGTTCCTGGCATATAAAATGTATTCCCACACCCCCCTCACCCCATTTGAAAAGAGCTAACGGTCTTTAATGCAGAAGTGGAACACTGACTGGTAATGGAGAATATTCTGAAACCTCAGTTAGCCAGAGTGTTAAAGGTCTCTCTCCCTTCCTCAGAAAATATGGGCTACAGGATAAAAGCCAAACTTTTCATTTAAGACTTTTAATAAACAGTCCAACCTTGCTTTTAAAAAAAAAAAAATCACATCTATCTATTTGAATGAGGTTTTGCCGTTCATCCAGAAGCTGTCCCGGAACTTTCATTGTATCTCACCCTGTACTCCCTCTTTTGTGTGATACCACCCAAGGCTCAAACCTTGCTCTTTCAGTGCTGGGAATCAAACCCAGGTCCTCAAGAATGTGAGGCAAATTCCTTCTACCCCTGAGCACCCTCCTCCATTGTTTTATTTTTTAATTTATAAAGTTTTATTTTTATTTTATGTCATGAATGTTTGGTCTGACTGTATGCATTCATGTATGTATGTGTGTTCACCATGTTCGTGTCTGGTGCTGGTAGAGGTCAGAGAGGGCATTAGATCCTTTAGAACTGAAGTTGCAAGTGGTTGTGAGTTGCCATTTAGGTCCTGGGAACTGAATCTCCATCCTTTGGAAAAGCACCCAGGGTGCTGAGCCATCTCTCCAGCTCTCAGGGTGTTTCAAACAAACCAGGTGGGTCAACTCCTAAGTCCCTTGCCTTGTTCCAGCTTTCTCATTTTGCAGTTGGGGATCCTCTTCTAAGGCTGCTTACCTGGGGGTGTCCCCTATTAAACTTAGGTTGCCAGGCTTGTACAGCAAAAGCCTTTTGCCTGCTGAGCCATTTTGCTGGCTTGCGGGCCAGTCTTTCTCTACCCTGCTCCTCATGGTTTTTTGTTGTTTTTAAATTTAATTTATTTCCCTCTAATGCCTGTTTTTCATTTAACTTCCTTCTGATTGTTCAGCTTTGCTGCTATCAATAATGTTAGAATTTTCTTTAAAATGTTCAGTGTTAGGGTAAGGGTGAGACAGGAGGATCACCTAGGCTGTATAACCCACCCCCAACACACACACACACACACACACACACACACCAACACCAGTTTAATATTTTATGTTTAAGTCTTAAGAAGCTGTTGATAAGTAATTAATCAGGGGTTGGAGAGATAGCTTAGTTGATAAAGAGCTTGCCCTGGAAGCACAAAGACCTAAGTTTGAGTTTTAGGATGCCTGCATGTAAAAAACAAATAAACAAAACCACTGACTGTCCTGGGGCATTTATAATCCCAGCACTGGAGAGGCAGAGACAGCAAATCCCTGGGGTTTCTGACCACTCAGCCTAGTCTTCTTGGTGAGTCTTTGAGTTGTAAACCAGAGAGCCTGTCTCCAAATGAGGTATCACAATCAAGATTGTTCTCTATCTTCCACTCATACATAGGTCATGTATACACACACAAAACCACAAAATAATACATGAAAATCTTTTTTTCTTTTAAAATTTGAAGTTAATAGGGGATTTAAAAAAAACAGTGCCAGGGATTAAATCCAAGAAATTTAAATTTGTGTTAATTTGGGGCTGTAGAGAATGGCTGAGTGCTGAAGAGCAGTACTATTCTAGCCCAGGACAACAGATTTGATTCCTGTACCTCTTGCTCCAAGGGATCCAGCATCTCTGGCCTCTGAGGGCTCCTGCACTCACATGAATAATAATGGTGGTGATGATGATGATGATGATGATGATGATGATGATGATGATAATGATGATAATCCCATACTTTAAAAGTAAAAATAAATCTTAAAAAATATTTGTTAATCTTCTCACCAGTGTATTAAAATTTTTTGGTATCTTTCATTTTGTTGTGGGATTTCTTTATTCTTACACCACTTTTCTAAAGTTTCCAACAGGAACGTAGATAGCCAAAATTAGGGTTAGTTAGGGTTAATTTTCTGTTTCCTCCTACCATCCCATTCACAAGCTTTGTTCTAAAATACTTGTATATCCTTTCCTTCCCACTCTCTTTCTTATGTAGTCTCTCCTGGAATGTCAGCTCTTCTTATTTCAGATGCTTAAAACCCTTGGCCATCTTCATATGTAGAGCTTTTCTGACTTTTCCAGCAGGCAGTGACCATTTGATTGAATTTCTTCCTTCCTTCCTTTCTACCTTCCTTCCTTCCTGGAAGTCACTGGAACTCACTCTGTCAACCAGGCTGGCCTTGAACTCACAGAGACCTGCCTGCTTCTGCCTCCTGAGTGCTGGGATTAAACATACCACCACTGCCCGATTTTTGATTGACTTTCTTTAAGAAATTAAAATAATATTTATTCATTTTATTCTGAGTATACTTGTGTGTGTGTGCACCATGTGCCTGCAGTGACAGCAGAGGTCAGAAGAGGGCGTCAGATAACCTGAAATTGAAGTTACCTGCAGTCGTCAGCCACTGTATCAGTTCTGGGAACTGAACTCCTGTCTCTTACAAGAGCAGTAAGTGCTTTTAACACTGAGTCATCCCCTCCCAACCCTCAGTTACGTTTCTAAAGATCCCTTCCAGAGTTTTTGTATAGTCTTGCCATCCTCAGGACAGAACACATGCTGCTTTGTGTTAAAATTACTTTATATATATGTTATTTCTTTAGTAGATTTCCACTATTGGACTGGCTTTATAATTTTTTTTGTTACTAGTAATAGTTAATGTAGTACCTAGGAAGTAAATATTTCACAGAAGTGAAGAGTTTTTGAGCTAGAAAAGACTTTAGAGTTCTTCTTATGAACAGATACAGTGTGCTTGAAAGTCATACAATAAGCTGGGCGTAGAACCAGAGCTATTAGCTCATTATTGAGTTCTCTAATTGCTAAATATATCCATTCGATCTGGTGTATGTTAGATATTCTAATTAATCCAAGATTAGCCAGAGGGCACTTTATGTTTAATTTTAACTGAAATTCTTTTGCATATTTTGGCTTTAGTAATTAGGTGTACCATAAATAATACTTCTCTCTTTTCTTCCTCCTCCCATTCTTCTTCCCTCCCTCTCAACTGGCAGCTTGATTATTTTGGGTTTTATAAACAAACAAACAAACAAAAAACCCATAAAGCTAGATAGTACTGTTCTTGCAAGACACAGCACCTAAGAATCAAGGCTTATATCTGAGGTGGGGGGGGGGATGCAAGTATATTTACTGAAAGGACCCAGATTTCAAGAAAACTAAAAAACCCTGTGATAAATACATATTTGAGGTGATTAATTTTGTATATAACAGTGAAGTGTAACTTTCTTGGGTCCTAGTTAGAAACTTTTGACTGTTCATCAGGGATTATGGAAGTTTCTCTTTTTTACAGTGTGTATGAGTGTTTTTATGTGTATGGGTGTTTTTTCCTCTATGTACACCTTTGCACCATTTGTGTGCTTGCTGTCCATGGAGGCCAGAAGAAGGCATCAGATCCCCTGGAACTGGAGTTACAGGCAGCTGTGAGCCACCATTGTGGGTGCTAGGAATCAAAGCCTGGTCCTTTGGAAGAACTGCCAGTGCTCTAAACTGCTGAGCTGCCTCTCTAGCCCCTGGAAGTATTTTTTGAAGTAAACTGTCCGACAAAAGATTAACCACAAATTCTCTCACCTGTCTGACAGCTCTTTGAATCTATTTCAAGATTGTTGGAGTAAGCTCCATGGTTTGATATCTTAGAACCCCAGATACAGCAGATGGAAGAAGGTTGACCTTCAGCTATTGTCTAGATAGATGTTGAGTGTCCAGGTGCCAGTTACTCACTGATCAATAAAGGCAGATGCTTTTCTTTTTCCTAACTCTCCTTTGGGCGTTTGAGGGGGCAGATATACAAAAGGTTTTTCCTTCCCCTGAGAGGGCTTTGCCTCACTCTGTTTTTGATAGACAGTGAGTGTGAAAATAGGACTAGTTTGTTGTCTCTACTGGACAAAGCAGTTGCATGACCTATAACCAGCCTCTCTACGCTGCGCTGCTTTGCCTCATGACCGTTACTTTTGGTTTTATGTCCATTAGAAGCTGTGGCCTCCAATGTTCAGAGAAGGGCTTATTTTCACTCATTACATTTTTGCCTTCGGCTGTTTCTGCATTGCCACCAGCTGCCATTAGAGTGAATTCACTACAATTCTAAGCCCTACAGTGGTTGAAAAAGACTATTTAGAGAACTGTCTCTTTTCAGGATAGGCTGTGTGTTTTCCTTAAAACTTAAACTGTTACCCAGATTTCCTTTTATGACTTGTTCCATCATGGGCAGCTGGGAGGATGCGCTGGGGAAGCATTACTCACCAGACATGCAGGGTAGCTCTGACTGCAGTAGTCCTCTAGGCTCTACTGAGAGTGTGTCACCACAGTGAAAGGGGGCGGTCAGGGGTTCAGAGACAGTGACTGGGTCTCTTTGTCTGTTCTTTTCTCTCGGAGGACTCGTCACAAAGCCCAAGCAGTCTACTGGCTAGCCAGTAGACTAGCCAGCTTTATGGCGATGCTGTTTCCCACAAAAGGACTGAATTGACTGAAACAGCATTGTCTCCTCCTATGTCGTGGGTGTATGTCTTGAGACTAGCTTGAGCTTCCATGATCGAGGTTCTATGTGTATTTTACTAGAATAAATGCAACACAGGGTATCTTTGTCTTAGCTAGACAATTTAGACTTCTGTATCTGTCTTTGTCCAGTAGGGGTCACTGGGGGTTTAGGTTCCTGATGAGACTCACTAAGCCTAGTAAACCAGATTCCTTGTCCTTGTAGGTATCTTTATATATTGAACACTATCTCAAGAATGTTAGTGCAATAATAACACACATATTATACACACACATTAAAGCGTTACCAAAAAATAGGACTTGTATTAAGAACTCTGCAGATTTACTGAGTGTTTGAAGAATATTTATTCCAGATGCTAGATATTTCTGTTTTGTTTTGAGATGAAGGGTTGTTCTGTTGCCCAAGCTGGTATTGAACTCCAGAACTCAGGTGAGCCTACTACTTTTGTCCCCTAGGTGCTAGGGTGGCAGGCATGCGCTAACTGTGCCTAGCCAGATGCTTGGTAAAGAATACAACCAAGGCTGTGGTAAAATTGCTTTTGTTTAATTTCAATTTTTTGTTGTTATTTTGTTTGTTTGAGACAGGGTCTCATTTATGTAGCCCTGGCTGCCCTGTACTCACTGTGTAGCTGAGGCTGGCTTGAACTCCTCAGCCTTCTTTCTAATTTTAGCTGCCAAATGTTTGGATTATAGGCATGTCACTATGCTTTGCTTTGAGGAACAGACAAAGAAAATTAAGAATCTGATGTGTATCCAGGTACTTTACAAATGCAGACCTTTTCTTTTCTTTTTCTTTTTGAGATAGGGTTTCTCTGTTGTAACTCTGGCTGTCCTAGAACTCACTCTGTAGATCAGGCTGGCCTCACAGAGGCCCACCTCCCAAGTGCTGGGATCAAAGATGTGCACCAACACCACCTGGCATGACATTCTTTGATTTTGGTAGCTACTTTGAAAAACAGTCTCCTCTCTTTCTCTCTCTCACTCCATTCTTTTCCCTCCCCTCTTTTCCCCTCCCTTCTCCCTTTTCGTATCTTCCTCCCTCCCTTCCTATTATGGGCCCACTATACAGAAATAATAAGTAGCTTCACCTGGGGTCCCCTAATTACGAAGTGTGCTGATGGGGGCGTGCCTATTGGGCACATTTCATTTGGTTTTGATCCTTGAACTCTAGTCAGGGGTCGTTAGAGCAAAGGTTTTATTAATTAGAAGCAGAACCTGATGGTAGACTCTCAAGAAAGACTAAAATAGTTCTAACGTAGTAGATTTGCTGTTTGTTTGTTTGAGAGCAAGTCTCACTGTGTAGCTTGGGTGGCCTGGAACTCACTGTGTAGATCAGGCTGGCCTCTGTCTGCTAGGATTAAAGTTGTGTAAAACCATTCCTGGCTTAGATTTGGGCCTTAACCAGGCTCAGAGTGGTCAGTTGGTAGAAAGAAGCTTACAGGTCTGCATTTGTTCTCATTTAGGGTTACTGCCCGGGTCTGGAAAACTGTTAGAGACCTAAAGTTAACTGTTGTGTCGTAGCCTAGTTTCTATTGATAATGTGTGTACCTCTTGTGCTTAGCTGAGCTTTTTTTCTGAGCCTTGCACAAGTCTACCTACTGAAGGCACAAACCTGCCAGGTAATTTTACTGCCTTCTTGTATTCGAGGTATCTCAGGAAAACTAAATATCACCTGTTCTTAGCCAGTGCTCACTGAAGACATTTCCACTTGATGTTTTTGCTTTGTTTTGTTTGGGAAGAGCTTTTAAAAATGCATTTAGGCTGGGTAGGAGTAAGCTGCCATTTCTCCCTTCCTGGGCATTCAAGGGAATGAGAAATGTTTCTGGATAAAAATGATTATTTGTGGCAAGATTTGAGATCAGTCCCCATAGATGGAGCTTCTTTTCCTTGTATCTTCTTTTCTCTGTGTTTATGATGTTGACTACCAGAGTTCCCTGGGAAAAAATTTTAGTAGGCAGATCTTATTATTTTGATGAGTCAAAATTCCAGAGGACATTGCTTAAAATGGTATTGTGGCTACTGACGAGATTCTAGATTCTTTTTTCTCTTTAAACAAATCCTGTGGAAACATACTTTGATTTATTGACTTGGTAGCTTGAAGCTGTTAAAAAAGTACTTTATCTTGCCATTTCTTCTAGCATTGGTCACTGAAGATGGCTTGATGCTGTTAGTCCCTAAGAGCTCTTGTGTAGTCATGGTATTAGTAGTAATTAATATTAATGAATTAATATTAATATTAATATTTTCAGTGATTAAATGCAATGTATGCTAAAAGTAATGTTTTCTCCAGTGAGAAAAAATCAGTATCTTTAATACTTCTAATGTAATTTTATTGTTTCCATTTTACAGTAGAGAAAACTAAGGATTAAAGAATATAAGTAGTTGCTATAAAGATACACACAAGTTCTGGATCCAGAAGTGGATGAGGGGAGGGCAGTGGGCAGTGACTCATGTAAGGAGGCTGGCCTCCAACTCAGTATGTAGCTAAGGACTTTGACTCTGGATCCCTCTTCACAGCTTCCTGGTTACAGCAAGGGCCACCTCACTCTGTATGAAGCCAGAATTTGAATGTAGATTTGGTTAACAGATGATATTAAACTTAAAGTCTTGGTCGGGGGGGCCGGTGGGGAGGGTGGAAGACTGCTTTCCCGGCTTCATTTCCCACTTCGTTTTCTACTCTATTCCTCAGTTTATCCTTTCATTTATCTTTGCTTTTTCTTTTCTTTGTTTGTTTTGTTGTTGTTTTTTGTTTTCTTTTTCCAAAACAGGGTTTCTCTGTGTAGCCCTTGGAACTCTCTCTGTAAACCAGGCTGGCCTTGAACTCAGAGATTTGTCTGCTTTTGCCTCCCACATCCTGGGATTAAAATACCTGATTTCTTTATAGTTTCAAAAAAATTTGCACAGGTATTCTTAGTGTCATATTTCTCTTTGAATTCCCAGGTAGATTTGGAAGTTCATTGTTAAAGATGGGTTGACTCCTTTCTTTGTATGTATTATCTGGGGGGAACTAGACTACCTAGAACATTCTGAGTTATCCCTGTACTAAGGTAAATGGTTTTCTAGGCACTCTTTCTTTATTCTATGAAGTAGGTATAGTCTCAGAAGGAAGTATAAACATTCATGGCTTGGTAATATTCATGATTTGTTGGACTAATTTTGCTCTTTTGCATTTGCTTCCCTTTATATAATCCCTGCCTCCCTCCTGCCATCTCTCCCTCCCTCCTTTTCATGGTACTAAGTCAAACTCAGGGCCTTGAGCATGCTAGATAAGTGTTCTACCACTGAGCTATCTATACTTAGCTCTTATATAGTACTTTTTAGATCCTTTTGTTCAATATCTATTTGTTCACTCCACAGATATTCAGCTATTAAGATTTTATGAAAAACATACAGGCATTCATCTAACTTCAACAAAGTCAAGGGGACAGAAATATGGTTCAGTGGTTAGGAGTACTTGCTTGCTGTTTTTGCAGAGGACCAAAGCACCTACATGGTAACTCATAACCATCTTTTACTCTAGTTTCAGGGCATCTGATGCCCTCTTCTGGCCTTCTTGGGAACTAAGCATGTGGTACACATGTACACATTCAGGCAAACACTCACACATTTAAAAAACATGTATTCAACTCTATTATAAAGTACAAAACATCATGAAAGACAAAGTATAATAAAATCAGAAAGAAAGGAAGGAGGGATCAGGGAAGATTCTGGAGAAGCATTGGCTTAAGATGGTTAATAGAAATCAGGTTTTAATGTGCAGTGATGGGAAGGAGAAATTGCAGTGCAAATGAGAATAATATTGTAAAGCTAGGGATTTGGGGGTTTAATTTGCTGAAAGGAAGAAATGAGAAGCTTTGGAGAAAAAAAAGTGTGTGATTGGCAAGATGGCTTAGTGGTTAAGAGCACTGACTGCTCTTGTAGAGGTGTCTGATTTGATTTCTAGCTCTATCATGGTGGCCAATAATTGTCTGTAATTCCAGTCCAGAGGATTTTTTGCCTCTTACTGGCCTCCTCAGGCACTGCATACATGGGATGCATGACATGCATGCAGATAAAACACTCATACACATAAATTCAAGATAAATACGTCTTTAAAAAATTATAAATAAGCAAGCATGGAACGTTTAAGATGTACTGTTCATTTTTCATGTGCCAAAGAGATTAATCTTGTGAATGAGGGCAGGATTGGTAGGTGAAAGACTGGGACTAGATAGATTAGTTAGGTTATTGAAGTGATAATGAGTTTAGCTACAACTTTGCCAAGGTTATATACAGCCTGAGCAATGACAACAATGGCCGCTAATTTGGGGGTATATACCAAGCGCCTTAAGTGCATTAACTCATTTAATCCTTCATATAACTTTATTAAGACATGTTCCATTATCATCATTTATAGATAAGGAAATGGAGGTTTTCTTAAGTTGGATAAGTTGCCCATAGGCACTAAATATTTTATAGATGATAATCTAGATGTGAACACAGGCCCATTTGGCTACGGTAATGCTAATGCTTAGTAAGAAACAGGAGGATTTTACTTATTATATACAATGAACACTTGAATATGTGGAGTATTAGTAGGACTAGGACTTTGCATCTTTGTCATTGCCTCAGCATCACAGAGGCAGTCATGGATGGCTTCTAATTCACTTGTATGAAATCACATCCTCTGCCTTTTGACAGTTAGATGCCAAGTACTCATGGGAGAATGTAGACAACAAGAGTTTCAGGATCCCGACAGCTCCAGAAATCCTATCTGTAATAAGCTTTTCTTTAACTGTAGATATATTTGGATGTGTGGATGTGTAGATGTGTTAGGTTGAATCCTTCGTTCTTTGTAAACTATATGGTGTCCTGATTTGATCTCTTAGGTCTTAAACTTTTACTCATTTTTCGCTGAAGTTAGGATGCTTTGAGACCGTGTAAAACACACAGCATAGCTTTTTAAGGGCTTGCTTTGATGTCATTTGGATATAGGAAAGAGATTCTGGGGGATTGCTTAGTGTTGAGTTTTTTTTTTTTTTTTTTTTTTTTGTGGGTAACAGTTGTGGGAGACAACTTAAATTCCTGTGAGTGACGTGATTGCAAAGAGGCAGGTATGCAATCTTACTGACGTTCTGAATCTTTCTTCTACAAGGTAGCTTTGATAGCTTGGGGCCCTACCCATTGGCTGTTAGCAAAGAATATTCTGGGTGCTTAATGTGACTTTAAGTGGCTTGTTCTGTGTATAATAAATGATCTCTAAAAAGAAAACTAGCCTCTCCCTTTTGCCAGCCTCTAACCACTTCCTGTAAGTGACAAAACACAGATCTTAGTTTCACCAAGTGAAACATCTATTTCATTTTCATAAAGGCAGTTCTCCTCTCATTTTTTTTTTTTTTGCCTTCACAAATGTGTGTGTGTGTTTGTGAAAAGGCTGCAGATAGGGATTTCTACCTATTGTGTAGAAAGCGATGTATCTAAGGTAGATCATATCCTTCCAAGGATATTTATAGAGAGTTAATGAAGTAACATATGAAGGTATTTTGTTGTTGTTTTTGAGTCAGAGTCTCACTGTATAGCCCTGGCTGGCCTGAAACTCAGTGTGTAGACCAGGGAAGTCTTGAACTCACAGAGATCTGCCAGCTTGTGCTAGGATTAAAGGCATGTGTCACCACACCTGGCCCTGAAGTTGTTTTATAAATAGCTGCATAATAAATGCTAGTTTTCCTTCTAAGCAGATCCATCTTTGGGCAGTGCAGCCCAGGATCTCCTCTGCTTACGTCTCCACCATGGGGAGGGAGTGTCACAGTTGCTTGTATCCAGTCATCTGTCATAAGGCTGTTTTTTTTTTTTTTTAATTGAATGAATAAAGTGCTGTGTTTCATAAAGGAACCCCCATTTTTTAACTGAATGAAAGAAGTGCTCTGTTTTACAAAAAAGGGAGCCCAGCGTAGTTCTTCTGAACTGTGCCATTGATTTTTTTTATTCTCCAGTGTTTATTCCCTTTAACACTGTCACATTCATTACATTCCAGAGGCTGAGTCCTTTTTTGATACCATGTACCTCCTCCCCCCTTACTGCAAGATTCCTTGAAAGAGTTGTTTTCACTTGTTGTTGATTCTTCTCTTTCCATTTGTCCTTGGTTTATTCTGATCAGTCATCTTCTCCATCATATCAATACTACCTTTGTTAAAGAATTAGGGGACCACCACTAGTTGATAGTCAGTTCTCAGTCTTCACCTCACACAAACTGTTGACGGGTCAATTACTGCTTCCTACACCACTTCCCTCACCTGCTCCTGGGAGAGCATGCTTTTTGGTTCTCTTCTACTTCTGGCTCCTCTTTCTACAATCTCTGGCTGTTTTTCTTCTCCTGCATCTCATGCTGGAGAATTTCCAGGTCCTTGAACTTGATCTTTTCCCTCTCCATGTTTACTCTCTAAATGATATCATGCAGTCTCCTGGCTTTTAAAACCAAGCATGCACATTTCTGAACTCTAGATTAGTATGATCCGTTGTCTGTTTGATGGTCTACTTCAGTGCTAGAAGGCATTTCAAACCTAATATTCAAAGGACATTTTTACACACTTGCCTCCAGTGAACAACCAGCCACAGCTGCCCCCACCCCGCAGCCTCTGCTCCTCTGACGTTCTCATCTCAGGAAGTGACAGCTCTGCCTTCAGCTTCTCAGGCCAGGACTCTTGGGCTGTTTTTGTTTTTCTTTTTTGTTTTTTATTTCCTCCTTTCTCCATATTTAGTTTATTAACAAATTCTAACGGCTCTTTAAAAAAAAAAAAAAGATTTATTGGGCTGGATAGGTGGCTCAGTGGTTAAGAGCACTAGGTGCTCTTCTTCAATTCTCAGCGACTACATGGTGGCGCACAGCCATCTATAATGGGATCCAATACCCTCTTCTGGCATGCAGACAGAACATGCATAAAAAGGTTTGTTTTTTATTTTATTTGTATAGATGTTGTGCCCACATGTATGTCTGTGTATCATGTACATGCCTGGTGCCCTCAGGTTAGAAGGTGGTGAATCCCCCCTGAAACTGGAATTACAGATGGTTGTGAGTCATCATGTGGGTGCTGCGAACTGAACCTGAGTCCTCTGCAAGAGCAACAGGTGCTCTTTCCCACTGAGTCATCTTTCCAGTTCAACTCCTTTAAAGAATTATTTTATATTTGTTCATGTGTATATGTGTATGCTACATGTGTACAGAGGCCCTGGAAGCTAAAAGAGGCCATCTGATTCCCTTGGAAGTAGAGTTCCAGGTGATTGTGAACAACCTGATGGGGATACTGGGAGACAGACTTGCAAGAGCAGTACACCCTCATAACCAGGTGGTGAGATAAAGAGGAACACACGATTATAGATGATGTTGGATTTAAAAGTTCCTGTTGTATCTATTCTTCTATCAAAACATATTATCATTTTGGGCAATAGATTAAAATCTTTCCCTTTTACTAGGGAAATAATAGTACAACAAATGTGTAAAGCAACACTGCCACCGCCCCGTGTCGTGTGTGTGTGTGTGTGTGTGTGTGTGTGTGTGTGTGTCCCGTAAATAAAGGGCTCTCTCTCTCACTCTAGCCCAGGCTGACCGCAAAATCTTGATCCTCCTGCCTCAGTGTTATGTATCCTGAGAATACAGATATGATCATCGTGTTTGGCTAATTTGCACTGTTTAATATTCTTGAGTACAGAATGTAGTAGACACATTTGAAATATAGAGTCAGTTTGGAAGGATTGAGTCTGTGATTCTTACCCTCCCTGAGTGGAGGGTGATAAGGATCACAGAGGACATGGGTGTCCTCTCAGGTGTTGGGAGCCAGTGTTATTTTGTATGTCCACATTGTGCTTTATAAAATACTTTCTGTGTAAACTCCTTACTAGCCTTTAAATGTATTTTGTTTACTAGGTTTGTTAAATAATAACTTGTATAATACCATTTGCCCTTTCTGGTGTGCAGTTTAATGCATTTGGACATATGAGGGCAGAACCACTTTTATGATATGTACAACACTCCCAGTACCCCACGCTTCTCTTGAGCCTCCTTTGGCCTATTATAGTGCCCCCCTTGCTGTTACTTCTATCGCTCTCCTGTAGTGTGTACCTTGTGTGTTTGGCTTCTTCCATACGCATGCCTACAACACTTTAATGTACCCCTGGCTTTCTCCTTTTTATTGCAGAGCAGTAGTCCCCTGTAAGAACACACTATACTTTGTTTAAAAGGTCACCAATTGATAAATATTTGAGTTATTTCTACTTTTTGTTTAATTTGCATAATGTTGGTAATTTAACATTCTATACCTGTCTCTGTGTGGACCTTTGTTTTCATTTGGTGAGATTGTTCTTGGCTTGGCTGCTTGTATTTTTATGGTTAACTTTATAAGAATTTGCCAAACTCTATTCTGAAGTGGTTGCTGTAGTTTCTGCCTGTCACCAGTAGTGTGTTTGGCAGCTCCATCCTTGACAGAACTTGGCATCATCAGGTCTTTTACTTGAGCCATTCTAGCTGGTGTGTACTGGTGAAGACTCAGTTGCCGCTACAATACCGCATCAGATCTGTAAGCAGACCTTGGTTTGGGGAAGGTATTGTTTTCTGCTGTCAATTAGTCCCTAATGCCCTCCCTCCCTTACACTGCTGATGGAAGGTTTTTTGTTTTGTTTTTTTCCCTCGGTCCCTGAATCTCAACTGTACTCACAGAGTAGTTTGCTATCTTGATATTCAGGTATCCTGATATCCTGATCTATCCTGCAGGTCTGTCACCTGGGTCCTGTGTGTCCTTCCTATGCTCTCCTCCTCTGGGGTTGGAGCTGTGGAAGCTGTGGAAGCTCTCTGGCTGTGCCAAGGCTCTTGTGTACTTTAGTGCTTCTGTGACTTTCTTCTTCTGGCTACGTCCTGAAGTCTAGCATTCCAACCAGGCGGGGAATGGAAAGTTCAGAGTGTGACGTCCTCTGGTCCCCTGACACCCTCCCCTCTTGTAGAAGGGTCTGAGGTTTGTCTAAGCTGACCAGAGGATGCCAAAGATAGAGGTTTGAGTCAGCTTGGCACTGACTTAGGCCTCCGTTTTACTCTTCTTCCTCCTTCCTTTTCCCCTCCCCCACCAACCAGTTGTTTCCTGGGCTTTGTCTGAGGCTCACTGTGTAGTTTTAGTCCCAGTCTACTGCTGTTGCTGAAAAACAGATGAAGGCGGATGGAAGGAGCCGCCAGGAAGTTTCAGACCACAGTAAGCCCGGGCATCTGCCTCTGCCTCTGGCTCTGAGCTGATAGCAAGGGGCAGCAGTAAGCTCAGGGGAAAGGCATCCAGAGGCAGCGCTGGGCTCTGCCTGTGGCTAGCTCAGCAGAGGAGAAAGGACAGGCCTGGAAATGCCTCTTTTAGATTCATCTTATTTGCCACCAACCATCTTTGTTTTGACTCACATTCTTGGAATTGCTGGTGTTCTGTATTGGAAGAGATGCGCCAGAGACAGAGCTGGTAACTAAGTTTCTTCCTCGGGGCTCTGAGGGTGGGGTAGATGACAAGGAGGTCTCCCCACTTGTTTTCCTTAAAGGGCCAGTGCACCCTTCAGCTGGTGTGCTTTCAGGGAGAGAGAGAAAGAGGGAGGAGAGGGAGAGGTGGAGGGAGAGGGAGAGAGGGAAGGAGGGTAGTGGAGAGTACTGGATAGATGAGACAATGTCTGGGCTCTCAGTTGAAGGGAAGTGACCACTATTCTAACATGTGTCCTGCTTCAGAGGATCATGTTCCCCTTGCCTTGCTTTCTCAATCTCCAAGTGGAGTCTTGGGTCCCTGTCAACCATTTTCTAAAGTACGGGTTGGTGTATTTAGGCAGAAGAGGAGGGTCAGGGCCAGGAAAGGGTTGTCTTTCCTGCAGTGCATTCTGTGTTGTTCTTTGATGCGTTGGTGCTGTTCCTTTCTGGGCATTTCACAGCTTAGCTCTACCTAAGCTGTAAGTGGTAGGAAGCTAATGGTTGTTTTTTCCCCAAGAAATCCAGCTCTGATAACTGTGATGCTAGAACTCTCTTCAGATATTGCTGCTAGTTATGCTATATGTCATTGATTTCTAACTGCAACTGTAGAGATCAGCTCCAATTATAGCTGACTCTGATTTGCTCTAGGTGAGGATTATAGAGCCTAATTGTCCTGGAGTATACCACTGGATCTCAGTGCTTTTAATATTGTCACTGTTATCAGCTTACTACCATCATGCTAGACTATTTAGATGCTTGCTACTGGTCTCTTATAAGTTAAGATGGGGACTTGATGGCCCATTAGTTATCTTTCTATTAAAAGTTCATGAATGCTGGACAGAATTAGAATTAGATCCAGTCATTCCCCAGTGTTCTTTCCAGTACGTCCCAGAAAAGCTTTTGGCTAAGTATTCAGGTTCAATGTGTGTTTCTATCAGCAGAACAGAGATAGGCATTTACAATTATGTGTGCTTGTACGGTGTAGTGTTTAAAGGGGTACCCTAAAGTGACATTCTTGTATTTGAGTTGAGAAAGAAATGGGGGGTGGGGGCTGGGCCCGGTTGCACACACTTGCAATTTTGGAACTAAAAAAGCTAAAGCTGGAAGATCATGAGGTTGAGGCCAGCCTAGATAGTGAGACTTTGTCTCAAAATAATCACAGATGCAGAATTTAGCTTAGTATAAGCCCGGAGTCCAGTCCTAATGCTGCAGAACAGAAAGAAAAGGGTAGGCAATGTTTGGGCCTTTAATTTATCATTTATAAAAAGAAAATTAATGACATTTAGACTACTGCTTTCTTTTCCAGTGCATTATGGTAATGAGACTGGTTAATAGCTTTAAAGTTTATCTTCAGTATAGGCTGTTCTATGGAATTTAAGAGCCATTGACCCCCTTTTAAGTACTTTCATTTTTATATTTTAAAATATTAACTTCACTAACAACAATAAAGTACATTGAAATTAAAAGAAGATAAATGCCTTATAAAAGCCCTTTAGTAAGTGAAATGGCTGTGACACTAATACCTATATTGGGAATGCACTGTGTCCGATTTATCCCTTAAAATTAGATGATGACGGCTTTTCAGTTGGAAACAGTGAATACCAAATCATCCATGGAAGGACACAGAGGATTCTGGGCCATTTTTATTCTCATTTCAACTTTAATGTGTATTTTGTCTATTGAAAGTTTTTGAAAAATAATGTGTACACTCTAAGTATTACTTGCCAAATGGACATGACAGGAATAAAATTTCTTCATCATCCCTGTATATTTGTATTGCTCACAAATTGCTCATACATAATGAAAACATGAAAATTCTTGTTTTCTGTCTCTGTCTCTAGCTGAGAATTTAGTATCTTCCTGCCTCAGCCTCCCAAGTGCTGGGATTATAGGCATGCACCACCAGTCTGACTGAATAGTGTCCTTTTTACCTGGTCTATTTTTGTTATTTAATTAGAACATATGGAATGCAGGTCCTGTTCCTAATAAATTCTAGACAAGGCTCAGTTGTATGGGTCAGGTGTTTAGTCCATAATTGTGTGGATGACACGCAGCTGTGGAGGTGTGAGACTGGTTTAGTGTATATGGAAGGGCCTTTTGTTCTTCTTGTCTCACTTTTCTTTACACATTTACAAAGTATAAATAGTGGTCATAATTTTAGCTATTTGAAGGTGTTCAGTATTGAAACATTTCAATTTTTTCAAGATTATATTGGTTTATTTCAGATAAATGGGGATAATCTTTATTTCTATTTCTGTTTTATGTGTATGAGTATTTTGCCTGCATGTATGCATGTATACCTTCTGGTACATGCCTGGTACACTTGAAGGTCAGAGATGGCATCGGATTCCCTGAAACTGGAGTACAGGTTGTTGCGAGCCGCCGTGTGGGTGCTAGGAATGAATGAAACCCTGGTCTTTGGCAATAGCAGCAAGTGCTCTTAACCACAGAGTCATCTCTTCAGCCCCATGTTTACGTCTATTTGTTTGTATGCATCAGTCTTAAAAAATTGAATCTTGCCAGGCAGTGGTGGCACACACCTTTAATCCCAGCACTAGGGAGGCATAGGTAGGCAGATCTCTTGTGAGTTCCAGGCTAACCTGGTCTACATAGAGAGTTCCAGGACAGCCAGGGCTACATAGAGAGACTTTGTTTCAATAACCAACCAACCAAACAAACAAAAAAGTCTTCAATCCCAGCACTCAGGAGGCAGAGACAGATGAATTTCTGTGAATTTGAGGCTAGTCTGGTTTACAGAGTGAGTTTTGAGATAGCCAGAGCTACACAGTAAGATTCTGTCTCAAAATAAACAAACAAACAAAATTATTATGTTGGAAGTGAATATTGCTGGACTGGCTAGTTTGTGTAGTTCCTTTCAGCACTGTAGTTCTGGAACCTCATGTTCTGGCAAATCCTCATTGTGTACCCTTGGAGGGAGTAGAGTGTTTGGTTTTGCTTTAAGGGTTGTAAGGGTCCATATACATGAACAGATCCAATGCCCTACTTAGGTTTACATTTGTCATAAGGCATTTGTGGTGGTGTGAATGAGAATGGCCCTTATGGGCTCTTATAATTGAATGCTTGGTCCGCAGTTAGTAGAAATGTTTGGGAAGGATTAGTCGGTGTGGTCTTTTTGGAGAAGGTATGTCACTGGGGGTGGGCTTTGAAGTTTCAAAAGCCCACACCAGGCCAAGTCTTGCTCCCTCTCTTCTGCCTGCCACTTGCAGATAAGATGTGAGTTCTCAGCTACTGCTCCAGCCATGCCTTCCTGTCTGCCACCATGCTCCCCACCATGATGGTCATGGACTAACCTGTTTGAAACTGTAATCAAGTCCCCAGTTAAATGCTTTTTAAAAAAAGCTGCCTTGGCCATAGTGTTTCTTCATAGCAATGGAGGAAATTAACTAAGAAAGCATTTATCCTTTGCTTGAAGATATATGATCGTAGAACATAGAATCTGTGGACTGTTGTGCTAGCAACAATTGACAGTTGTCCCTCTGACCCAAACCTCTTAGTTCAAATTCTTTCTAGCAAAGATCATCTGCTCCCTCTTTTAAGTATCAGGCTAGCTTATATTCGAAAATTACTACCTTCTTTAGGCCAGACACCTCCTTTTTCATTACTGTGTGATCTCCTAATTCTTTGCTATTCTAGCACTCTGTTTGGACAATTAAGTTTATTGTTTTTACTTTGAAATGTGATAGAGTTCTCTCTCTCTCTTTCTCTCTCTCTCTCTATCTCTCCCTCTCCCCCCCCCCCCCCCCCTTTCTCTCTGTGTGTGTGTGTGTGTCTGGTGGAGTACAGCAGAAAGGTAGGGAAGAAATCACTGGGAGTGATATCTGGTTATAGGACATGAGTACATAGCTTTTAGGGACATATTCTCAAGTCACCATCTCCTTAGCAGGTATAGACAAGCTACAAGAAGGCACTGACAGTTTGTCAATATTTAGAATTTTAAATATTTTCAAATAGTCACATTTAAAGTATTTTTATACATAGTGTCAACATACTCACATATCTTCTTATTCTCAAATTTACTGCTGTCCTTGAGTCTTGTTATTCCTTTAGTTCTGTTGAAACTACCCCCCCCCCCCCCCCCCCGCCCCCAGTTCCATTCCATCCTGTGTCCTAAGTGTAGCCAGAATGAACTTTCCAATCTCAGAGTAGGGCTAGAGGGATGGTTTAATGAGCAAAGGTACTTGCCATGCAAGCCTGGTGACTTGAGTTCAGTCCCCAGAACTCAAGTAAAGGTAGAAAGTATTTAGGTTTACCCCTTGCTTTTTGAAGACAGTTCTTCAGCATGACGTGAAACAGGTTTTTATGATTTGCATCCTCCTGACACTTGTAGTTCATTAGCCTAACAAGCACCTAATAGTCCAGAGTTATTTAAAATTTTTAGCTAGCTCCCTGGCTAATGAATGAAGTAATTGCATTTTCTTTTCAGTTGGTTTGCTTGGTGCCTATCCTCAAAGTATGCAGTTATTGCCCCTGGGCAGTTTTTGTTGAATGGAATAAGGTAAGAGTGCCTCTATTCTGTGCTCCAGAAGCACACTGGGCACTAACTACTTATTCAAATCTACATGGCCATCTTGCTTAGTTTCTTTCTCCTGCCTAAGTTGATTCTACTGGGCTGTAAGGCCTTTGAGAAGATACTCATCTCAATATCTCAATTGTGTGAGACATGAGAGTTGTCAGTAAATAATTGGGGAATAAGCAAATGAAAGAATTAAGGTAGTAATAGCTATAAGCTGTGGCAGGAACCGTGCCCTGTTCATGTTTAAGTAAGTACTTAAAGTGCATTTACTCAATGAGCCGTCTCACTGGCCTCAACGTTAGATGTTTTAACCAAGTTAGAGCTTTTTTTTCCTTTTTCTATATTTGTGGCAATGTGATACATACTATTTATTATGGTGCACTTTAAATGTATAGTCTGTGTGGAAAGGAAAAAAAAAAACTAAGGTTTTTAATTTTGTGTGATTTTGGCTCTGCGATCATTTGGCTTAAACTTGGAGATGGTCTAGAATTGTGGTGAGACTATGTTGAGTACCTGAAGTCACTTTGTATTTTTACCTTAGTTTTCCCCTACTGGCTGAAAGACTCTAGTTTGTCTCTGTTTCTTTATTTGCAAAATAATAATGTTGTGTTGTATTTTTTGTTTCTTTTTTAAGGTTTTTTTTTTTTAAAGTTTTAAAAACTCATTTAACACATGGTATGGGGCTTTGAAATTATTTCCTCTCATTATTATAATTTTCCCACAAAAGATACTGAAGATAGTATCTTGCTGTCGATTGCTGGGTCAAAATACATTATAGAGTGGTGTCAAGAAATTTAACAGAGCCAGGTGTGGTGACACAGACACGTGCCTTTAATCCCAGCACTCTGGTGATGGAGGCAGGTGTATCTCTGCGAGTTCGACGCCAGCCTTGTCTACAGAGTGAGTTCCAGGCAGCCAGGGCTGCATAGTGGAAAACTGACTCTAAAAACGTAACAGAAGCCAATAAGGGATCATATAAAAAGTTAGTGATTATAAATAATTGCCTTACAATAGAGAAAGACTAAAGAGTCCTCTTTTATAGTCTTAATATTGGGTGATTTTGGTGTTTTAGGAAATAAATATGTTAGTTCAGGTGTGTACTATTGTAAGAAAGCCTACAGCTGTATTTCACATGACTTCCACCCACATGTGGAAATACTGTCTTTGTGAAATCTACAGGTAGCAGTCAATCCACTTTTCCCGTCTTTAGCATGAAAAGATGAGAATGGCCGAATTATCGTACCAGCCCACGGCTTCTGATGATTGAGAGCTGTTTGTTCTAACAGAGCCCTGACCTCTACTGTCTACAGGTCTTCCTTCCCCTTTGACATTTAGAAGGGAAGTCTGTCTTGGTCTTCAGCACCTTTAGGTGTTTAAGGGTACTAGAGGAATAAGGAGATGGCAAGCTCTGTCCCTCAAACTTGACCAGTAATGTTATGTTGATTTTTGGATACTGCAGAATTATTTGTGATGTGCTCTAAATCTCCAGTCAGCCATAGTTTCTTTTTGTTGGCAAGGGTTTGAGACAGTGTGTCACTTTGTTGCCCAGGCTGGTCTTGAACTTGGGGCAGTTACTTTGTCTCATCTTCCAAAGAACTGGGACTATAAGCATGCGCTATCACATCTATGTGACTTTAGGAGTAATTTCTGAGGAAATTACTTCCATGGTTATTCTGATTTGGTTCCTCTCAAAGACAGCAGGTATATAAAAAGGCACAGCTTTGGAGCTGGGCAGTAAATATGTAATCTTGTTTGTCTTTTAATCTCTTATGTCATAGTACATATTTTCTCTAACATGGAAATGATACTTTTCTTAAGAATTGTTGTGATTTGATGAAGTTAAAGCTCTTAGCCCATCCATGATCTACGAATAGATGGTTACAGAAGATGGTCAGTTAAGTTTAGCTTAAATTACTGAATACTTTCTAGCTGCTAAGAGACTGAGGTTTGAAGATACAGAATAGTCCTTTGAGCTCAGAGGATTTGGATTTGATAAGGAAAAGATTACTAGTATGACTTAGAAAATATTCCTTTTTCTTCTCTTTCCTATCTCCTAAACATTCTTTTTCCTAAGAGAACTTCTAGGAGGATTCTTCCTCTCCTAGGCCAATGAGATGGGGCACACACTGAGTACAATTGCCACAGGTTATAAAGGTGACCAAGAGCTTAGTCAAGGAGGAACAGAGTTAGCTGAGGCACTTTCTTAGTAAGCAATAATATAAGATTATTAGCAGTTTGTAGGAACGAGTGAAGGAACTTGTCAGGTGACTGAGGAGGTCACAGAACTTGTTTAAACTGCTTGGCCACCTGTGGTGCTTTTCCCCACCTGTGGTCTTTGGGGATATGCTTTGTAACCTTGCTATCCTGGGTGCCAACTCCTCCCCCGCGCCTGTCTTCAGGAACAGGATTGAAAGCAGCATTAGCCTAAAGAATTTGTTCTATTTAGAGAGCTAGAGCAGAGGGCGGGCAGTGATTAGGTCCTTATCAGAAGCCAGCCTTTTGGAGAGGTGAGGGGCAGAATTGGAGTGTCTTTCCTGACATCCACTGCAGGGATAGGGTCAGAATCATGAAGAAGCAGAGATGGGCTGGGCCATCTGGATGAAAAAGCCATTCATTGTGTTTTTTCAACATTCCAGTGTCTGGTACAATTAGTCAGGACTCGGAAAACAAATTGGACGAACAGGCAAGCAGCCTTCCACTGACAGACTAGAGGGATTTCTGTCGAGGCTGAGTTAGGTGCATTGACTGTGAAGAAAAAGTGAGAAGATCTAGGAAAGAGAACAGGGCTTTGTGAAGTTATTTCTGGCTGGATGAGGACAAGGAATGGAGCAGCAAGCAAACTATCTGAAGCTGATGAATTCTGCTAAGCTGATCACCACTGGCTTGGGCTGGGCTGCTTTGTAAAGAAAGTGGAATCAAAAGTTTTGAGCGACTGTAAATTGGGTGAATGAATCTCCCTTTGGAACCTAGGAATCTCTACAGTGGACAGTGTGGGGGCTTGCCCATATGGTCTCTTCCATCACAAGAACTTTTCAGTTAGCTAACATTTTAGATGTGCTCCTGCCTGAGAAGAGGCAAGCCTGAGGAGCAGGTTGTTGGGCAACAATGCACTGTTCCTGACTGGGCAGTAAGCCATTTAGCTCACCTGCAACTGTCTAAGATGCACCAGGTCTCAAGCTTCTGCTCTGCAAATTCAAAGTCCAGCTTCTCTCTGCCTAGGCTATGTAATACCTTGATTGGAGTTTTGCATATGAAGCTCCCACCTCTGCATGCTATGTTGATCTGGAAATCGTGAGCTGGTGCCATTTTTGAATTGTATGATCTCTACCTGAAGATCTGAACCCAGCCTTTTGGAAGTGATCTAGGGAGGAGCTTCCTCTCTGACCTCAAGGGAAGAAGGAGGTCAGTAGGAAGTTGTGGGTGGAGCCACTTCTCTGTTCTTTTCTCTGATGTGTTCATCGCACAGCTTTGGCTGTCTCTGTTCATCTTGAATCCCATTTTGAGGAGCTGCAGAGGGTGCAAAGGCCACTAGCTGGAAGTCCTCTGGGACCCGATTTTCTTAGGTGGGGCCAGTGGAGCCATGTGGCCCAGTTACCAAGATGAGCATGAGTTCAACGCCCACCTGGTCTGCCGCATGTGCTGCATGGGTTAGTATGTGAAGGTTTTTTTTTTTTTTTGTTTTCTTACAGCCTTTGTGCTCTTTGACTCATTGGAATGCATCTTCTTTGAAGCCCTACAGGCATTACCCAACTTTTGGGCTTTTGAAATGTTGGGTGGATTGGACTGGGTTCCCCACTTCCTGGGGGCCGTCCTTGGCATATAGTGTAATTAAGAGTCTAAGCTTTGGGTGTGGGGCTGTTTTATAGAGTGTGAATTCATGCTCATGTGTCTATCTGTGTCAGGAAGCCACTTGTAAGTTATGTTGCATAGAGCTGAAAGTCGGGGTATTTTTAGCAGAAGTTGGTTGGTTAGGGAGTTCACCTCTGTGGGAGGGAGGAGTCATGGCCTAAGTTTCCTCTTTGGTGCCTATTTCTAGTTTTACATTTTCTTTTACTTTATGTTTTCCTTTCCAGCTATGCTAGAGAAAAACAGGGCACTTTGGGAACAGAGTCCTATGGAAGAGTCGGAGTCAGGGTAGGAAGCCTGTTAGCTGTGGCTTAGGTCTCTTGGCTAGGGAGAGGAGTTCATTAAATAATGTTTTGTGACCTTGACCAAGTGGTCTAGGATTTTTGGTTATAGGTTTCCTGAGTGTAGAGACTGGTGCTGGCCTGAGAGCAATCTGCAATTTTCAATGAAATGAAAAAGCTTAAAGTTGTGTATTTTATAGAGCTAAAGTAACTCTCCTATACAAAACCAAAGCAAACTGAAAACTGTCCCTTATTCTGAAATTATCCTCCTACTTTTTACATTAAACATCATTTGTTTTTTTTAGACAGTCTTAACAAAACAAAAAGGTTGACAGGTGGTCGACCTACTCCCTGCTCCCCACCTCCCCTCCTCAACCTCTTCTTCCTCTCTACAGAACCTCTCCTAGACCAACCAGGCTGGCTTCTAACTCAGGGATCCACCTGCCTCTGCCTCCTGAGTACTGGGATAAAGGTGTGCCCCATCACCACCAGCCAACTTAGATTTTCTAATTAATTTGGGGAGTTTATTGGTCAATAAGATAGTGTATCTTTTGATTTTATACTTTGTTTTTCTTCCCTTCCCTCCCTCTTCCTTCCTTCCTTCCTTCTTTACCCCCCCCCCCCCCCCCCCGCCTTGTTTCTTTCTTGTTTTTCAAGACAGGGTTTCTCCACTGTAACTCAGGCTGTCCTGGAACTCACAGAACTGCCTCCTGAGTACTGGGATTAAAGGCATGCACCACCACTGCCTGGCTTTTAAAAAAAAAATTTTTTTTTAAATAAACAGTTTTTTGTTTTGTTTTTTTAAATTTTTGCTTTTGTTTTTAATCTCCTGGAACAGGAGTTATGGACAGTTATAAGGTGCCATGTGGATGCTGAGAATTGAACCTGGGTCCTCTGGAAGAGCACTGGTTAGTGCTCTTAACCTCTGAACCATCTCTCCAGCCCCTTGATTTTCTTAAAGCAGAACAAAAGTGTAATCCAGATTGGGCAGATTTTCCTAATATTGAAATCACTGGTGGTTTGATTCAGAGGGAGCCTGGGAAGACATTTAGAGATGAGGAACAGAAGTAAGATTTTGATTTTCTTACCTTCAGGGTCAGTCCTGGGAAATATTATTTTGTTTTTGTTTTTGAAGCATAAACTGGTACTGTACAATGCTTATGGCACAAGGAGAGGCAGTATTAGTCAGTTATTGCCTAGGTGTCTAGCTTTTTATTTTCCCGGAGAATTGCTTCCTGGGACCTGAAAAGAATGATCTGTATTTGAAAATGCTTGGAGATAAACTCTGAGCCCAAAGGTCCCTTTTTTGGTAACCAAACAAGAAATGTAAGAAAGTCCACAATCTTCAATGATTTAAGTCAAAAACTTACCCTTTCACCCTTTAGTTCTCTAGAGGCACTGTATGTAGCCTAATAGTTCAGCAAAGGAGCCTTAGTCACAGCCATTGACAGGAGCTTGATGCTCTACCACTTAATGATTGCACAAACTAAGAAAACTGCCTAATCTTTCTGTCCCCCGATTTCCCCATTGTCAGGAGGGGCTTAAAACAGGTCCTGGTTCATGGAGTAGTTATGAGGAGTGTATGATATTAAAGTACGTGCCCTAGTGTCTTCCATATACATTCATAATTACTAGCTGGTAGTGGTGATGATATGTGAAATGTTCATAGTATGATAAGACTGTGCTTCTCACTGTTCTCTCATACACTGTCAGAATGTGAGTGTGTACCTGGGCACTGCAGTGAAGATTACTTGGGCACTCTTTGTGTCTTTGGGCAGAGTGCCTAGTAGCTAGAGAGGACAGCTTTTTCTCTTAAGTCCAGTCTAACTCTGCTGCCTACGGGCCTGTGTCTCTCTTCCGAGGAGGGAAGTCAGATATACAGCTGTTGGGCTTTCGTAGAGAGGTAACTATGACCTTACTCAGTTTGCTTAAATTTGAACTTTTTACAGTTCTCCAGATGATTTTGATATGGCTAGTTCACAGACCAGTATTAGCAATCATTGGCCTAGTCTAAACTCCCCATTTTATACATTGTGCTCAGGCTCAAAAGGGGGAAAGAGTATCATAAGAAGAGCTTCAGGCTGAAAACTGAATGCACATTACAGACTTGCCTCCTGTGTGATCTTGTCTACTCTTCTACCTCAATTTTTTCCATCAAGTTGTTTGTTTTTCTATCTACCTGAATGTATGTGGTATGTATGTATGTATGAATGTATGTGTAGCATGTGTGTTCCTGCAAAGGCTAGAAGAAGGCATCAGATCTGAAAACAGGAGTTAGAGATGGTTCTGATCCATCATGTGGGTGCTAGGAATTGAACTTGCAAGAGCAACAAGTGCTCTAAACCACTGAGCCATCTCTCCATCCCCATTCTACCTCAATTCTTTAAGATATTTTTTGAGGATTTTTAAAACAGTGTTTCTATATCTATAAAATATTTAGCCTTCATGAATGTAGTACTTCAGTGAATATTTTAGGCCAGAGAAGGGTAATAGGTGTCTTCTTCTGTTGCTTTCCACCTTATTTTTGAAACAGGAACTCTTACTGAGCCTGAAGCTCTCTGCGTTTTATCTAGGCTGGATGGCCACAGAGCTCCAGGGGTCTACCTGCTCTCTGCATCTCCAGTGCTGGGATTGTAGGTATGCATCCATGCCCAGCTGTTATGTGGATTCTGAGGATTCAGACTGAGGTCTTCATGCTTGCAAAGCTAGTGTTCTTAGTCCACTTAGCCTTTTCCTCAGCCACCTGGCATTTTTCTTTAATTTTGGTCCTGTACTTTCTGATTTTCAATAGTCCAGACAATTATTATTAATATAGATAAAGCTAGCTTTCTTAAGAAATAAGGTAGCTGGGCAGTGGTGGTACATGCCTTTAATCCCAGCAGTTGGGAGGCAGAGCTAGACTGATCTCTGTGAGTTCGAGGCCAGCCTGGTCTACAGAGTGAGTTCCAGGACAGCCAGAGTTACAACAGAGAAACCCTGTCTCAGAAAAAAGAGAAGGGGGTGGGGAGAATTAAGGTAAAATTTTATTTCTGCATTGAAGACTCTAGAGTTATCATTTCCCAAAAATCCTAAGTAACTGTCATGGAGTCCTTCTTGGCATGCAATAATTCTTGATATTAGATATTCTTTGAGAATCCCTATCATCATCATAGCTCATGTGACTCCTTTCCCCTTGATTATATTGGACATTATTGTGCTGACGTGTCATGATTCCATGGAGGCAGTACGTGTAGTGACTACAAATCTATGATTTAGAATACAGCAAGCATGGATTCATATTCTGCTACTTACTGTGTGACTTTGGAAAAAGTAATAAACCTTGCTGAGCATTACTGGACTATAACATAAGAATAAATAGGAGCTAGAGAGATGGCCTAGCAGTTAAGAGTGCTCAGTGTTTTTGCAAAGGGCCTGGGTTCAATTCCTAGCACTTACACAGCAGCTCACAAATGTCTGTAATTCTAGTTCCAGGGGACCTGGTGTCCTTTTCTTAGGCCTCTGTGGGCACCATGCATTCATGTAGTGAACAGATATATATGCAGGGAAACACTCATACACATCAAATAAATCTTTAAAAATTGGAACAAGTAATATATTATGATAACACTGAGGGTTAAGTCAAATAATAAGAGAGATAGGTCTTGGCCCTGGGCTTAAGAGGTAGTAAACACAGAATCAGGTGGGCCTCATTTCCAATATAGACTTGTAGCCTTCTGAGGATAGGACATAATGGTGTCATTGTAAGTTATTGGTAAGCACATTTTAATTGCCAGATCTCTAGGCTAGCCAATTTTCTTTGAGTTCACATAAGAAACATTAAGTATCCAATGACTCCTGGATCCAGATATGGCAGGAACTTGCTGTAGGTATAAAAGGGATAACTGAGAAGAAATCCAAGCTCCCGCTGAGAAGCAGCCTTTTAATTTTCACCTGAGATCACTGACTTTGAAAATACCAGCCTAATAGGTCCTTACAGACATAATCTTGGCATGGTATATGTTTTGTTGTGGTAGTGGCTTGGCTGGTCTGGAACCCACTTTGTAGACCAGGCTGGCCTTGAACTCCACAGAGATCTGTCTGCCTCTGCCTCCCAAGGGGTGGGATTTAAGGTGTGCTCTACTATGCCTGCCCCTCAATATATTAGAGTATTCGTGGGAAAGTGAGATGGTTCAGCAAGGACACTTGCTGTCAAACCTGTTGACATGAGTTCTAACCCTGGGATCCACATGGTGAAAGAAGAGAATTCAAGTTGTCCCCTGACCTCCACTTGTGCACTGTAGTACCAGGGGTCCACATACACACGTGCACATGCAAACAAATGAGTAAGTGTATTAGAATGATTTTTAAAAGATGAATGAATATTTGTGATTACCTGTTGTTGTCCTAAATGTTGGCTGTTTAAGGAAGTTTTGAATTTTGATTCTAAAGAGCTCAGTTTAGATAGAAAAATAGGATTTACACACAACAGTATCTGACAATAGGTATAGAAACCGAGGACCAAGAAAATTGAGTACTTTTTTCTTTTGTAGTCCCAGGATTTAATATAGTGCCTCATATGAGCTAGTAACGTACTGTACCACTGCCTCACATCCCTAGCCTACTTTGTACCTTAGGTTACCTGGGCTGGCTTCAACTCACTTTGTAGTCCAGGCAGCCTTTGAACTTGGAATCCTCCTACTTTAGCCTCCCAAATAGTTAGGATTACAGGTCCATGCCACCAGGCCCAGAAAGTCCTGGAACTTGCTCTGTAGACTAGGATAGCCTCTGCCTCAAGTGCTGGGATTAAAGGCGTGTGCCACCACACCTGGCTAAGGTTGAGTAAACTTTTAACATCCAGTGGTGATTGGCATGGCCAGAAAATCTAGAGGGAGAGGTGGCATTTCATTTGGACTTGGAAAGGAGCCTTTACCTTAGATGTTACAAGAAGAGAAGGATGCATATTCCCAATGTGGGAAGAGTGATCTAAGGCAGGTACATGAATGGAATGTGTGCTAGCAATGAGATGAGTGAGAGTGGTGTAGTTGAGTCAAATAGGGAAGAATCTAGAATCTATGAGAATATAGAGATTGTAAATTTTCTCTGCTTAGAGGGCAGGTCTTTCCTTTGTCTCCTCTACTTACTGAAGAACAGTGAATAAAAATCAGAATTTAACTAAGCATGGTGGTGTTCTTCCTTAATCCAATATTTGGGAGGCAGAAGCAGATGGATCTCTGAGTTTGAGGCCAGCCTGGTCTACATAGTTAGTTCCAGGTCAGCCAATTTTATATAGTGAGACCCTGTTTCAAAAAACTAAAACACCCCCCCCCAAAAAAAAAACAAAACCACAAACAACAAAACCAGAACAATTCTCATATGCTTGTAGAGGGCTTTGAACATGAACTGTAGAGTTGACTTGATGTTTTTGTCCATTGAGAGTCACTAAAAGATTCTGAACAGAGGACGTGTGAACAAAGTGTTGATTTTGGAAGATTTGCTGAAACAGGCTGTCTATTCTACCTACCTCCTGTGGCTTCAACTCTCAATTCTCTATCTTCAGTTCTGGCCATTTATTTGAACTCTAGACCTAAGATTTCAATTGTCTGTAAGCAGATCCTGCTTAGTAGGTTTTTTTTTTTTTTTTTTTTTTTTTTTTGGTTGGTCTTCTGCTTTACCTTCACCAACTGTCTCTTCTGTTTTCATTATCTTGAGTTTGGAGTTTGGCGAGGGGGTGGTGGTGGTGTGGTGGCACTGCTATTTTCGTAAGAGATTTATTAACAGAGTTCTTAATGCCATAGACAGAATCATGGTAGGGGCTATAAAGAGAGATTAAACCTACTTGGCAGAGTAGGACCTCTTTTTGTACATTTTAGAAAAAGTAGGATGGGTTCTTCACCACACGACTGATAGGCAATCCATAGAACACACTTGTAGTCAGGCTGCCTCTGATTCCTGGTCAGCAAGGGGTGGGAGGCAGCCTGCTATTCTGAGGCCTGTATGAAGAACCATTATGAGGGTAGAGAAAGGAAAAATCTAGGAAAACAAGATAATAGAAAAACTTATTGGCATTGTCCCTAGCTAACATGGAGAAACCACTTCCTCCAGTAGTTCTGGCTAGAAGCATTAGACTTAACCTCATCCAGTCAATAGCTAAGGGCTGTCCAGTCTGCCACTACATAGGAGGATCTGATGGGCCCTTTACATTCCTGTTACATTCTTGTTGGCCTCTGCCTTTGTTTATGCTCTTACATTTCCTTTGTGGTCTATAAACTGTAGACCCTTCCTGGTTTTTCTACCTTTAGTATCTCTCTGATATGGTCTGGCCTTTAGTCCACTGCAGGGTCAGATTTCCCAAAACACACTGGTTTTGACGTTTTCCTTGATACCCCTTTGTCACTTAACTAAGTACACAGTTCTCACTTCTGCTTTCTGTGTCGGATTTGACTTCAGCTAGCTGACCTTCTAGCCTCCTTTCTTGTTGAGTTACTGATATATCTAGCTGTAGCACCCCCTAAGGCACTCAGATGCTTAGCACACTCAGCACTCTCAGATGCTCCAAGTCACTGCATGTACTTTTTCTTACTTGAAATTCCTTAAGCTCTTTTGCTATTATATTTTGCTTTGTTTTATTTTATTTTTGAAACAGAGTCTTACACTAGCCATAGCTGGCCTGAATGGTTAGCTTTGAACCCTTAGTCACCTCTCTGTCTCTGCTTCCCTAGTTCTGGGTTACAGGTATGAGCCACCATTCCAAGACTTTAAGCTCTTTTGGGTTGTTTTTCATCTAGTGTTTAGTTTAAATACCAATCCTCTGCACCCTTTAGCTGAGACCGATTATAGCTCAAACACCATGCCTTCCATGAACTTTCTTCTACCTTTCTGCCAGAATTACTCAACTGGATTTGCTTCAGTATTGTTTTGTGCAGTGTGAAGCTGGTATCTTGCTTGGTGTAGTATTCATTATTTATATATTGATTTCTGCAACCGTAGTTGCAGAAGAAAACTTCGTGAAATCACGGAACAAGTGCATTCCAGCTTTGCTTCCCTTCACTGTCTGCTTGTGTAAATCTGTCCTCTTCCAGCTTCCAAGTAGTGGGTGTTTCTGGGCTTCCTGATTTTTCTGTGGCCCGCAGGTATACACTGGAACTATATGGACATGTTATGTTGAATCAGTACATGAAATGTTATGCTTCAAATGCAGGAAAGCATTCTACCTGTTCTCATGTTGCTCCCTAAGGAGTAGGATAGACACAAACCATGATACTCTTCAGTGGTCACCTAAATCAGTGTGTCTAGGGCAGCGGTTCTCAACCTTCCTAATGCTGCGACCCTTTAATACAGTTCCTTATGTTGTGGTAACCATCCCACCATAAAATTGTTTTCATTTCTACTTCACAAATGTAATTTTGCTATTGTTACGAACTGTAATGTGAATATCCAGTATGCAGATGGTCTTAGGTGACCCATTACAACCCCCAGGTTGAGAACTGCTGATCGAGGGCATGAAAAGAGCTCTGGAGGAGGTAATGGTTAAGCAAACGCTGGTGAATGAGAGGTCAAAAAGGACATAATGTACTGAGGCATAAACATGTAAGCAAACATGCCTCATCTGGGGAATTCTTTTTTTTCTTTGTTGAAACAGGACTGGAAATTTTACGGAAGCGTGAAAAGGAATGAGTATCAGACAGGGATCATATAATAGCGGATCTTTAGCGCCTAAACTAAAAAGTTTGAATGCTATCTTGAATGGAAGTATCAGTCTATGACACTATGTCAAGTTCAAATGTGACTCCTGTGATCTTGGGCAAATCGCTTGCCATTGCTGGGCTTATTGTTCTATTAAATTAGCATTGTAGCTTAGCCACTTTATTGGGCTGTTGAACATCAGAAAGAGTATGTAAGGTACTAAGCACATGTGAGTAGATATTCAGTAGGTGTTAACTATATTTTGTATTTTGAGTCAAGATCTTACTTTTGTCACCCAAGACTGCCCCAGTCTCTTAAGTGCTGGGATTATCAGTGTGAGCCATCACAGCCAGTTTCTGACTGCACAGTAAAAACCCACTGGAGGAGTGGGGCTCAGCGTGTGGCCTCACTCTGGTTATGAGGCAAAGGCGTTAGGACAGCAGTTGGGAGTAGAACTAGAGTTATCTCTATTATCTGGGCCAGTGGCTGGAGATGGATTGCTGATGAAATTCAGTGGAGCCAAGTAGCTCAAATACACAGCCAACATTCAAGCTGACATCTGTCTGTCTGGGGATATATAAATGTGAATCTAGTCCGCAGGAGAGGTTAAGTGAGATTTGCCATGTAGCCGTGATGGGAAGCAGGGGATGGTCAGTGACAGTGAGGATGATTTTGATTTTTGTTTTTGTTTTTTTTATTTTTATTTTTCTTCTCTCGTACAACTTATACAATACATCCAGACTCCCCATCCCCCACCGTATCTCCCCAGAAAAGAACAGTCTCCTCAGGGTTACTGCACAATCAGGGCATGGCATAGCAAGATGGAACAAGGTCAGTCACCAATCCCTACATCAAGGGTGGGCCAGGCAACCCAGCAGGAACAAAAGGGTCTCAAGGGCAGGTAAAAGGGTTGGAGACACTCCCCCCTCTCCAAACTGTAGGGGTTTTTCAAGAACATCAATTCAGACAGCCATAAGATGTATTTAGGGGATCCTGCAGGTTCCGTGTCTTTTGCTTCAGTCTCTGTGCCTAAGAGTGCTGGTCAGTTGACACTGTGGGGCTTGTTCTTCTGGTGTCCTTGGCCACTCTGGTCTCCACCCTCTCTCCTCTCCTCTTTTGTGGGTTCCCCTATCTCTGCACGATGTTTAGCCCTGGGCCTCTCCATATGCTCCTATCAGCTACTGGAGGGGGCCTCTCTGGTGAGGACAGGACTAGGAACTGATCTATGAGCAGAGCATGACATCATTAGAAATCGTCTGTGGGTTAGAGGATGATTTGTTTTATGATTTTGTTTGGTTTTTCCTTTTAAAAATCATTCTTAGAGGCTGGCAAGATGGTTCGTTGGAAAAAGATGTTTGCTGACAAATCTAACAACCTGAGTTCAATCCCTGGGACCCATATGATAGAAGGAGAAATATGACTCTCAGTTTGCCTTCTGACCTGAAAGACACATATACCATGGCATGTGCTCCCTCCCCACTCAATAAAGAGTAATAAAATTTTAAAAAAAATTATTAGCATATTCATTGTACAAAGATATATTTCAGTATATTTTCATACATGTATATGATATATTTTGCTTGTGGTCACCCAATGAAGTTGGTTGAATAGATTGCTGTTTCAGATGGTGCAGGCTTCAGATAAACAGAAAAGAATCAGGGCTGGTCACTCAGTTTCCCGGAATTGTCTCTAGGGAATTGCCTCAAGTGAACCTTCTACAGGACTGGTTGTCTGTGGAGCAATATTGTCAAGTGTTGGCAGAATTGATGTTTTTGTTAAAGAGGTTGGGAGTGTTGAGAAAGAGGAGGAGTTTGTCTTATAAGATTTAGAAGGGAGAGATGTTCAGAGGAGCTAACCTGGGTGACTTTGTGGATTTGGGGTGCTAATGGGTGGTGAAGAAATTGGAATGGAGTACTATTGGATATGAGAGGAGGCAGCTGTGTTAGGTGGGCAGAGTGATGCAGGAAAGAGAGATTTATCGGTTGTAGTAAGCCTTCCCACCCCTCTCTTGCTACTTTTCACAACTTTAGCCTGTTGGGGACTTGTGAGGTGTAGTTGTTCACTAGTTGGATGGCTCACAAGGACAACAAGGAGACATAATCATAGGCGCAAACTCTGCCAACCTCAGCAGAGGGAACCACTGTCATGGCCAGTGCCATACTGGACAGTGGAACAAACATCTCTGATTAGGTGTTTTTATTGATTCAGAACTCCTCAGGTGTTGTACTGATAACATGAACAGTTCATGTGCAATCAGACATCCCCCACATAAATCCAACACCTGCAGACAATACAAAACACCAAGACCTAAGAAGCCCCTCACCCAACAGTGCACAAAACAATTATTTGAAATACAACTAAAAATAAACTTCTACAGCAGTGAGGGACACAGGCAATCGATCACCCTGTTCCTGCTCTACTCAAATTATTGCACTGAGGAGACTGTGCCATGATGAGATTTTTGAGTCATGTGATTCTGTCCAATCTATAAAGTAACAAAATGGTCATAATCAAAACAAGAAAAAAAAAAAAGATGTGTCAATGAGCCAGATCTTTCTAACAAGAAGGTTGTTAGGAAGATGTCATAGGGTCATGACATAGAAGGACATAGAAGATGTCCTATGGTTCTGTACCTAAAGTCAGCCTTTTACATTGGTTCTAAAGAGACTGGAATGTGGACAAGGCATAGGTGTGGGAACTTGCTGCCTGTGTAGCACTAAGTCCCCCTTCTGTTTCTTTTGCAGATGAGCGGGACCGGGTTCAGAAGAAAACATTCACCAAGTGGGTCAACAAGCACTTGATGAAGGTAGGATTCTTCAATATGCTTCCCTAGCTTTTCTTACTCTGTGTGTGTGTGTGTGTGTGTGTGTGTTTGCTGCTGTGGGTTCTTATACATATGGAAGCCAGAGACTGATGTCAGAAATCATTCTCAATTGATCTTCCATTTTATTCATTGAGACAGAGCTCATTGATATGGTTAGTCTTGCTTAGCCAGCTTGCTTTGAGGATATGTGTCTGCCTTCTGAGGCTGTAATTGCAGGCAGGGCACCAAGCCCACCCAGCATTTATGTGGATAATTCCAGGCTTCATGCTTGTCTTACCCCACTCTCTGCTCCAGTCTTCGTGCTTGTGTGACAAGCACTTTTAACTGCAGAGCCATCTCCCTAGTCCCCCTTATATATTATAAATGCGGAACCAACAGTGTTGCATGTACTACCTCGGCAGAGTAAGGCTGACCACACCAGGTGATGGTCCCTAAGATTCTGAGGACACTACTTCTAACTTAAAAGTTATATTTACATGGCAGTTGACCCAGAGGTTAACAGCACTCATTGTTCTTGCAGAGGACTGGGTTTGGTGCCCAGCAGCAGCGTATCGTGGATCACAACCATCCATAACTCCAGTTCCAGAGGTTCCAATGCCTTCTTTGATCTATGCAGGCAAAACACTCATACACATAGAATAAGCATGTAAATGAATATAACTTTTAAAAGGAAGTTATTTTATACACCCCTTTCACCATCAATCAATAATAATATAAGATTTTTATTTGTAGTACTAGAGGTTTAATCCTGGGCCTTGCTTTAGGCAAGTGCTCTACCAGGCCTCTTTTCCTATTATTTTGAGACAAGGGCTCCCTATGTTGCCCAGGCTGGCTTTCAACTTTCAACCTTCCTGTCTTAGTCTTCAAAGTGACAGGCATTATAGGCATGTGCCACTTATGCCTGAAAAACCCATTTACTTTAAAATCTGATCCTGTATGTAAGGATAGGACTGGAGCCTTTTGTAAATCTTAAGTGGTTAGTTGATTTGGGGGAAGGGAGAACCAAGAATCAGTACCAGGGATAGAACCTAGGACCTTCACTTGCTAGGCCATTGAGCTATATCTCCAGCCCCAGTTAATGAAGTTTTATATTAATTTTTATTAAAATCAACAGGTATGGGCTGGAGAGCTGGCTCAGTGGTTAAGAGCACTGGCAGTTCTTTCAAAGGTCATGAGTTCAGTTCTCAGCACCCACATGACAGCTCACAACTGTCTATGACTGTAGTCCCATGGGATCCAGTACCCCCTTTGGTGTGAAAATGTACATGCAGACAAAACACCCGTACGTATTAGTAAATACATTTTTGAATAAAATAAAATAAAATCAGTAGGTATGTGAAGCTCTATCCACTGATGACATTTCTAGTCTTAGCACTCAGGAGGCAGAGACAAGTGATCCCTGGTATAAGCTGGCTAGTTAGACTAGTTGGAATTGGTGAGATCCAGGTGCAGTGAGAAACCCTTTCTCAGTTCAATAAATTAAAAGCAGAGATGCTTGAGAAAGACTCCTGCTGTAAACTTTTCGCCTTCACACATATGCACATACATGTGCACTCATTCTCTCTCCTTTCCCACATGTGCCCCCCCCACATTTGAATGTGCATACACATGCACAAACATGTAAAGAATAATAAGATGAAAGTAGAAGCATGGTAAAGACTCTCTTAAGGTTTGTCTGCCGGGCAGTCAGATCCAAGCAAAGTTTGTATGCTGCTCTGTGAAGAATCACCAGTGGTTGAGTGATTGATCCACTCGGTTTGAAAATTAAAAAAATTTTTTATAACTTCCTCCCTCCCTCCCCCCACCCCCACCATGTGTCTGTGTGTGTGTGTGTCTGCTTGTGTCTGTGTGTGTGTCATTGTGTGTGTACACGGATGGTTACTTCTGAGTGTATCCCACTGTACATACCTGGAGGTCAGAGGACAATTTGCAGGAGTTAGTTCTCTTTTTCCACCATGTAAAACCCTGGAATCTTAGGCCTTGGCTTAGTGGTGAGAACCTTTGCCTGATGCACCATCTCATTTTTCCTTCCCTTATTTCTGGACAGGGCCTCACTATGTAACCCAGGGTTCCCTTGAATGTTAGATCCTCCTGCTTCTGCCTCTCCATTTGGTTGTAGCAACAATCTCTTAATTACCATATTTAATGACCTAGCTCTATCTTCCTGTTGGTTGATTTCTCTGTTGTACTTAACTCTGTAGTCTTATTTCTTGAAACCCTCTCTTCTATTGACTTGTAGAAACATTGCTTTCCTCTCAATTATTTTCCCTTCTGTGAATGTTTTTTCTGTGCCCTTCACCCCTTTCCTCTTTCTCTCTGAGACAGGCTAGCCTCAAATCTGTGTAGTTGAGAATGACCTTGAATTCTTGATTCTTCTGCCTCTACCTCTTGAGAGGTGCTTTATGTGGTATTGAGGGTGGAGGCCAAGGGCTATGTGCCTTCCAGGCAAACACTGTAACAACCGAGCCACATCCTCAATCCTTTTTGCCTCTTTCACTTTTTTTTTTTTTTTTTTAAACTTTGTGTCCCTCTTCAATGTTGATGTTGCCCGGGTTTTACCCATGACTATGTTCTTGTTTGGTTCTATTCTCTTTAGCAGTTTAATTTGTTTAGTCATGGTGATTAACTGCTGCAAAGAAACACAAGTAGAAATGAACACAGATGACTCTAAGTGAACACAGGATGACCCCACTGAATCCAGCACCTAGATGCAGCTGGGCTTTATGAAAACAAGTTATCACGCAACTCCTTTCTCTTTCTCTTTTTGTGAGGCCTTGTTTTCCTCTCCTGCTTTTGTGTCCCCTGCATTGATCTTTGAGTATGTGTAAGTCATGGTGGCTTTCCCTCAAATATTAAGATACATATGTGAACCACATGGCTTTAAAGGCACAAACAGAAAGTTTGATTGATTAGGTTTTCTTTTTCTCAATTGGGTCAGTTGTTAGGAAGCTGTACCAAGAGGTGGTTACACAAGTCAAACATAGCTCCTTACAACCACTGGTTCAGTGGCAGCTACAGGTGAGGGTGATTTTCAAACCACAAGACCTGGATAAAAAGAGCCTTTACACACTACCTCAAGCCAAAGATGTGTCTTTCTCAGGTGTACTTGACAGAGTCATCTGATGTTGCCCAGATGTATCCTATATTTGACACATCTGAAATTGCTAAATATCTTTGCTTGTTGTCCAGGTCAGGAACCTAGAATCATATTTGATTCAGGACTGCCAATAATAATCTGTCCCTTGTTACCAAATCTGATCAGTTCAGCTCAGAAAGGTGGCTTGCTTCTGTGTTCTCCACATCTGTCACTTTTGTTCATGTCCTGGGCTTCTGCATTTCTTCCTTGACCACCATAATAGTTTCCTAATAAAGTGGTCTACAATAATACTAATTGTGATATTGGTATTAGTAGTTTATTGATGCCTTCCATTGAGTCAAAGGTTTTATAGTAAGTCCTTCCTATAGATTAGCTCACAATTCTTCAGTGACTGTGCTGAATGTTCTATTAGTAATCTTATTTATCAGTGAGGAAAATGAGGTTTAGAAAGGGTGTTCAGCTTGTTCAAAGTCACACTACTGAAAATAAGCAAACTGAAATTTTAGACCTCAGCCAACCTAAAGTTTCTAACACACGTTTTTGACCTGTAACACTGGCTCTGGCTTGGGGTTGGGGGTGGGGGGAGAGACAGGAGGAAGGGAGAGAGGGAGAGGGGCAGAGAGGGAGAAAGTGCTCCTGAAGAAAGTGTCCCTTCAGTGACCATTAACTGCCTGTGGAGGGTGAGATCACTGCCTCTGTTTCTAATCCCCCATAGCGCCAAATTCCTTTCCTATCTAAAGCTCTTGCTGAACTCTGAAGCATGCTTGTTTGCTTCTCTGTATCTCTATTCTGTTCTCCCTCCGACTGGAAAACTATCCCAAGGTCTGTTTTGCCTATCAACTTAATATCCTTCAATAAATATTTTTCCGAGCCTCCCATGTAGATCAACTACCCTTTCCTTGTGCACCTCCTTGTATTCCTTGTGGATTACTGTTCTAGTATTTATATGCCTTATTCTGAATTTTTCTGCTAGGTTGCAGTTTGTTTTTTGTTTCCAGATTTTATCTTTTAGATTTATTTCTGTTGCTGTGATAACATTCTCTGACTAAACACCTTTAGGGGAAAAAGAGCTTTCTGGCTTCAATCCCAGGCCACAGTCCATCATCATTGTGGGAAGCTACAGCAGGGGTTTGAAGCAGTTAGTCACGTTGCATCCACAGTCAAGAGCAGAGAAGTAAATGCATGCATGCTCACTCTTAAAACAGTCCAGGGCTCACTTTGGGAAATTGTGTACCCACATTTAGGGTGGGTCTTCTCATCTCAAATAACCCAACTAAGAAAAATCCCCCATAGGCATGCCTATAGGCCGACCTGAGCTAGGCAGTCCTTCATGGAGACCCCTTTCAGGTGTATCTAGTTTGTGTCAAGTTGAGAATTAAATCTAACTATCCAATCTTGAAGACAAATCATGTGTCTTGTTTTTTGTATTGTCAGAACAAAGAAAGACAGAGAGGCGGATGGAAGACAATAAGCAAAAGATTATTTGCTGCTGTAAATTCCTAGAATGGTTACCAGTTCTCTCCAATTGATGATACGAATGATATGCCTATTTGTCGTAATTCAGACTAACATACTTGTACAGCTTCATTTCCAGATAGTCTCTTCTATGGAGCTTATGCTGTAGTCACCAAATAACTCACTGGTCCCTAACGTCTTTGTACTGTGAATACTGCTTTGTTTATTCTTCTTCCTAGAATGCACACCCCAGTCTCCTTTGCTAGGCCACTGCCTACTGACCATTTCTGGCAGAGGGATATACTCTTTCTGATCTTCTGACCTTCATTCCTTAGACTGTATTCTGTGTCACTTGGAACAGATGCCTGTGTGTTAGAGAGTGCCCATTGAGACGGGACAGTATTATGTTAGTTATCTGCAAGCATTGCACTGGGACATGAGAGATATCCAATAAATATTTGTTACAGTGAGTAAATGAAGTACATTTTATATGATTGCTTTTTATAATAACCTCCAAAAAGGGTTTCTGCCTAAATAGTAAAGCTATATTTTGTGGATTTTAAAATACAATCTTTTCAGTTTTCACAACAAAAGAGGGTGAAAATTAGAAAGGTAAAATGACTTCCTTAAGATCATGCACTAGTGAGGGGTAGAGGTAAGGGACACTCATAAGTCATGTGATCAAAATTACTAGGTCTTTCTACTAAACATGCCTTCAATACCTCTCGTTTTATATCTGTCTCTAACAGTTGAACAAGCCAAATCCTGACTCACACTGGACCACTAAACTTTGTATTTGGATTCAGAGCTCTGGCTCACTGATGCTCCTTTGTAGCTGATGTTGCCTGTTGGACCTCTGCCTCAGTGCTGTGTGATGACAGGAGGCTTGGGAAGGGGAAACTAGGGGAACACATCATACCATTGTTAGGCATTGGAGGCCAGCCAGAGCTTTACTTAAACCCTTGGCTATTTTTCATCATTTTCCAGGCTGCCAACCATATAGTTCCAACAGCACCTTTTTATCTTGGGGGTGAAGGCATGGGGCAGAGACAGAAAGAGAGAGACACGAGAGAGACATACACATAGAGATCCAATGTTAATCAAAATAATTGAACTAAGATTGAATCCTTTGAACTTTGGGTTGAAAGAGAACAAAATTTATTTTGTAAAACTCATGCATCTTTGGCTACACAAGTGTACTCAGATTGTTTCTTTTTTGGCTAGTAAGCCAATGTAAGATCAAAATCAATTAAGTCTCCCAAATTCTAGATTTAGTTGATCTAGAATCTCTTAATTTCTCAAATATCCTTTTGGTGAGTGGTTTGTTCTATAGTAAGAAAATTAACTGCTCTTCAATAATTGTAAGCAAGATTGAGCCAATCTTAGAAGATAGTTGTTAGGAATATAAGCATCTGAAATGTATAAACAGCCTACCTTATAAGCCCATAACCTAAAAGTTGTTCATTGTGCCAGAACCATCAAAAAGGAAACTCAGGCCATATTTAAATTATCTTTATATTGACAATATAGAGATTGTCTTCAAGTTCTGGTAGCCAATAAGTAGATCTTCCCAAAGAGACTGTCGAGAAAAGGGTGAGATGCTGGGCATGCTGTTCTATATCTACAAACCTAGCACTTAGGCAGAAGGATTGCTGTGTGTTCAAGACTGGCCTGGGCTACATAGAAGTCACTGTTGTGTCCGTTCCCCACTTCCCCCCTCCCCCCGTCCCCCCCGAAAAAAAAGGTGACTGGAGAAGAAAGGCTTAATAATTAATCTAAAAGATAAAATAAATAATTATTTTCATTTTTATTCATGTGTGTGGTCTAGAAGCCATTGGCCTTGGGGTTTTAGTAAGAATTCCAGTCATACCAGCAAATGTTCACCATTATTTCTACCTTTTCCCCTTTCCTTCTCTTCTCTCTTTTCTGCCTCCCTTTCTTCACCCTCCCCTCCCCACTCCCCTCTCCTTTCTTTTCCTTTTTGGTTTTAGAGACAGTCTCACTTAAGCCCAGGGTGGCCTCAAACTCATCTGCTTCCTGTTTCAGAGCTGATCCTACAGGGTGCGATGCACACCTGACTTCCTGTATAATTGAGGACCCAGTTGGATACAGGGTAACACTAAGGATTCTCAGCACTGTCTAGTATGCAGCCTCTGCTTAGGATACTTGGCAGGGTTCACTACTCTTCAAGTGGTATATGGATTTTCACACTCCTACCTCTTCCCATGTGAGAAGTATCAGAGGAGTAGGCTTAGAGACTGAGGAAAGAACACTGTGTACAATAGACCTAGCTTCAGTTTAGGAAACACACATGCTGTGATAAATGCTATTTTTCCATATATATTTTACTCAGACTTGGAATTTCTGAATTTTATTATTGCTTTTTGATTCATATTCTTTAATTCATAGTTTCATCTAGAACTATAGATCCTCTAGTGGATAATCAAACAATTCCAGATCAGGTAATGACAAGCTTGTCCTATTCTCCTTCACAGGTGCGCAAGCACATCAATGATCTGTATGAAGACCTTCGGGATGGACACAACCTGATCTCCCTGTTGGAGGTCCTCTCAGGCATCAAACTGGTGAGCTCCTTTCTTCTAATGAGAGTCCTGCAAGTGAGGCTACAGACAGCAGTCCACACAGATGATCTGTAGCAGCAGCCTTCACTGCCCACTCTATTGGGAGGAAGGGAGAAGCAAAAGAGATTACATTGTGTTTCTAATTCAGGCATATTATTTACAAGTGACATCATCTCAATGTATGTATTATGTACTGTCATCTGAGGACCCTTTCCCTGAGCTCTAAGGATTGAACCTGGGGCCTCATACCTGCTAGAAGGCACTGTCTTGACTGAACTATGTCTCCAGCTTTGGGTCTCATGTATTGATAAAATCAGAACTAGTTATATTTTGTACTGCTTGATGACTTCTTATTCATTCTTCATCTCTCTAGATACTAATATTTTAGGATCATTTCATATTTAAAGGTTTTTTAATAAATTGCATTTTTCTTCCTATTTTTTTTTCTAGTTTGTATAGACTCCCCATTTCTCTATTATATTTTTGTTTTTTTCTTCTAATTTTCTGAATTCATCTAAAGATTTGAAGTTTAATTTAAAAGCCCAGGTGTTTGGAGTTTATCTTGCTTTATTTCATGATTTGTAGAATCTCACAGATGCGGAAAGGTGCTGAAGTTGGTGTCTGAGCATAGTCTCAGAAAGCAGTGCCCACGGCTCCTTAGATAGTTAAATAAGCCTGCCTTGTCCCAGAGTGCATTTAACAGTGTTTGTGAGAAAACCTTTCCTATATATTAAATTCCGGCTGAGCCTCCTGGCCTCTCAAAGGATAGTTCTTATACTTGCTTTGTCTGAGGGAATTAAAATGACACTCCTTGGGCCAAATATCTAAAAGCCCAGTGGAAACAAGTGTTCCTTGTGGTTCGGCTCTTTCTCTCTAGTGCCTTAGACAATGCAGTTTTCATTTGGAACCGTCTACACTTGAATGTTGGAAGCATCTGGGGGTTGGGGGAACCTGCAGAGGCGAGTAGTCTGAGTCTCAGCCCACTCAATCTTGCTGGTGGATTCTTAGTCACTGTTTGTTGTGTTTAAAGAATAGAATTTGGCACATTAGATTTCACTGCTTATGTGATGTTCAACTCATTCTAGGATTGGCGATTGGCTTCCCTGAGCCCTTTGCTTTGGGTTTACTCTAAAAACAACAACAACAAAAATCAAAAAAACTTTGTAGTACAATTGTTTGTATGCATTTTTAGTGGTAAGAATTTCCGTAAGCCTTTGTTAGTGCAGCTAGCATGTGTGATTCCTGGTTCTCTTCTGGCTCTCTCATTTATGAATGGAGTAAGCAATTAAAATTCCATTCTTCTATGCTAAACTTCATTCTTCAGCACTCATTCAATGTATCTCATATAATTCATTGGTGTATCTGATGAATTTACAGTGATTTTTATATTGAAAAGTCTTCCTTTTTGATGATACTATTTACAAAACAGGATAAAGTCACTCCAATTTAATTTCTGTTCCTAACCTTTGAAGACCTAAGGGTGTTTATGGAAATACTCATATCGTCTTTACACCACAGATCATCTAGATAAGTCTTCCAGAATTGTTTTTGTCATCTTTTCCTCCCTCAGCTGATTCACAAATATAGGGTAGGCAGACAAAGAGAATTGAAGATTTGCTCAAAATAAGAAGCATTCAGTTTAATCTACCCTGACCTCTATTTGATTTTTTTCCCCCTCTCTGTTTTGGAGGTGGGAGGTGTTTTAACTTTTAGAAAAAATTATTCATTTCTCTTTCGTGTGTGTGTGTGTGTGTGTGTGTGTGTGAATATTTTCTGTTCCTCTATTGTGTTTTCTTTGGTTGGTGGCCAAAGGAGCCAGCAGGGCTGAAGACCCTTCGTCTCGTGAGCATGCCCTCCTGGCGCCATACAAACAGCGAGGATCAGGAGGAGGAAGATGATGATGATGTAGTAGGTCTTTGTGGGGATGCCAGCATTCCAGCTGGCACTGCAGGGCCATCAGAGAAGCCAAGGTTTCAAGGTCTCCAAGTAGCTTGGTCACTAATTGCCTTCTCTTTTCACCAGGGAATATGGGTCCCAAAGAAAGTAGTTAAAGCTTATTGTATCGATTGCTACTGTTATATGAAGTGGGAATTGTTTTGCTTATCTGAGAATGGTTGGCACAAAAACAATCATAGTACTTGGAAGTGTCAAGTCCCTTTGTGACCTGGAGACCTTTGGCTTTCTGCTGGCCTTGTTGTGTGGTCTGAATTTGACTGCAGAATTGTGGAAAGTTTAGCTGACGGCATGAAAATTAATTGCTCACAGTTCCACAATGTAGACTAACTGGCATTCTCTCTCTCCCACTTCCCTAGCCTCTGGGTTCTCACCAAGCACGTGCCAATTGTTTTCAAAATGGAGTGTTGTTTGCAAACTCACTGCATGAGATACTCTGGCCTTAGTCAGTAATCTATCTCTAGTTACTATAAGGAACCGAGATTTAACTTGCATGTTCTTGGGCTATTTACTTCTGGTGGAGGGCACATTAGGAATAAAGATTAGTGTTTGTAAGAGGAATCTTTTCTGCTGATAGGACCTAAATTATAACCCATAGTCCTTTCTCCAGAAACAGCCCCCAGTCCCTGTCCTCTAAAAGTCATCTTTTCATCTCCCTTCCCCATTGCCTTAGAATTTTTAGACTGTTATTCTCTAAGTTGTATTCACAGTTGATCTGAAATGATTGAGAAAAGGTTCTTGCTGAAAAAAAATTTCCTAAAGCTTCACAGAAGTTATCCTGTTGTGCAGAGAGGCCTTGGCATCTCTGTGAATTACCCCATTTGGAGAATGTTGCTTAGAATTCCGCAGTGTACGGGAAGGACTCACATCCCTCTCCATGTGTTAGGCTACTTTTTGGGCTGTTATAACATGTCCCTATTGCAGATCCCACTACAGCCTTTAATTAGCAGAACCAATGTAATATTTACAAATGAATTGGGTATAATCTAAGAAGGGTGATGTTTCAGTCCTAGCTTTAAAAAAAAATAAAGCAACATTGCAGGGAGAGGAGAGTAGGAGGTGGATACCTGTCCTTACAGCACTTGCTGGGCACATGGACCACACTCACCTCCTGGTAGTCATGATAGAGCCTTGGGCAGAGGTGACAGTCACCAGATGGAGATAGACGGCTTTCTTCATAGTATGACCCAAGGCAGAAACAGTTTGCCTTGTGATTCTTAAACAGCCTATGACCGTTAAGATTTTATTGCTCTGAGAATTTCTTTTGGGGATGAGTGACTTTCCTATAGTGACACTCACTCCTTTGGAGATGGCTTACTTCCTAGATTTTGTCTCCCATTTTGGATTTTTTTCACTTCTCTTGAGCACCTATAACTCCATTCTCTGTACTTAAAAGTTGCCTCCCTAGAGTCACCCTTCTCTGGCCAGGTTTAAAATGAGGTGGGCTCTGCCCAGTACTGGGAGTTATGCAGTTAAGGCTGCTTGTCTTTTCTCCGAAGTAAAGATAATTCTGCTTTTACTATACTCAGTGTTCCTGTTAACCTCACACCCCAAATCAAACTGTGCCATACACAACCACAGAAGAACCTGTGGAGGAGGGACACTGACTCAGCATTGGAGCTCAGATAAGCTTGTGGGTTTGTAGCGTGGTGTGCAAGGCATTTTCAGCTGCTGAGAGACTCGTCGATACAAGCAGGTCCTGCTCTTTAATGCTCCCACGCCTGGCTTCAGCCATGAGGAATTCTTGTGTGGTCTTTTAGTCCTTGAAGTGAAAGAGGAAGGGCTGTGTAGAGGTAAATTGGCATAGCTAAAATTTGCATTCCTTTTCTTCTTTGCAGCCCCGGGAGAAGGGCCGGATGCGTTTCCACAGGCTACAGAATGTGCAGATTGCCCTGGACTTCTTAAAGCAGCGGCAGGTAAGAACAGCTGATGAGAATCAGTTCTGACTCTTTGTCCTTACATAGAACTTGTAGTTTTTTAAGAGAATCAGTGCACATGAACAAAGATGAAACTAAAAGTCCTGGCCAGGGGCAGGGGGTGGTGGTGGTGGTGGTGGTGTCAAAACGAAGATAGGAAAAATCACACAGTATAGCAAAATGCTGCATTGTCGTAAAATGGGACAAGGGATGCCCAGGATAGTTTGTCAGGCATATCACATCTGAGAAAAAGTTCTAAACTCTCATGCAGCGATGATTTTTATGGTTCTGGGGATTGACACAAGGCCATATGCTCACTAGGCAAGGACTCTGTCACTGAGCCAAATCCTCAACAGTGATTTAAGGGAATATGGCTATTTATTTATGTACTCATTCATTCATTCATTTTTTTTTTTTTTTCCTTTTTGAAACAGGGTCTCACCATGTAGCTCTAGCTGGCCTGAAACTTACTATGCAGACCAGGATAGTCTCAAATTTACAGAGATCTGCTTGCCTCTGTCTCCAGAGTGCTGAGATTAAAGATGTATGCCACCACAACCAGCTCATTTATTATTTTGAAGCAAGGCCTAGCCTTAGAGTTCAGTCTGATATTAAATCCTTGATGTTTCTGTCTCAACCTCCCAAATACTGGGATTATAGAATTGCACTACCAATCCTGGCCAAGAGAGTGGTTAGAGTATAGCAGACATAGATACCGGAGAGAAAAAGACTTCGTTCCCTTCCTAGATAAGGAGGACATCAGAGGAGAACCCAATAAAAGGAAAAGACTGAAAATTATCAGAAGGACTAAGAGTTACAGAGATGGGTATGGTGGTCCATGTCTATCCTCCAGCAGTTGGGAGGCTGAGGCAGGAGGGTGATGAGTTTGAGCCCAGAAAGGGCTATATAGCAAGACCCTAGCTCAAGACAAAACAAAACAAAAGGATCAAGTACTGGAGAAAAAAACAGAAAGGTAGAAGAGTCCTAAAATGTTTGCTCTAGAAGATGCCATAGAGATCTGAAAACCCAGTTTCCTCAGTGATTTGAATGAAAAAGAATAAGATCTGACTCTCTGAAGTGATCTGGCCTACATCACAGAAGTTAGAGCGTAGCTGGGGCTTGAATTCCAGTTCCCAGACATGTGGGTTAGTGTCTCCTCACTGTCAGTGCTGATTTCTACACCCTCTGTCCTCTCAGGGCTTCCTAATCAGTGGGACCAAGTCCAAGAATTGAGGGTGTGGTTGATTAATTAATTTAGATATAGGATCTTACTATGTAGCCCTAGCTGGCCTAGAACTCTCTATGTAGACCAGGCCTACCTTGAACCCATGGAGATCTACCTGCCTCTGCCTCCTGAGTGCTGAGAATAAAAGCCTAGCTGGTGAGGTTATTTTTGAAAGGAAAAGACCTACCTTTTGTTCTGAGATACAGGGAGAAGGATAGAAAGAGAGGAGAGGACATGGCTTGCTTGTGATAGGGAAGAAAGTGGATGAGGGGGTCAGAGGGCCCAACTCCCTGCTGTGAGCTGTATGAAAAAATTTGGGGGTAGTTAGGATTGTCTAGCAACAGTAAGGGTCAACATGATATTATATGACATTAAATGGTATGCATATTTTTAGTCTAATTAACTTGGGGCAATGTCCTTTGTGCTTCTACAATAATGTGTGAATGTAACATTTATTACTGTATTGTTAATTCCTTGTTTGCCCCAATGTACTGCAGGTTCTTTAAGGACAGGGACTACGTTCTTAACATTTTAGCTTCAGTACTCATCATATTGAGTGGTCTATAATTGACGAAGGTGTATTTGTTTAAATGATTTAATAAGGAATGGTTGGAGCAATGGAGGCTGTTGGAATATTTAGGAGGAAGCCACATTAAAATGTCTGTATGTTGAATTAGAAAAACCTCAAAGAGGTCTAAACATTATGCTCTGTAGAGGGGGGAAAAGCAACCTAATATCAAAGGTTATGTACCAATTAAATGACATTCTAGAAAAAAACAAAAGGAGCCAGTGGTTATCAGGATCTCAGAATGAGACAGGGTTTAACTGTTTGAAAGTGGGCATCACAGGGCCTCTTTAGGAATAATGAGAGTTGTTTTATGTGTTATTAGATATATTAAAGTATTAGAATTCATAGACTATAAAGCCAAAAATTAATTTAACTGTATGTTAATAGTGAAAATAAGTAAAAATCAAACCAGAAAAGAAACTTCTTGAGCTCTGAAACTGGCTTGCCTTTCTTTTTCAGGTGAAGCTAGTGAATATTCGCAACGATGACATCACGGATGGCAATCCCAAACTAACCCTGGGCCTGATCTGGACCATTATTTTGCACTTCCAGGTAAGGTCTGGGGTTCTTGTTGCTCAGTTTGTACTGAGCAACATGGCCGGGAAACTTGTGTTGCCTTCTCCAGGCAGAATTTGTGTTACCTCTCTGCCACTTGGCAGTGAACAAAGATGGGTAGGAGTTGGACAGGAAAAATTAAGGTGCGCCTGGAGGTGTTGTGTTCCATACCCGCAGTGCCATAATTTTTGCATTATGAAAATAGTTAAGTTTTCCTCTTTTTGTGGTTTGGTTTTGTCCATGGACATCTGGAAGTAGAAGTCTACTTTCTTAGTGAAGTCAAACCTGGGCTCTTTAGGGACTCAGTATGAAAGGTAGGAAGATGTTGGGTCTGGTACTTTAGGGGGGTGCATGAAGAGCCATGACCCTGTGCTGATTCTCTCATCTGATCTTTAAACACTTGCTGATTAATAATAGCATCTTAGTTACTGTTTGTGCTTGCACTAGGAAGCACAGCCTGTAGCAGCTTTCATAGCCACAAACCATGGCATTCTGAAATGTTTACATGGTCTTAAGGCCTTCCTGTTGCCATTTCTTTCTAAGTTGACACAAATTCTTTTTTGGTTTTTTGAGACAGGGTTTCTCTGTTTTAACTCTGACTGTACTGGAACTCACTCTTCAGACCGGCTGGCCTCGAACTCACAGAGATCTGCCTGCCTCTGCCTCCTGAGTGCTAGGATTAAAGGCATGCGCCGCCACAACCTGGCATACAATTCTTTTAAAGTCTGGATTGCTGTTAGAAAAAAACAGCCCTCTTTTACTACAAATAATGTTCTTTTAAAATCACTTTTAGTCCAGCCTAATAAAGCTATTTCTCGGGCAGCTCTCTGGTACCCAGTTGCTGCTTGTAGGATGATCTTTCAGCAGCTGTGAAAGGCACTGGGGTGAGGTCAGTGTGACATCCTAGTTGGAGAGATTGCACCACCTTCTGGTTGAAGACAGAGCAGCCGATATCTGAGAATTCCTTAGACCTGGAGAAAATTCCCAGGGATCACCGTCTTGTTTCTTGGGACTTTGGTTTAGAGCCTGTGTTGGCATTATAAGCATGGGAGGGGTTAGGAATGTATGGAATTAGTGTGGAACTTGTAGAACTACAAGATGTTTTCAGGCAAGGTTTGAATTTAGGACTAGCCAGGAACCTGCACTCGATGAATGTAAGAACAGAAATTTTGTTGAGCCTTATAGGACTACAGCTACCTCCTTGGACTCTTATGGACAGAGAGATTTTGGGGGCTGGGGGGTTGTTACTGTTCGGATTTTGACATAAAGTGCCCTCACTTATGTCATTAGTGTTAGTGAGCACCTGACACTACACCCACAGGTGTGAGGTAATACCTACAATGTCTCTGTTTACCCTGACAGCAACTAAATCTCTCTTAAAGGGGGGAAACTTAGAGGCCAAAGAATAAAACCTGTGTCTCTGGGTTGTAGCTCTGATGATAGAGGAAACAGGCATAATGGAGGGGTACCTTTCCTGGGCAGCTCCACCAGGAAACTATCTTTTCTCCATGCTTGCAAATGTTCCAGTGCTGAGGCTGCAGCTTACCACGCAGGCAGGAGGCTGTGTGTACTCCATTCCAAACATAAACACAAAGTTGTTTTAATTTTTAAAATTTATTTATTTTATGTATATGGGTATTTTGACTGCATGTATGTCTGGGCCAGAAGAAGGTGTTAGATTCTCTGGGTCTGGAGTTTTAAATGATTGTTAGCTACAATGTAGGTGCTGGGAATTGGACCCAGCTCCTCTGCAAGAGCAGTCAGCACTCTCAACAGCTGGGTCATCTCTCCAGCTCCATAAACACATTTTTTGTTATGGAAAAATTCATACATTTATGGAAGTAGAGAAAATGTAGTAAAGAATTACTACATACCCAGCATCTACTTCAAGAACAATTAACTTACAATAATCATAGTTTCTTTTATAGCCTAATTCAGTCCTCTAACCTCAGCTCAGACCTTGTATAATTTTATCTGTAAATATTTTGGTGTGTATCTCTGAAAGATCAGGTCTTTTTGTTTAAGCAAGACACAATAAGTTCATGCCTTAAAATGTAATACTTCATAAAACTATCACATGTCTAATCAATGTAGTGATGTGTCCAGTGATCTCACTTAGGTGTACATATATATTGTATTGAATTTGTCCTTTCCCTTGTACAATTTCTTGAAGGATTCAGGACTTTTATAAAGTTTATTAAGATGCTGATACCATCTCTGCTGCTTCTTCTAACAGTGTCCTCTCTCCCTCTGTTGACTGTAAACTTGAGGCTCAGTGATACCCAGCTTTAGAACATATTCTCTCCCTCCTTCTCTCTCTCCCCCTTTGTCTCCCCTCTGTTCTCCCTCTCTCTCCCTCCGTCCTGCTCTTTCCCTCCTGAGACAGGGTCTTTCTTTGTAGCCTTGGCTGGGTATCCTGGAACTCTCACTGAAGACCTCACTCTCAGAGAGGTCTCTCTGCCTCTGTCTTCTGAGTGCTAGGATTAAAGGAGTGCGCCATTATACTGGGTACATTGAAATTCTTGATCCTAACAAAAGTAACTTAATTATCCCTCTCTACACACACACATACATGTTATGTTGGACATAATTACATAGGTAAAAATAATATCAGTGTTATTACAAGTGTGTGCTACGCATTAGGCTTCTTTCACTCAGTGTAACTTTTGGCTTCGCCTGTGTTGCAGCATATGTCAGCTTTTAAATTACTGTTTAGTGTTTTGTTACAGGGCATACTGTAGATGTTATTTTTTTCTTCAGAAGTTGAAGGGCATTCATCCCCAAACCCCCTGGGTTTGGAAGTATGATAAACAATGATGTAGTTTAGTTTTTTTTTAATTTTTTGCATTTTATTGTTGTGTGCATGTGTATGCATTCACACTCATGTCACATATGGAGGTCAGACTGCAGCTTTCCAGATCCGATCTCTCCTTCTGTCACGTGGGTTCCGGACACTGAACTCAGGTCGCCTGGTTTGGCAGTACGCACCTTTAACCACTGAGTTATCTCACTGTTCCAACATGAGTATTTTTGTAAGGGTCTTTGTGTAGATAATGCATTTATTTCTCCCTTTTTAAAAAAAATTATATTAGCTTTTTTCATACAATATATTTTTGATTATATTTTCCTTCCCTCAACTTCTCCCAGATCCTCCCCGCTTCCCTCCCCATGCAACTTCATGTTCTTTCTCTCAGTGGGAAGAAAAAAACAAACAAATGAAAAAGACAAAACAGAACAAAACAAAAAACCTCATACACACACACAAAACACAACACATTTTGTGTTGGCCAACTACTCCTAAGCGTGGGACCTGCCTTGGAGTTTGGTTGATATATATGCCCAGAAAACTGATTTTTCCTCTCCTAGCAGCTATAGTTGTAAATGCTTTTTGGTTAAGACTGGGACTTTGTGTTTACTTCCCTTTCTCCGTGCTAGGGTTTGGTCTTGCTTGAACCTTTCAGATTCATTGTGTTGTGTGTGTGTGTGTGTGTGTGTGTGCAGTTATATATATAATATTATAATGTCATAATATTATATATATATATATATATATTTGTTAGATGTTCTTATCAAGATTACAGCACATACATACATGTTATAATATGTTACCTTATATAACTATATAGCTATATCCATAGAAATACACAAAGCAGAGCAGTCAGAATTTAGGCGATAGAAAAAAAAAAACCACTCTAGCTGGTCTTTATGATTGGTGTTGATGAAGTAGACACTGATGTAGATGACAGGTGGTGGTTTTAATCTCAAGGAGTATTTTGGTGAAGCAGAGGCTAGCTCCAGATTGAAATTTTACTAGTACTGATGAGATTGTAGTATCAATATCTTTATAGAGAGACTTATGGTCTCCCATATTTTCATGATATGTGTTAAATGGTTGGAGTTCTTTTATTTTAGCTTGTGTTTTAGTTATGAAAATTTCAAGGACTCAGAAGCATATGCGACCTTATGAGCATAGTCACTTCACAGTGAGAGAGGTTAGTGTTTTATTCTTATGCTCTGGAGGCTTTTTTCCTTTTCCTTTTTCTTTAAGGAAACAAAACATTTCAGATATAGTCAGTTTTCTTGCTCCTTCTGCCCCATGGTAAATGCTATTCTGTTGTTGGCATATATCATTACTTATATGCTTTTGTGCATTTACAGCAGATTTGGGATCATAAACAATATATGCTTGTATTTGTATGTTTTATATTTCCAATGTGCCCCACTCCAGCTTGTGTACATAAGGCCCAGCTCTATTACCAACCAAATACCCAGCCCTAAGTGTTGTGGGGTTTGTCAGTGATGGTGAAGGGTGGCCTGGTTTGTTCATCTGAACTGATCTACGGAGTGTGATATGAGTGGTACTCCTCACAGCTGTGCCACACTTATGTTGTTGTAGTATGTTGCCTAATTGTATAAGGAAAGCACTCATTGTTGCAGTGAACATCTGTGTGTCTGTGACCTTGCTGTTGAGGAAAGGGCTGTGGGGATAGACATCTGGACTGGAATTTCATGGAGTTGCTTCTCTCCTTCCACCTTCATATGGCAAGGCTCCAGAGATTGCACACAGTTCGATAGGCTTACCCAGCACATCTCTTAACCTGCTAAGCTATCTCACGGCGTCTCCTTTCCTTTCTCTTGCCTGTAGCTTGTCTGCAAATTGCTCTCAAAACTACTGTATGACTTACAGGATTTGTTAGGTAATATTATTATTTGGCATATTGCATGTTTGCTTGCTTGGTTTACATTCAATCCCTGCACTAGGAGTAAGCTTTGCAGTGCAAGTGACTTTGTTGCCTTCACTGTCTTTGCTTGTCATAGAATAGGCACATAATGAATATTTATTAAGTGGGTGGATTGATGAATTTGATCATCTAAAAGCTGTGTGAAGGTAGGTTGACCAGACAGATAGGCTCCGATGGCTGTTTTTTAATTAGCATTGTCCAAATGAGAAAACTGAAACAGAGTGACCCACTGGCCTCTTTGGGTCACATGTCTTTATAGCAATAACAGAACTCCTTTTCTCTAGGTTTGGCTCAAGCCCATTTTGAGATGTTGAGGACTTTTAGTCCCATCCCCCTCTTTCCCTTCCCCACTTTCCCTTCCTTTCTCCCTCCCTCTGTTCCTCTGAGACTCAGGCTATCCTTGAACTCGTGATCCTTCTGCCTCCACCTCCCAAGTGCTTAGGGTTACAAGTATACATCACCAGTCAGTTGGTTCCTCCCCCTCCTACTCCCCTCCTATCCCTCCTCTCCCTCCTCCCCCTCCTTCTCCTCCTCCTCCCCCCTCCTATTTGAGGTATACATTTTATGTGATTTATGGTATTTAATACTTGGAGTATAATAAGGTGCCATTCATGTTCATAGAGTAAATGAATAAATGTGCTCCTTAACTCTGGTTATCTCTTGAACAGAATTATGGATAATAAATGGTTGACTACAAAAAGCCAAAGGAAAAGATCTGAAGACTAAGTAGATCCCCAAAGTCTGCTTTCCTTGAAGGCACAGCCATGTGTTCATAGACTATATCAGGAGAAGGTCCATGGGAAAGTTAGTCCTGTGATCAGAGTTAACTTCATAAAATAGTGGAAGCAGCCCCCTCTAAGAAGAAAAATGAAGTACTTAAACTTGATCTTGGACTACATCTACTTTCCTTAGCATCCAGTAAAGAAAAAGAAAGTGTTCTGGGATCCCTGTGGGAGATAGAGATGGCTCCTAACATTTAGCTCTGGACATAAATGGAAATAAAAGGTATTTGGTATAGATCAGGCACTGAGCCAAGTGATTTATAGACATTGTATCATTAGCCTTGTCCACAACCCTATTACATAGGTGGTAGTATCCACATCTTATAGTTAAGGAAACTGAGTCAGTTAGTAAAATTAGTTAAGCCACTTAACTTAGTTGGGAATTTGAACCTAGTTCCACCCTACTGAAATTTCTCTTCCTGTCTTGACCAGTTTTTCTCTGTAGTAGAAGGAAATGATGGGACTGACATATGCAGACATTTAGAAAAGAATAGACTCACAGAAATAAATATACTAAGTTCTATATGCTCCCTCGAGAAACCCCACAGCAGTAATAGTTACATTATTAAGCAACTGTCTCTCTTGTCTCCAGTTGATGTTTCAGGGATTTGTTTGCTTATATTTTCATTAATGAAAGTTAAGCTCGTACCTTGCTGAATGCAGCTTAATAACTCCCTTATTTCTGTTTTCTCCATTCCAAATTCATGGAGGTTTGGTGGCTGCATGAACAACTTGGTTATAATGTCATGATTTTTATAGGCGAACTGATTTGCTGAATCCGAGTTTCCCATGTCCTCCTATTTGCTATGTGTCACAATGTCCATAAGATGGCGCTGCGGCTTTGTAGTCAGCCTTAGCAACAGGCTTAGGGGAGAAGCACCTGCTTTAGTTGTAGATAGATGGGGCAGTCTGGTGGGTGGTGGCTATACTGGAGCTTGGCATTAGGGTTTCCTGCAGCTTTCTTTCTAGGAAGGCTTGTTTTTAGGTTTTAAGAAAAAGATGGATAGGTCTATGCTTATATAAGTTTTTAATGCTTACGTAAAGCAGGCATGGCAGAGAATTCCTTGACCTCAGGGGTTCAAAAAGCTAACCAGGACAATATAGAAAAATCCCATGCATGTGCACATGAACACACGCTCACACCTCCCCCCAAAAAAAACACACACACACACACACAGACACACAAATGGACTGGGGTGTGTCTCAGTGGTGTTCTTGCTTAGTATACACAAGACCCTCTACTTGATTCCCATCACTGCAGGAGCAGGAAAGGATGAAGTACTATAGCAGAGAACACACACACATACCTCCTTTTCCCATTCCTTTCAGAGACCCTTTGGGTTGTAGTATGTTCTCATTTGTTAGACATTGTACCGAAAACATTGGGGTAGAGAAATCCTGCTAATAGCACAGGGTGTGGTCTATGAGTCCCTGTTAAAGTATAATTCAGACTCCATTCTCTGTTTCAGTTCGAGTGGAAATCACCAGAGTCTTAGTCCCACAGCTGCCCCCTCCCCAACTGGCAGCAAGTGCTATCTCTTCATTGCTCAGCTGCAGAGTCCAGGTGCTAGCTTAGAACTGTGGGTGTATTTTCTTGTTTTATGCAGTTTGAGAGCAGATTTCCCTCCCCCTAGTAATTAGAATGGAGCTGAAATGAAGTGTCTCTCTTATTCTTTAGCTATTTTTGAGACAGTCTCACTTAGTAGCCCAGGCTAGCTTAAGACTTGCTTTGAAATCATTCTGCCTTAGCCTCCCAAGGCTGAGATTACAGACATGAACCATTTTGCTTGGTTAAAACGAAGTTTTAAATGGATTGTGTCTGGTGTTGCCACTTATTTAAACTTGTACAAGTTAATCAGCTTTCTTAAATCTTAAAAATCGGGCCTTACATAGTTGTTATGAGAATTAAACATAGTATTTGGTGCATAGTAAGTGTTCAAAACATGGTAGCTAATTGTGGCAAAAGCAACATCAATGATTACTATTGAACATTATGTCAAATATTGTTGGTGGCAACCTGATTTTTGTATGGTATTGGTAAGTGATCACCTATCCATGGAGCTTTAATATACTGCACTCAAAACTGATTCCCAGGTTTTTCATCATGTGTTACTGGCTATCAGAATTAATGGATGTTTTTCTTTCTTTCTTTGGAGGTAGCCATATATGCCACCGTGAGGCTAGATTATCTATGCCATGTCCTTTTCTTAATGGAAGGAGTAGGCTCTAGCCTCTCTTAGGTTAAAATTTGATTCTTTATATCTTGCTTGCTATTTTCCTTCAGATATCTTGGAGCAGTGATTAAATGTATTTCATTTTGTAGTTTGGGAGCCATAATTGCAGCTTCCCTGGTCTTGTCTGCCTGGCCCTTCCCTTCCCCTTGCTGGTTGGCACCAGCTGAGCTGGTTTGCTTTCCCTCCCTCTTTGATATTGTTCTCCTCCTCCTTCCTCCACAGTACCTCTCTTCTTTTCCCCTCCCTTTTCCATTTACTCTTACGTTCTCCCCTCCTCCTCCCCCTCCCTGGTTTCTAGCTCCTTTTTGCGTTCTGTTTGTGTTACTGAGGGCAGTGCTCCAATTACCTCATATTTGGAGAGAGGAAGCGGCAGCCAATCCGGTTTCTGTCTGCTTTTAGGTCAAGTGATTTCTGAACTGCAGTGAGATGCTTTGAAATTTGTCTTGTTGCAGCTCTGAGCCTGTAAGATGGCTGTCTGAATCGAGCGGCTGGAAGAGACAGAGAGAGGCGGGGAGGGAGGGAGAAAGGATTGGAGGGATTGCCGGCATAGTGCATGTTTTTGAATGTGCATCAAATCCGATGAAGCCGACATTGGAATTTCTCTGGGATCCAAGGACTGATTTAACTGCGTTTTTGCTGAGATTGGGAGAGGAAAGAAATGGGAAATTCACTGGGCTGTGTTAAGGAGCCGAAAGAGTCCATAGCTGTTCCCGAGAAGGCTCCCATATCTCCTAAGAAGAGGGTTCGGTTCAAAAGGAAGTGGAGAGGAAAGAAAATCCCTACTCCAGAAGCATCTCACAAGGAGGAACCTTTGGAAGGCACTGGAGTCATTGAAGAGACTGAAATCCTAACGAAGTTACCAGCGAATCTCCCAAAGGAGCACAAAGTGGGAGGGGCAGAGCACCCCCCATCAGACATTTTGCTGCCAGGAGACTCAGCTCAGCTCCCAACTCAGGGGTGGGCGATCAAGGGATGATTGTGCAGGTAAAGGAGAGATTCCAAGCAGAGATCCAAACTGCTCACCTTTTGTTGGAGAATGAGTCATCAGTTGTTGGAGGGGCCTGGGGTTCCCTGGAAAAGGGTATGACAGTCATTGCTCACCTGCTTGATAACCCAGCGGAAAGGAACTGCGAGAAGTCTGTGAGCCAACTGGTGGAATTTCCAAGGACAGCATCCTGCAGCAGTAGGGCTGTGCTGCTGCCGCTGCACGGAGCGATTGCAGCGGAGCAGGGAGGCACTGTGCTCGGATTTCGGAGCAGCACTTTGCCTGGGACAGACTACCCCTCTGACACAGGAGATCAAGACCAACTTTTAGAGGGCCAGAGTGTGAGAGGAAGAACCAAGAGTGTTCCAAGTGCCCCTCCCACAGGTTCTTGGATTGCTAAGTGTTCTGTTGCTTCATCAATACCAAAAGAGTCAGGAGACCCTTTTCACACAGAACCTGCCCACATGGGTCGAGTGTCCTGCAAGGGTCCCATAACACCTGCTTCTCAGAGTGATTTTTCTGTCAGTGGTATCACCGTTAGCATTTTGCCGTCCTCCTCTGGCTATGGCAGTGATGGACTGCACTTACATGGGATCCGGCCTGAAGACACAGAACCTGAAAAGACCTCCACACCCTTCTCTGAAGAGGATGGTACCCTGTCTTTGGAGGCAAGCCATACTGATCATGGGGTCTGGAGGAGGTGGGTGGTATATTTGGGATAATCAAACTGTCTTTTGGATTCCTGACTTTCAGGCATATTCAAGTGGAGTGTGGTGAGCAGTAAGGACCTCGGTATATTTCAGACTTGTCCTGCTCGGGGAACTGACTTAGTGATTGCTAGGGCTTGGCAAGCAGAATCTATTTCAGGTCTGTCCCTTGATGCTTAAAACCAAGTCTTGTTGGCTCTGGGGAATCCCAGGTTTTGAGTATCCATGTAGTATAATTGCTGAAGCTGTCTGGTAGGATTATCTTTGAAGGGGCAGTGCTAGATATTCCTCATACCCAGGAAGGGCTGTTGGCTTGTCTAACCCCTTCAAAGAAGTTGTGGTGCAGCACAAGGATAAAGAGAAGCCCAGTTTAGTTCCTAAAATTGATATGAAAGAATAAAGGATATTGCAGGTGTGGGAGAAAGGCAGTTGTCTTCAGTGTGCTTGCTTGCTCTTCTCTCTGGAGAGTGGTGTTCTTAGCAGAGCTGATGTAATCTCTTCCCTGTGAGGATTGTCTAATGACAGCACTCATTGAGTGTTTGTATGGAAGGAAAGGGCTCTTCCCCCTTGGTTTCTAATTCCAAACTTAAAAGAGACCAGAGGACATGGTGGAGGGGGTGGGTAGCAAGAGAGGAGGGAGAATGAGAGAACGAGATTGGGGCAGTTTGAAAGTTCAAGGGACATAGTTTATTTTGTGATTGAACTTGTTTAGTGCTTTAACATGTCTTGTTAGGCAACAGTGACTGCTGTGATTAGGGTTCAAAAATAAGGTAAGAAATCAGAAATCTGGACATTGAGGTAAGGTCACAGGAAGATTCTGGGTAGTGTTCTAGGTAGCATGTAGATCATCCCATGGCTAAAATTTTATTGGCATATTGGCCTCTGTAGCATATGAAATACAAACTTTAGCGATGCAGAACACTTTTTGGCTAGGCTGTGGACAAGTGATACTAACTACATAGCTGCCCTGTTATATGAAGGTAACCTGCCCATTTACACCAGCAGAATGAGGCTAAGGATAAGCTCAAAGTTTAAAGTGATTTGTTTGAAATTTCTTCTTTGATAATAAATTCTCTCTTGGATAGGCCCATCTCAGTACCAGCTGTCACTACAATTTTGAGGACTCCCCCAAAAAAACTTGCTAAAAAGTGGCCATTGAAAAATATCTTTTGGGCTAGGGGTGTAACTCTGTGTAGCTCTGTTGCAAGAATAGTGCTCACCACCAAGTAAACTGGGCTTGGTGGTACATGGCTGTAATCCTGTCATTCATAAGGTGGGTACAGGAGGGTCGGAAGTTTTCAAGGTTATTCTCTACTACATAGTTACAGGTTAAAGGCTAGTCTGAGATATGTGAGAGCCTGTCTCAATGGGGGGGGGCAAAATATACAAATAGAAGGACTGGCAAGATGCTTTAGTAGAAAAAAGCACTTACTGCTTAATGATCTAAGTTTGATCCCCAGAACCCATGTCAAGGTAGAAGACTGACTCAACAAAGTTGTATCCTGACCTCAACACAGACTCCATGACACATGTACCTACTCACAGTCGGCCTGGAATAAAAAATCAGAGTATGCATTGTAGTAGGAAAGAAGGCAGGGACACTGGGGTATTAGTATTTGAATTTTACTTTGTAAGAGAGAATGCCAGAGACAACTTTATTCATTTATTTTTTAATGAGGTAGATATTGAATAGTTAAGGTAAAGCCAATTGGGCTGGAGAGATGGCTCAGTGTTTAAGAGAACTGGCTGCTCTTTCAGGGAACCCAAGTTCAATTCTGGCACCCATATGGCAACCCTTAACTGTCTGTACTCCTATTCCAGGGTATCTAACACCGTCACACAGACATACGTGCAGGCAAAACACACCAATATACATATAATAAATAAAATACTTCAAAATATATATAAAATAAAGCCAACTACTGAAGTGTTTTATATTTAAAACCAATGCCATTAAAGTTGATACTGTGATGTCATAATATTATACAGAACATATAAGATGATTGTAATCAAGTGAGAGACTTTTCTTTTTTCTTTTTTGGTTTTTCAAGACAGGGGTTCTCTGTGTAACAGCCCTGGAACTTGCTTTGTAGACCAGGCTGGCATCAAACTCACAGAGATCCACCTACCTCTGCCTCCCAGTGCTGGGATTAAAGGTGTGCCACCATGCCTGGCCTAAGTGTAAAAGACTTTTCAGAAAAGATGAAGTGTAAACATTTTGGAACTCATGCTGGAAATCAGTTCTAGAACCATGCATAGGTAGCAATGATACTTTTCCGTAGGCCGTGTCTTCTGGGAGGTAAGAAGGTTCTTTACAATTTTAAGGAATCTTAAAAGATTGGTGGGAGACTTTTTGGGGCAGTGAGTGATCTGTTATTATTAATATCTGTTGTTATAATAATATAAAGTAGTGCTGATATTATTAACAGGATGATTCTTGGCTGTTCAGTGTGAGTCAAGTTGGTATGTGATATTTTCTGAGCGGCCAACCTTTGCATCCATCACTTCTACTCAGCCATGTCCAGCTAGACTACTCTGATAGAACCAAGGGTAAGAAACTGAGTGACTGGATCTCCATGCAGATACCTGACGTGCTTCTGAGGCTCTGGGTTCATAATGGGGCTGTGGACTGGCATATAGGAGTGCCTTCAGGGCGCTGGTCCCTTGCCAACTATTCATGGGCATACAGTACAACAGCAGCTAGAAAGACAGAGGACAGCATGTTCTGACCCCGGAGGCATTTGTAAATGTAGAGTGGGACTCCTGGGCAAGCATCTGCCTTGAGTATGAGCTCCCTCTGTGGAGAGTGGGAGCATGAGGTCAGCATGATCTGAGGAGCAGCTGTGGCTGGTCACATACCTCCTGGCTCTATATTGTTTGCTTTTGTTGTATTTTGTTTCTAATATGTCAGAGTAGTAATACATCTCAGAAAGTGTGAGCTGCAGAGTGGCATCTGTCTTCACATAACTTGGTTGTGTCTTCTGCTGATTGATTCAGGGCATGCTCACAGGGCTTTGGCAAGACATAACCGTGACAGGGTGAGTTTGCTGCTTTTCAAATATTGAGAAAAGGTAGCTGACATTTATTCTTGCCAAGTGCATGTTTTAGTTGGTAGAAGATAAATTGGCCCGTGATACAGCTTAAACTTCTTTTGTCAGGAAATAGTTAATATAGAAGCAGGGTGATAGAGGGTAGCCAACAAGCATGGAGAGTGCTAAGTAAACTTGCATTTGAAGCTGGATGGAACAGGCTGAGAGCAGCTGTGCTTTGATGTCAGACAAGAGCCTTTTTGAGCCCCTTCCTTCTCTCAGTACTGTTTTCTCCCCTTTTCCATCAACATCTAGAATATTTGGCTCATTTAAACAAGAGAAATTATTGAAAATCCCTTCAGCTTCCCATCTTGGCTCCGACCACTGATGTCCTGCCTTTGCCACCAGTGGATCCCACTGTCTGAGGAAGTGAACTTATGTGAATGTCCTTCCGCACACCTTAGAGCCCCTACAATTTCAGGGTAGTAGTTATGTAAGGCTGGGGCCAGAAATGATGAGAAAGAGGTCAGCTGGTGTACTGTTCTCAGGGCCTAATTAGCCTTTTCAGTTTATAGCTATCCTTTTCCCATTTCTCCTCTTTAATTATAGGGAGAGTTGTTTTACTCACACTGGTTTTGTATTGTAAGAATAACACAAAACTAAACGTGATATTACTGGAAGAAAGTAGGAGATAATTTTGATTAGGACTTTGTTTTTTGGAAAAGATTTTGTTTCTGTTTAAACATGCATGTACTTAATTAAAAGCCAGGCACAGCGGCTCATACTTACCCAGCACTGGGGAGAGCAGCAGGCTTCCTGGCTCACAGCTTCATGGTGAATTCCAACCCAGCCAGAGGCCAGCTGTGTGAGACCCTGTCTCATAAAACAGATCAAACAAAGCATTTATTTAATTCAAAACATTACTATAGAGTTATTATTTTAGATCTAACAATAGTGCAACTATGTTAAAACATTTTAGGGACAGTTATTGAAGTGTTTATGGAGTGAAATATAAAGTAGGCAATGTGGATGAAACAAGATAGCTATGAACTAATAGTCATGAATCTGGCTGCTGGCTATATAGAGGCTTTTACTGTTATCTCTTGGTATATATTTGAAATTTTATTTTAGGGTGTGGAAAATGAAATGTAATAGTAGCAATAAAATTATTATAGAACGCACATACCAAAAGAGAGCTACAGTCTAGAATGTGTGAAGTATACGGCTGAAGTGGTTACAAGTGTGGAACTGATTGGCTGGATTTGAATCCCAGCCCTGCACCTTACAGTATCCCTTACAGTAAACCTTGTAAGTTGTTAATTTTGGATAATAACCACATGGGCATGCTAGGGCTATTGTGAGAGCTAAATGAATTGAAAGCAAAGTACAGCACACATTAACAATTAATATCATTTACATAATTTTACAAATAAACATGAAAAGGACAATTTTCTTATAGAAAAATAGAGAAACTGAGGAACAAGCAGTTCACACACACACACACACATGCATATACACATCTTATAGATGCCTCACACACGCAAAAGTCTCACTGCTGATGAGCAACAAGATATCATTTCACACTATTCGAGGCAGAAAAACTCTAAAAATGCCTATTGCAGGAGGATTTGTCCTTTGGGGACAAATATAAATTAGTACTGTGATTTGGAGAAAAAATGCCCACACCTTGTTACCTTGACTTTCATTCTGCTTACCTTCCTTATGACATTCTGAGTTAGAACTCTGACAGGCCTTCTCCTGACTCTCATGTTGGTATAAATACCTTTCTCTTTACTCCCCAGATACACAGCTGCTAGTAGATCCCCCTATAATGATCCTTATAGATCATCCATAATGAGCTATGCACTGACCCTCACTTTCCTCTTGAATGAAAGTTTTCAAGGTGTGATGCCTTCTGTGTAGCTGTTTTAGGTCAGCTGTGAGTTTCAGGGCAATCATAATCAAGTCTCTATTCACTCAGAGCATCTAGTCATTTCATTTCTTGAGACTTACACAGATTTACAAGTCCAGCTCTTCAGCCTAGGATTCCAATGCCTCCATAATCTAATTTCTGCCCAATCCTTTTCTTTCCATTTCAGCTTTCCCATCTTAACACATCTTTAACACCTTATTTGCCCCATACTCCCAGGGTGTGTGTCAGGGTCTCATTACATAGCCTATGTTGGCCTCAAATGCAGTTCTGTTTCAGTGTCCAGTTTTGAATTCTTTTTTCTTTTCTGTTTCTGAGTTCTGTAACATCCTTTAAGGATGAATCTAAATCATGCTCATTTGAGAAGATTTCTCAAATCTTGATCATTGCAGAGCACAGTAAATTTTCATCCTCCTGAGTTTCTCTTTGGGGTATTACTATGATTATTATGATTATTTAGACATTAGATTACATATAACTTTCATGCAACTGTTAGATATGACAAAAGATAAGATGAGCTTTAAGCTCCAGGTAATAGTCTTCAGAAAACAAAAATTATTATTGTGTTTGAGTTTTTTTTTTATAGTTTTGTTATTGGCCTCCCATGGAAGTTATAGCCAGATCATGGCCAAAAAACAAACAAACAAGTTCAATAATACTGTAATAATTTGAGTAGTGATCAAGTGGTATAATCCATTTACAGAAAAGGAGAGACAAAAGGACAAAAGAAGGTTTAGTTATTCACCTTCAGAGTATAACCTAACTGGAAGTGTTAAATGTAATTTTATATAAACCTTAATAATAAAAATGTTTGGTTTTTTGTTTTGTTTTGTTTTTCTTTTTCAAGACAGGGTTTCTCTGTTGTAACTCTGGCTGTCGTGGAACTCACTCTGGAGACCAGGCTGGCCTTAAACTCACAGAGGTCCATCGGCCTCTGCCTCCCGAGTGCTGGGAGTAAGGGCATGTGCCACCACTACCTAGCTTTAAAAATGTTTTTTTTTAAGGGGAGAGATGCCTCAACGAATAAAGGCACTTGCTGCCTAGCCAAGTTTAATCTTTGGAATCTTCATGGTGAAAGCAGAGAACCAGCTCCTCCAAGTTGTCCTCTGACCTCCACATGCGTGTTGTCGAGCAAGCACATGTGCCCCCCAACACACACACACACACACACACACACACACACACACACACACACACACACACACAAATAGACAAATAAATATTTGGAAATGTTTTAAGAAGTTGAATGGGTGACTAGGTAAGTAAAGTGCTTCTTGTGCAAGCAGGAAGACCAGAGTTCAGATCCCCAGCACCCACAGAAAAGTCAGGGATGGTGGGTGTTACAGCTTCGTTGGTGAGTTCCAAATCAAGTGAGAGACCCTGTCTCAGAAAACAAGATGAGCAGTGATAAAGGAAGAAGATACCCAGCCTTTGCCTGTGTGCACACATCCACACATGGCCTGAGTGAATTTTTAAGGACTGGCAGATATCTCAGTAAAGTGCTTGTCTTGCTAACATCAGGACCAGACTTTGATCCCCAGAACCCACATATAAAAAGCCCAAGTATGGTAACTTGTAACCACAGTGCTGGAAAACTGGAGACTGACCAGCCAGTGAGTTCCAGGCCAGTAATAGATCCTATCTTTCAAAGCAAAACAAAGCAGAAACAAACAAACAGAAAAGGTGTTTGATACCTTGCTGAGGTTGTCCTCTGGCCTGCACATGCACATACGTGTGTATGTGTGTGTCTGTGCATGTCTTTGTGTCTGTCTGTCTGTTTCTCTCTGTGTGTGTGTGTGTGTGTGTGTGTGTGTGTGAGTGTTTATGTGTGTATGTGTGTAGATCAGAGGTAAGAGTCATTTCTCTCCTTATACTCTATGGGTCCTGAGATAATTTAATGCAGGTTGTCAGGCTCAGTGGCAAGTGCCCTTTGCCAACTGAGCCATTTTTGCAAGACCCACATTAATGATTTTTAAATTACTTATATTGTTTATAAAGCAACCATAGCCTAATGGTCACTAATCATTTGCTACACAACTAGATTCTTGTGGTTTGGAATGAAATTTCTGGAGACCCAGACTCAACAAAATGTGGCTGTATTACAAAAATCTTAAAAAGAGATGTAGATGATATTTTTAGAAAATTCTTCAAGTAGTTTTATTGATTAAAAAGAAGAAAATATATTGATAGCAAAGATGACCTTTGAATACAATGATAAAAATGCTTATCAATTACATAGACTGTTTAATTTCATTTGTGCTTTGGGGGTTATTTATGTGAGTAGGAATGCATGTGTGTGTGCAGGTGTGCACATGTGGATGGGGTCCATAGGTTTATAACACAGAGCATCTTCCTCAATTGCATTCTACCAGCTTTTTAGATTTTTTTTTTTTTAAGTGAACCTGCAGCTTACCAGTTGCCTAGACTACCTGCCCAGTGAGCTCTAAGGTTCTACATTTCTCCACTTCCACAGCACACCCTACACTTGGCTTTTCCATGGATTCTGGGGTTGTTTGTTGTTGTTACTTTACAACTGAGCCATCTCCCGAGGCCACTACTTACTTTAAATATATGTGTAGACATGAGTAGCATTTCTTTCTCTATCCCTTTTTCATTTCCACTTACCTGTCATCATTTGGGAAAGTAACTGTAATAGCCTTAATTTATTAAAATATGGCATGTTTTAACTAAATTCTTAGAGGACAAACATGTCTTATTTTGTGTTCTCTTTCATTTGGCTGGCTTCTACTTACTAAAACAAATATTGTCGCTGAGAAGTCTATTAGCATTACTAGTTGGGGTTACTTGCTTACCTCTTTCTCATCATTGCTTTCTCTGTATAGTAAATTGTTTCCCTGACTGCATAAACCCAAGGCCTAGAACTGTGCTTTTATTTTGAGCTTCTAAAACAGCGTTTTCTTGGGAACCGATAACAGAATGAATAGACAACATATGACTTATTTTCTTCTCTATACTGCCTAATAAACGATTAAGGTGTTTGGTAAATGCTTCTGGAATTATTAGGAAACATTATATTTGTGAGATTGCTTCAGAGAAGGAGTTAACCAAGCCTTGGGCAGTGTGATGGGAGGAGGTTCACAGACACATGTAGTCTCTGGCATGGTGTTGAGACTGTCCTCTGACCACTCAGAAAGGAGAGGAAATTCCCTGAGATGGAAGCTGGATTTCTGCATTGTGTTAAGGTAAATGTTTCTGCAGACCCTAGCAGATGATACATATACCACATGGAAGTATCACAAGAAGAGATGGACAAAAGCCAAATTTAATTACTGAGATGCTTTTGATGGTAATCATATTTTTTCACAACCAGTTTACAGTCTAGAAAGGGTTGTAATCCAAGCACGGTAGTCTCTTTCCCTGAGGGAGCCAGACATTTCCCTGTCTCATTAAGGCTGTGTTGAAAATCTGAAGCAAAGATGTTCTGAAGTAGTTTCAATGCAGGGGCTGGAGAAATGGCCTTAGTGGTTAAGGGCACTGGCTACCTTTTAGGGGACCCAAGTTCAGTTCCAGGAGTTCCAGTCCCCTCTTTGGGAACTACATGCATGTGGTGCACAATATATGCAGGCAAAACATATATACATATAACAGTTTTTTTTAAAGTAGTCTCAATGCAATGCACAGATAGGCATAGTGATTACAACTGTGATTGGCAGGTAGGAAATGCCATTTGAGAAAAGGATATGGTTATATTGATTTAATAGAATTTAGTTTTTGGTAAAGTACCCAAAGGCTCAGATTTCATTTTGCAAATTCTTTTCCTGTTTCATTTCACCAAATCTATTTCCTGACCCTTTTTAATATGTTACGAAGCAGCTGCAATGAGAGTGATGGGTGTGTGTCAGTGTCTAGTGTCTAGTTAGGGGAATGGAAATAGAATTGACTTTAGGGAGTGACTGTTTATACCGAGCCTATAGGATAGTGGCTTTTGGGCACAGTGCACTATCATTGAGTTCTCACTTTGCATCTTCATAGCTCTCTATCAAACCAGTATACTTGGAATTGATTGAGTTTTATGACATAGTTTCACATGGTTTATATTTGTAAGAGATTGATGGATCTGAATTAATTTACAAATGAGTTTTAACTGCCAAATTGTTGAGTATCTGCAGCAACCATTTAGCTTTATGGTGTGTATATATGGGAGACAAATAGTAATCTGAAAGTTGTCAGGTAAACATGGAGTCAGAGCAGGGAGGTGGTGAGTGGTGAAAAGATTTGGAGAATCATCGTATTATCAGGCATGATCAAAGTACAGTAACCTGAATTCACCTTGTATGAATATACCTGTCAAGGCCAGATCTCAGTGACCTTGAGTTTGCCAGTTAGGCTACCATTTCAATTCACCATGACACACACGTGGCTTCCTGGGTTCCCTTTTATAGGCTCCATGCAAACTCTCTGTACTCTTCTGTTCTTGCAGTGTGCCTCAGACATTTTGACAGCATTAGTAGCCTATAGGTCTTTTCATTCTTAATAAAGTATTAAAGTCCCTGGCTCTAATTTTTCTGACTTTAAAATATAGAAGCACCTTGACTCACAACAGGGTTATGTCCCAGTTTTATCCATGTATTTAATTTGAAATATTACTGTAATTAAAAATATATTGAAATATGTAACCTACCAAGCATCATAGTGTAACCTGGACCACCTTAAACTGCACAGAACCCTTATCTTAGCCTACATTTGGGCAAAATTTTCTAACATAATACAAAATATCTTGTAATAATAGAACATTTAGTAACTGATGTGATTTATGAACACTATTCTACTGAACATATAAAACAATAGTTGGCAGTAGGTACAGTCTTATACTCTTGTAAAAATTTTAAAATCCAAAGTAAGTTGGGGACCTAGTGGACCCTCTGTTATAATCTATTTATTATGAGTTGAATTTGTAAATTTAGTATAAGGCACTTGGAGGTGACTTATTGTTGACTCTCCCCTTGTACTCACCCCAGAGAGCTGGCTACTTTTGAGGCACCTGCATTTGATCTGTACAGTTAAGAGATAGGTGTTCTGTCGATATGCCCATTTTTTGCCCCAAATTCTCAGACCTAAAATTATTCTTGGCATGCAGGGCCATCTATCTATCTTTCTACCTACCTACCTATCTTTGAGGCAGGGTCTCATTATGTCACAGGCTAGCTTGAGCTCTGTGTAATTCAGGCTGGCCTTGAATTTGCAGCAAGCCTCCTGCCTCTGCATCTCAAGTGCTGAGAATATAGGCGTGTACCACATAATTGGCATGCTGTTACATTGTTGTGAAACACATGTTTTCTTGAGACAGCCTCTACTACCTTATTTCATCTGTTTAAATACTCCAAGAGGAAGTTATTGTCCTTTGTTACAGACGGGAAAAACAAGCGCAACAGGCCTGCGTCATTTGTCTGCGGGCGCATCCTCTTAGGTGCCTCCTTTTATGAGTAATATGAGAACAAATTTCTGAACTTTTTCTTGTTAATAAAGATTATTTTATAGTTTTCAATATAAAAGTAAAGTGTGCTCATTATCTTTCTTTGGGGAGGTGCTGCTGTTACCATTTAATTAGCCTACTAAATTTGCTTCACTTTATATGCTGCTTTGAATTTGCCTTTTTGCTGGATTCTTGGTAAACTTTACCCTCAGATGCTTTCATTTATTTACTTTTACTATTTCATTATAAACTGAACAGTTATTAATTTAAAAGTCCTCACTCTTTGGTCAGCACATGGGGCGAATGTGTGCAATATCCAGAAGAACATCAGAGCTGGAGGCTATTTCTTATACAGCATCCAAGCTGCTGCTTGATGATCTGGTGACAAGGAGCTCGTTCTCATTTTCAGATAGTTTTGGTATTAACATGTGGTGCCCAACTGCTCAAGAAACCTAAAGTCTTAAGACATAAGTAAATACATGAACTAATAATTGGTAATACAAAATAGCATCCAGCTAAACGATGATGCAGTCTGTCAGGGCTGTGGGAGTTAAACAAGAACTAAAGGAAACCTGTCATTGAAGAAAAAAGTGTGTAATCTTCTCATTTACCACAGCACTCTGAAAATATGGTAGTCATCATTCCCATTTTACAGATATGATAACTGATCTTGCAGTTGTGCAGCTTGTGATTCAAACTCAGGTCTGTGCATGCACATTTTCTTATGCTGCATCACCGTCTCTCTAAAATAGGTCTTGCGTTATACTTTAACAATGTCTTCAAATACTTTTTTCTTTTCCCATATAATAAAATGTGCAGGGCTAAAGAGATGGCTCAGTGGTTTAGCATACTCACTGCTCTTCCAGAGAAGCCAAGTTAAATTCTTAGCACCACAGCAGTCCGATAATAATCATCTGAAACCCCAACGCCAGGTGTATCTGACAACCCTTACCTCTGTGGGCTCTTGCACTCGTGCACATTTCCGCATCCAGACACATACATATAATTAAAAGTAATAAAAATAAGTTAGGCAGTGGTGCACATGCCTTTAATTCCAGCACTTGGGAGGCAGAGGCAAGGGGATCTCTGAGTTCCAGGGCAGCCAGGGCTACACAGAGAAACCCTGTCTCCAAAAACCAAAAACTCAAACCAACCAAACAAACAAACAAAAAGTACATTCTAAAAAATTTAAACATAGGCCAGGCAGATAGATGTGGTGGTGCACACCTTTAATGAAGCACTTGGAAGGCAGAGGCAGGCAGATCTCTGTGAGTTTGAGGCCAACCTGGTCTACAGAGTGAGTTCCAGACAACAGAGAAACCCTGTCTCAAAAAAACAACAATAACAACAAAAAAAATTAAAGATAGAAAATTCACTTATAATGTTACCATTTGGTAATAAGTGTGATTACCACTTTTCTATGTGTCTGCAGATTAGAGGATATGCACATCTATATTACATACATGTATGTGCACATGTTTGCATGGCTATATACTTAAAGGACATATTTTTTATCCTTTATAAAATCAGGATTGCTATGTATATTATTTTGTTTGTGTTCTGTTTCTTTTCATAAAGCTTTGTGACTATTTTTCAAAGTATACTTTTTAAAATAGCAATGAAGATTTCTGTTCTATATATGGGGTATAATTTGTAACCAGTTTTTGGTTTTATTTTGTTTATAATTTGTAATTTTTGCTCAGTAAACATTCATATAAAATATTTTGTACATATTCTTGATAGTTTCCTAACAGGTTTTATGTATCCTTTAAGATTTGATTTAAAACTGACATAGTTATGCTGTTTATATCCTGCATAGTATGCTTTCTCATGTTAATATCCAATATTGAATATTCTCTCCATTTCTGATTATTATCTTTATATACCAACCAACCTTTTCTGGTTTGGTAGGTTTTAATTTGTGTTTCTCTGAGTACCAGAGAGGTTGAGTATTTGTTGGGAGCTGTGATCAGCAGTGCTGCCAGCCAGCCTTGGATTTCTCTTCCTCATGAGTCATAATATATGGAGAAGAGAAGGACAAAAGGCTTCATCTTACTTGTTTGTGTCATTCCATGTGCTGTCTGTTTGCAGATCTCTGACATCTACATTAGTGGGGAGTCAGGGGATATGTCAGCCAAGGAGAAACTACTCTTGTGGACTCAGAAAGTAACAGCTGGTTACACAGGAATCAAATGCACCAACTTTTCTTCCTGCTGGAGTGACGGGAAAATGTTCAATGCATTGATCCACCGGTACAGGTGAGTACAGTGTGACCTCAGTGCTCTTAGGAGGACTTTTCCTCATCGCATTTGTAACTACTGTCCCTCCATCTTCCCCTTCCACCAAGAATTAGACTCCAAGTCATTGGTATGTTTGAAAAGCAGTCTTAACTGAGACCCACTGTTTTAGGCACTGGCCAAAGGAGTGAGCCAGTCAGAGTTTTTGCTTTCGGGGAGATGACCTTCCATGGAGGAGAAGAGGCAGTAAGCAGATAACTGCATGCTGTCATATAGTGGCAGGTGCAGTTTAAGGACAGGATGATAGGATTGTGGTAATTTAGACAAAGGTGGCCAGAGATAGCCTCTTAGATGAGAATGTCAGAAGTGAGCCCTGAAGGCTCTGGAGCCAGAGCATCCCTGGTAGGTAAAAGAGCAAATGCATAGGGCCCGAAGAGAGGCTGGATCAAAGTAAAGAGCAGCAAGTGACTTGGTGTGACACGAGGAATTTTTAACCCCAGAAACAAAATAATCTGAGCTCTGAGTGGTCAGACACATGCATCAGTTTCCCCTTTGCACTAGTTTATGAATTTGCATAAGCTTGGAATTAGGGAGCATTAGGCTTCTGGTATGCAGTTAAAAACAGAATCAGGATAAGTGTTCTCCTACCTCCTGCTTTCTTTCTAATTCACTCAGTGTTTTCAGTTCTGGGAATCTTAAGAGGCTCTTCTTGTGTGAACTCATGTGCTGTGTAGATGGTGGTTTTTCATGTGCCTCAGTGGACTTTTACAGGCCCGATCTGGTAGATATGGAGAGAGTACAAATCCAGAGTAATCGGGAGAATCTGGAACAGGCTTTTGAAGTAGCTGAGAGACTGGGGGTCACTCGATTGCTGGATGCGGAAGGTGAGTGAGAGTTACTGAATTTTAAGTACATTTGGCATGTTTTCAAAATTCCTTTTCCTGGTAGGTTCCCCTGTTCTGACCAAGAAATCTAATCTTTCTCCTTAGATGTGGATGTGCCATCTCCAGATGAAAAGTCTGTAATCACTTATGTGTCTTCAATTTATGATGCCTTCCCCAAAGTCCCTGAGGGTGGAGAAGGAATCAGTGCTACGGTAAAAACATTTTCCTAAAATACCTAGAGTCATTGAGGTAGAATGCCTTCATTAGATCAAGTTTCTTAAATTATTATGCATAGAGCATTTTTATAAAGACCTACTGAATCTGCATTATCTTTATCATAATGGACATTGTCCCTGAGAATTGCTACTTGACATTGTCCCTAGGTGTTGCTAATTTTGTGCCATCTGATATAGATCCATTTGATGTTAAATGCCATCAGAAAATGTTCTTTTCATCTCTAGCTATAATTCAAGATGAAGCAGTGTTTTCTCAGCTACTGATATAAGCTTGATTAGGCACCATGACTATGAGCTATAGGCTAGCCTTGAACTCATGATCCTGCTGCCTCAGCCTCCTGAGTGTTATAATTATAATGTGCAGAGTCACCATGCCTGGCAGATATCATGTATCTTAATTTTAGTAGCTGGGTTTATAGTCTTTCTACGTGTCAGGATAATGAGTGGTAGCTGGGGGATTCTTGAGGAGCTTTGAAATTCAGACTTTGAACATTAAGTTAGGCTTTTGTCCAGGCAAGTAGAAGAAGGTTTTATGTGGCATAGGGTGCTTGAACTACTTTATCCTGTACTGCTGCTGGACAGCGCAAATCTGTTATGTTTGCCTTCTGACAATAGGAAGTGGACTCCAGGTGGCAAGAATACCAAAGCCGAGTGGACTCACTCATTCCCTGGATCAGACAGCATACACTCTTGATGTCAGATAAATCTTTCCCCCAGAACCCTGTTGAACTAAAGGTAAATGCATGGATTTAAGTTGCTTTTTACAAATTCTCGCTGGGAATAAGCCTCAGAGCTTGACGCTGCTGGTGAGGTGGTGTGAAAAACTGGTCCCTGTTGTTTTAGCCTATTAATTCATTCATTAAATATTAATTTTTGTAGGCACTTTATAACCAATATATACACTTCAAAGAAACAGAAATTCTGGCCAAGGAGAGAGAAAAGGGAAGAATCAAAGAGTTATATAAATTATTAGAGGTAAGAAAAGCATATCTTTGGCTAAGACTTGGGTTTTGCTAGTTTGTTCTATTGTTGCTTCCGAATAGATTTCACATGTGCTCCTTTTATCCTGCGTTAATGTGATACCTACCATTAGTGGATCTTGAAAATTGTGGTAAAGGGACAGTATCAACAAACTGTAATTATTAAAGGAGTTATTGAAAAACAGCATCTCTTCAGAAATATTTTTTCCTTGCTTTTTAGAGGGAAACTAAATATTTCCCTCAGAGGAAAGGAAAAGAGACTCCCATTCATATTTTGAGTCCTACAGAATTTGAAGCTATTGAGTTAGGTGGGCATTTAACCTTACCAGAATTGGTTCATTTAGAAGACAGATTTGTAGAAAGGGCTAGAAGGGGTAGAAGGGCTTAAAGCAAGTAGTTTCTGCATGTTAGAGCTTATATACAAATGTTTTGGCTTTTAAGTTGTTAGATATTTGAGATATTTGATTCCTTTCCTATATTAGGAAGTGGGGAAAACTGCTGATTGACAAGACCCCCCCCCCCCCAAAAAAAAAAAAGCAAGGAGCAAAATACAAATAATCAATGAAACAGGCCTGAGGGCAGGGCTGTGGTTTGGGACTGAAAAGTATCTTTTTCAGGTGTGGATTGAGTTTGGCAGAATTAAGCTGCCTCAAGGCTACCATCCTAATCACGTAGAAGAAGAATGGGGGAAACTCATCATTGAAATGCTAGAGCGAGAGAAATCCCTACGGCCAGCCGTGGAGAGGTTGGTCTAGAAGGAAGCCTGACATTCCTTAGGGGCTACTCTGAGTCTTGTACTTCATTATGGTTTTTATGGTTTTTAGGCTGGAGTTGCTGCTTCAGATTGCAAACAAAATACAGAATGGTGCTTTGAACTGTGAAGAAAAACTGACACTAGCTAAGAATACACTGCAGGCTGTAAGTATTTGCTTTGTCTTACATCTTATGTCACATGCTTTCCACTCTTCACCCAACTGCTCAACAGTTCAAATTAACAGTTGAGGAATCCATCTGCGTTACTTCCCTTTTCTTGGTTCCCTCCATTCTAGCGGGTGAGAGCAATGAAGTTTTCCCACCTATATCCTCTTTCTGTCATAGGATGCTGCACACCTGGAATCAGGACAGCCAGTCCAGTGTGAGTCCGATGTCATCATGTACATTCAAGAGTGCGAAGGTCTCATCAGGCAGCTGCAGGTGGATCTCCAGATCCTACGGGATGAGAATTACTACCAGCTAGAAGAGCTGGCCTTCAGGTGAGGAGGAAGGTGCTCGTAGGGAAGTCTTGCTTGCTGTGAGGCTAAAGGATCGAGATTGAGACAAGAACCAGGCACTAAAACTTTAACTTGAATTAGACTTCTATGTGTCTGGGCATGCTGCATGCACATGCTGTAAGTGGGAAATTTCTTGTGGTGAGTTTCCCCTTCTGCACACCCCTCCCACTAAGTGCCTGCAGGATATTTTCCAGTCACGGTGCCATCTTATTGTACTCCTGTCTATTTTCAGAATGACTGCAGAGGTATGATAGCACTTTTGAAACACTGGTGGTCTATTGAACTCATTTTATAGATGAGGAAACTGAGATCCACAGAGAGGATGAAGAGTGTCTAACGCCACATGGCAATCCAGCATTTATTCTGTTATAACCCTCAGGAGTCATATAAATATTACATTACTTCCTTCCAATTAACACTTTAATTTGGCGTTTGTCTCAAAAATCCAAACTAGATGATATTAAAATACCTCTTTGCATTCTTGTAACACTTTTTCAAACACTTTTTCTGATATTACCTCATTTTTATTTTTACCATGTGCTTGTTAAATAGATAATGAAAATTTTATTTTAAGTATGTTTAAGTCTCCTCTTCTACTTCAGGGTCATGCGCCTGCAGGATGAGCTGGTCACCCTGCGCTTAGAATGTACAAATCTATACCGGAAAGGCCATTTCACTTCACTTGAATTGGGCCCACCCTCTACTTTGACCACTACTTATCTGAAAGCAGAACCCCTGAACAAGACAACTCATTCTTCTTCTATCTCTTGGTTCCGAAAACCCATGACCCGGACTGAACTTGTATCTATCTCCTCCTCTGAAGATGAAGGCAATCTCCGATTTGTATATGAACTACTTTCATGGGTAGAAGAGATGCAGGTGGGTGTCTGCCCAGAAAGCTGTCTTAAAGGACCAGGTTGCTTTGTGTTCCTGGTAGAGAAAACATTAGTTATCAGTCCTGTCTGCCCCTAAGATCCTTTCTCCTTAGTGTCTCCTTACCACTCCACTGTAGCCCATGCTGGCCTGGAAGACAATGTAGCCTAGACTGTCCTAGAACTCATGATCTTCCTGCCCCATCCTCCTGAATGCTGGGATTACAGGCCTATTACCCCATGCCTGATTCCTTTCTTCTTATATTCAAAATGGACAGGGTCAATATAGATTTTTACAACCCCACACTGCGTGGCACAGGGTTATCTGTCTTGATGCCCTTTGAGAATCTGTTACCGTCATCTAACCATTCCCTAAGTGGTATAGCTTGTGAGAGAATTGCAGTATCTATTTATGTCAGTTATTTTTTCTGTTTCTTTTTTTTTAAATACCTTTTAAAAATATTTTATTTTTATTTTATGTACATTGGTGTTTTGCCTGCATATATATCTGTGTGAGGGTATCAGATCCCCTAGAACAGTAATGAGCTATCATGTGGGTACTGGGAGTTGAACCTGGGTCCTCTGGAAGAGAAGCCAGTACTCTTAACTGCTGAGCCATCTCTCCAGCCTGTCTGATGTTTTCTTATTGGTAGAAGATTTTATTCTTCACTTTTTGTTGTTTAGGTCATACCCTTAAGTTTAAGCAAGACTGATCCATTTATTCCACAAATCCAATGGCACTACTTAATTATATTCTAGGCTAGTAGCTCAAATTTGGCATTGTCCTCTGCTAGGCAATGCCTCTAAGCCTAGGACTCAGGAGGTCAGAACAGGAGATGATGAGTTCCAGGCCAGCTTGGGCTATGTAATAGGACCCTCATCTCAAGGAAGAGAAAAATGGAGGTGGGGGAGCAAAGACAGGGGAAAGAAATCTTCTATTGGCTAGTAGCTGGTGCTATGAATCAGACTAAATATTTTAGATTTTTTGAGGTCTACTTTATGAAATTAAGAGACTCATAATGATTTGTTTTTGTTTTGTTTTGTTTAAGACAGGGTTTTACTATGTAGCCCCAGTTAGCCCGAAACTCAGAGATCTGCCTGCCTCTGTCTACTGAGTGCTAGGATTCAAGACATGTACCACCATGTAGCCCCAAGAGGGGCTATGTTTAGCAAGGGGAATGTTTGGACACTCATCCTTTCTGACTGATAAACGCAGGACTGTTTTCTCATATGCCACCATTGCTGTACTTAGTGGAGCATCTTATCTAGCCGTTGAGGGTTGATCATGGTGTATTTCCTATAAGAAGCCATGGAATGATGGAGATGGTTTAGATGCCAGTTCTTACCTTAGTCATTTTGTTTATTTAAGTCAAGGTCTTATGTAGCCCAGGCTGACCTGGAAATCCTGAACCTTCTGTCTGTGTTCCAAACGCTGAAATTATAAGCATGTGCCACCACACCTGGCTCTTACCCTAGTCATCTCATCCAGATGTTTACTCTGACCACTTTCCTTTCCTCTCTGCAAGTTATAATGCATCTGTGCTTTCCTTTTCAGATGAAACTGGAGCGTGCAGAGTGGGGTAATGATCTGCCTAGTGTGGAGTTGCAGCTGGAAACACAACAGCACATCCACACCAGTGTGGAAGAACTAGGCTCAAGTGTCAAAGAAGCTAGGTTGTATGAGGTATATATTATTCAGAATCTAAATTATGAGAGTTAAATAACTTTGTGAGAAAAGAATTTTAACTAGTAGATCTCCTTATACTAAAAAACAAAGCACGATAAACATGATCTTAGGGGCTGGAGAGATGGCTAAGTGGTTAAGAATATATATTGCCCTTGTAGATAATCTGAGTTCAGTTCCCAGTCCCTACATCAGATGGCTCACAACCACCTGTAACTCCAGTTCTAGGTCATATGCAGGCACCTGCTCTTAGATGCATGTACTTCACATAAAGACAGACAGACAGACAGACACTTGCGTGTGCACACACACACACACAATTTTTTAAAAATCATAGAAAATCTGAAAAAATTTAAAAAGTGATACTGAATGCTGAAGTCAGAATTAGTAGATGGGAGTTTCTAAAGTCAGGCTTCTACCTCCAAGATTCGTTTCCTTTGCTGTGAGCCTGCAGCAGAGTGCTGGTGTGGAGAGACTGCTCATGGGGCTATCCTCCCATACTCAGCGCTCTGTCTTCAGTTTTGAGGGTTTGTTTTTGTTTGGTTTCTGATGGTACTGGACTAAACTTGGGGTCTTAGTGCCTGCTAGGCAAGTTCTCTATTACTGAGCAGTACCCCCATGCTCCTGTCTTTCTGCTTTTTATTTCATCACCCCACCTTCAAAGGAGCAAATGAGCAGTTTAGCAGTCATCAGTGGGATTTGCTTAGAAGACTCTGAATTGCTAGAAACACAGGAACCTGAGATGCATTGGTTTGGTCATCCTGCTGAACTATTGTCCACTCAGTGCTGCCTCAAGCCGTGAAGTCTGACCTAGACACTTGTCCAGGCCTTTGTTCCCCAGAGCAGCCAGCCCTCACCTGTGTCTCGACAGCCTGTTTGCATAGTTGGAACCATACTGCATGGTTTACTCACTGTTTCTCTGATGTCTTTTTATTTTCGTGTCAGGGAAAGATGTCCCAGAATTTCCATACCAGCTATGTTGAAACTCTTGGAAAGTTGGAGACACAGTACTGTAAATTGAAGGTGAGTTTTGACTAGTTGACTTAAATAATGCTCAGGGAGAATCTGGTTCCCTCCAAACAACGCTCTTCCCTATTTCAAAGAGCATGTAGTTTGGCTTTGTCTTAGTTTTCTTTTAATTAGATTGTATAATATACTGTGTAATTAATCATTTGGGTTATAACTTCTTTTTTTGAGGTATTAAATCCCTACATAGCCCATGCTGGCCAATATTATAGCTGTATTCCACCGCAGTGAGCTTCTTGATTCTTAATAGGTCAGAAACAACTGCTCTGGAAAATTGTAAACAAGTAAAACACATCTTAGGTATGTTCGTCACCATAACAATGGCCATATGTATTTTGAACTAAAAAATTGAGACCGATGGAGAGACAATTTCTTTCCTTTTTGTTGTTTTTCAACCTATTGAGGTTGTCTAAGGATAAGCCAAGATCACTGTTTATTCAGGAACCCTCACAAAGACCTTGTGGGTCACATCTTCAACATAAGATTGACAGTGACCTTGGAACTTCTGTGTCAAACTGTGTAAAACTTAAATCCACATAAAATAACCCAGATATTAAGAAGCAGGCTGGGGTGTGTATGTGGCTTAGTGGTAATTACTACCGTGCTTTAGGTTCTAATACCAGCACTTTAAAACAAAAAAAGTAGGCTGGGTGCATGCCCTGGGTTATTCTTTCCTCATGTCAACTGTGTTATCCTCTCCAGATGCAAAGACTGCCATCTAATCTTTTAACCCTTACTTTGTCCAGGAGACTTCTAGCTTCCGAATGAGACACCTTCAGAGCTTGCACAAATTTGTCTCCAGAGCTACAGCCGAACTGATCTGGTTGAATGGAAAGGAAGAGGAAGAACTAGCATGTGATTGGAGTGACAGCAATCCCAATATCTCAGCCAAGAAAACCTACTTCTCTGTGAGTCTTACATAGCAGGGCTGCCATATTTAATAGCAGCACAGGAGACAGAGAAGCCAGTCTGCAAAGAATCTGCTCATTGCATCTGTTCTGTGAGAAATGTGTATTGAGAGCCTTTGGGTGGATTTATTTAAAAAGAAGTGTTTTGAGTAGGTAGACCAGCAGTCTGCAAGTTGAATCATTTCAGAAATTAATATAGTTTTGTGGTTAAGATTACAGGGGTTTGTAGTGAGTCGAACCTAAATTCAGGTTCTTATTTGTCCACTAACTAGCTCTATGACCTTGGGCAAGGTATTTAGTCTCTCCAGGCCTTTGTAAAAATGGGCTAATTACTATTTGAAAGGGTTGTATAAAAGGTTGAGCAAGACATAATAAGCTAATCTAAGCATAGTGCCTTATTATACAGGAGTTAATGCTATTTAACTGAGTTGTACTTTTAGATTTTTGTAATAGTTTGAATTCTTATTAACATTTTGGTCTTAATACAGCATGTAAAGTGGTCAGGAAAATCCATCATTAATGGGGCAATGCCTTCTACTCTCCTCTCTAATCTTTAAAAAATTATTTATTTTATGTATATGGGTATTTTTCTTGCGTATATGTCTGTGTACCACATGTGTGAGTTACAGACAGTTGTGAGCCATCTGTGGGTGCTGGGAATTGAACCCAGTCCTCTGGAAGAGTAGTCAGTGCTCCTAACTGCCAAGTCATCTCTCCAGTTCTGCCTTCTGTTCTTTGTAACGAAGAAGTAAACAAGTAAATGGGACTATTTTTTTCTACTTTTAGTATTCCCATATTTAGGATTTTAAAGCATTTTATAATCTTTTATACAAACAAACAGCTCTTCTACTAGTACCAACTTTGGTTTAGTTCCTTTAATCTAGGGTTATTACTGAATGTGAGTGTCTCCTGATTACAGAAGGATATAGGAACTTCTAAAGAGAAAAGGAAAGACTGGCTGCTCTAATGCTGTAAGCAGTGTGTGGGAACTGCAGTGAGGCCACTAGAAAGTGCTCTGAAGCATATAGGAGAAGAGATGAAATCTGATAATGAGAGTTCACAGAAAAGCCAGCATTTAAAATTAGGTCTTATATTAATAGAATTTTGTGTCAGAGGAGGACATTTTGAGGTGAGAAAATAGTCGAGCAAAGCCTGCCAGTCGTGATCTCTACGAGTGTGGGGAACTTGTGTGATGCTGGGTAACTAGCCACTATAACCATGTTTGTTCTTCCCTCTGCCTCCTGAGTTCTCCCAGTCTACTCAGGGCCAGCTCAGGTCCTATTGTGCTTTGCAAATCCCTTCCCCTTCCCCTTAATTCCACCCTTTGTGCCTTTTCTGAAACTCTTGAGCATTTGCAGTTTATACATAGTGTTTTGGCACCAATCCTGTTATAGACTCCTTAGAGCGGGATAGGAAGCACTGTTTCCTTGATTGCCTCTTCTTCCTTAATAGCATTTATTCCATAAAATTCAATTTAATTTTCAGGAGCTGACAATGGAACTGGAAGGGAAACAAGATGTATTTCGTTCTCTACAAGATACAGCAGAACTGTTGTCACTTGAGAACCATCCAGCTAAGCAAACAGTGGAGGTTGGTGTTTTTAACATGTGTGAAGGTTAAGGTGTTGTTATAAAAATACTGAAGTTAGAAGCTTTGTTCTTCCAAGGCCTGGAGAATATGTCACGTCATTTGTTTCAGATCATCTCTATTTTTATCCCAGACTATTTAGTAGTTTCCAGAAGCCTGCAAATAGTTTTGATAGTTTAAGGAGAATAGTAAGAAGATGAATTTAAGAGACATTGACTCTTGACTTATGAGGAAAGGACTTGTATCATATTTTTTTTAAAAAATCTTCCTTTTGAAAAATATTTTTATTTATCTTTATGTGTATGAATGTTTTGTCTGCATGTATGTCTGTGTGCCACATGCTTACCTGGTACCTGTGGAGGCCTGAAAACAGTACTCCATTTCATCCTCTATCCTTCTTTTCTTACCTGTCATATACATGGCTGTAGGTAGCTACAGCTAGCAAAGGGGCTGTTTGATCCCAACAGGCATGAAAGAGCATCAGTGCTCTTAACCATCTGCAGCACTACACCAGAGAGAAGAGATAGCCTAAGCAGAAAAACCAGGAGGGATTTATTTATTTAGGCAGTTTTTCTGGTTTGGTCATTTAATTACAACTGAGTACAGAAGCAGCTTTTTCTGGGTAACCCCTTTTAATCAATCTGTTTTGGATGAAAAGCAAGCTTCTTTCTCCAGAGCAGCATTGCGTAGGTGTTAATCAGCTGTCTCGGTCTCTCCTTTGTCTTCTGGATCAGTAGCAGAGTTGTACTTGGAAAGAGTCTGACAGGTATATTTTGAGCCTGCTAAACTCATGCCTTCTGCACATGTGCTTGGCTGTTACAGGCGTATAGTGCTGCTGTTCAGTCACAATTACAGTGGATGAAGCAGCTGTGCTTATGTGTTGAACAACACGTGAAAGAAAATGCAGCTTACTTTCAGGTATGGTGGTGGTGGTGAGGTGTGGTAGTGGTAGTAGTGGTCATGGTATCATCATACATACTTGTGCCAAAGCTGAGGTTTAAAAATACATCCATATGGTAAAGCTGGGTGTGGTGATACACATCTATAATTCTAGCACTCAGGAGGTAGAGTCAGGAGGATCAGAAGTTCAAGGTCAGCCTTGGACTACACAAGATCCTGCCTCAAAAAATTGAAGGGAAAAAAAAAAAAATCTCAAAAATAAAAAAAAAAAAAACCTAATGAACATTCATATCAATTGTCTTTTACAATTTAAAAACTTAGTAGCTTCAACTATTAATCATTAGTGAGTTCAGTTTGGGCTGGATTCAGCTGAATGGCTTTTCTCCTCTCTATTCCTCCTTTACCTGTCATAACATGGCTGTAGGTATCTATAGCTAGCAAAGAAGGCTGTTTGATCCCAAATGTCATTATTCACTCGTCTACCAGTTGGCTATCTTCTTTACAAAGTGAGTGTAGACATGCAGCAGGAGAGAACAGTCCACGTGCACAGGCACTTGTTTCTGTTTCTGCCATTTATGTGGCATTGGTGAAAGCAAATCACATGGTTATGCCTAGCTTCAAGTGGAGGAGATGTAGACTGCTCTTTGAAGATAAGATCTGTAAAAATATTAAGATTCTCCCCCGCCCCTACCCACCTCAACGTAAAGAATCTACATTTGTCTTCTGGTGAGGATAGAGGAGGAAATAAGCTATTTTCTCCCTAAGTTTATCTCTTGGCTCATATAATTACATCAGTGAGGTAAACATTGTTTCACTTAGCTTCTATCTTATTTCACAAAATAAGGCCTCATACCAAGTACTGTCACTAGACAGAAGCCAAGAAGGGTGAGACAGGCTAGCTAGTGAGTTTTAGTGGAAATCATCACTAACACTTTACTGACATGCCTTTTTAAGCCCTCTGGTTTGTGCTTCTGGGGTCTTTTGTAATAGGTTGTCACTGGTCCAGAGAGCATAATTAGCTTTGTGCAGCTTGACACATAGGGTTCCTTCTTCATGAAACTCTTACTGTGTTGAGGCATTGAACACAAACCAACCTTTCTTTGTGTTCCCATAGTTCTTCAGTGATGCCCGAGACCTGGAGTCATTCCTGAAAAACCTCCAAGACTCCATCAAACGAAAATATACCTGTGACCACAACACCAGTCTATCCCGCCTTGAGGATCTGCTCCAGGACTCTATGGTGGGTGTTGGCTTGGTGGGAATTTTTGCTTCCGAGAAACAGTAAAACTGTGTCAGCTGCTGCTGTAATTTATATCCTTAAAAGCTCCAGGGCAGTGGGCTGTTCTTACAGTAAAGCGTGGCTCACATCCCAGTTGTCCAGTCAGCTTTGTTATCTCTTCTGTTTTCCTTCTTGAAGAGGTTGCTAATGAGATTTCTTTGGGGAGCTACTGAAGTAAAGCCCCTGTAACTGTCCCTGAGCCCCTTAGCACCCTATGTTTTCTTAGCATCATCCCTGTTTTATTGCTGTCATCGGAGCCAAGGTCTAGAGTGAAGGGTATTGAGTGACCTCAGATTTGGGTTTACTCTTTTGAGACACGGAAAGAGAGGAATCTGAGCCAGATTTTTCATCCTTGGCTGTTTTCTTTTGGTAATGATGAGATACTAGAAATTTGGCTTTAGTTAAGGCCAACATTAACATCTTACTTAGAGGTAATGCAATATTTGTCCAGTTTTTTTTAAATGTAATATTAACTTTTAAAAATAATTCTGTATCCAGTTTTTAATCAAAATCAACTTTAGATTCATTTTCTCCAGTGAATTATTCCTTCAAGAGCTGTGGTTGTAAAACCAGTAGCAGAACTACCTGTGTTTATTGAGTACATTATGCAGAATTGGCAAGACAGGGCAAACTCCATCTCAGGATGTATGCAACAGGGAAATTGTTTCTCCTGGGTGAGGAACTTGAATTCTCAGGAGATGATGGCAAGTAAGAGAGCCAAAATAGCCCAAAGCATTTTTGTTTTACTTCACTTTAGTTTTATTAATGAATTAATTAGTTAATTAATTTTGTGGGTAAAAGTAGGGCATTTTTGTGGTATTGAGGATCAAACCTAGAGTCTTGTGCATGACATAAAAGCACTGTACCATTGTTACCACCAGCCTAATTTTCTTTCCATTTCTTTCTCTCTTTTTTTTTTTTCTTCTTCTTTTTTTATAATGATTTCAGATATAGTGAACCTATGAGTAGGTTTACGTTCAGTACTTCATTTGGGCAAATGGAATGGTAATTTGGAATGAAGGATACAAACCTGACTTTACAGTTATTGTCTTTCAAATGTCTCTCTCAGAGGTACTGCAATGTGAAGGAGGAATGTCATCCTTGGCTCTCCCACAGGGTACCTTCCTGTCGTAGGGTGACCTCTCTGCAATTGTCACATCTTCTCTTCCTGAGGAGGGTGGTCGCTGCTCTGTTCCCTCTTCTCCAGGTCAGGGGCATCGGGTTGGCGGCATCATCGTGGCATGGAGTCACACCCGGGCCTGCTCCTCAGCTTCTTCATCAGGTTCCAGAGCACCTGTCCTGGCTTCTGGCTCTTTTCAGAACTTTTACCACAATGAGCACTTGGTCTCTGGAGCTAGAGATATTTGACTTATGGGTTAGACATCTTTATTGCAAGGAAACTGAAATGGGTAGACCAGCTCTCACGTATGGAAGTGTGACTGTCTCCCTGATGTATTCCATTCCTCTTTCTTAACTAATAAGTTAAAGTTGTATTTCTTCCAATCATGCTCCCGGGGACAGGCGCAGGTAGTTTGTTTAAGAATTTCTTTTTCTCTACCTATATACTCTTAATTCTTTTATGGTATTTCTTAACATTATTAACTCTTTGCTCTTATCGCATCCCTGTCCATCCTAAGAAAGCCCTCTTTCTGGGGACTTTTATGCCTCACCATGGGTTGGATCATCCTGGCCAGTACATAAAGGTTGTCATTTACTCTCCAATGGAATTGGTAGTATATTGCTACCAATTTTGTTGACAAACTCATTAGCTTTTAAGGTGATTTGATTTGCAGAGCTTTTAGAATTTTGACTTTGCATGATACTTCATTCAAACCTGTCAAATTTACACAAAACACAGCACGGCAAGGTAAATCCTAAATCATTTGTTACCATGCTTTTACCAGTAACATTTGTTCTGAGCTACATTTGAGGAAAGCCTTCATTATTACATAACTATACTCTGCAGCTAGACATTTGTTTTGTTTATTTCTTGCATGTGGCTTCATTGGTCATTGTTTAGAGTACAAGGAGAAGACTGCAAATTTAGAATTCAAAGGCATTTGAAAGAAGGCAGACATTCTCTCTTTTTTTCTTTAATCCTTGTCTACATCATTATCTAAGATATCTCTACTAAGGATCCCTACTTAACTGAGAAATGACATTCTCTTAGGGAATAGAGCACTACATTTTCATTATTGGCTTAGTGATTCAGGATACCACCATTAATGTCTTTTTGTTTTTCTTATTTTATAGGATGAAAAGGAGCAGCTTATACAGTCCAAGAGTTCTGTTGCCAGTCTTGTTGGGAGATCAAAAACCATTGTTCAGCTAAAGCCACGCAGTCCAGACCATGTGCTAAAGAGCACTATATCTGTGAAGGCCATCTGTGACTACCGGCAGATTGAGGTGAGAGCAGAGCAGGCCCTGGACAGAGGGAAACCTTAGTTAGTGTCGCACTAATAGGAAAAGGAAAAAAAACAGGCCTGTAAACCTCATGCTTATGGAGGCAGGACAATATGGAGTTGAAGGCCAGCTGGGGCTATATGAGATCCTATCTTTATAAGGAAAAGAGAGAGAGAGAAGAAAAATTATGAAAATGATCCTATTTAAGGGGGTTTTAAAAGGCAAATTTAAGTATGCATAAATCTCTTTTATCATTTAAAAAAAAAAAAACCAGCTCTCCAGTCTATAATCTTGCCAGGTTCCTTGCCTTAGTGATTGGCATCATCATCCATTTATTGCCTAAGTTTTGATGGAGTAGGACTTTGTTAACACTATGGAGATACGTTCGTCTCCTTTGTCCTAGTTGCTCCTGTAGCTGGTAGGGTCACCAAGTCAATGCTAACTTCTGTTGTGGCTGCTGTTACAATGCCTAAATTAGATCATAAGTTTTGGCCTTCTCCTTTAGATCATTCTTTATCCTACCTCCAGCACGATTATCTTAAGGAAACTACACTCCTGCAACAACTCACCATTGCTCTTGGGGAGAGAGTCCTTAACTCCTGAGTGTGGCTTTAAGATTCTAAATAATATGTCTTTACCTCTAACCAAGACTGGGTCATCCTTTGTACCACTTCCTGATACTGCATTTGTCTCACAACGCTGTGATACTAGGACTCCCTGACCAAATTTGTTGAATGTAGACTGTGTTTGCTTACCACTGTGCAATTTTTATCCTTATGTTATAGCTGATATAGCATATCTCCAGGCACATAAGCAGGCACTGAGTAAAAACTTACTGTATAAGAATATGAGTGAATGGTTATGATATACACCTACAATCCAAGCACTAGGAAGGCTGAGGCAGAGGATCACTCTAAGTTCAGGCCTGCCTAGACTAGTGTAGAAAACAAAAAGAACAAATTAGGAGTAGTATCAACATTTCTGTTTTTAAAACAGATCGTGTTATTTGTCTCTCAAGAGAAAGAATTGATGATTCAAAATGATCCAACGTTTTCCAGGAGCCCACTAAGGAAGAGCACTGAGGGAGGGGAGCCATGTCACAGAAACAGAGCTGTGATCCATATCCCAGCAACTCTTACTCCATAGATGTAGGTGCAGACACTGTTCTCGGTAGTCTGATGGTCTCCTTGTAACTCACATGCTAGTTACTCCACATGCAACAGGAACTTGATAAATATCCATTTCCTTGATTTATTTGATGTGCCATGGATTTAGAAATTTCAGGAGCTCTCACTAAGTGGTAGTGAAGCAATCCTTACTCTCCTCCCTTCCTTCCTTTTCTTTTTCTTTCTTAAAGAAAGAAAACAGATTTATTGAGTATGCTTACAAGGGACAGTGGACAGAAATAAATGCCTTGATTACACAACTTTTTTTTCACATATACACAATTTTTTTTCGCGTATGTATGGTGTGAATGTGTGCATGTACATGTGTTATGTGATGGGATATATGTGCACAAGGGTGCTTGTGTATGTGGAGGACAGAGGTTGGTGTTGAGTTTCTTCTTACATCACTCTCCACTTTATTTACTGAGGCAGGGTTCTTGGTAATTGGAACTTGCTTTTGGGCTGGTCTAGTGCAGCTTTCCCCAGGGATTTCCTGCTCTGCCTCCCGATCACTGGTATTATAGGTGGTCCACCATGCCCACCTGGCTTTCAAGTGATACTAGGGATCTGAACTCTGGTCCTCATACTTGCACTGCAAACTCTCATGCAGTGAGCCTGAGGAAGACATTTATTTATTTTGTGCTTGTGTGCATGCTTGTGTAAATGGTAGGGGACACACGAGTGCCATGGTGCGCATGTGCTCCCGTGTGTGTGTGTGTGTGTGTGTGTGTGTGTGTAAGTCAGAAGGCAACCTTTGGGAGTTATTTTTTACTTTCTTCCATGTGGGTTCCAGGAATCGAACTCGGATCATCAGGCTTAGTAGCAAGGACCTTCACACATTAAGTGATTTTATGGCCCTGCAGATGTTTTTCTTAAGGAGACTTTTTTCCTAGCTATTTCATAGCCTTGGGATCAGGTTCTAGATAGTAGTAGGTTGTTGGTTAGCAATAATTTGTGACTTTGTTTTTTCAGATCACTGTTTGCAAAAATGATGAATGTGTGCTGGAAGATAATTCTCAGCGGACCAAATGGAAGGTGATCAGCCCTACAGGGAATGAGGCAATGGTGCCTTCGGTCTGCTTCCTCATCCCACCACCCAACAAGGATGCCATTGAGATGGCTAGCAGGTAACTGTGACAGTGTGCCACTCAGTACAGACCTCCCATTAGGGTACCAAGTGTCCCACTGCCAGCCAGATAGATCTTTAATAAAGCCTTTGTTCAGGTGAAATAATTCAGTAATATTCTTTTAAAAAGAATTCTAGATTACAGTTTAGTCTAGAGGAATGATTTTTGTAGTGGCAGCCAATTTAATTCATGTTGAAGTAATACTACTATATTAGTCAAGGTTTTATAAAAGAACAGAACTTACAGAATGAATCTCTCTATATAGAAAGGAGATTTATTAGAATCACTTATAGGCAGTGATCCAGCTAATCCAACAATGGCTGCATGTGAATGGAAGGTCCAAGAATCCAGTAGTAGTTAAGTCCGCGAGGCTGGATGTCTCAGCTGATCTTGAATATGTACTGGAATTCTGAAGAAGTAGGCCCTAATGCCAGTGAAGGAATGGGCTTGTTATTGAAAGCAAGAGTAAGCAGGAGGGGTGGGGGGATTCTTCTTCCATGTCCTTTATATAGTCAGCCAGCAAAGGATGTGGCCCAGAGAGAAAGAGAGAGAGAGAGAGAGAGAGAGAGAGATCCTTCTTCCATGTCTTTCCTATAGTCAGCCAGCAGAGGATGGAGCCTAGATTAAAGGTGTGTCTTCTTACCTCAAAAGATTTGGGTTAAACGGTTCTCTTTCTACCTCAAAGATCTGGATCAGAAGTGGGTCTTCCCATTCAAATAATTTAATTAAGAAAAAATTCCTCACAGGTATGTCCAGTCATTTGCATTTTAGTGATTTCCAGATGAAATTGGCAACCAAGAATAGCCACCACAGCTACAAAGCTTATAAAAGCTAGCAAGTGCACTGGCCAATGACTGCAGTCCCAGCTGCTTAGGAAGATGAGTCAGGAGGATGGCTTGAACCCAGATATTTGGATGCAATCTGGACAAGATAGTGGGATCCTATCTCTATAAAACATAGAAAGAGCGTGTGCATGCACACGCGCCTGCACACACACACCGTTCATCTGTTCATTTTGACATTCTTATGCACTGCTGTCCCGCACACTACTTGCCACTTTGTCTCCTTTATTCTCCGCATGCTTCGCACCACCTGTGTTGTACATTTGCCTCATTCCTAGTAGAGTTTTGCATTTTCGTTTTGTTTTCTTTTGTTTACTTTTGTGTCCTTAGCATCTAGACCCATCCTTACTGAGTAGGTTCTCAGTAAGTGGTGGGAAATTATAAGAATGAAGGAGTGGGTGAGCAGACAGGAGAGTTAGTGACTTGTTTCCTTAGAGTCACAGTTTCTAGTCTTGGTTTGCTTTTTTTTTCTATCTGCATATTAAAGACATATCTCGTAGTTCTCCCTTCTTATTCATTCATTCATTCATTCATTCATTCATTCATTCATTCATTCCAGAAAGACTCTTCAGTTTTTCCAAATGCGACAGATACCTTTCACTTTTTTCTTCTGTTGGAAGCCTTTCTTGGCCCATTCTGTCTCCTCTCCCATGTGCATCAGTTCTATAGGCCTGATTCTAGATTGAATCTAGCATTTGTCTCATCTTCATCTGGGGATTATGTTTCCTTGGAGTCGTAACCACTGATTCCTAGGTTACAGATCTTTTTTTATTGACTTACTACCTGGTTTGGTAGAACATGGTCTCTGTAAACTTAGTGACAAAATTAATCTTTGTTTCTCTTTTATAAAAGCATATAGCAGTGAAAGTTCACCTTTTATAGTAAGCAGTTACTGATTTAACAAATGTAAAAAACGGTTACATTCTTCCATCTTCACGATGCTTCTCTCTTGAAGATTCTTCTTTCTTCTAGAGAAGCTGCCAGCGCAATGGTTAAGAATAGTTGGACATTTCTGCCTTTTGGATGAGATCTCTGCTTCTCTGGTCTAACTCCTTTAGACTCGTCTTTATTATCTATCGTCTTTGGATGAGTCTCTTTCCATTGAGTAAACATGAACAAAACCTGGGAATTTTCCTTTCAGATCTCATAAAAAATTTCCTGAATTGTTGCCTTTTTAAACGTTGGCATACATTATACAAAGCTTCGTTACGGCATTTCCATACTTGCACATAGTATACTTGGTCATCTAGGACCCTTCTTACCCTCTTTCCTTTCCATGTTTAGTAGTCCAGCTCACGTTATCATCTCACATGCTCCCTCCCTCAGTTTCCACATGTGAGAGAATACATCTGGAATGCTAGTTTCTATGGGGCTGGTTTACTTCATCTAATATGATATTCCCGACTTCTATCCATCTTGTTCTCTGTGGTTCGGGTGGGTGGGTGGTTGATTTGTTTTGCTCTCAAGAATCCCCATTTGTCATATATTGGGGCTCCCAGGCTCATTCTCTAATACCTTATCTCCTATTTTTTTCTTTGTGTTTTTCTTCTTTTGAGATTACCACTTAAATGAACCTTCTGTGGGATTTCTGAGAAAAAAAGAAAATAAGATAGTGGGTTTTAATTTTTCTTTTAATGTAACTGAGATCCTGATATCTACTTTTCTGTTTTATATTTTATATCTCACATTTTCTTTGCACCGTGAAGACATTTGAGATAACTTAGTGGTTTGAGTATGTGTGTGCTTATGTGCAGGTCATCTAGGAACTGAGACTGAAGTAGCAGGCATGGGTTGCTTCAGAGAACAGTATGCCACTCAAGCCCCACATGCTGTAGTTCCCTTGTATCCCAAGTGAACTTAGTTAAATTGCTATTGTTTTTTGATTATTTCACCATGTTTTAGTGTGTAGAGCATAGTAAAGCACTTTTAATAAGTATTGATATGCCAGGCAGTGGTGGCACAGGCCTTTAATGCCAGCACTTGGGAGGAAGAGGCAGGGGGATCTCTGTGAGTTTGAGGCCAGCTTGGTCTACAGAGTGAGTTTGGGGCAGCCAGAGTTACAAAGAGGATATTTTATTTATGCTCTTTTTGTAGTCATGCTTTCCCTGTTATTTCTTTTCTCTGGCCTCTCATTATCTTTTTACATTCAGGTAACATTTATGCCCCCTGGAAATACCTTCTGATATACCATAACATATGTAGCATAGACAGTCCAAATTGAATATCTCAATTGAGTTCCAAGATTCCCGTGTTGTCAGAGCTTGCAGCCTTTTCCTTCTTAGTACATAGCTCAACTCTGCAGCCATGTCTCTAACACCGATTTGTTATTCCTGTTGTTTCTAGGGTAGAGCAGTCTTACCAGAAGGTGATGGCCCTTTGGCACCAGCTCCATGTTAACACCAAAAGCCTTATCTCCTGGAACTATTTGCGGAAGGACCTTGACCTCATACAGACCTGGAACTTAGAAAAGGTAATTACCTTTCTAAAAAGCTCTTACCTCTGGCTGATATCCAGGTAGTAAACTTTGTCAGAAGGAGTTCTTTCATTACTGAAACTTGTCCCCCAGCCTAATGAAGTAAGTGGAGTCCAGGATACTATTTCAGGATTTGGGATCTGAGAGCCTTAGCAACTAGAGGTATCAGCTTGAGTGGTTAAATAAATCGCTAATGGAAATAAGAGAGAGTGCTATCTTCTCGCTGTATAGAGCAAGCACTCCCTCTGTGTTAGAGTAGGCAGTATATAGTGGGTGAACACTAGTGTGCTTTTTATTAACTTATATCCAGGATTGAATTAATGGCATACCTCCCAGCCCCTGGAGCTGAGACAGGAGGATTATGAGTTCAAGGCCAACATAGATTACATAGTAAGACTCTGAGTGTGGGGAGGACAGAGCACTGTCAAATGGAGCTAGAGGGCATCCGGGAGTGGGGTTGCTACTAATATTAAGTCTGAATGCCGATCACATGAATGGATTTGGTTGGTGAAAATCAACATGTTTACAATAATTGCACTTTTTTTTTTTTTTGAGACTTAGTCTCACTCTGTAACCCTAGCTGGCCTGGAACTTACTGTGTAGACCAGGCTGATCTTGAAATCAGAGATCCACCTGCCTCTGCCAAGTGCTGGGGTTAAAAGCATGCACCTTCATGCCTAGCTGATTTGTATACTTTTGTACCTATGTCAGAATCCATAAAAAAGGAAGGAGAAAGAAAGTATTTTTTAAATTCTATTGAAGTTTATTCTGTTCTCTTTAGCTTCGTTCCTTAGCACCAGGAGAGTGCCACCAGGTTATGAAAAACCTCCAGGCCCACTATGAAGACTTTCTACAAGACAGTCGTGACTCTGCCCTCTTCTCCGTGGCCGATCGCTTACGAATGGAAGAAGAGGTGGATGCTTGTAAAGCCCACTTCCAGCACCTGATCAAGTCAATGGAGAATGGTATGTGCAAGAAGAGGCTGAGGGAGGCAAAGTGATAGAGGGAAAGCCCCAAAGGGTGTGGCAGACCCTTCAGAGCATCTTACCAAGGGGAATTCTCAAAATCATGTTGTGGAAGCTGATACTCTTTGGTTGTTAATGATGATCAACCTGTCACATTTCTTTGTGTGTGTAAAAATGTTCAGAACCTAAAGGTCAGTGTGTAATGCAGGGAGTTGAGGGTCAGGCAGGAGATTTCATCAATGCTTTCATCATTTCATCATTGCTTTCATCAATGGGATTTCTGCTCTGCTGGAGCCAGTGGCGTCCTTTCTGCTCTGATAGCCTCAGGTGGAGCTTAGTGATATGTGCTTATGTGTTCACAGAGGACAAAGAAGAGACTGTGGCCAAGGTATACATCTCAGAGCTGAAGAATATCCGGCTACGCCTGGAGGAGTGTGACCAGAGACTGCTCAAACAAATTCAGTCTCCAGCCAGCTCTAAGACTGACAGAGATGCCAGGCAGGACATTGCATTAAGGATTGCTGAGCAGGAGGTGAGCTGCAGGAGGAAGAGTAAATCCTTTTAGGATGAATTAGGAAACAAATATGCATAGATTCTAAGAAGTGAAGCAGTAGGCTTAAGACAGTCCTACTCAGGAATTTACCCATTCCTGCAGCCTAAAATGCCCTTTACTGTGGAAAAATAGGATTTGAGCTCCCAATATATTATTGATTTATTTCCAATATTTTCCTGATGAAAATAAGGACTACTTTGTAACATTGTTGTTCACTTCTGTCTCCATGTTTGTTGTGATTTCCTCCCTCATAGCACACTCAAGAGGATTTGCAGAGTCTCAGATCTGACCTGGATGCAATTTCTATGAAATGCAACATCTTTCTCCAGCAGTCTCCGTCAGGCTCAAGTGCACAAACTCTGCGCTCAGAGCTGAACCTATTGGTAGAAAAGATGGACCACATCTATGGTCTGTCTACTGTCTATCTGAATAAGTAAGTACCATGTCTGTGATCTGTCTACTGTCGATCTAAGTAAGCTGGAGTCTTAGATTCAAAGGACAGTTATTTTCTATTGAGATCATTCCATGAATGATCCTGAAAGACTGCAGTTAGACTATCTAAGCTGAGAAATTTTGGTTTTAGTATCTAAGTAATGTCTAACATCTAACAAATGTCAGTGTTATAGATGATGAATAAATTTGCATTATTAGGTCTGTTTCTTAACTCATTTCTATTTGGTTAGATACCTCTGAAAATAACACTTAAAGGTAGTAAGGAAAATGAAAAGAGACAAAGAATTAAAATTAAACCACACATTAGTGTTTGAAATTCTTTCCTCTGCTTGCCCATCTCTCCCTATAACTGAGGAATGACAGATCTTAGATTCTTGGGTATCATGATGTTGGGCCTCGTGCCTTCTTGCCACCACAAGTGGCATGTCCCTCCAGTGCCACTTAGACTCTCACTCTGAACTAGCTTAAGCAGACACTATATATGTATTGGCCTTTTCCATTTTTACACTTTTTTACATCATCATTTAACGTGGTAAAATTGGTTTGGGTGTTTATATTTTGTGAGCTTAGGTAATCCACTCTTTAAAACTCAAGCACTGAGCTGGGCATGGTCCAGCCACATGCTATGGCCACAGCATGCTGTGGTCCAGCTCTTGATAAGCAGAGGCAGGAGGATCTGATCTGTGAGTTCAAGGTTATCCTGGTCTACTGAGTGAGTTTTAGGAAAACCAGGGCTACACAGAGAAACTCTGTCTCAGAGGGAAAAGTTAAAGTGCTAATGAAGGAGTTGATTTTGTCCCTGCAGATTAAAGACAATTGATGTTATAGTACGTAGCATACAGGATGCTGAACTGTTGGTCAAAGGCTATGAGATCAAGCTGAGTCAGGAAGAAGCAGTGCCTGCAGACCTCTCAGCTCTGGAGTCCCATCGGACCACCTTACAGGTTGGTTGCTCTAGTTTCTTAAAAGGTTGATTTACCATTTCTTTGGGTTAACAGAATTCAGGGTGGGATGATTTGACACTGATCCATTTTTTCATTTAAATTAGGCAGAGAATTGTTTTAATATATTTTAATAATATGTAATCAAAGGCAAAGAGAAAAAGTTTATAGGAAAGAGAACAGAAGCTTTTCTCCTATCAAATTATGGGTTAATTAAATATAACCAATGATTATATCAAAGTAACTTTGTAAAGTAATATACTGTGACTTCATTGGATTCTCACAGGCTACTGTGAGAAGCAAATAAGGGAGGGATTTTTGTCTCTTGTCAGATGAGAAAGCCAAGACTTAAGCCAACCGCATAGTTTTGCTTGGTTTCATGGCTTATATGTGGTAAAGTCAGGTTTCAAACATGAAAAATTATTTGCACATTTTTCCATATGGTATTCTTGCCCCTGCCTTCCCATTGTGCATCAGGATAGCAGAGACTATGCTCAACAGAGGCATTTCTTGGGCCTGGGTCATAGGAAATACTGTAGACTCCACTGCAGATGTCGTCCTTGTTTCTTGCCTTAGCCTTTTTTAGTAAGGAAAATACTTAACCTGTTTCTTGTATTTGTAGCACTGGCTTAAAGATGTAAAGGACAAGAATGCAGTGTTCTCAGTCCTGGATGAGGAAATCACTAAGGCCAAGGAGGTGGCAGAGCAGCTACGCCACCTGACACCAGAGCAAAACTTGGATCTGGAGCGTTATCAGGAGAAGGGTTCACAACTACAGGAACGCTGGCACCGTGTCACTGCCCAGCTGGAGACCCGGTGAGGGAATGGCCTCCTCTTAGGATTCAGGGATTAAGGCTTAAACAAAAACAGTTATCAGCCATTTTAGTATTCATGTTTGAAGGTAGGAATTGTTGCAGAGGTGCAGAATTTCAAAAAACCATGAATTCTGAACAAGATAAGCCACAGTAAATTTGAATCATCAATTATAAGGCAGACAGACCAAAGGCCTAGCACATACGCACCACCACAAGACTACATCCTATCCCCAAGCTCGTTTTTGAGAGCTTTTTTTGGAGGGAAGCACAGCTTCAGAAGGGACACACACACACACAGTAAGGGAGGAAGGGGGTATCCACTTAGCCTGTGACCCTTTAATAGAGTTCCTCATGTTGTGGCCCCCAATCATAAAATTATTTTCATTGCTGCTTCATAATGGTAATTTTGCTGCTGTTATGAATCGTAAATATCTGATACGCAGATGGCTTTTGACAACCCCTGTAAAAAGTTCATTTGACCCACAGGTTGAGAACTGCTGAGTTAAATCAACACTGACCATCAATAGGGTAATAGATACCTCAGCCAGATCACCTTCCTATCCCTAAGCTTGCTTTTGGATAGCAGTGAAATTCCTGCTAACAATGCCGTTCCTTATCTAGTTAAGCCATTTATGACAATGTTCCACCTAGTTCTTAACCCAGGTTCTTGCACATGCTATGCAAGCATTCTATCACTTAGCCACATCTCTAGTGCTACATGTTTTTTATAAAATAGACTTGAATGGTTATTTGATGACTTTTTCTTGAGGAAAGAACCTAAGTTTTGGTTCTTGTTTTATTCAGTTTGAATCTAAATTTGGTACATTTTCACAATGAGGCTTAATAGAATTCATTACTACTATCACAGTTGCTGATTTAGTGGGTTCTCTTTACTTCTGTTATTGAGGTCCTGCTTCCGATGGAATGGATAAATAATAAAGACAGAAAATTGACTTTTCTGAGGCTAAGAAGGGTAGGAAAATATGCAGGGACAGGAATTTAATCAACTCATATAAATCTGTATTGTCTCTACTTAAATTCTACCCTAAAGCTAATGAGACTGATGCAAGTGAATTCTAACTAATATCTTTTCCTTATTTTCTGCTACAAAAAAAGTACATTATTTATAAATCATAACCCCAAGTACTTCAGCAAGTTACTCTGTAAAATAAAGAAACAAAAGAAAAACTTTGACAGGAACTATCATGAGATGCTTGGCTCCATAAGATTTTTCAGAGTTCATAGGACACAGCTAGTTTCTATTCATGCTTAGGGCACTAGGTACATTCATTATTTATTCCTCTTAGTAAAATTTCATCCTCCATGGTTGAGCCCACCTGGAGGCCTGAGCAAGACGGGAATTGGCTCACTTACTGTGCTATGAGTATATTAACATTAAGGTTTTCCCTCTGTCCCTCCAGACAATCTGAGTTAGAAAGCATCCAGGAAGTTCTGAGAGATTACCGAGCCTGCCATGGAACTCTCATCAAGTGGATTGAGGAAACCACTGCCCAGCAGGAGATGATGAAGCCAGGCCAAGCAGAGGATAGCAGAGTGCTGTCAGAGCAGCTCAGTCAGCAGACGGTGAGTGTGGCTGCAAGGGGGAAAAATAAGTTCGCTCATCATAAAAGATGACAGTGCCACAGCAATTAAACTTTCCTCAAAATGGCAAGACATCTAAGACCCTCTTAGAAGAGTTCAAACAGATAGTCTCAAGACTGTTTTGTTTTTGTTTTTAAAGATACTGATTTCACATTTAGGCCAGAAGGAGACCCATTAGGTCCTCCAATCCTGAGTTTTTATGGCTATTTTTGAAATTATAAACATCTCCATCTTATTTCTTGGTATTATATTTTCTTGTGCCAGGACTGGACTGTAGAGATATGAATGGAAGAAAATTACTTCACTTAAAGCAATTTTTTTGTTGGTGTTTTGTTTTGTTTTGTTTATTTCATACTATTTCATTAAGTATATGAGGCGTCTTGATTCCAGTCTTGGTGTGTGTACCCTACTAGCTATAAAACATTGAAGAAATTAATTACCTATCAGTATTCTACTTCTTTATCCTTAAAGCAGATACAGTTTATTATTCCTTTAACCTGCCTGATGAAGTAATTGCTAGGATTACATGAAGTTCTACATGTAAAATATTAAAGGGATGTAGTTCTCAGAGTGTGGCTCAGTATCCCCTGAACCATGTTAGAAATCCCTGTTCCTGGACCCAGCTCACGATCTGTAGGACTGAGCTCTTCAGTCTGTGTCTTAACTGGTCTTTCTGACTGAAGCTTTTAAGGTTTGAGATCCACTGACTTAGAATATAGTAAGTGTTCACTGCTTAGTGATGGTAACCATGATGATAATGTTGTGATATTTTGGTTCCTAGGATCTGTTCGCAGAAATTGAGAGAAACCAGACAAAACTGGACCAATGTCAAAAATTTTCCCAGCAATACTCCACTACTGTGAAGGTAACTGTACCACAACTGAGAAGGAATAAAATATCTCCAGTTTAGGTTCACCATCACCGCACAGACTATGCGGCGCTCTCGTAGAGGCCGCCCCACCCCAGAGCTTGTCTCTGCCAGTGGTGTCGGCATCACCTGAGAGATGCCTATTGAATCTGATTCCACATTTTCATAAGGTCCCCCAGGTGACTGCTGTGAATGTTGGATGTTTGAGAAACTGGGGTCTGTTTTCTTGGAAGATTTTTGTCAGACAAGCAAGGCGATCATATATGTAATTTTTAGACAAGAGAATAGGAGAGAGTAAAAGTAGTGAAGATAAATAAGGCACTAGTTAAATGAAGAAAGCTTGGAGGGGTGGGCAAAACTCTCTGAAGGCTGCAGAGGAAGCACAGAGTGTAGTAAAATGAGGAAGCATTTTTAAAGGATTTAAAAACAGTTTCTAATCTGTAATGAATTAATTAATGAAATCCACTTCCCCTGTTTGAACTTTAATTTCCTCAAGAGTGAGATTAAAGAATTGGATATCAAATCACAGATTCAGGATTCAGCAAGATATGACCCACAGACTGAATCTAGGCCTCACACTCATTTTTGTATGGCCAATCAGAAATGATTGAGGAAATTTAAAAAAATAACATATTATGATACATTTTAAAAAAAATAAGAACTGGGCAATGGACCTAGTTCATTTGGCAGAGAGCTTGCCGGGCATGAGGGTCTGGCTCCAATTTCTAGTATCATATAAGACTAAACATGGCAGTCACACCTATGACAGCATTTCAGAGGTGTAGGCAAGAGGATCAGAAGTACAAGGCCATTTTTTGCTACACAGGGAGTTTGAGACCACTCCAGGCTACGTGAGACCCTGGCCAACCAATCAATTAACCAGTCAATCAATAAATAAAATAAGACCTTTTGGTGGTGTGCATGCCTTTAATCCCTTGGGATTAAAGCACTTGGGAGGGAAAGGTAGGCAGATCTCTGTGAGTTGGAGGCTAACCTGGTCTACAGAGTGAGTTCCAGGACAGCCAGAGTTACAGCAGAGAAACCCTGTCTTGAAAAAAACTTAAAAAAAAAACAAAACAACTTTCAATGTAAGTAAAATTATATTGTAACCGCCATTTTCCTTTATTTGCGTATTCTAAATAGCTACATTCATTTATAGAAACAGAATTAGTATTTCTGACAGGCAGAATGGCCCAATATTTGCCAACCTGTAGTTTGAATAAACACCAAATGTAGTCCAGCTATGTAGTCCACCTAAAATACTATGGTTTTGTTGTATGATATGTGAGTATAGGTTGTCTAATTTCTTCCTCTCTTAGGACTATGAATTGCAGCTGATGACATACAAGGCCTTTGTAGAATCACAGCAAAAATCCCCTGGCAAGCGCCGTCGGATGCTTTCCTCTTCAGACGCCATCACACAGGAGGTGAGGGGGCAGGAACGTGCCACTGTCATCCTTAAGAAAAGATCTCTCACTTGGGCCACCTTTCTGTTGTGCTCCTTATTTTTAGCTGTTGATTTACTTTTTTGGCAGATGACTGACCTAAAGTTTTTTTTTTTTTTTTTTTTTAACTATAGTTCATGGACTTGAGAACTCGATACACAGCTTTGGTGACATTAACAACTCAGCATGTAAAATATATCAGCGATGCTCTCCGGCGGTTGGAGGAGGAAGAGGTGAGGATAGTTGGGTCCTAATCCATATCATAGACTTCTTGGGCTTAGGAATACTAGGTAGCACTTCAACATAAATGATGATGTCACCAAGAAAAAAAAAACACACACAAAAGATGTGAAAAACTTTGAGTAGATTTGGAAAGTGCACTGACTGAACAATATGTATTTAGTTACTTTTCTTCTGCTGTGGTAAAAATACCAGGATAAAAACAACGTAGGAAAGAATGTTTATTTTGGCTTATAGCTTCAGAAGAATAGAGCCCGTTGTGGTGGCAGGAACAGGAAGCTGTCTGATCAAATTTCATCTGCACAAGGAAACAGAAAGAGGAAATGCAAAGTGGGGAGAGGCTGGAATCTCCCAATGTCCATCCCCAATGACATACTTTCTCCAGCAAGGCTCCACTTCCCCCAAGCAGCACCACCAACTGGGGACCAAGAGCTCAAATGCTTGTGGGAAATATTTCTCATTTAAACCACCATACAGTATGACAACAGAACCTCAGCTAATGAATGACATGGGCATTGGGCAACTACATTTCTTTATCATTCAGTGCATCATTTGTTAGTGACTGTGAGAAATCATATATACTATATTGATTTTGGAGTTTCAAATAAATTTTAGTGGCTGAATTCTTCCAAATATAAAATATACAGATATATCCATCACTTCCGCCTTGAAATATCTTCATCAGAGAAAGGGGTATATCTTAGTTACTTTTCTATTGCTGTGATATGATACCATGACCAAGGAACTTATAGAAGAGTTTATTTCAGGCTTACAGTCTCAGAGGGTTAGAGTTTATGACCATCATGGCAGGGAGCATGGCAGCAGGTAGGCAGGCATGATGCTGGAGCAGTGGCTCCATAAACAGGAAGAAGCAGAGCACATGCACACACTTGAAATGACAAGAGTCTTTTGAAACCTCAAAGCCTGCTCCCAATGACATACCTCCCCCCAAAAGGCCACACCTCCTAATCTTTCACTGTCCTATCAACTCATGTAATCAAACATGAGTCTATGGGTGCCATTCTCATTCAAACTAACACAGTTTGTGAGCAGAAATCTTCAGTAATGTATAATTAGGTTTAAGGATAATATTGGAAATCTCCACAGTTCATATTGTGGAATGCTATGACAGTATTTAAAATAATGTAATAAATTTAAGTGAATTGATACAGAATGTGATTTATTATATATTAATATGATTTCAGTAAAAACTATGTATACAACAAAGGTACAACATGTCATAGAAACAAGTTTAAACTTCTGGAGAAATAAAGTCTAGTATATAAAATTTGCATTCCAGTTTGGGTCCTATGTAATAAGCATGTAATCTTTTTGTAATTATAAAAATCTTTGCAAGCTAAGTTATCAAATACTCAACCATTCATAGACAAGCCATAGGAATTAATTAGAGCTTACTATATCCAGTCTCTCTGTTCACTTAATGGTTCTAAGAATTATGGAAATAAGATTCTGTATCTAAAGAACAATTAAGTTCCTGTCTCACTTTGGAAACATAAAGTCATGCCAGCCTAACGAGACTCTGACCACAGTACTGACTTTCTATTTCCTGTTATAGAAAGTGGTAGAAGAGGAAAAACATGAACATGTAGAGAAGGTTAAAGAACTTTTGGGTTGGGTGTCTACCCTGGCAAGAAGTGCACAAGGAGCAACTACCTCATCTCATACCAGTGAGCCCACAGACATCGAAAAGGCCATTTTGGAGCAGCAGGTGAGTGGAATCATGCATTTCCCATGGCCGCTCCAGAGACAACTATTCCCTTAGAAAAGACTAATTTCCAAGACTTAAAAACTTGAGCTCTTTTACTTGTTTGCATCTTTTTAAACATCTGTAGCCCATTTGTAATGTCTGACCTAGGGTGTATTTTCTCCTTTGGATTTTGAAAATTTATTTGAAATCATGTTTGACTCTTTTAAGTCTTGCTTGAAATATTTCTTTTATTTCTATTTCTAGGTTCTGGCAGAAGAGCTGACAACCAAAAAAGAACAAGTTTCTGAGGCCATTAAAACTTCACAGATCTTCCTGGCCAAGCATGGACATAAGTGAGTATGGACTTTTCTACCTTGTTGAATCTTAAGGTCATGACAAGAAGTTAGACTTGAGAATTGTCAAGAGCCTTATAGTTTGTCCTAAGATTTTTGTTTTTACCTTGTCAGATATTGAGGGTGGGAATTTTAATTATTTTAAGCATGATTGACATGGGGAGAGGAGGATAGAGGATGAGAGGCAAGTTAAGAAGACTGTCCTGATAATGAGTACAAGAAATGTGGTACATTACAGAGGTGACAAAGATTCAATAGTAAAGGGGCTAGAAGATGGTTCAGCACATAAAGGTACTTGCCACCAAGCCTGACAACCTGAATGCAACACCAAGGGCCCACAGGGTAGAAATAGAATTGACTCCCGAAATTGTCCTCTGAGCGCCCCTCCCCAAAATATATATGCATTTGCTTGTGCACATACACGTACACTAAATAAGTGTGTAAGTTTTTAAAAAAAGATATTAAGGAGGTGAACCTATGGATTTGATCACATGGAAAAATCATTAGATAAACTGTTAGACTTGCTGGGCATGATGGTGCAAGCCTTTAATCCCACTAGAGGGAGGTGGCTCTCTGAATTCGAGACCAGCTTGATCTACATAGTGAACTCTGGGCCAACCAAGGCTATATAGTGAGACCCTGTCTCCAGACAAATAAATAAATAAAACCACTGCTAGGCTTTTAACATAGGCTGTTGACTACATGATAATGTCACTCACAATGATAAGAAACACAGAGAAAGGGGGAACTCCCACCTGGATTTTCTGAGGGAAATACTGAGGTCCATTTAAAATTACCAAGCAGTAGATTCTGTTTCCTATGGATCCCTCTATTTCGATGGATATATTTTGTATCATGTGGGATCTTAGACTTGTGTTTTCATCAGATTAATGTGTGGACAGGCAAGAATAATATAACAGACCTGATAAAGAAAATCCACTGCGGGATTTGGATGCCAGAGATAAATGAAGAGAAATAGAGAAAATGATAGATTAAGAGCAATCTGAAGAGCCGAGGAAGGCTTGGGGAATATCAATAAGTTCTGAAGCAAGTATGGTTGCATAGTAACTTTGAACTAAGTGAGCTAATGCATGCTGGTAATTCCAATGTGAGGAGCTAACCCAGAAGGATTACCAGCTCAAGCCCACCCAGCCTGACCAAAGTAACATAGGGACCATGTCTCTTAAAAAACAAAACCCCAAACAAAGAATGACTAACATTGTAGAGGGGAGACAAGGGAAAAGGAGGTGTGGTGAGGAATGTGCTCAATGGATACATCCATGTACAAAGGCTTTCAAAATAAGAAAAGTTAACAATGGTTAGGTGGCTAATAGGTAAATGAGATTTATAATTTGTATAAATGGAGAATAACTGTAGAAGAAGTAAGGACATATAAAATAGAACTATGTCATACATTTTGAAGTCTAAAAATTTAAATGTAGAATGACTTTATATTATTTCAGCATCGAAATTTGCTGTGTATAGGTAAGTCTAAGGTAACAAGGAGGTAATTTTGATTAAGGAGGTCTACAGAACTACAAAAGTAGAGGTAGACAGCACTGATATCACTGAGAATCATACAAGGATCTTAGTGAGATGTCAACGTTCAGTATGGGACACTGGTTATATCCAGATAACTCCTCATGGCAGTGATATAACAATTTTGAATATAGTTGAAGAATTTTTTTCCCTGAGAGATGTAACACTTTATCTTCTAGGCTCTCAGAAAAAGAGAAGGAGCAGATCTCTGAGCAGTTGAGTGCCCTGAACAAGGCTTACCACGACCTTTGTGATGGTTCTGCAAACCAACTCCAGCAGCTCCAAAGTGAACTGGCTCAGCAGACAGAACAAAAGGTATTTTTAGTTTTGGGCTCCGTATATTACAGGTGCCTTCTAAATGGTATGAAAGTGGCTTTGCTGATTGAATGTCAATCACTAGCTTTCCATGACCAATGTAGCTTAATATTTAACATCACCTTAGCAGCCATTTGTTGTGTGTTTCTTTACTGGGGTTCCATGATGTGTTGGTCAGTCAAAAACCCCAAAGGGTACTTACAGCAAACCCTCTGGGTCTGACTCTCTCCCACCTCCACCCATACTTCTACTGTTGCTCATCGGAAAACAGTTAAGCAGAAATTAAATTCTGTATTTATCTGATCACAGATCAATACGTTTACTCCTTCGTGACATTGTCACCCAAGAGCTGATAGTTAAGAGTTATAGATATTGGCAAAAAAATGTTTATCAACCTTTTCCCTCTGTAGAATGACCAGGGAGAAATGTTGTTTCAAAACAAACTGGTAGATTAGCTTCACTGACTGAGACGCTGGTTCCCCACACCCATGGTCATCCCATTGTGTAGCACACTGTTACCAGTTCTCACCTCATGTTCATTTTTGTACCACAAGAGAGTCAGCAGTTGCTGTTGGTTGTCTGAAGTTCTTTCTGGATACTTACATGTGCGTGTACATTTAACCAAATTATATACATGTGTCTCTGGGATATACATGTGTGTTTGCCTGCTTATTTCCTATGTTGTGAAGCAATGGCCAGTTTATGTGGAGAAGGCTAATAATATGTGGTGAATCACATTTGGTCTACATGATGCACAAAGTGATTATTCAAGCAAAATATATTTGATTGTGGCCTGTAGATATAAATTTGTAAGTTTACAGAGTCTACAGGGTAGAACCAGCCCTGCTTTGACAGTATATTTCCAAAAAGAATGTGCTGGTATAAGGTAGCCCACTTCTAATGGCTTGTTGCTTCACCATATAGGGGAGTATGTGAAAAGTTTTAACAATTGCTTGCTGAGAACATCCAGTTCTCATTTTGAAAAGTTAAAAATGGTGGGAGGAAAAGAAAGACAGAAAGGACAAGCTGCTGAGCACCACTACATTGAGCATGATGTGTCCCTGTACTGTGTGTGTTTCATGTAAAGTATTGTTCTTAACTGACATCCTTGCTTACAAGTTTCACTAACCCTTTGGAGTTTAAGCACAAATGCACAAAGGGAAAAGAGGACGACCTGTTTGGGGTTCTTTTTTGCAAAAACAAACAGTCGCATGCTGGACGCTAACACCAAGCTTACATTGTGTATGTGATACGGCTGAGCTGCTCCATAAGGCTCTATCTCTTATCTGCCTGAGGCGTGCCTGCAGTCTGGGTAAGTAGATGCCTTTTATGTTTTCTTTCTTTCCTCTCTCTGTCTTTTACTGCTCATCTAGGTTAGACTGTCCATGTTTGGTAGACTGGATTTTTCTGGATTACTTCTCAGCTCAGTGTTGTCTGCCTCTTCTCCAGTTCGGAGAGTGTTGGAAGGAATTCTGAAGGCTTTTCTCTTTGACTCGATTCCAGACTTTTCTTTAATGTCAGCATTTTTGAGATTATGTTTCTTACTGAAGAAATTAGACAATTTCAACACAACTCTTTTCCCATAAGATCTCTTTCTCAATAGGCTATATGGATTTTCTAAATTTTTAAAGGAATTTTTTAGATAATTCAAGAATCATACACCAGTGAGCTTTTTCCCTCAATCTCTATAAAATAGACACACAGTAGATTTATATAACGTGTGTTTTCCTTATGCAAATCGAGCACTACAATATAGAAAATAAGATGGGGGAGAATAGCAAATAATATTTTACACAGTATGGGGAATTATGCCAGTAGTATGCCATCAATTGAGCGTATACAATGAAGACATGAACCAAATCCCTCTTTGCTATCCATTCTGCATTCTTATGTACAGTCACCATGCTTGAAATCCTCATGCAGTCTTTAATGTGGAGGATGCAGCCTAACGGTGTTAAGGGTTTTCTTACGTTATCTATTTATTCATTCAGTGTTCATTACATTGCAAATACTGTTTCTATACTCTGAAGGGGCGAACTATGTTTTTACATAGCTTACTTCTTGCTAAGAATAGAAATGAATTGTACTTGTTAGTGGACAGGGAAGTAATTGACAATTAAGTCAAGATTATGTAAGGATAAGTTATTATGAGTTAAATAAAGACAAAAAATAACACTGTCCAAAGAGGGGACAGATAAAGTTATTAATGAAAACTAAGGTGATGACTATGAAGGGTATGGTGGTGCCTGCCTTTAATCCCAGCACTGTGGTGGTAGAGGCAGGAGGCTGCTGTCTGTGCGTTTGAGGCCAACGTGGGCTACATAATGAATACAAGGACAATCGGAGCTACATAGTGAGATCTTGTCTCAAAAAACAAACAAACAAACAAAAAGAATAAGAGCTATAGGCATGGAGCGCAATACAAGTAATGAAGCAGTCTAGGCAGCTAAACTCTTAAATGATTTAAAATCTGAAATAAAAAGGCTTTAAATTGAGAATTCTTCAGCAGCTTTTTCTAGAATTTCCAAGAGTAATTTTAACAATGTATAAGGTTTACCTTATTCCCTGAACTTAAGACTAACTCCAGTTTAAGGTGTGAATTTACTGTTTCCTGCCTCTTAGAACTATCCAAAGAGACAGTATACTAGTAATAGATTTGGGTCCAGGTTGGTTTCTGGAACTCGCTTGTTTTGGAGTTACCTCGAACAAGTTACCTAACACATGTCTTGTGTTCTTACTTGCAAACTAAGATTAAATTTTTATAGGATCATTGTAAGGATTAAATATTGTTCCTCAGTAAATCTGAGTGGTAGTTGTCATCATGGTTGTTATATTACCTATATTTAGCCTGGACTAGAAGAAGTGGTACTAGTGATTCCACAATCTCAAGTCCCTAATCTTTCCTCCCTTGAATTACTATGTTCAGGTCTTAGAACTAACTTAACTCAAAGTTAGCATTGGCCTCCAAGAGAGTTAATTCTCAGTTACACACTGCTTGAGTAATATACACAGGCTCATTTATTGGGATGCCCAAATACTTTGTAGCTTAAATCTCTCATCTTTTGTATTAATCCTGTTATCTTATCAGCAAAGAAATGGTCTTTCCAGAACTTTCTGTGTGGGTTGCAACACTGAGAAACTATCTTGGGAACTGGTATGTGTTTGTAAGAACCTTTATAATAATTTGATCTTAGAAATAACTATTCAGGTGCAGTTAAGATGGTTAAGAGCACTGACTGCTCTTCTAGAAGACTTGAATTCAATTCCCAGTGCCCACATCAGGCAGTTCACAACCACCTATAATAACTCCAGCTCTAGGTGATTTGTCACCTTTGGTCTCCTAGGCACTTGTGCTCATATGCAGTTACCTCAAACATATACACATAATTAAAAAAATAAAATCTTTAAAAATTGCCATCCAAGACCAACAGCAGGGCTCACCAAGTAAAAAATGCCTGCTGCTGGGCCGCTGACCTAAGTTTGAGTCCAGGGCTCACATGATGGAAGAACGGAACCAATTCCCACTAGTTGGCCTCTGATTTGCACAGCATGTGCTGTGGCTTTTGAATACCTACATGCATACACATGCACATACCCTACACACTAAATAAGTAAATAAATAAAGTGTAAATATAAAATAATAGCTATTCTCTTTCTTTTACTGCTTGCCACTTGTTATTCAGGTAGACTTAATGCTATCTATCATCCTTAAAGCAATCTGTGAACTTCTGGCTCTATTAAACATTCTGCAGTTTAAATATATATATATATATATATATTTCTTAGTATGAATGGCCTGGCTTGCATTTTGATATTTCATACAGGTTTGGGCTCGGGTTAGGTTTTTCTTATGGTTGGAATTTTATCTACTGTGGTTCTTTTAATAATTCTTCCAACCATTATGCTTTACCATTAACTCTGATTCAACTTTCATTTTAATTCTTCCTTTTAGGGTTGCAGAGCAGTTGCTGGGGTGATTGACCTAGGCACAGTGGAGATATTTCCCATCTTCAGAGCCATGCAAAAGGGCCTCATTGACCAAGACACAGGCCTTGTGCTTCTGGAATCCCAGGTTATCATGTCTGGCCTCATTGCCCCTGAGAACAGTGAAAAGCTGTCTTTGGAAGAGGGTCTTGCAAAAAACCTCATTAACCTTCCAATTTACCAACAGCTACTGGAGCTACGGGATTCTCTGTCCTTAATAAATAGGCTTACGGAGACCCAAGGCCCTCTTTCTGTGGTGGAAGCAATTGAAAAGAAAATAATCAGTGGGAGACTTGGACTGAAAGTCTTGGAAGCTCACCTGGCAACTGGAGGTTTTAGTCTCTGTCCCAGTGAGAACTATATTAATCTGGAAGAAGCTTTTCATCGAGGCATCATTTCATCATGGCTTCATTCAGAATTACAGTCTCACCTGAGATCATCTAAGAATCTGATAGACCCTAACACAGCTGAGAAAATTGGTTTGCTGGAACTGATGCAGAGATGTATCATCCACCAAGAGTCAGGGTTGAAATTGCTGCCTGTCAAGCAGCTGGCAGGAGGAATGCTGAGCTTGAAATCAGGTCGGAAGGTTAGCATTTTCCGTGCTGTTCAGGAAGGGCTGATAGATAGGCAGGTCACTGTCCGGCTGCTGGAAGCCCAGCTTTTTGCTGGTGGCATAGTAGATCCAAGAACAGGACACAGACTTACAGTGGAAGAGGCTGTAAGACACAATTTGATTGACCAAGATATGGCCTGTGCTATTCTCATAAGGCAGCTTCAGACAGGAGGCATCATTGACACTGTCACAGGGAATAGGATGACTATTGATGAAGCGGTGAACAATAATCTTGTAGCTCCTAAGATAGCTCTTGTAATTCTAGAATCCCTCTGGTCATTCATGGGGTTACTATGGCCTGAATCTGGAGAGATCCTCCCAATTACAGATGCTCTAGAACAAGGTATCATGTCTACTGAATTAGCACATAAAATCCTCAGTAATCGACAGCAAATTGAGGCTCTTTTTCTACCAACAATCACGGAGGTTTGGTCCTGGAAGAAAGCAACAGAGAGTGGGGTCTTAGATAAAGATCTTGTCAATAACTTAAGATCAATTTGTATCCCTGATATGTTGCCCCACATACAATTAGCAGACTCTGCAGAACAAAACAAATTAGGTATTGCTCCTGGTACGCCACCTCTGTCACGGCAAAGAGAGAGAACAGCAAGCCATGGAGAGAAACTGTTGTTTCAACTGATGACTCACAGCTATATTAACGCACAGACCGGGCAGAGACTGCTTCTGTTGGATCAAGAGCTGGTGGATATGCTAACATCCAGAGATGAATATCAAACAGGTCTTCAAGAAGTATTTGAAATTCAGCACCAAAGACTAGACACTTCTGAGGAATTGCAAGAATTGGATAGTGGGAATATTGCCCAAATTTTCAATGTTAAGTGTGCTAGGAAGCCCTGTGAATCCCAGTTTTCTTCTCAGAACAAAGACTATTCCAATCAGGAAAACTGTACAGAAGCAAAGGACAAAAGGAATGTTGTGGGAATAGAATGCTCTTCTACAGAAAACCCTGAGAGGGATCTGTGTGTAGGAGAGCAAAAAGCAGTTATGTCAAAGGTTGGCACTTTGAAGGTCATAAATAAAGTCAAGTTAGAGCTAAGAAGTCCATCGTTAGGTACTAGAAAGGAAGAACAAACAGAAATGTGTAGCAAGGGAAATATTATCAGAGAGCCTGTCCTTGTGGAATGTCCTGAGAAATCTGAGAGTATGTTCTTGGTGCTTGACAAAGACCTCCCTTCTACTGAAAAATCAGAATGGCAGACTCCCACAGAGACTTCCTCCGCATATCAGAAAGAACAAGTAAAGACTGTCAAAACTGAATGTATTCCAAGTGAAACTGGAATACTACTTGTGAAATCCCCAAACAAAAAGTCACAATTTCAGGTAGAGACTTCTCTAAGTTTGCAATCAGAATTTAAGTCAGAAAATGATATAAATATTAATTCTCTGGATAGAGAGACGCTTTTGAATAAGAATAGCCACAAACAAAGCCAAGAAGGACAGAGTGTTGCAGATGGTCATACGGTGGTATTAGAAAAGACTCACACAGAAGATGGCAGTGGTGAGCCGTCCTTTTTGGGTAGTCATCTTTTTGAATCGCTCGAAGAAGCTACCTTAAATACATTATCTGCACAGCTACTGAATGGTGGTATCTTACATGAAGAAACAGGTCAGAAACTCTTACTAAATGAAGCAATAGCCCAGGGCCTTGTGTCTAGCCATACTGCTGTGAAACTTATGGGAAAATTGAACATGTTTCGGGGCTTCTTTGACTCCCAGACCTGTGAGTCTCTGACAACTGAAGAAGTCATTGATGAAGGTCTGATGGATGAGAAATTATTACATAATGTCCTTACGTCAGACAAAATTATAAGTGGTATCTTAGACCCCAGAACTCACTCACTTTGCTCTGTAAAGGAGGCTGTGGCAGTTGGACTTCTTGACAAGGAGACAGCCACCAAGATTTTAGAGGGGCAGGTGGTAACTGGTGGAATTGTTGACCTGAAACGAGGCAAAAAGCTTTCAGTAACTTTGGCCTCAAATCTTGGGTTGGTAGACAGTGCTGACCAGACAGAACTTATAAATCTGGAAAAGGCCACCAAAGGCAAAGATGCTGAAAAAGCAGTTAAGGAGAGATTAATTGGACTACAGATAGAAACAACAGGACTTATGGACCCTGACAGTAAAGCACCATTAACAGTTTTGCAGTCCGTTGATAGAGGTCTTCTGAACAGAGAAGAAGCGGTTTCTCTGTTGACTAAGCAAGTAGTTGATGGTGGTATCATTCATCATGTGTCTGGGTTGAGGCTTTCTGTTGACAATGCCTTTAAACATGGCTTGATTGGTGAAGATGTAGCCAGGCAGCTCAAAAAAGTTGAGAACTTAAACCACCATCAATTTTTTCATCCTCAAACAAAGGAAGCTCTTTCCTTCTCAGAAGCCATAAAATTAGATCTTGTTTCTCCAGAGATGAAAAGAGAAATCCAAGAAATTCAGGACTTCGGTGGGAATTTGGGGGATCTCATTTATGGCCAGAAATTGACCCTGGCAAAAGCTAACAAGGAGGGGCCCTTAGCTAATAAAGCAGAATTACCTTCTGGGGTGATGCATGGGGTTGTAGATCCTGAGAACTGCAGAATTATTCCTTATTCAGAGTTGGTAAAGAAATGTAGGATTGACATTGAATCTGGATGGAGATATCTTGAAGTGATTCCATTCTCTAATATTAAAGATGAGGTGAGCAACAAAATGCTAACATTGTCTGAAGCAATTCAGCATGGAAAAGTAGACTTTGCATCTACACTGAAGGTTTTGGAAGCTCAGGCAAACACTGGTGGAATCATAGATACAGCCACAGGAAAAAGGTTAACATTGACATCAGCTTTGGAACAGAAACTATTGGATGAAAACATGGCCAGAATTATTGCGTCTCATCAGGTGTTAAATGGAGGAATTATTGATATATATAATAATCAAAGAGTGACTTTAAAGGATGCTGTTGAGAAAAGATTTATCAGCCCTGAATTGGCAACTATGATCCAAGTAGATACCTTAGAAAAGCAAGGTGGGACTGAAGTATGTGAATTGAAGAATGAATTTCTAAGAAAAGAGTGTAGTAAGACTGCTGGGTTGAGTTCTGATAAAGAGGAACATGAGAGAGTATCACAAGTTGAGAGTCAGTGTGTTCGAGAAAAGGTAAGAGTTTCTAATGAGAAAAAAGCAGAGAAGGGCAGGAAGATTTCATTAAAGGAAATGGAAGGCAAGCATCAAGATGAGAAGGCTTCTTCAGAGAGTAAAATATCTGCTAGCATCATAAGCCCTAGTGCTCTTGAAGGTGAATCTTCACACCAAGTTCTGGTGAGGCATCCCTGCTCAGAAACTTCTGATTTGAAACTCAGAGAAGTAGCTAGAGGTGGCATGGGAAAATGTACAGATGTAGATAATGTACAGAAAAAAGTAGGGACAAGAACAAAAACGGTTTCTCACGTAAAGCAGTCTACCTCGGGCCTGGATGCTGAAGAGGCAAGAGGAAGTCAAGAGAAAATGATTGCAAAAGGACAAGAATCTCATTATGAAACAGCAGGTAGATTGTTGAGTGGGCAATCAGTGAATGTCCAGGTGGGTAAGAGAGTGAAGAGGGAGGGAGTTGTAGAAGAGAGTGTCCAAAAGGGCAAAGCAGCAGTTATTTCTGAAGAAAAGTTGGAACAGCAGGGAGTTACTATTGGTGATGAACATGACTCCCATCTAAAGAGCCAATCTATGAAAATGATTGACAATGATAAGGGAAAAGAAACTGGTAGAGAAATGGACTTTTCTGTTATTTGTAAAATTGAAGGTGTACCTTCCCAAATGACAGCCACAGATGCTACCCTAAGAAATCAAGATGCTTTAACATTCTTCAGTGAAGGGGAAACGAAAACTGCAAATTTCTGCTCAATTTTAAAACAAAAAGAAAAATTATCTCAAGAAATTGGTAGTGCTGCCCAGAGGGAACTTGGGATCTCAAGACCTGAAAGCCTGAACTACCAGGAATCAGATGGAGATGCCAAAGTTTCAGACATAGCCCACACTTCCAAAGGAGCGTTAGCTGCCCAAAGAACTACTAGACAGGAGACGTCTGATGGCCAAGACCTGTGTATTACATCTAAGACTAGAGAGACCAAAGATAAAAATTTCCCATCCAGAGACGATAAAGAAAAGTTATATCAAGAAATACCTTTGGACTCAACAAGAGCTCATAAATTGGAAGAAACCACAGTTTCTGCTATACATACAGAGGAAGTCAGTTATCTAGATTCCTCAGATAAAAAAGGTCTTCATGAGGACACCAGTGGGGATCATGAGCTTTGTGGGCATCAAAAATCTAACATAACAATCCAAGAAACAAATTTTCTACAAGTAGTAAGCCCCATAGTTAGAGACCCAGAAGAAGTGTCATCTGAAGACAGAGTGTCTCAGAAAGGACCCAGGGTCTTGGTTTCCCTTCTTCCAGAGAAATTGCCCAAAGGGATATTGGAGAATGCGATTATAGGTCAACATGATGCTGTCATTAGTCCTGTTTCAGAAGTCAGTGAGGAAATATCAGTGTCCCTACCATGTTCTACAATGAAGGTGGGTGAGAAGAGACCTCACGAGAAATACAAAGAGATCCTTGTTGTTGATGAACAGTCGCCCTTTATGGCTGTCCTGAGTGAGAAGAGAAGTGAAGGTGTAAACCCAGCACCCTGCAGAGCAGCTCAGGCAAGTGTCCCAGTGTGTTCTGTTTGGCTAGGGTTTGGGGGTATTTCTGTTTGGTTGGTTTTGGTTTTGTTTTGAGATGGTGTTGAGCTAGCCCGGTACTCACTATGTACCAGGTAGCCTCAAAATTGTGGCAATCATCTTGCCTCCCATTCTGGGATTACGGACACATGCCATCATTTCTGGCTTGTTAGTTTGTTTTTTAAAGATAAAAGTAGCTTTCATGCTATGATGATTTTTTTCTCTCTTCTTTTTTGTGGTGCTTCTTAGGCAAGTGCTCTACTACTGAGCTATGTCCTCAGCCCTAGTTTGATGCTATAATTCTTAACTGAATACAAAAGTCACTCATGTAGAATTGTATACACACACAGACACACACACTATGTATATAAATATACATATGTATATATAAATACATATTTATTTAGGATGTTAGCTAATTCTCATCTGTAATATAGTTGTTGAAAATTAGGCTTTGCTTATGAATGTGTTTTTAAAATTTGCAAGAATTTTTTGTTCATTGTTTTTTATTTTTGTGACATTGGACCCAGGGCTTGATATGCAATCAATGTACTGCTGCGATCTATCTCCAGCCCAAGAGTTTTTAAATTAGAAACTAACTTTGAAGCGAATTTGAAATATTGAGTGATGTTACTTGAAATCAGAATGGCTTTTAGAAATGTTTTTAAATGATGCTTATCTATTGATAATATGAGCTTTTGCTTTCTGTGAAAGTTAATAAAACACTTTTGTCTATTGCTTAGAAATGGCTTAGACAGAATAGCGTATTTCATCCTGCCTTAGGTGCAGTAAAATTGCTTTTGTCTGTTTAGCTAATGAAAAACTGCCTACTTTAAAAGCTGAACTTTAAGGAAAAACAACAGAACTTAGTGAGTTTTACTTTTGGTCCCACAGAATGTGTTTACCCGGCGACTTTGTTTGGAACATGATGAAAAGCTGGTATCCTATCTGTCTCTGTTACGGGACATTGAAATGAGAACCAAACAGATTCAACCTTCGGAGCTTAATGTGGCAGAGCTGCAAGATCTACTGTGTCAGGCTCAGGTGTGTTCCCAGACATCCCTCCATGCCTACTGGCTTCAAGATGGTGGCCTCTAGCTAGCTACCTAAGGCTCAGTAGAACCTGCTCTTCGCTCTTTCCCATTGGAGGGGAAAAAAAACACCTCAGGCTTCTTATTAGGTATTTGTAGGATATTCTAGGCTAGAACAGATAAGATTTTTAGAGGCAGATTTGAGTATATTTTGAAAAGACATGTGCTACCTGTATGATCTTTGATTTAATAAGGTTAAGTTCAAAGGCAGTGTAATTGATTAAGAAACTTGAAGTATGCTGAGGCTCTGTGATGTACACCTTTAATCTCAGCACTAGAAGACAGAGATAAGAGGAGGCTCTCTGTGAATTTGAGGCCAGCCTAATCTACATAGTGAGCTCTGGGACAGATACAATGGTTTTACTCCTCCTAAACCTTTGGTGAGTCCACATTTATAGTGGCATGCCACCAACACAAAAGGGGACAGGCCACACCCTGCCTGAGCCATGACCATGTTTATAGTAGGGTAACGACCGGACAGTTAGGAGAGGCCAGACCCTCCCTGCCTTCTGGTCTAGTGGAGCATGCACATGACCTCTTTATCAGCAACTCTATTTACATTCAGCTAAAAGGGAGTAGCTTTTAATTAAATTAGAAAACAGGCTGTTTCAGCTATAGAAATCACATTCTGTTAGACTTCAGGCAGCCAGTGCAAATGATTATTTTCAGTAAATATAATATCTGGAGATATGTTCAAATATACCACAACAGTTGGTCCTTTTAGTAATTTGTTTTCCCTTTTTCTTTTGCTTTTGTGTATGTGTGTGCATGCTTGTGTGTGGTTGTATACACCCATGCACACTCACAAGTGGACCATAGATATTCATTTCATTGTCCTGCTCTATCACCCTTTATCTCACTCCTGTAGACACTCACTGAACCTGGAACTAGGATGCTGGCCAGCAAACCCCAGCAGTCCTCTTGTTCCTCATCTCCAGAGCTAGGGTTCCATGTGCTCATGGCCATGCCTAGCTTTTTATGTGGAACTTTAGGATTTGAACTCAGGTCTTCTTCAGGCAAGTGCTCCTACCTACTGAGCCATATCCCCAGCCCTGTTTCAGTTTTTCAAAGAACACCAAGAAACACTGGATTTACAAAAACCAAAAGAAAAGACCTATTAGGAAGAGCAGTCAACAATATTAATAATGGCAGAGTTTAGTGAGATAGTTCGTAGATGACCTTGGTAAAAATAGTTTCCATGGAGTGATGAGATATAAACTAGATGACAGATGATTACGGTATGTCATTCTTTCCAGGAGTGTTTATGTTGCATGCAAGGAAGGAGGTAGGACACTAGCTAGAGGACGTAGAGAGACTAAGGAATGTTTTCAGTGAATTTTGGAGACGAGAAGGGAAGGAGAAATTGATAATAGACTCAGGCTCTTGAGATCATACAAAGGCAGTCTTGAAATTGGAATTGGAAGCCAGAGTCAGGCAGTGGTGGCTTGCACTTTAATCCCAGTACTTGAGAGGCAAAGGCAGGCGAAACTCTGAGTTCAAGTCCAGCCTGGTCTATAGAGCAAGTTCCAGGACAGCCACGGCTACACAGAGAAACCCTGTCTCAAACAATGCAAGACAAAAACAAACAAGCAAAAAAGGAAGGAAGGAAGGAAGGAAGGAAGAAGAGAGAGAGAGAGAGAGAGAGAGAGAGAGAGAGAGAGAGAGAGAGAGAAGGGGAGGGGAGGGGAGGGAAAGGGAGAAGAGAAGAGAGAGAAAAAGAAAAAGAAAAGAAATTGGAAGGCAGAATGAAGATGATAGAGCCTGTAGAAGTTTGTCATGTTTCTCAATATCCAGTATATGGTATAGGTAGGGTGGTTAAAGGGAAATGAGGCTATGCCTGGAAACACTATTAGGCTTTTCCACCATCCAGTGCTGCCCTCTGTTGAGGAGTAAGAATGTTATAGAACAGCTGAGTGGGAAGGCTGTTCCTAGGTATTTTTATATTCTCTAGTTCTTCCCTCTTAGAATTGGATTGAAAGAATTGTCTTGGTTGATTTCCCTTGAAACACACTAAGTCTACATGTCAGCTGCGTGGGAAAAGGAAAATTGAGTCTTAGACAGGAGTCAAGGAGTAGTGGACAGATTACAACATTAAGTCAGAAACCTGAATCCAAATCCTGACCACTAACCTATTTCAGTTTGGTGGTCTCAGACAAAACAATCCTGTTGTTCAATACTGAGGAATGTGAATTAGTGATTAAACTAAGGAACCTGCCTATATAAAAACATTTTTTAAGTCCTAGGTCCTATGTAGACATGAGATAACAGCTGATTCCCAAAAGGCAAAATTGCTGCTCCGTACCAGGGATTGAACCTGGGCCTCAGGAACGTAGCCAGGGATTGAACCTGGGCCTCAGGAATGTAGCCAGGGATTGAACCTGGGCCTCAGGAATGTAGCCAGGGATTGAACCTGGGCCTCAGGAATGTAGCCAGGGATTGAACCTGGGCCTCAGGAACGTAGCCAGGGATTGAACCTGGGCCTCAGGAACGTAGGGACACGCTCTGCCACTGACTCCCACCCATAGCACTATTCTTGATTTTGGAGGTAACTTTACTCTGTTCCCTCAGGTATTAGACAGGGAACTAAAAGATCTGTCGGCCGTGGTGAGTCAGGAATTGGAGTGTGTGGATCAGATTGTTACCAGCCAGCCACAAGAGGTTCCTGCTCAGTTGTTGAAGGCGTTAGAGAAAGATGCCAAGAATCTTCAGAAGTCTCTGTGCTCCGTTAGTGACTCTTGGAATTCCAGATTCCTCCACCTTCAGAATGCCATGCAAGTGAAAAAGGTAGTGTCTTGGTTTTAAATTTTGTGATTTGTGTTCGATCATGTTTTTTGTTTGGTTGTGTTGGATTTTTTTCTTAAGATTTATTTTTAGTTGCATGTCTCTATATTGGGGACTATGTGCATGTGAGAGTGGGTACCAGCAGAGACCAGAAGGAAGATGCCAGATCCCCTGGAACTTGCGTTACAGGTGGCTGTGAGCTTCCTGGTGTGGGTGCTAGAAACTGAATCCAGGTGCTTTGTAAGAGCAGCAAGTGTTGTTAACCACCCAGGCATCCCTCTAGCCCTGGTGTCTTGTTTTTATTCCTAGGGATCACACAAAGCCTGGGTAGATCTGGAGAGTTCTAGTCTGACTTCCTGTTTATTTCCTAGACCACAGTGTTAAATCAACACACAGAACTAGAAGACAAGCTTCAAGATTTGAGAGCCTGGGTTGGCAGAACCAGTCTTACTCTGAGTAGCAGAGGATACATTGGGGAAACCGATGTTGACAGCCTCAGTCACTCTCTCCAACAGTATGAGGTAAATCTTCACCCACTCCCACCAGGTCCTTTGACTTACAATGCTTTTATTTTCCTTATGGGCAAATCAGTATTTATACTTAATCCTTCTTAGAAATTTTGAATTTCCTTTTCAGAAATAAGATGAGTTATGTTTAATTTTTAAGATTATTATTCTCCTAGAGGTTCAGAACCTGTGACTTTCTCCTCGGTTATTCTCTGCAAGTCCAAAAGAATGGCTTTTTATTACCAACTTCATATCTCTTTTATACTGATCTTCTAGGGTCTGTCTCATGTTTCTCTTTTGCCCAGTATCCATAATCTTCCAGAGTTTCAGGAGAGCCTTGCATTGTTGACCTAGAGTGTGAATAGGCAAGCTTTTTCTGTAGGCTGGATGGTATGTTGTAACACTGGGCTTTGCATGTCAGATTTAGCCAGGAGGTCACAATTCTAGACAACCTGATCTAGAGAGATGCTCTTCCTAATTAGCTCCAAACAAATTGATTCTTTTTATTAAGCAGTGAGAGAAAGCAAGGAATGGCAGATGGCCATGTAGACAGATATGCCACATGTTTCCTTCATTAGTTGTTCTTTTTGTTACTGTTCTATTCAGTCCATTATTCTCTTTGTTGCTATATCTTAGAGTATATCAGCTCCTAATACTAGTTATGAATTTCGTGTTACAGAAAGATGTCATTCTCTGTTAACTCTTTAGAAAGTCAGAAGGAACTAGAGCTGTCCTCTCTCTTTCCTCATCTCAGAACACGTAGACACAAAGGTTTGTCTGTGGTCAACTGGACCTCATTCTGCAATTTGACCTTCCCATCTCTTTAATATCCTATTCAAAAATACCACTGATAAAGAGAGATCAGACTGTATCTGTTTAAGATATAAGCCAGGCTTGATAGCACTGAGGAGGCATTGACAGGCAGATCTATGTGAGTTCAAGTCCAGCCTAGCCTACATAACGAGTTCCAGGCCTGCCAACACTACACAGCGAGACAGAATGGGGAAAGAAAATATATAATTATTACATAAGAGTCTAACCAGAGTCATTTATAGTTGAAATACACAAACAGTGACAGGGAGGTGGTTCTGCTGGTAAAGCATTTGCCTTGCAAGCCTGACGACCTAAGTTCAATACCAGAACTGATGAGAACCAATTCCTGAAAGTTGTCATCTGACCTCCATACTCAAACAGTAGCACGAGTACATCTGGATTCACATACATCAGACACACAATAATAATAATAATGATAATAATAACAACAACAACAATAATAATAATAATAATAGCAACAATTTTATTTTGGGGACTGAGAGATAGCTGAGCAGTTAAGAGCACTGGCTGCTTTTCCTGAGACTCAGGCTCAATATCCACATAGTTGTTACTCCAATTCCCAGGGGATCTGATGCTCTCTTTTGGACTCTGTGGGCACTGTATGCACATGTTGCACATACATACATGCAGGCAAAACAACCATACACATAAGATAAAAATAAAAGTAAATTTATAAAAATATTTTTAAAAAAATTTATGTATATATGTGGAGACCTGAGAGTATGTAAGTGTGCCACATACAGGCAGGTCCCCACTAAGTCCAGAAGAAGTAGTCAAATTCCCTGGAACTGGAGATACAGATGGTCTTGAGCTGCCCAATGCCCTTTGGAAGAACAGTTAAATGCTCTAAACCACTGATCCATCTCTCCAGCCACTTAAAATAAAAAGTTGTACAAACATTGTTTACTCTAAAAATCAGATCTTAAGTGAATCAAAGTAAGTTGTCTGTTTTCTTTGTACTGTCCTACCAAGTGAGTACTGGACAAATAAAAATAGATGCTTAAGCCTACATGAAGGTTGTTTTGCCTGCATGTATGTCTGCACTGTATGGACGCAGTGCCCACTGAGGCCAAAAGAGGGCATTGAATCTCCTAGAGCTAGAGTTACCACCATGTGGGGACTGGGAATTGAACTGGGGTCTTCTCTAGTAATAGCCCATGTTCTTAACTGCTGAGCCATCTCTCAAGCACAAAAATCTTGGGTCAAAAAACAATATATTTTTCTAAAACCTTTTTTTTTAAATTGAGCCAGGGCCAGTGGCATAGGCCTATAATTTCAGTTGCTTGGGAGGTTGAGCTGGGAGAATTATAAATTCAAGGCCTTTCTGGGCTATAAAATGGTTCAAGGCCAACCTGAGAAGCTTAGTAAGACTCTATCTCCAAATAAACAATACAAAAGGAGTTAGGGATATACGTCAGTAACAGAATGTCTGCCCAGCTTACACAAGGCCCAGCTCTACAAAAATAAATAAGAATAAATTAAATCATACATATTTTGGGTTAGCAATAGTATAATCCTGTTAGTATAAATAATTGAAAGCTTATGCATTGTAAAGCTAGGTCCAGTAATGGAAGCATAATTGCAATTTGTGCTTTATTTTGGGACTTCGTAAAGACTGAAAAGTTAGAGGCTTTCAGTGCTACTTTGGTCCTTCCTGTAAACATCAGAAACAATCATAAAAATATAGAAAATTAACATTTGATTCTCAAAATCAGTAGCTTTTCCATGACTAGAGTAATACAAGTTTGCTTTTTTTTCTCTCTCTCCTTACTTGCCTTAGGCTATGAAACTATCTGTGGCTGAAAGGAAATCTCAGTTGGATGCTCTTGCTTTGGATATCCAGCTCTTTATCTCTGAGCATGCACAAGATTTGTCTCTTCAACAGAATCAACAGATGCTACGGTTTCTGAGTGAATTACAGAGGTCCTTCCAGGACCTTGTGGGACAGACTACGTCTCAGATGGATGCTTTGCAGGGCCATCTTCAACAAATCCAGCAGGAAGTCCAGGTTAAGGTCAGACTGAAACAGCAATTGAGCTCAGTTTGTCTTTTGGGGTGTTTCTAGGGGTTTTCGGGCATGCCTTCAACTATCAGAATTTCATGTCATGCAGGCCAGTGTGGTCTGGTCTGAGAAAGAACTGATCTGGTTGTTTTTCTTGTTTTATGCATGTGAGAGAAATATATATGTTTATGTGTGAATTGCATGTGCAATTGCATTTTCATTTTAGTGAGACGCTACTCTTACTATGTCCCATTGTCTCAATATTCATGTAAAAATTGTAGCTGGCCCTTTCTGTTGCTTTCTCGGCATTCATTTGAACACTTGACAAGAATGGCTTTAAAAAAAATCAGTTTTATTAAAAGGCTTTTAAAAAGACTCCTAATAAGATTCCTTGACAGTCTTCAAAAAGCTGACAAAAATATTTAATCAAAGTAATATTGTTTTAGCTATTTTTTATTGTTGTTTTGTTTTGGGTCCACTGTATAGCCTAGGCTGACTCTGTATAGACCAAGCTGGCCTTGAGCTCACAGAGATCCCCCTCCCTTTGCCTACCCACAGTAATTAAAGGCATGAGCCACCGTGCCTAGCCCTGTTTTTAGAATATTTAAGTTATATTCTAGCGCTTTTCTACATACTGAGTGCCCAGTTTTCCACCGCGGAATACAGTATACCAAACTGGGGTTGATGGTTTCTGCTTTTTTTGGGTTTTTTGGTTTTTGTTTGCTTGTTTGTTTGTTTATTGGTTTTTGTTTGTTTGTTTATTTTGGTCTGACTATCCTGTAGCTTCCCACCATAACTCTCATCTTGCAAAATTCAAATTTGACATAATTCAATTTTTGGTAACATTGTACATAACCTTAGACTATCTTGAGTAATGCTTTTGTCATTTCTGCCATTTGAATAAATTGGTATATAGCAAAATTATAGAATTGTCATGATCCCCAGAAAATCTGTCTTAAGGGCTCCTGTATTATGTAAAATGTAGTTGAACTTTTGAGTCAAACTTCAAGAAAATTAGGTTACTTAGTGCCTTTTGTCCCCTACTACTGTCTAATTATTTCAGTTATGTTGAAATTGAAATAAATCCTAAAGAAATATTTCAGGTCACTCTCCATACCTGAACATGCGCAATGCTCTTACCTAGTTATTTATATAGTGTAGTGTATCATATAAATCATGTGGGTAATTAATAAAGCAGATTGGTCTGAGCCACCTTAAACCTAACTGCAGCAGGGGATAGAATTGCATGTGAGCATTTTGAGCATGGAATTAATTCCACAGTGTGCATTAACCTTGTCAGAAATGCTCTGCTTCTCTCTATATTCGCTCTGAATATGCGTGTGTGTGCGTTAACTTTTTGCTTTGCTTTTTTCAGATTCAGTCTGCACTCATCCTAACCCATGAAGATCCTGTTTCACAGCTGAAAAGCTCTTAGGAGTTCTCTTCCAGTGCCTTCTGTTTTTCGTAAAAAGGGAGAGAGAGAGGGCTAGAATGGGCACCTGTTTGTAAGTGCAGGTGACTGTGCCATCAGAAGGCGGAGTCTGGTGGAAACTGTATAGGATGATCAGGAGAACACATCATGCTCAATTGTTGCTCAGTTGGGTGCTTTAGTGTCATGGAACTGACATGAGCGATGGGAAAAGGATCAGGCATGGAAACATATTCCCCCTTCCTCTCTCCCTGGGCCTGGCCTTTCCAGTGGTATTAGTGTAGGCACCAAAAAAACTGAGGCAGTTGCTATTCTTGGACAGTTTTTCTCTCAGAATAGCCAAACCATGCTCCTTGGGCCTGCCATATAATCATTTTACTTAATGGTCTTATGCAGTTGTGAGACATTTGATTTATAAAGTCAATTCAATTATTAAGAACCTCATTTAGCTTATCAGTTATCCAGACTCTTGAGTTTTTTCTTTTTATTCTAATTCTGCTACTTTTCCACATTCTGACTTAACGTATAGCTAACCCTCTCTTCCAAAGGAAGAGCTTCTCGGAAAGACAAATTTATTATCATCACCACTGTCATGTGTGATTTTCAATGCTGTCCATTCCAAAGATAATAATAACAGCAGTCTCCAAAGGGACTCCCAACACATCTCTATGACTATGCCATTCCAACTGCACACACATAACAGACTGCTCAGATGAAGGAAGCTTCTGGAATATGATTTCTGTGCCTTTTTCTATTCTGGTTTTCTACCAACTTTTTTTATCTTTGATCTATAATTGTCCTGTTTTACATTTCAGGAAATTATCTTGTGTTTGTAAAATGAGAGTTGATTATTTCTTGACTCCTTTGCATTTTAACTAGACTCTGCAGAAACAACAAAATACCTGCCATCAGAAGCTGGAGGATCTCTGCAGTTGGGTTGGACAGGCAGAAAGAGCATTGGTGAGGCACCAGGGCGGAGCCTCTCAGCAAGAGCTTTCTGCTTTGCAGAAGAACCAAAGTGACTTGAAGGTCAGTATGAATCTGTCTTGTCATTCCCTCAATAAATGCTTGTCAAGGCTCCATGGCAATGCTTAGTGGCAACATCAGTGGTAAACAGACTTTCCTGCCCTCATGAATTTACAGTTTGGTGGGAGAGACAGACAAGTACACAGATTATCACAAAAAAAAAACACCTAATTGTTAACCATTACATGCATATATGAAAACATATACCATAAAGACAATCTAGTCGAGGATGCCAGAAAAGATTACTTCAAAGAGTGTTAGCTAAACTGAGAAGTGGTGATATAAGAGTTTAGTGCATGAAGGGGCAGGAGGTAGAAAATATACCAGGCAGAAGCTTCTATACCCGTCTCACAGTAGGAGGGGGATTGAACACAGCATAATCAAGTCAGAAAAGGCCCCTTCTGCTGGGCTGCAGCGAACAAGAGCAAGGTTAGTGAAAGTGGAGATCGGAGACATAGGAGTCACTCTTACCATCTTGGATTTGTAGGCCATGTTAGGGAGAAAAGATAATAACCAGAAGCATAGAGTCTCTCTGTCTGCCAAACCCTAAAGAAAGGAGAAGGTACTTTCCAAGCCTTCTGTTCAGTCCCTGAAAGCAGATAGCAGTTAACACTATATACTGTTGTTCTTGAACATATGTATAATACAGTTTAATATATAAATAAGACAAAATGAAAGATACATCTAAAACTAAAATTAGAAAATTATTACAATATAATATAATAAAAATCATCAATACTCATATTCTTTGGACACCACAATACCACAACCGGAGACCTGATAACCAAGATCACTACTGTGTAACTAATAGGCAAGCAGCATGTACATCTCGTATACACTAGATAAAGGAGCTTTTCACATCTCGAACTGCATAGAGCAAGATGAAGTGAGTTTTTTTTTTTCCTTTTTACTGTATTTAGATGTTTTGCCTGCACGCATGTTCATGACCACATGTGTGCAGTGCCCGTGGAGGTGTTACATCCTCTGGCACTGGAATTATGGTTGGGTGTGAGCTGCCAAGTACATACTGGGAACTGAACCCAGGCCCTCCCCAAGAACAAATGCTCTTAACTGCTGAGACAATCCCTTCCCACCTTCGCCCTGCTTGTTTTTTGAGACAGTAGTCTTGGCTGGACTAGAATTTGATGTGTAGACCAAACTAGCCTTGAACTCACAAGATTTGCCTGCCTCTGCTCCTGCCTCTGCCTCCTGAGTGCTAGGATTAAAGAGTTACCACCATGCCGACTAGAAGTTCCCATCACTTAATTCAAAATAGTACACAATATAAAACTTATGAATTTGTTATTTCTGGAATTTTTTTTTTTTGGTTTGTTTTTGTTTTTCAAGACAGTCTCTGTATATTCTCTGACAATCTCTGTATATTCCTGGCTGTCCTGGAACTCACTCTGTAGACCAGGCTGGCATCAAACCCACAGAGATCTGCCTGACTCTGTCTCCCAAGTGCTGGGATTAAAGATATGTGACACTTCCACCTAGCTTATTTCTGGAAATTTTTATTTAATATTTTTATATTACAGTTGACTATGAAGAACTAAAACCTTGCAAAGTAAAGCTGTGGAGACTGGCTGGTCTACTATAAAAGGCGGGAGGCTTCACTCTGCTGGAATCATACTTTTAGTTTTTTATTTCTTCCACTTGCTAGTTCCAACTTTTTTAAACTTTAAATTTCTTTTTTACTATTATTGCCAGTGCATCTCTCTTTCTGTCTCCCTCTCCCCACATCATGCTTTTGGAGGTCGTTGACAATTGTGTAAAGTCAGTTTCCTCCTTCCACCTTTACAAAGATGGAACATACAGATCAGTGGGATTTTAGAGAGAGAATGCTTGTTGGGCATGGTGGCACACGCCTTTAATCCCAGCACTCGGGAGGCAGAGGCAGGCGGATCTCTGTGATTTCAGGCCAGCCTGGTCTACAGAGTGAGTTCCAGGACAGTCAGAGTTACAACAGAGGAACCCTGTCTCAAAAAAACAAGTGAAAGGGAGGGAGGGAGAGAGGGGAAGGAAACATGTAAGCAAGGAAGGAAGAAGCTCTTTGAAGACAAATCATTGCTAAGTAAAAAATCTCTATTCGACACTGAATGTTTTCTGGGAAAAGTAAATAGTTTAATTTTTTATTTCTTTGGTTTCAGTATAACCCATAAGTAAATTATTATCATTAAGTCAGAGGCTGTGTCCATATATGCCGTCCTTGTATGGTTAGAAGTCTTGAAAGGACTAGCAATAAGGATAATCATCTTTGTTTCTCTTTGTTAAGGATTTGCAGGGTGATATTCAGAATCATTCCACCTCATTTGCCACTGCTGTCAAAGACATTGAAGGGTTCCTAGAAGAGAACCAGACCAAGCTGAGCCCCCAAGAGTTGTCAGCTCTTCGAGAAAAACTTCATCAGGCTAAGGAGCAGTATGACGTTCTCCAAGAACGGACACGGGTGGCTCAGAAGGAGCTGGAGGAAGCAGTGACTTCAGCCTTACAACAGGAGACAGAAAAGGTAGCCAGATTGCTATACTTGATGGTTTTCCCAAAGATGAGGTGTGCCTTATAGAGTCACAGAAAAGGACTTTAGGAACAGGTCCATGAGTCAGTCTTCTCTTTACCAAAAATCCCCAGGAGTTCGGGTCAGGAGTGGTTGGTAAAAAGTGTATTTTACCAAAAACAGAATTAAAACTTGCCAGCTTTATGGTTTGTACTTTGGCTTAGGTACAGTATTAGGCTGGGGAGGGAAAAGCAGATGGCATGTTTCCTGCATGAATATTGATTGGTGACCTAAGAGTATTAGAAAAATATGTGTGGAGTCTTTTGGGGGCACAGGCTTTATGGCCATCCAGGCTATATAGTTACAGTGTGGACTGTGGGACTTGAAGAACCTGAAAAACAAAACAAACAGGTAAAATCTTGAATGGTTTTACTCTGCACTGGAGGTTAAATTGAATCCTTTGTTCTACATTAATGAGAGAGTGGGAATCCTGGGGAGGAGAAGTAAGCTGCTCGAAGATATGTTAAAATATGAATATACAACTTAGCATAGCCTGTTTAAGTAAAATACTGGAAGAGCTAGTAAGTAGGATTTGAGAGGCAATTTTAATAACTAAGTGTCCTGTTTGGCTGAGATGAAGATGACAAAAGTGTGTTGTCCCTTCAGGGAAGGACAGCCAGATAAGAACTGTGCCTACAGTGTATCTTACTCTGCCCACCAGTGTGCTATCTCTACATAGCTAGGAAGGGTCCAGGAAACTTTGCTGTGTTGGCAGGACCTTTCTAAATCCTGACATTTGCCAGTTTTGTTTTGTTGAGGTGTTTTGGTTATTTTTTTTTAAGCAGTGAACTATTGAGGAAATCTGGAGTTTATTTTAAATAGCTCTTTTCATAGATTTTAGAAGATAGTAATTCTTTTTTTGTATGGAAAGATTTTTTTATAATACTTTTATTAATACTTTGAGTTTCATACATTGTATCTTGATAATACCCTCTTCCCATTCCTTCCTGTTACACCCTCCCACCCCTGTGCCCTCAAAAGAGAGAGAGAGAAAGAAAGAAAAGAAAATTAAGTCAAGCTTGTGTGGCAGGAGCATGGATGGTGGGCTTTACCATAGTCTTTGGAGACAGAAGGCTGCTCTGATTGTGTGCTTTGACCTGGTCCATACTAGCTGAGATGAAGCATGACAGAGTTTGACCTGATGAAAAGATTTTACACCCAAAATAGAGCATCACCTTTTTCTTTAGCACAGAGCTCCTCTTCCACTTTGGGTTATTGACATGTGGTCTTTGTGGAGTGTCTAAAGCTATCTCACTGGAACACCTTTGGCTTTCAGAGTAAAGCAGCAACAGAGCTGGCAGAGAACAGGAGGAAGATTGATGCTCTCTTGGATTGGGTGACTTCTGTGGGGTCCTCTGATAGACAGCCACAGACCAGCCTTCCAGGAATGGAGCAGTCCTCAGGAGCTAGCCTGGAAAAACGAGCCTTGGATGGCACTGATGGTTATATGGAGGTGAACCAAGTACCAGAGAAACTAGACAGGCAATATGAGATAATGAAGGTAAGGATGTGAGCTTGTCTTCTCTATGGTTGTAGAAAGGAAGCTATCTCACTTGAAAACCGATTATAGCCTTAGTTTGTATCTGTAGTATATGGCTTGGACACTGCTGAATGTTCTTGAAATGCTTCCTCCTCTGGCTTCTGTGTCACTTTATCACCCTAATCATCCTTCTCTTCCTTTGGCCAGCCTTTGAGGTACTGCTATACTTGCCAGTAGATCCCAGGCCTCTTTTCATCTATCAGAATATGCTTTCCTAGGGCCAGGAAGGTGGCTCAGTTGGTAGTGTTTGCTGCACAAGCATGAGAACCCACGTTTGATCATCAGAACCCATGTTAAAATGGTAGGCACGGTAGTGCAAACTGGTAATCATAGCATAGAGGAGATAGAGAAAAGGACTCCCTGGGGGGTCCCAGCCAGCCTAGCCTAGCTTCAAGTTCAAATGAGAGAGTACCTCAAAAAATAAGCTTTTGAGGACCAGCACCCAAAATTTATCCCTGGTTGCACCCACTTTAACATGCGCTTGTGCACATATTCAAGCACATAACCAAAGAGTGGTATGTTTTCCTTGGGTACCCTTGTCCATGTACAGTACTTTAGTTACCAGTATTGACAAAGTCCATGTATACATTTATCTTTAGCTGACATTATCGAGTACCAAACCAGTATCTATGTCCATTTGCCTCTTTGCAACCTGTAACCACATATACTTCATTGTAATCTCCAACCTGACTTGACCTGCTTGTTCATCCAAGTTGTTCTTTGCATATTCCTATTTAATTGCTTGAACTAGTAATCATCTTAGATTTCTTTGTTTATTTTATGTGCATTGATGTTTTGCCTGCATGTATGTCTGTGTGAGGGTGCCAGATCCCCTGGAACAGGAATAACAGACAGTTGTGAGCTGCCATGTGGGTGCTGGAAATTGAACCCGGCTTCTCTGGAAGAGCAGCAAATGCTCTTAACCTTTGAGCCATCTTCCAGCTCCCTAAGTCCAAATTTTTAATATGGTTTACTGTCCTTACTGCCACCCTCCTAGGATCTGCTCCTACTTACTTGACCTCATCATTCATCTTCTTTCACTTTGAGTCACCAGCTGCTGTGCTCTCACCCTCCTGAACTTTTTTGCATACTCTTAGAATTGTCTTTCCTTTCAACTGTTAAAGATATACGAAGGCATGGCTCTTGGTTAATTTTTTTGTTTATTCTTCAGATCCTAGCTTAGAGTTTACTTTCTCTAAAATGTACTTGTCACTACTCCCACATCTAAGATATTCTTTCTGCACTGTAGTGTTCCTCATTCTATTTGTGCATCCTTAAGGACTTGAGTGCAGATTTCAGTCATATCTGACCCTTAACTCATTATATAACTTTAATGGGGATCTGTAACATCTTTTTAGCATTTGCATATCTCATCTTAAGTTTACCTACAGTGGTAGGGAGGTTTTTTTGGTTTTGGTTTTTTGAGACAGAGTTTCTCTATGTAGCCCTGGCTATCCTGGAACTCATTCTGTAGACCAGGCTGGTCTCAAACTTATAGAGATCCACCTGCCTCTGTCTCCTGAGTGCTGGGATTAAAGGCATGCGCCACCACTGCCCGGCAGTGGTAGGGAGTTTTAATTTGTTTATTTCTGTTTTTTTAGGTAGGGTCTCGCTATGTAGCTCTTGCTTGATTGAACTCACAGCAATTCAAAGCATTTGTCACCACACGCAGCCCTACCATGAATGGCATTTTGAAATAGAAGTAGAGACCACTCTACCTCTAGTGTTTCTACCTCTAGCTGTAAATATAACCAAATTGTTCTCATTTTCCTACTGATGGTCTTTGGGGTGGTTTATTCACCAGGCACGTCACCAAGACTTGCTGTCTCAGCAGCAGAATTTCATTGTGGCTACCCAATCATCTCAGGCCTTCCTGGACCAACATGGTCACAATCTTACCCCTGGGGAACGACAGATGTTGCAAGAGAAGCTAGGTGAGCTGAAGGAGCAATATGCATCTTCCCTGGCCCAGTCAGAGGCAGAACTGAAGCAGACGCAGACACTACGAGATGAACTGCAGAAGTTCCTGCAAGACCACAGGGAATTTGACAGCTGGCTGGAACGATCTGAGAATGAGCTGGAGAGCATGCATAAGACGGGCAGCAACCCTGAAGCTCTATACTCCTTGCTAAAGCGGCAAGGAAGCTTCTCAGAGGATGTCATTTCCCACAAAGGAGACTTGAGATTTGTGACTATCTCAGGGCAGAAAGTCTTAGACACAGAAAACAATTTTGAGGAAGGCCAGGAACCATCAGCCACCAGAAACTTAGTGAATGAAAAACTAAAGGATGCAACAGAAAGATACACCACTCTCCACACTAAGGTAAGGGGAGACCCCATCAGCCTCCAGAGAGACAATCATGGTAGCCCTCAAACAACCATGGGTAGTTTCTAAGGCTCAAAATGTAGACCATAAGAAACATGTGAGAACCACAGGTGAATGGGTTTCATGAGCTAAAAAAAAAAAATGCAGACTGTGTGGGCCCATGTTCTAACAACTGGTCCTATCAGTGATGGGAATATGTATCACATTGTTGGTTGGTGAAGGTAGAGGTGCTCATCTTCCTGTATCCTGACCAGCATCATGGGCTTATGAGAGACATAGCACAGCAAAATTTAAGCCAGCTACAGTCTTTATTCCTAGATAGTATGTTCTAGAATAAATCCTTATCTTCCTGCAAATCCAAAATATATTCTTCCTCCTAAGGTTTAGAATCTGCACTAGTCCTTATCTTGCTGTCAACACCTCTAATAAGGAACATATTTTTTTTTCCGACTTTTCAGTCCTTACTTTTGCCTCCAGTCTTTAGTGACATGTGTTCAACTCAGCAAGTCTTCCTGGGGATATAAAGGCTAAGGTGAATAGTACAATACAGGTAATGACGACCCTGCGTGTAGCCAGTTAAACCATTGTGAGGTTGCAGTCAGTTCTCTATAACAGGGCAGGCTCTTTCTTTGGACTCTATTCTGGAAGCTGCTACCTTTGGCTTCTTTCTTTCTTTGTCATAGTGTACACAATTGGGCTCTCACCTGAACATGCTACTAGGCCAGTATCAGCAATTCCAGAGCAGCGCTGACAGCCTGCAGGCCTGGATGCTGACTTGTGAGGCCAATGTAAAGAAGCTCCTCTCAGACACTGTTGCCTCTGACCCTGGAATCCTGCAACAGCAGCTTACAACAACAAAGGTGAGCCGATACAGACCATGTTTGTGTATCAAGGTCTTATGTTTCATGGCTTAGAGGGAACTGATGAAAGTAAATACAAGTAATGCATTAGTTGAGGTGTGTTGGGCAAGATCTGATTCATAGGTATTTTATTCTAGTATCTGTGGCTGTGGATAAATAGAATTTTTCTATAAGGCTGGTTAATAGTTCTAGATTCCTAGCATCGCCTTAATTTTTTGTTTTGCACAAATAGCAATTACAGGAAGAATTGGCTGAGAACCAAGTACCTGTAGAAAAGCTTCAAAAAGCAGCTCATAACCTACTGGAAATTGAAGGAGAACCAGCCCTGGACCATAAGCCTATTCAAGAAACTACAGGTATGAAGCAACAACAGTAATCCAACCCTCTTAGGTCTACTGTAATCTTTGTTTTGCAGTATATAGCACACTGTATCAACAGGTTTCAAAGGACATACATGTACAAGGTCTCGTGAAACGGCTCACTTTCATGAATTCTATTATTACACTGTTCAAAGACCTTTGCCCTCTGCTTCAACCTTTTTAGTATTTGTTGTCTAGTTGTACCCTACTTCTTTCATTTTCTGTGTAAACTTGTCATTCATGAGTCTTACTGCCTTTGAAGAGTCTCCTGTTTCTTACCCAATACATGGACACTGTGCTGTCCATGAATGAAGAAATCATGTTCATCTTTCAAGATTTAGCTAAGAGTAAATCATGATGTCTTTAGTCAATACATTATATATTTGAAAATTGCTAAGAGGGAGGATTTTTAAATGTTCTTACCTTAAGTCTGTGAGGTAAACATGTTAACTAACTTGATACAGTCATTCCATAATGTGTGTGCATCTTAAAATATAATTTGTATATCATAAAATCTATCAGTTTTACTTGCCAAGGGTTGGGGGTGGGGGGTAGGAGACAGACTTGAGAGATTTGTCAAATCCTAACCACTAAGCGTATGACTTAGTTACTATGGTGTGAAACACCATGATCAGGGCAAAAGGCAACTTATAAAAAAATAAAAATTAATTGGGCCTATAGTTTCAGAGGGTTAGAGTCCATTTTGGCAGAGCAAACGCTTGGTGGCAGGAGCAGCTGAGAGCACATCTCCAACCACAAGCAAGAAACACAGAGAGAGTATAGTGGGCATGGCAGGAGTTTCTGGAACCTTAAATAAAACCTCCTTCAATGACACACTTCCAACAAGGCCACACCTCCTAATCTTGCCAACTGGAAACCAAGTATTCAAATGCTCAGGACTTATGAGGGGACATCTCATCAAACCACCATACCTTGTCACTCAAAAGAAACAAAATATAAGAAATAATTATTTTGAGTTTCTCTAAGACACGTTTCTAGTACTGGTGCTTTTCTACAGTTAGTTGTGTTATATTTTCCTGTACCTATGCTGATTTGCAGTCCTAATTTTGTTAAAACCAAGACTTTATCTTATTTATCTTTAGTCCTTGGCATATTGCATAATTTCTGGCTCTTACTAAATGCCAAATAGCTAATTAATTAATTTTGGCTCCTATATTAATATACTTCAAAAATATTCCATTTGTTTTAATGTCAGTTATTTTTTAATTAATGTATGCAATTTAAATACTTCTGCTTTCTGAGTATTTTGTTTGTCTGAGTTTTTGTTTTGTTTTATGTTTGAGGCAGGGTCTCACTATGTAGAACTGTCTGTCCTGGAACTCACTATATAAATCAGGAGGACCTCAAACATACAGAAATCCATCTTCCTCTGTATCCCAAATGGGATTAAAGACATGGGCTACTGAGATATTTATCTATTTATTTCCTCCTTTTTTTTTTTTTTTTTTTTTTGAGACTGAGTCTTGCTATGTATGTATCCTAAGCTATCCTTGAACTCACTATGTAGGTCAGACTGACCTCAAAGTCATGATCCTTCTGCCTCAGCCTCCTACTTACTGGGATTATTGGCATGTCCCACCACACTCAGCTTTTTATTCTTCAAAACATCTTCTATTCTCATGTCCTTGATTTTCCAGATTCCATATTCAGCCGCTTCCAGAGCCTCTCCTCTAGCTTGGCTGAGCGCTCTGCTCTGCTACAGAAGGCAATCGCTCAGTCTCAGAGTGTTCAGGAAAGCCTGGAGAGCCTGCTGCAATCCATTAGGGAAGTTGAACAAAACCTGGTAGGAGAGCAGGTGGCAACCCTCTCATCAGGAGTCATCCAAGAAGCCCTGGCAAACAATATGGTGAGACCATTATCTTGAGAATTACATAAAGGGATATGTTAGCCATTTCTATAATAATATAACTTTGAAACAGTAACAGGAGAATAATTCATGTCCAGGAACCTTCTGATAGGTTTAGAGATGATGACTAATCCAGGTAGTCATTTCTACTACCGGGATTGGGATTGTAGCTCAGTGATAGAACACATGCTTAACATGGACGAGATCCTGAGTTCAATCCCCAGCACCACAAAAAAAGAAAGAAAAAAATTTCTCCCCAATTTCCAAACCGCCATTGAGCCCAAGGAAGAAAATTAATTTGGTAAAATGGGTAGAGAACTAAAGGGTGTAGCATTCTGCAGGCTCAGTTACCATCCTCTAATCTCCTTGAGCATGGAGCTTTTAACAAAGTTATTCATTGATGACTCAGATGTATTAGAGTAAGTAAGTCCCAACTGACAGACTTGTTCTTGATGACAGAAACTAAAGCAAGATATTGCTAGGCAAAAAAGCAGCTTGGAAGCAACCCACGAGATGGTCACTCAGTTCATGGAGACAGCTGACAGCACCACAGCCTCAGTGCTACAGGGCAAACTGGCAGAGGTGAGCCAATGCTTTGAACAGCTCCAGTGCCAGCAGCAAGAAAAGGAGAGCAACCTAAAGAAACTCCTGCCCCAGGCAGAGATGTTTGAGCAACTTTCCAACAAGCTGCAGCAGTTTATGGAAAACAAAAGCCGAATGCTGGCCTCTGGAAATCAGCCAGATCAAGATATTGCACATTTCTCCCAGCAGATCCAGGTAAGGATACATACAGGCCTTAGTGGCAGAATACAAGGAAGGACAACAAAAGGGACCTGTGTCAAACAAGGTGGAAAGCGAGGGCCTACAATAGAGGTTGTGTACTATGACCTTGAAGTGCACAATGTGATTATGTGCCCACACTCACACAAGAACACAAAAATGTATACATATACAATATGTAAATATGTATTTATATATACCACCACACCATATACACACATACATGTACACACAAAGATTTAATAATAAATCATTTAATAATAAATTTATACCTAATGTAAATATTATATATATTATTTATCATTTAATAAATTGTTTTACCATGTTTTTTCAACAGGAACTCACTTTGGAAATGGAAGACCAAAAGGAGAACCTTGATACTCTTGAGCACCTAGTTACTGCCCTGGGCTCTTGTGGCTTTGCACTGGACCTGTCTCAGCATCAGGACAAGATACAGAATCTCAAAAAGGGTTTTACAGAGCTGCAGAAAACAGTTCAAGAAAGGTGAGTGCTCACAAGGGTTGACCATTGATACAGAGCTATTCCTGTCTTGTTATGGAATGAGATGATCTTTACTTCCTTACCGTAAAAAGTGGCAGCCAGAACTCTGCTACTGTCAAAAAATGTCAAAAAATGCCTCCTTTAGGCCAGTCACTCAATCTACTTGGTGCTTATTGGTTTCTATTACTAATTGATCCTTCTCAGTATCAGGTCTGAATGACCAAAAGCCCAGGTCAGCTGAAGCAAACAACACACTTGGGATAGTAAGTAAGATTATGGCTGAATTTCAATTAAAGACAAAAAGAGACTTCTCAGGTATGATTATGCATCACATTCATGAGCTGGAGAGATGGCTCAGCTGTTAAAAGCACTTGCTGCTCTTTTAGAAGACCTATGTTTGGTTGCTAGCGCCCACACTGTAGTTTCAGGAGATCCAATGCACTCTTTTGGCCTCCTAGGGTACATGGTGCACATTTAGACAAGCAGGACACACATGTACGTGTGAAGATTGGATAACATTAAGTTATTTAAGAGAAATGTCCGGATTCTTCTTTTAACATAGACAGGAATGTATGACAAATGCTTGCTGACTTTAGTTTACTGTTGAAAACTCAAGATTTCCTATTAGAAGCAGTACATGGGTCTAAGATCATGAATAGGACTTCTTGATTTAGATGCAAATGCTATATTGACTTAGCAAGTGACCACCTTGATGACTAGAGGAAAACTGTTGCTAATACCAATGCCTAGAGCCATGTTTAGTGGCACACACTTGTAGTCCCAGCCCTCAGGTAGTAGAAGCAGAAGGATCAGGCATTCAAAGCCAGGCTCAGCTTTTTATGTAAGTAGTGAATTTGAAGCCAGCATAGCCTATAAGAGACCCTGTCTCAAAAATAAATACTTAACAGCAGACTGAGTGGCTTGATTGAGGACACTCTCCTCTCCTCTGCTGAAGCTACAGGAAGCTCTTTTAGCTACAGGAAGAACCAGACTCTCTGAGTTGATCCCTGATAAATATGGCCATTCCTTGATTTATTTTATTTATGGGCATGTGTAGCCTATGTCCAATCATCTAACTTCTGTGGGCCTTAGATCCAGCATTCAAGTTAGATATTTTTTTAAGGCTCGTGTGTCGCACGCACACTTGCATGAGTTTTTATGCAACACATACATACAGGAGCCCCCAGAGGCCAGAAGAAGGCTTCTGGAATGAGAATCACAGGTGATCGTGAGCCACCTTGTGGATGCTGGGAACCAAACCCAGGTCCTTTACTAAAGCGGTAAGTGCTGTTAACCACTGACCCATCTCTCTAGTCCCGTTAAATTGGGTCTTGAAAGAGTCAAATGGTTAAAATATACAACTGGATTGGAGATCCCAAGCCAGCATTCTTTCCATTGTATCATAGTATCTAAATAGCAGGCTCCCTTTAGTTTTCTCACTTTGGCTTCAGTGTAGAGTAAGATTAAATACTTCTTTCCCTAAAAATGTCCAAAGAAGGACAGTAGATTTTTTAGTTTGTGCTTTTCTACATTGTGTGTACAACCAAATTTACTATGTAAAAGAAGGGCCCTATTAGGAAATTGGTGCCTAGAGTCCCAGGATGAACCTAGTTTTAGTTCAAGTCCATTTTATAAATCTTAGTCTGATGAGTAACAAAATGTCTTTGTTTACAGAGAGAAAGATGCATCAACTTGCCAGGAGCAATTGGATGAATTCCGGGGGCTGATTAGAACCTTTCAGAAATGGCTGAAAGAAACTGAAGGAAATGTTCCACCTGCAGAGACTTTTGTGAGTGCTAAGGAGTTGGAAATGCAGATTGAATACTTGAAGGTAGGTAAACAAAAGGGTCTCCAGGAATCTGGCTAGAGAGTAGTTTGGAAGCTTATACAAACTGAACTCCAGATATGATAGGGAGGTAGCATGAAAAATCCAGTTTACCTGTCCACATCAGAATTCCTTTCTTCCTGTGATTCCCTATGCCCGACCCAGAACTGAGCACAGTAAAATCTATTGAAGATCCAAACCAAAATCAGGCGTGGTGGTGCATGCCTGTCATCTAACAGTCGGAAAGTGGAAGTAGAAGAAATTCATGCCAGCCTCAGCTGAGCATCTGGTTTGAGCCAGCCTAGACTACTTGAAACATGGTTTCAAAAAACTAGCACAAGCTATTTCTTAAGATGTATCCATGATGTGATAGGAAATTTAAAATACATCGTAAAAAAGATTGATAAAAGTCCATTCCTTGAGAAGCTTACATTTTCATCTTGTGGTTAAGAATTATTATTATTTGTGCTTGAAAATTAGGCATATGAGCAACTGACCAGACATTTGGACAGGAAGCTGGGGCAAGAAGAACTGGAGCTCCTCTGGCTCATCAGAAAAGGGAGAAACAGACTAGAAAGACACCTTCATTGCTGGAACCAGTCTTCCAGTTTGACTCATGGTCACATGGCATCTAACTCTAAATAAGTGCCATGCATTTGTCATTTGTCTTTTCTCTCTCAGAAAAGCAAGCTGAATCTAAAGCAGATGAAAGAGAACGTCCTGGTTACTTTCATAGAATGGGTGCTAAGAGAGTTTGCTGTTAGAGTAACTGAGGGAAGAAGAGGTTCCTCAACTTTACTAGTTCACAGGGCCTTAGTGTTTCAAAAAAAGTTTCCCCGCCCCCCCCCCAAAAAAAGAAAGAAACCTAATACAACCTAATAATTCCACATATTAAGTATTCAGATCCAAACAGCTTAGTAGTTGTTGTTCATATTGGTGTTGATGTCCAACAAATGTCACTGTACTTCTCTGAAAATTCTTAAATATTCTACATGTCAACACATCATTTTAAATCTGAAAACTAAAACAATTAAGAATGATTAATGACTGATTCGACAAGCAGTGACTGCTTGTCAATTTGAAGTAGTGCATGTGAGCTTGCTAGATATTAATGGTTCTTTGTCTTGCTTTGCTGCTACACTACAGCTTAGAGTCAAAGTCAAGCTGAGTTAGTTCCCAGTGGTCTTACCTAGCAAAGTACATAAAGCTAAGACACAGCCCTGTTCTGGAATGATTCCTATTTCTGTGGCAAGTTGTTGTGTCCTGGAGATTTGGCATTGCCTGGTCCTTTTGTGTTAAACCTGACGCTGTTATTTCCTAATGGCTTTCTGTAGTTGATTAAGGTCTGTCTCAAACCCAATATAAGCTTCTCTTGGTACATGCACTGTGTAGCCTGAGTCTATATTTCTATACATTTCAAATTCTGACTTTTCTTTTATTCTCTGCTTATTTCCTCTCTTCTTTTTTACACTTGCAAACTGCTGTCTTAACTCAATGCTTCCCTCTGTTTCCTCTTGTGCTCTCAGAGTTCAACTATTCATATTTCTGCAATAACATTTATTACATGATGATGCAGTTGAAAACCCAAACTCTTGTTGTAGAGACCCATGCCTTTAGTCCCAATACTCAGGAGGCAAAGGCAGAAATTTAAAGAGGCCAGCCTGGGCTACATAGTGAGACACTTTCTTAAAAACTAAAAACAAATCCAGATGAGGTTGCATGCACCTTTCATCCCTGTTAGGAGACAGAGACGGGTGGATATCTGTGAGCTTGAGGCCAGCCTGCTCTACACTGGAATTATTACATAACCAGGATTATATAATAAGACCCTGTTTTTTGTTTTTTGTTAAAAAAAAGCCAAAAAAGTAAAACAGTGAACAACCAAGAGTGAAGGCAGCCTGGAATACTTAGACCCCCATCTTAAAGAAAACTAAAAATAAAATTAAGTCAAAGTGGGAACTGAGTCACAATACTATTTATACTATTTTGTGTCTTTAGTGTTGAGGTTGTGCCTAGCCAATAAGTATTAATAAATATTTGATACATGACCAAATGAAACAGAAGGTTCTGAAAATTCTAGAGATCTTTCTTGCATTTCTTGGATGACTAAAGTCTGAATATATAAGTATAGTTTTTTTCCCCTTCCTTTCCTTTCTCTCTTTTCCTCCCTCCCTCCTTTCCCCTCTCCCTCTTCCTCTCCCTCTCTCTCTCTCTCTCTCCCTCCCTCCCTCCCTCCCTCCCTCTCCATCTCCCTCTTTCTTTCTTTGTTTCAACAAGGTCTTATTATGTAGCTCTGCCTGATTCAGGACTCAGTATGTAGACCAATTTGGCCTAGAGATCCTCCTGCCTCTGCCTCCAAAGTGTGCAAGGATTAAAAGCATGTGACACTACACTGAGTATAGTTTTTTGTCAAAATGGTAAGGAGACTGCAGGAGAGGTAACTTGGCAGTTAAGACCTCTTGTTGCTTTTGCAGAGGAACCAGATTTGGTTTCCAGCACCCTCATTAGGTGTTTTCACAACCTAACTCTGGTCTCATGGGACCAAATCCCTTCTTCTGACCTCTGCAGGCATCTGGCATGCACATGGAACACATATATACAAGCAGGCAAAACACTCATACACATAAAATAAAATGATAGGGACTGTATCTAGAGCAGCTGTCTTTGCTGATGAGGAAAATGCCCAGGTGTTACATTTACCAATTGGATTCTTTTGACAGGGTCTTCTAGATGACTGGGCAAGTAAGGGGGTTCTAGTGGAAGAAATCAATTGCAAGGGTACTTCCTTAGAAAATCTCATCATGGAGATCACAGCACCTGATTCCCAAGCCAAGACAGGTGAGTACAGGCTTTTCAAAATGTAGTGAATACACATACCACTCTTTGCTTGTGGCCTTTGGAGATGCTTTTTGTTTAATTAAAATAAATATGTAAATTGAATATGGATAGAAAAAAGAGCCACAAAGCAATATTCTCTCTCATTCTGATCTGTTTCTTACCTTGCTAAACAATGCTGCTCCGTTTTGCAAAGTTCTTATAGGCCTACTTAGTGTAGAGATAAATTTTTCATCTCAGGGAGTTTCTCTGTTTTGAACATGTAAATGATATTGTTACCATGTCTAAATATGGGTCAACCTGGGTGGAAGTGTGATATCTAGGGAGGAGCTAGATATTTGGGAGTCTATTGGTACATCAGAGACTGGCACACTTCTTCAAAGTGGGCGAAAAAGTTGTACCCAGTTGCATGAATAATGTTTAGCCATAAACTGAATCTGTTAAACAAAATCAGTATGAGTTCACAGTCATTTACTGATTGTTAGTTGGGATCTTACAAGTTTTATTACCAGACTAAGTACATTCTTATAGACATTTAAATACCTGAGGAAAAGTTTATTCTCTTTTTTTCCTCATGAGAACAACTACTTTTCGAGACAGGGTTTCTGCTGTAGCCCTGGCTGTCCTGGGACTCACTCTGGAGACCAGGCTGGGCTCTAACTCACAGAGATCCACCTGCCTCTGCCTCTCAAGTACTGGTATCAAAGGCATACACCACCGTTGCCCAGCTTCATATACATTTTTGCTGGTGAGTTCTTTCACTTGAGAAGGTTGTATATGATCTCAGGAATATAGGTTTATAAAACAGGTATATTAATAAAAAATTACTGATAAGCTATAACAAAATTGTTTAAAGACAATTATTTGGTATATATAATTTTACTATTTATTAAAGACAGAACTGATTTGGATACTGATGAGATGGAAGTACTTGTTTATTTTTACACACACACACACAAAATCAAATCTTGGAGCTGGAGAGATGGCTCAGTGGCTAAGAGCTCTTGCTCCTCAATCACGAGGACTAGAGTTAGGATCCTAGAAGCCATATAACAAGCCAAGTATCTAATGCATCCCTGTAACCTTAGCTTTGGGTTGGGCATTGGGGATAGGGTGGCAGAAGATCATTTGCTTCCAGCCTAACCAAGAAAGCCTGAGCTCCAGGTTCAGGTAGAGACATGGCCTCAGACAAACAGGCAGAGATTGAGAAAGGACGCCCGGCACCATCTTGTGACCTGTGTGTGTGCAAACAGACCAGAAAATAAACAGACACATGCCACACATTCACACATGGAAATAAATAAATCTTAAAAAGAAATAAAATCTTGGCTGAATATTGGATATTGCAGGATATAGAACATCTGCATTGATCTTTATCTGAGCTGATCATTTTGATTATATATCCATCAATCCTGAGAACACTATTTTTATATACATACATAAAACAAAATGATATTCAGAATTGTTGAAAATTCTGTCCAAATCCTAAGTTGATATTCATTGAATGATTTTTTTTTTTTTTTTTAAAGACAGGGTCTCACTATGTAGCTTTAGCCGTCCTGGAACATGGTGGTGCACACCTTTAGTCCCAGCACCCAGGAGGCAGAGATGGATGGATCTCTGTAAATTCAAGGCCAGCCTAGTCTACAAAGTGAGTTCCAGGACAGCCAGGACCACACAGAGAAACCCTTGAAAAACCAAAAAACAAAAGCCAAAAACAAACAAACAAAAAAAAAGGCTTTACTCTAAAGCCAGTCACAGTGGTACATGCCTGTAATCCGAGCACTTAGCAGATAGAAGGAAGTGAATCAGTAGATCAGGGTATCCTCAGTTACCTAGCAAGTTTGAGATGAGGCCAGGGTACATAAAGTTTTCTCAAAAGAAACAGCAACAACAAAAAGAAGCAGTGCTCTAAAGTATAAACCTTTATGTTAGTGAATTATCAGTATGTGACTAGATCAGGAGTCTGTGACTTTTTTCTATAAATATCCAGATAGTTAAATGTTTACAGACCATATGCCATTATAACACAAAAGCAGCCATAGATAAAATTTATATGATATGTGTAGCTGTGTTTCATTAAAACTTTATTTATAAAAATTGTTCACAATTGTCCATACTTGTCCCCACCAATTATATGGGTTAAAAGTTTGATGACTTCTGGTCTAAATTAGTTGTTTTTCATGCTTTTCCAAGTACCTTTGTTAGAATTTTTGTTTGTTTTATTGACTGGCTGTTTTGGAAGGTTCTGGAGGGATGTTAAGGATTAAATCCAAGGCTTCATGTGTGTTAGGTGCTAAATGGTAGTAAGAATATTGAATCTATCTTAATAGATACAAAAAAAATTTAAGGGAAGATTATGACAGCTTCATCATGTGATCTGCATACAAATTGTATTTGGTAAACTATCCAGAAAATGTGATTCATACAAGCAAATAGCTGCAAATGATAACAGACGCTTTTAACAGTTCACTTTATGATAGTAGAATACTGTTAAATTGTAGTGAAAATGATGGGGCGGAGCAGAAAAATCATTGTTTCCAAGGTAACCCACTAAAAATAGCCAATAAGGAATTCAAATATTTTCTTAAACACAGAAGACACCTAAAACTAACATTGAAGACAAAAGCTACCTGAAGTTGAAATCTTCATGATCTTGAATGTGTAGACTTCTGTGATTATACAGTTCTGTCCTGATGAGAATTTGCTTGAACTTTCTTATATATATCTGGTTTTGTCATGTTATATACTGTATTATACATGTGTTATTGCTGTTTTCCTTTGCATAGAAGTATGCAGTAGTATCATATTCAGGTTTCAGTATTAGTATAAAGTACTAGTAAAGAGCTTTAACCTTTACAATCAATGACACTCAAAAATATGCTTAAAAATACACACACATACTTGTCACTGAGGTAGCAAGAGCTGTCTGTCCTCCACAAAAGTAGCGTGTATTGATTATAGGTAGCAGAAGAAACTGAGGTTGCCCATAGGTTAAGACTCACGTATGAGTTAGTGATAGTCTTGACCAGTATTCTTTCCTCATGACTAGTCCAATTTGTTTTCTGTGATCACATCATTGCAATGAAAAATGGTTTTCTGTTTGTTCCATTTTTTTAATTGAAAGTACATGGATGTTATTTTTAAGAACCGAACTACCACTCTAACAACTGTGTTTTAATTTAATCTTAGATAAGACAGTGTAAATAATACATAAAAATTGCCTCCCCCGCTCTGATTTTCCTTTTTCTTTTTTAAATCCTGGAAGTCAAACCTAGGGCCTGGTATGTGCCAAGCAAATGCTTTACTACTGAGTTATAATCCCAGTCTGATTCTATCCTTTCAACTTAGCATTATATCATGAATATTTTTCTGACTTCTATATAATCTTAGTAATTTTATAACCTGATTTATACTTAACTTAGAAACTCCTCCAGAATAAAAAGAAGCTACTTGAAAAGAATATAGTTGAAGCTTTGACAATTAGAAACAGGACCAAACAAAGGAGAATTTCTAGATTATTTATAGCTATATTTTTCAGTGCTTAAATCTGTTTTCTGATAGAGGAAGTAGAGCCAAAAGAGGTCATGAAGAAAAAAATAAGCAACTTTCTATAGAACAATTAAGAGGAGCTTTTTAGTAATCCTACTTTTTATGTTCTTTATTGTGCTCAATGTTCACTTTTTTTTCTACAATGGACAGATGCTGATATTAAAGGTGATATTTTTACTTTATTATAAACCCTCATTCCAAAATATGACAGATACCATTCAAAAGACTCAATTGTTTTAATAATACTTGCTTAATTAAATCAGGAAAGGTTCTAAGGAATCCAAATGAAGGTTTAAGATGAATTGTTAATTCTGTAGAAAGAGTTACAAATAATTACTGTAGAGGAACTGAAACATCACAAGTGACACTTTGTTGCCTGGCAGCTAAAATGACCTGTCTTTTTCCACGAGCATGTTGTCTTGTGCTGTGTTCACTTTCTGATACCCAAGCTTAAAATGAGAGCCAGAGAAGAACAATGCTGTGCCTGTATGTATTCCTAACACGTTGGTCTTGCCCTGTTTGTCCCCCTGTCCTTCTGCTCAGGTTCCACACTACCCTCTGTAGGAAGCTCTGTAGGCAGTGTAAACGGATACCACACCTGCAAAGGTGAGAACTCCATTTCAGCAGTGCCTCCTGTTGGGTGTACTAAAACAGTGTTCATGTTTGCTATGTACATGTTTCGGTATGTGTGAAATAACAGCCGCCAAGACGGGTATGATGGTGAAAATCTGGAGAGGAGCAACTGTGGTGTCTCTCTAATTGCTGGGTATAGGTATAATATATAGGTTGGCACCTGGAACTAAAGGTTCTGAGCAAACATACTGGGCCACCAGATAAGGTCAATAAGGAAAGTCAGTCAAGAAAGTGCACGTGGATCTATGAGTTATGAAGAAGCTATTCTAAAGCCAGATGTGATGGCATTGGTCTAAAAGCCCAGCATTTGGGAGGTAGAGGCAAGAGGATTAGGAGTTCAATTATACTTTCCCTGGCCTTGACTACATCAAAGTATCTCAAAACAAAGCTAGACTAGCACTGATCTTTCCCTCAGTCTCCTGGATGAAATAGTCTCCAAACTATTTCTCAGGAGTTTGAAAGAGGGAGCGGAAGAATGTTTCAAATTAGTTAATCCCAACAGCATGCTAAAGTTGATATCTTAATTCACTTCCTCACTTCTGTTGTTCCCATATTTATTCAGCATTTTATGACATACATCTGTATATAAAATGCCAAAGCCAGAAAGTAGGTTAATAAGGGTTCTTTTACTTGTGTATTTAATCAGGAACTTTGATGTGATTTGGAGAAAGGTAATTACTAGTTGACAAAAAGAATTGGGAGAGATGCTTAATCCTGAAAAATCATTTAGAAGTGAAAAATGAAGGGGAGAGGCATTACCAATCTCATTGTTTCTGTGATACTAGATCTTACTGAGATCCAGTGTGACATGTCTGATGTAAATTCAAAGTATGAGAAACTGGGAGAAGTGCTTCGGGACCGCCAGGAAAGCCTTCAGACTGTCCTCAGCAGAATGGAGGAGGTTCAGAAAGAGGCAATCTCTGTATTGCAGTGGTTAGAATCAAAAGAGGAAGTTCTGAAAGCCACGGATGCCTCTTTGTCTCCAACCAAGACAGAAACTGTAAAAGCCCAAGCAGAATCTAACAAGGTACTGTGTTCACATTCCAGCAGTGGGGGAAGAGGCTCCTATAGGTGCCCCTGTTCCAGTCTAGGGCCTGAGCCTGAAGGAGTCAGCTCTTGGCTGTAATTGGCAGTGTGTTTGTCCTCCAGATTTTTAACATACCTCACTCAAGTCTCCTTCAGAATGTTTGTTATCTATAAAATAAATTGTAACATTGCAGATTCAAAAAAGAGAAAAAGACATGTTTGCAGAAATAGGCTACCCCCTCCCCTCCCACCACATTCTTAGCTCACTGGGAATCGAGTCTTCGTTTCCATGTGATGCTACCTGATAGTCAAGCCTTTCTAGGTATCTTTGCAACTCTTTAGGGAACCTAAAAGTGGTGAATATATATTTATTCTTAAGATTGAAATGTAGGGAGCTGGAGAGATGGCTCAACAGTTAAAAGCACTTGGTGCTCATGCAGAGGACCCAGATGTAGTTACCAGCACCCGCATAGTGTCTCACAACCATCTGTAACTCTGGTTCCATGGGATCCAACTCCCTCTTCTGGCTTCCTCTAGCACTAGGCATACACACAAATATTCATACAAAATATTTATATATAATATAATATAATAATAATATAATATAATATAATTTGATATAAAAAATTGAAATATAGACTAGAGAAATTGTCAAAAGATATTAGAATATAGACATTTTCTGATGAGAAATTTTCTCCAAAAATTTTAATATCCAAATTGAGCATGGCATGTACAACTACCAAAATATTGCCATAATCTTATTTTGGCACTTCTAATTAATAATGGTGATCTTTACTAGTTGAGTTTCATTGATGTGTTATACTTAAATTAACTCAGATTCCACCATTTTTATTTTAAAGTTAGTACTGAAGCAAAGGCCTTAAATGTGTTAAGTTCATAGAACAAGCCATACATAGGGTCAGAGCAGTTGAAAATTCCCACCCGGTCAATCTTCCAATCATTTCTGCTACACACAAAGCTGTGTTTCCTGTCCAGAATCTCATGGCATTTCTTTCTCGTAGGCTTTCCTGGCTGAACTGGAACAAAATTCCCCGAAAATCCAAAAGGTAAAGGAAGCCCTAGCTGGATTACTGGGGACATATCCCAACTCACAAGAAGCAGAAAACTGGAAGAAAATGCAAGAGGAGCTCAGTAAGTCATCACAGGAATGTTTTATACTAAAATATCTTGTCTCCAAAGCAAATTGAAAATCTCAGTACACGCTATAAAGCTGGAATTATTTTCAGTTAACTTTTTGAAGCACGTGAAAGGCCTATCTGTCTAGGACCATAAAATGACCTGAATAGGGAAAATTTTTAGAAATTCAAGTGAACAGAAATCTGGTTTTCTAGGACAAGTCAAGCTGAGAGTTTACTCTAATCAGAAGCTTAAGGGAATTTTGAGGATAAAAATGAAAGTGGGAAGTGGTGACCCTGCACTTGGTGGTGGAAGCACTGAGCCGGCATGGTCTGTATATCGAGGTCCAGTCCAGTCAGGACTACGTAGTGAGACCCTGTCTCAAAAAGACAGAAAATAAAACAACCTGGGCTTAGAGAGCTGCCTCAATGCTGTGAGCACATGCTGCTCTTGCAGAGGACCAGAGTTCAGTTTACAGCACCCGTGTTGGGCTTCTCACAACCTTCTGTAGGTCAAGTTCCAAGTGCTGCATTCATAGTACATATACCTACACACAAGCATACAAAATTAAAATTAAAAGGAAAATGGGAAATAGTCTAATAAAGAGATTAAATTGTGTGTTTATAATATTTCACTACACATAATATAGATGAATATTTGTAACACAAATTTCATGGAAAATGTTTATAATACTAAAAAATAATATATATAATCCATTTTACACACAGCATGTGGGGGAGGGGGCTTCCATGCAGTCTGATCACATGTAGTTTTAGTTTTCTTGTCACTACCAGTCCAATGAAGATACAGAACTATTTGTATTACTTTAGTTTTTAAATGTTTTATGGTTATTTTTAATTTTTAAAAATGTTAAATAATGGCTCTTGTGTCATTTCCTGTAGTATATAAGGAACACAGCTTAGAGACCAGGCCAACTTCATTCTCTCATTTCCTTTCAACAGATTCCCGATGGGAAAAGGCCACTGAGGTTACTGTGGCTCGCCAAAAGCAGCTAGAGGAGTCTGTAAGTCATCTGGCATGCTTCCAGGCTGCAGAATCTCAGCTCCGCCCTTGGCTGATGGAGAAGGAACTGATGATGGGAGTTCTGGGACCCCTGTCTATTGACCCCAACATGTTGAATGCACAGAAGCAGCAGGTCCAGGTGAGCAGTGCACATTAATATTTAGAGCAAAGAAATTGGTGTCATGGAACCTGGATTTGAATGATACTCCCAGCAAGTAGATTTCATTATGTCCCCCAGACAAGGTTCACTTTGCTCAGTTTTGGTAAGATATTATTTGTGAGATGTTTATCAAGATGCCTGTCAAGCAAACAGAATTCTTACCAATATCATTGACAGGCAGTAAGATGAATATGAAAATGGGGGAAAGTTTCCTGAGTGAATTAAACTCATACTTCCTTTTTAATCCCCTTAAAAACCCTTAAAAATTACTGAGAATCTTAGCCACTAAACCATCTCTTCAGCACCCAAAATTACTGAGACTTTTTAGAGCTATCTTACAAAGCATGTGTTTATATAAACTCTTTGAAGTCAATAATTTTAATATATGTTATTTAACTTTCATATAATGCTAAAACTACCACATTCACATAAGTCCCTTGTTCTATCTGTTGTAATCTCAGATGTTGGATAGACTCTGTAAAACCACATTAAACATTTCATGAGGGAAAAAGAATCTGTTGAAACAGGGTCTCCCTCTGTAGCCTGGGTTGTCCTTGAATTCACTCTGTTGTCCAAGTAGGCCTCAAGCTTGTCGGTAATCTCCTCCTTCAGTTTCCTGGATGATAATCTGACTGCAAATGTGTACTAGATATGAGAACAAGTAATTTAAAAGACAAAAAAGTTTTACTATTATGAAAATAGTTTTGATTCCCTGGACTCTGAAAGGGGCTAGGCACTACAAGGAGTCCTTGAGCCATCCTTTGAGAACCATATCTTCTTCGTTCGCTGTGAAAACTTGACATCAGAACAGCCTGCCAATTGCTGTCCCACTTACATACAGTTCCCACCCTATCTCCTTTCAGTCACATAGCTGAGTATACTCAAAAGCTCAGTGTTTCTTGGCTACCTGTTTTACAAAGTCCAAGCACCTGTTCAGTGTGCTGTATAAGGCCTTTTACAGTGTGGTCCCAGCCTGTTTTGCCAGCCTTATTCACAGCTCAGACCTTAAATAACCAGGTTAGTTAGGGTTCCCTTCAGCTCCACCCCTTTGCTAATCCTAGGCCTTCCTTCACTAACCCTGCTCCATGCTCTGCTTAGAGTATTCCTAGTCTTTATTTATTTATGTATTTATTTATGTATTTATTTAGTGAAGAGGGGACATATTTGTCACCCCATACATGTGGAGATCAGAGGATACCTTCAGAAGTTGATTCTCACTTTCCACCACTGGATTCCAGGGATGGAACTCCAATCATAGTCTTAGTGGCAAGCACCTTTACCTGCTCACGAGCCCCTTACTCATTCTTCATTGTGACAATGAGGGTTGCTTTCCTGATTTTCCTCTGTGATCTTTTGGTTCCAGCCCCACAGACTCAATCACCTCTGTGTCATGCTTTCCTGGAAGCAGGTTTCATATTCATAGCAGGGTTTTATCATTTTCACCTCCATTATGTTCTATTGGAGTTTGTTGTTTTCACGGCTGTTATTTCTTGAGGTCATATCTTATTTTTGGTTGAGTATTGTTCATGAACTGCCTCATTTAATTTTTATAACAGCTGAGATAAATACTTCACTATCCTCATCTTTCTAAGGGAGTTAAGGTTTGAGGAAATTTTAGAAACTTGCTTAAGGATATATAGCTAGAGAAATACAGCCAGGATTAGAATGCAGGCACTTGGGCATCAGAGTTTATAATTCCATTGTGTTTGGTGAGCTCAGCAATAGACAGTGAATTCATTAAAGACGTGGTCCTTGCTTTAATGATGAGTTTTCTCTAACTGTGCTATATTACAATGTCCTGATTGTATATGCTCTTGGAATTCCGATAAAGAAAGAGCAGAGGCATTGTGTAAAATGACAAGCTTAGTAATATGGCTGACACAGGGAACCAGTGGGAGGACTGATGTTAATTGTCTGGTGAATTTTAGCCCTTTTCCCCAGCCTACTATGACCACAATAACTAATACTAAAGTAAGCTACATTATCTTAGTAGTCTGGTCCCTGGAGTTTTCTGGCTCATTTTCAAAATGGGCTGGCACAGTCCAAATTCAGTTTTTGTTTTGACTCTGCTTTTGGATCTGTTTTCCCTGTCTAAGCATCCCCATGTCATTCTGTTTCAGTTTATGCTGAAGGAATTTGAAGCGAGAAGGCAACAGCATGAGCAGCTGAATGAGGCAGCTCAGGGTATCCTAACAGGTCCTGGAGATGTCTCTCCATCCACCAGCCAAGTACAGAAAGAACTCCAAAACATCAATCAGAAGTGGGTTGAGCTCACTGACAAGCTTAACTCCCGTTCCAGCCAAATTGACCAAGCTATTGTTAAAAGCACCCAGTACCAGGAATTGCTTCAGGACTTATCAGAAAAGGTGAAAGCAGTTGGACAGAGACTGAGTGGCCAATCAGCCATCAGCACCCAACCTGATGCTGTCAAGCAGCAACTAGAGGAGACCAGTGAGATTCGATCCGACTTGGGACAATTAGACAATGAGATCAAGGAGGCTCAGACACTGTGTGATGAACTTTCACTGCTTATTGGTGAGCAGTACCTCAAGGATGAGCTGAAGAAGCGTTTGGAGACAGTCGCCCTCCCGCTCCAAGGCTTAGAAGACCTTGCAGGTGAGCTGAAGTGAGAACAGCAAGCAAAAGGAATGGCGTAGCAGGCTGAGAATCTAGACTGACCCTTAAGTAGCTTCTCAGACCTAGCATAATGTCCGCCTGTCCTTTCTTCCAGTGACAGTGAGAATCGTTGTGGTTATTACATGGTGACCACTGGCATATATGGAGCTTCACAAAAGTTAACACAGTCCTGGAGATAAAAGCACTAACACCACATCAGCTAGCTGGTAGGCACACAGGCCCAGGCAATGGGTGGGATTATATACACACTTTAACTGTAGCACTTTTTTTTCTCTGTATTGCTGATGGGCATGCATATCCTCAACCCCATGCAAAGTTAGAATGTAGTTTGGAATTTTTAAGATTCTTTAAAGATGTTATCGTTTCCATGTGGTATCTATAGAGGCCAAGAAGAGGGTGTCTAATCCCCTGGACTAGAGTCACAAGGAATTGTGAGCTGCCGTGTGGGTGCTGGGAACCAAAAAAGGGCCAGTCCTCTACAAGAGCAGTCTGTGCTCCTAACTGCCGCACCATCTCTCTAATCTCTCCACACTATTTTAAACCTTTTTTTCTTAAAAAAAATATTGTCATGAATTTGTTCCTCTTCTGGAAATGTTATGGCTTTCAGTTTTTATTGACTTAGTCGCCTTGGGTCATGTGACAAGGTTGATAAGGGGACTGAGTAAGCTACAGTGTGTATAGGAACCAGGCTTTGTACTTATTTTTATGGTAGATTCTCAGTTAAATTTATTTCCTATTCTTAAGATTAGACCATACACTGTTAGCAAACATTTTAAATTCCATGTTCAGGCTTGATTGATTTTAATTTCATTTTCTTATGTCAGCCGATCGAATGAACAGACTCCAGGCAGCTCTTGCCAGCACCCAGCAGTTCCAGCAAATGTTTGATGAGCTGAGGACCTGGTTGGATGAAAAGCAAAGACAGCAAGCAAAAAACTGCCCAATTTCTGCAAAATTGGAGAGGCTCCAGGCTCAGCTACAAGAGAATGAGGAGTTTCAGAAGAACCTTAATCAACACAGTGGTTCCTATGAGGTGATTGTGGCTGAGGGGGAGTCTCTGCTGCTTTCTGTGCCTCCTGGAGAAGAGAAAAAGACTTTACAAAACCAGTTGGTTGAACTCAAAAGCCACTGGGAAGATCTTAGTAAAAAAACTGCAGACAGACAATCTAGGCTCAAGGACTGTATGCAGAAAGCTCAGAAATATCAGTGGCATGTGGAAGACCTTGTGCCCTGGATAGAAGATTGCAAGGCCAAGATGTCTGAATTGCGGGTTACTCTGGACCCACTACAACTGGAGTCCAGCCTCTTGAGGTCAAAGGCTATACTGAGTGAGGCAGAGAAGCGCCGCTCCCTGCTGGAAATACTGAACAGTGCAGCTGACATTCTGATCAATTCTTCAGAAATAGATGAAGATGAGATCCGGGATGAGAAGGCTGGACTCAACCAGAACATGGATGCCATTACAGAAGAGCTGCAGGCCAAGACAGGCACCCTAGAGGAAATGACCCAGAGGCTCAAGGAGTTCCAGGAAAGCTTTAGGAATATCGAAAAGAAGGTTGAAGGAGCCAAACACCAGCTTGAAATCTTCGATGCTCTGGGCTCTCAAGCCTGTAGTAACAAGAACCTGGAGAAGCTAAGAGCTCAGCAAGAAGTGCTGCAGGCCTTGGAGCCTCAGGTGGACTACCTGAGGAACTTTACTCAGGGACTGGTAGAAGATGCTCCAGATGGGTCTGATGCTTCCCCACTCGTGCATCAAGCTGAGGTTGCCCAGCAAGATTTCTTAGAGGTGAAGCAACGAGTGAACAGTGGTTGCCTGACCATGGAAAACAAGCTTGAGGGAATTGGGCAATTTCACTGTCGAGTCCGAGAAATGTTTTCTCAATTGGCTGACCTGGATGATGAGCTAGATGGCATGGGATCCATTGGCAGAGACACAGACAGCCTCCAGTCACAAATTGAGGATGTACGGCTATTCCTTAGCAAAATCCAAGCCCTCAGGTTTGACATAGAGGATTCTGAAGCAGAGTGTCGAAAAATGTTGGAGGAAGAAGGGACTTTGGACTTACTAGGTCTCAAGAGGGAGCTAGAAGCCCTCAACAAACAGTGTGGTAAACTGACAGAGAGGGGAAAAGCTCGCCAGGAACAGCTAGAGCTGACACTGGGCCGGGTAGAGGACTTCTATAGGAAATTGAAAACACTCAACGATGCCACCACAGCTGCAGAGGAGGGAGAAGCTCTTCAGTGGGTTGTGGGGACTGAAGTGGATGTGATCAACCAGCAACTAGCAGATTTTAAAGTAAGTTTTACCCTGCTTGCTTTCCTTTTTCTCACTAATGCTTAAATTTAGATACCAGTTGAGTACGTTTTCACGTGGGTCTGGGTTCCCTTCTCGTTTCCATTACCTTAAAGCACATTGTATGGAGACTAGGAGTCTCTTAGATGTCTAAGAAGGCGGCTTTGAACATTTTTCTATTGTGGTTTCTTTCCATGTTTATAGCCAATTAAGGCTATAGAAGAAAGTGCTTAAGCCTTGTCTTAGTCTAAGAATCTCCTCATGATTTCTTGAACTTTCAAATTAACTGATTTGGTAACTGCAGTAAAAGTGTATGCATGGTCCTGTTTTTCAAACTGAGCTATGAAAAGCCCTAAGATAAATATGAGTCCATCACCTAAAGTATTAATTTTGCACACATTTCTGGGAGTCTTTATTGATATGAAACAATGTAAGGGCCTCATGAATTATTAAATGAAACATTGAGTCAAAGAAATCTCTGACTTGCAACAAGCCGTCTAGGAATCCTCCCAAAACTCCTCAAGTGTAAGTTCCTTGCCTACAGGAGAGTTTGAGAAGTTCTGCCTTAATTGCAAAATGTTTTGTCTTTTACCATGGTTAGGCTTTCTGGATTTTGTGAGTCTAAATGAACAACAGGATGTGATCAAATGACTGGAGCCCAAAGTGTGGGTTTGCTGATCAGGCGCTTCTGTGCTGGGTCTTGGCTTTCACTGTGTAAGCCTTTGCTCAGGAGTCCCTGTCGTTATAAATTCCAAAAGTGTCTCACTTTGCTGGTGTACCCTTCATGGCACATGGAATAGATTTGGAAATAATACATGTAGCACTTCATCCTATCACCAATGCTAATTATTCCCAAGGTGACATTCCTGCCATCAGAATATAAAGTGAGGACATGGTAGAACAGGCCTGCAGTCTCAGGTCTTGGGAAGCTGAAACAGGATTGTGAGTTTTAGTACAGCCTATATAGCAAGACCTTATTTCTAAAAGGAGAAAATGGCTACTGGCACCAAAACAGAAGGACACTGACCTTGGAAGGCTATAATGTTATAGGCCAGATCCTAGTGTGACAGTGGCAGAAGACACATTTGGAGGTAGTATCATTTGTAGCTACAAAAGTTCATAATATCTGAGTTTCTTGGTAGTTAAAGAAAGGTCAGACCCATGACACATATACTTCTGTTTCATTGGCAATGTGGCCTATCCTGTGTTAGCTTACATGTTTATTTTTCCTTTTCTGTTTGAAGCTCCTTACAAGCAGAAACTTCTATAAGTATTCATTCATTTTCCCAGTTTACCCGAATCTGAGTTACTTAAAATTACCCTTCTAACCAGCTAAATGGATGTTTTAGAAAACTGAAGTTTACCCCTATAGGCTCCAAAATATCTTAACAGATCCTAGTTTATGGAGGAATTACTTACATTGTTGTATGATGTATGTATGAATGTTTGGATGGATAGATGGATGGATGGTGTCTACCACATGCTAGGCAAGTATTACACTGACTGTACCCAGCTTGCCTCATTTTCTCAGCAGTGCATTGTGCATACATTTTTCTTAAAGAGTGTGGGTTGACAGTAGGAAGAAGGTGTTCTCTTACAGTGATATTTCTGAGATTTAGGAGATACTTGTGGTTACTGTGTTGTAAATGTACCTGAATTACTATAGTGCCTACTAAAGTGCTTGTTTGGGGTCTCTAACAATGTACTGGTCAGATTGGCTATCTATATAGATATATAGTGAGGAGATAATGTTTGAGTTTTTCCCGACTACCATGATGTTAAGCGATACATTTTGCTCTCTATATAGATGAGTTCAAGTAACTACAGATTGAAATATTTTAGAAAAAAAAAAAGAGTAGAAAATAGCAATATAATAATAAAAAATAATACACATTTAAAAACAACATGGCATAACAGGTATCTCTATTGCATTAGGTATTATAGGTAACCTAGATATAATTTAAAGTAGATGAGAAGATGCAAATACTATGTCACTTTTTTAAATGGACTTGAGAATATGTGGCTTGGTCACCATGGGGTTCTGAAACCATTCCCTAAAGGGTACCAGTGTGCCACTGCTGCCACTTTCACAGCGGCTTCTGGGTCTGCCTGTGGCAGTCTGATGTCAGTGGGCTAGGAAATGAAATGAACAAGCCTGGGGAAATTGTGTTAGTCAGGCATGGTGCCACATGACCATAATTACAGCACATGGGAGGCTCTGGTTGGGAGATCATGAGTTCAAGGCCAGTCTGGGCTATATAAGTAAGACCTTATTTCACAAACAAGCAAAAAGCATTAAATACAAACCTAAATATCAAGAAGAGCTCATGGAGGGCATAAATTGTGTTTGGATTTGATAAGTGCCCCCCCCCACTTGGTTTAGCGACATGTTCTGGATTTTGATGAAGCTGGAAGAGTCACTGGGCATTACTGCTTTATGTCTAGCATGTTAGTTACCTCAGAGTGCTCAGAGTTCAGTAACTGCTTAGCTCTTAGAGCCAGCTAGCTTAATTGTTTTCTAAGAATAAGCTTCCTACCATCAAATACCATGGTTATAAAGACTGGAATCAGTTGTCAGTCAACTGGGTACTGCAGGGTGTTATCTCCGGGGTGAGGGTGTTGACAAGGCAAGCCTAGAAGAGAAGGGAGGAGGGTGCTGGAGTGCTTTGTTTGTTGAAGTCAGTAGGTACTTACTATAAAATGGCCAGTACCCCCGCAGGTTGGTGGTCAAGTCAGAACCCTGTTCACTAGCTTTCCTAATAGGGAAGTGTTTCTTGCCGCCTCCTAGCAGAGGATTTTAGGCAGGAGGGAGGAGTGCTGTCTTGGCTAAGCTCTTGGGAAATGAAAACAAGGAGAGAGGGAAACTATCAGTCAGTTGCCCAGCCCTCAAGAAGTTATATAAAGGTCTTTTTGGACCCATTCTGAGGACTGAATCATTTGAGTAAGTGTTGAGTTTCTGGATTAATGTCTTGTAGTTCAGCAGTTGACTACTCTTCCCTTGCCCTAACAAGATAGCAGATTCATAAAGGATGACTTCTTTCAGATGCAGATCACTGTCAATGAGAAAAAGCAGATGAAGATAAATATTAAAAGACATTTTAGCTTAAAGTTTTCTTTTTTTAATAGGATCACACTTTAGCACAGAATCCAAGAGAAGACAGAACCTGTGAAGCAGAAGCACAAGCTGTGCTTTGACTTGGCTAACTCCACTGAGAGTAGGCAGGGTAATCCAATTGAGCCTCGACTTACTTGGGACTGCAATGTTCATAAACACAGAGTTGCAGTTAGTCTGCGGGGGAAATGGTTTCCATGATGTGGAAGAACTAAAAGTCATTAGTCCTAGGGAAGGTTTTCCTTTGGTTGCCTCTGGGTAATTAGTAGAATCTGGTTGGCTGATGAGTATTGTTCAGATACCAACAGAAGAGCTCTTTCAATTCTACGCAAGTAGAGTCCTCAGCCACCCTTCCTTAGGACATTTACCAGAGGCCCTTTCTCTGTTCCTTTCTGTAGGAAATAGAAGGGAAGAGGCCTTTGCATAAGTCACAACTGCGGAGCATGTTTCCAGAAGACTGAGGAAAAGATGTTAGCTAATCTCTTCCGGAAATTCCGTTTCTGATTATTGAGGAAAAGGGATTGTGTATGTCTAACAGGAGATTAATAAGAAAGGAGGGGCCTTTGTTTATAGCACTGAAACTTGAGCCAAAGAACTCCCTCGTGTGACCTTCCTGGGAAGGGTAGGAGGAAAAAAACAAAAAAACTATTCAATCTGGTGGTTAAGGAGGCTTTCCTCATTTTGAAATTGTCTGTAGATTTTTGCCAAGAGTTGAGATCATTTTGAGTTTGAACCACCTCTCCTTCGTACCCCTGTTCCCCAGTAAGATTGATTCCCAGGCAGGAAGGATATCCTAGTGTGGCACCACGCTGATGAACAACATCTGGAAAGCTGCACATATGCTGAGTCATTTGGGTTTCATGTCTATGATTAGGGCAAACTTTAGACTTAAAACAATAGTGCTGGGTGGCAGAGCACACCTTTTATCCCAGCACTCAGGAGGCAGAGGCAGGCAGATCTCTGAGTTCAAGGCCAGCCTGGTCTACAGAGTGAGTTCCAGGACAGCCAGAGCTACAACAGAGAAACCCTGTCTCAAAAAACCAACCAACCAACAAACAAGAACAATGGTGAAATCAAAAACCTCCGTAGGGTCTGTTAGAGTTCCCACAATTTCTTAATTCACCTAATGGTATCTTTGAGGCATCTAGATCAGTCAATCTTTTATGAGACAGGGTCTCGTGTAGCTCAGGCTAGCCTTGAACTTCTGATCCTCCTGTTTTTACCCCAAGTCCTGGGATTACAGGCTTCCATACCTAATTTTGTGGAGTGCTAGGGATGGACCAGGGCTTTGTACAAGAAGGCCGCCTACTGAACTGTATCATCACCAGCCCCAGACTTTTTTTTTGGTCTCTGAGGCTGGCTAGTGTGCTGTAGTTGCAGCAGCAGACTTTCCTAAAACTGTTCTCCTAACTCAAACTGAGCAGAGCTTAGGGTCAGTGAAATTTGCATCTTCTGTGACACAGAGCTGGCTAGCCTTCCAGCAAATCAGAGCAAAAAACTCTTTAATCAGTCCTTTAGTGTTTTGTTTTGTTTGTTTGTTTTGTTTTGTTTTGTGGCAAACAAGCTTAGGCAGCCTCTTATGTGCACAGGTAGAACCCTTGTATGGTGGTGCCCAGCATGGTGCTGAAAGGTTGCCAATTTGCACAGATACTTGCTCATTCCTTTCACCATAGTCCAAAGGCATTATCTGCCCATCCAAGGTTTTCCCAGTATGTACACCTGCCTCAGAATGAGTCAGTAACAGATATAGCAAATGAGGTCAGCATTATCTACCTGCCTCAGGAGAGAAGGAAATCAAAATCAAATCGGGGAAAACCTGTCTGTCACTGGAGGTTTAGATAGCCCAGCTTTAAAGCAGCCAACAGGAGGCATACTCCGCCCTCCTGCCCCTCCCTTGCCTGGTGCTAACTGAACCTTGGCCTGTTTTGAGTTTTATGTTTGGCTTGGTTTTTCTTTATTTCTTTTTCAAACAAGGGTAACTACAGTGCTACTCCAGTGGCAACTGGGATACAAGGAAGAATATACCCTAAAGTGGCTTTCTCACTTTCAACTCATTAACATTTTAAGCTGAGCTGTTTTTAATTGTGGGGAGCTGTCTTTCTCTTTGGAGAGTGTTAAGCAGCATCTCTGACCTATATGTCCTAGCAGTAGTAACTTCCCAGTTTTCCCAGTGGTGAGAACCATTCTCTCCTGATATTCCCAAATGTCCCCTGGAGGGCAGAGATGACCTCTTTAGAATTTCTGCTCTGAGAGAACATTGCCACAGTTGGGATGGGTACTTGCTGATTAAGTTAAATATTTGTATTGCAGGCCGTGTCCTGGTAATCTGATTGTGACTGTGTGTATTAGCAACAGTGTCTCTAAGTCAGCCTGCCTTTAGACCAGCTCTGGAGCCTCTGTTTTTGTGGTGATAATCTGTGTCTGGTTGAAAAATCTCCCAGAACCTTTCCCTAGCATGTGAGATTTGTATACAGTTGTTGATGCAGGTGTTTAGCTGATGCTGCATTCCCAAAGAGAAGAGGGACTTCCTGTGTGGAAATACTTCAGGGATCTTTGTCCTGTGCCTTTAAGGGGAGATTACAGTATGTCAGTTGTTCTCTGGAGCCAACCCAAAGTTTGGCTGCTGGTATTTATAACCCTTATATGACCACCCCCACCCCCTCACCCCCCAGAATTCCAATGCACTGTAATAATACTCTCCACCCTCACTACCAACTAAATGGGAAGGAGGCAAAGGAACTTTTTGCATTATTATTAAGAGAAGATTTTTTTGTACTATGTTGAACCCTTTCTAGTTCTCTTTTTTAAAGTATTGCCCCTAAACAAAGAACTGCAAGCAACTAAGGAATACTGAGAGAGGGAGGAATAGTCTTCCCTAATTGGTGATCCAATACCAAATGGTCAGCCCTGAAAACATACATACAAATGACATTACAAAGATCGAACAGGTTGCATTTATATATTTAGGAATGAATAATGTGTGTGTATATGTACGCATACACACATAAACATGTAATAATGACTAAAGAAAAAGAAGCCAGGAATTTGAAAGAGCAAGGCTAACATGGGAAGGGGTGGAGGGAGGAAAAAGAAGGGAGAAATGATCTAATTATATTATAATCTCAAAAATAAATTATAATAAAATCATTTTTTAAAGTATTGGCTCTTAGTATTTTAAATATAAGCATCTCTTGGCACAATCTGAGGCCTCTAGCCATTGCATTGTCCTAAGAAGCCTGTGCCTCACTAAGTGTTGAGTAGAATGTCATCAAGAAGTTCTGATGGATCTCACTTTTGGTAGCAAGAAGTTTCTTAAACAACAAATAACTATACCTCTACACCAAAGAAAAGGACTGAGCAGTTTGATTGAGTTTACGGAATTCTTTCTATACGGTATATCATAAACCTAGCATTCACAACTACAAGTCATCATACAGTTTTGTACAAAAATAAAGAAAAGTCTATTTCCACAAAAACCAGAATGTAACGTATGCAGTAGAATTGTGTTTATTGTTGAATATCTGATTAAGTGAATATGGATCATGGAGATCATCACAGACTTGCAGAACTAGACAGTTTATTGCTGTGTCAGGAATGAGTGTAAATGGTCTCAGCCTTAGTTTGACCTTTTAAAAAATATGCTAGAACCAGATGCAGTGGTGTGTGCCTATAGTCCTGGCTGCTGAGGAGGCTGAGGCTAGGAGTTCAAGACCAGCCTGGGAATATAGGAAGACCTGGGCACTTTGAAACTAGTTGACTAGTACATAAAACTCTGGGGGAAATAGAGAAGCTCTAACCTAGCAGTTGATAGCTAGCTACTTTACCAAGAAAAAAGTTAGTCCCACAGGCAATGCAGTCAGGTCACTGCTCAAAGGCATCACTGCCCAAATGGATGGATATTTCCCAAGTCTCAGCTGTCTGAATTGGAAAAAACTAGCTATGAGAAGAATGTGTTTCCTCCTACCTTCCTTAAGGCTTTGACACCATCAGTCCTTTTCAAATGAGTTTCTCATGCTAGCTGCATGAGATTAATGGGACACACTCCAGAGGCCCTCAAAAGTTTTCCTGCCCAGTACTATCCCTGGACATAAGAATAATGTGGAGTTCAGAGGCTTTCCAGTCCGCCCTTCCTTGCTCTGTTCCAGTACTTTGATGGGTGGTAGGGTCTTGGTCTTTACTTAACATGGGAAACAGGCAGAGAGAATCCTGTGGTAATAGTGGAGTGGTAAGTGCAACAAGAGAGTCTAAATGCATTCTTACAACCTTTCTGTAAATCAGACATAAAATCTCAGCCTCCAGATAAGAAAACTTAGTCTTTGAGAGCCAGATGTGGTAGCATACACCTTTAATCTTAGCACTCTAGAAGCTGAGGCAGGCAGATCTCTGAGTTCAAGGCCCACCTGATCTACAGAGAGTTTTGGGACAGCCAGGGCTACACAAAGGAACCCTTTGTGGGACAGGGGGCACCAGAGTTTCATAGGAGAAAGCAAACTTGCTCAAGCATGGGGCTGGAGAGATACTCAGTAGTTAAGAGCTTTTGTTCTTCAGAGGACATTAAGTTCAGTTCCCATTACCCACACTGCTCACAACCACCCTTAACCAGCTCCAACTCCAGGTCCTGAAGATCCTGTCTTCTGAGAGCACTATACTCACATGTAACAAAATCCACACAGGAACACACAGACATATTCACATAATTTTAAAGCAATTATTTTACAAAATAACTTGCCCAGACAACATAGTAAATACATTTTTGAATGGAACTGAAAAGGTGTGTGTGAAATTTATTTGATGCCAGTGGTTCTTACCTGGAGCGTTTGTTCCTTGGGAGACATTTAGCAGTACCCAAGAGACACTTTCCCTCCCTCCCTTCTTTCTTTCCTTCTTTCCTTCCTTTCTTCCTTCCTTCCGTCTCCTTCTGTCCTTCCCTCCCTCTCTCCTTCCTTTTCCTCCCCCTCTGTCCATCCCCTCTCTTTCTCTTCCTTCCTTCTTCTTTCCTTCTTTCCTTCTTCCTTCCTTCCTTCCTTCCTTCCTTCCTTCCTTCCTTCCTTCCTTCCTTCCTTCCTTTCTTCCTTTCTAATTTTCTTCTTCTTTTTCTTCCTTTCTAAGATAGGATCTCATCTGACTGGCTTTGAACTCACAGACATACCTATTTCTGTCTTCCAAATGCTGTTGTTAATAGGGAGGCTACTAATGGTGTTTAGTGATTGCTGCTGAATATGCTAAAATACACAGGGTAGTCCTTACCATGAATAAGTTATTCAACCCACTTTTAGAAAGATAGGGATTAGTTTTTGTTTTGTTTTGTATTGTTTTACCTTCCTTCAGATTCTATGATACTACCAGTTAATGGATGAAATCATTTTGGAACACTGCATAGAAAGTGTCTGTGGCTCTCCTCACCTTTTTGAATAATTAGTTAGGAAGTAGAGTTGCTCCCTAGGATGACTTCTACGGATGACTTCTGCAGTCAAGATCTTTGTCAACTTATTTGACTCAGTGGCTAAAGAATTCTCTGTGCTTTACCAGTCCCCACCCCACCCTGCCACAAGGATCCTGCTGTGGATGTCAATCAGCAATGAATCTCAAGCTACTTCCTGTGGGTGTGTTGTGGAATGGCATCAGTCCTTGTACCAGATGGGAGTGTTGATCTGTGTCATTTTATCAGACTCTAGCTGGAACAAAGGATTCCCTCCCTGTTAGGAAGACAGAGAGCTGGTGCAGTTGGACAGTCAGTGTGTACGCACATGGTTCCCACAGAAAAGGGAGACATAAATTACTTCTAAAACATGGGTTTCCAAGGTGTATTTCCTGAGCTTCTGTCTTCATCTTTGTTTTAGCAGTGCATATTATTCTGCCAGTCAGTGGGCCATCTGATCTGATGGATTAAGTGGTGGCATCCTTCAGAACTGGTCTATTTCTTTGCCCCTGTCTTTTTCTTCAGTCTTCAATTAGGTGCTGGATCTCCACTGTTTTTCCAATCCTGTTTTTGATATAGTCCTGCACTCCAGTTATTAACCTCAGTCATACGTAATCCATTTGGACTGTTGTATTTCTGCTCTTGGTTTGAAGGCATAGCTCAAGTCCCATCTTTTTACAGAACATTCCTGACCTTTCAAACTTAACCCTCCTGATCATTTAAATCACTTAACTCAATAATACTCATTTGGCCCTCATTGAATATTGCCTAATTTGAATATAATTTTTCCATCCCTTTTTTCAACAAATATATTTTTGGGCCTTTCAGTTGAAGACAAGTGAATATTTAACTGATTAGGTGGATGTTCTTTATTTCTCATAATCCACACCAGCTCTAGGATTCAAAATGGTATCTGAGCATGGTGACACACACCTGTAATCCCAGCAGCACTCAGGATGCTGAGGAAGGAGAATTGTGAGTTTTTGGCCAGCCTGGGCTACATATGAGACTATGTCTCAAAATATACACACAACCAAACTGCTGTCTGCTTTGCCAAGCTTGAGGCATATCCTTATAGTCTTAGTCTGGTTTCCTTAACTCTCTGTCTTCCCCCCAGGCTCCCTCTCTTCTCTACTAGTTAGCATTGTTACGAACACATGATCTCAGTTCAGTATTAACAAAACAGCAAAAAGAAAAAAATTGCTATTCCATATACGCTTCAAGAAAGACAGACTCTGAAAGCATTGTGTGGTTACCAATCACTTTACAGTCATTATCATTTGTATAATTAATTGCCAATTAATGAGAGTCTTCATAGTTCATTTAGCTCTATATATTAGGAGTATGAGGGGATAGAATCTAAATTCAAGCAAATTCAAGTCAGAAATATGTGGGGGAAGTGGGAAGAATCCAAGGGCAAGTCAGAAATATGCAACTTTAAATCCTAGCTGTTATCATTTACAAGCTGAGTGTGACCTTGAAGACAATTACTTTGGCAATAAAATGAACAAAACATCCCTTTGAAGGTTTGATGAGAATTAAATGAAGTTTTATAGAAAAAGCATTAGGCTAATATTAATATAAATAAGATCTTTTTGTTTTGTTTTGTTTTTTGTTTTTCAAGACAGGATTTCTCTGTTGTAACTCTGGCTGTCCTGAAACTCACTCTGTTGTCCAGGCTGGCCTCAAACTCAGAGATTTTTCTGCCTTGCCTCCTAAGTGCTAGGATTAGAGTGTGCCACAACCACCTGGCAATATCCTTTAAAAAAAAAAAAGAAAGAAAGAAAGAAAAAAAGAAAAAGAAAAGTTTTCTGAGCATGGTAGTGTGTGCCTTTAATCCCAGCACTTGGAAGGCAGAGGCAGGTGGATCTCTATAAATTTGAGGCCAGCCTGGTCTACATAGAGAGTTCCAGAACTACATAGAGAAACTCAAAGAAAGAGAGAGAAAGAGAAGAGAGAGAGAGAGAGAGAGAGAGAGAGAGAGAGAGAGAGAGAGAAGTTTATCCAGAAATATATATTAGAATATTATGAAATTTTTTTTGAGACAGGATCTTTCTTACTAGATAACATTGGCGGTCCTGGAACTCACTAAGAAAACCAGGATCTGCCTGGTTTCAAACTAATAGAGTCTGCCTCCCTAGGACTGGGAAGAAAGGTATATTATTACACCTGTTTTTTTTTTTTTTTTAATTTTTAAATTTAAATTTTATGTGGCTAGATGCTCAAAAAATCAGTTCTTCATACTTCAGGTCATATACTTGAGCCTTTCCAGTCCCCACCTTTCAGAGGTTCTATATAGCCCAGGCTGACCTTGAACTTACAGCAGTCCTTCATCTTCTGGTGCCACCATGCAAGCAGATTATTGTAAATTCTTTTTACTAACAAGTTATTCAAAGACTGGGGGTTTTATTTAGTTGCTTGCTTAGCATGCATGAAGCCTTAATTCAACCCCTAGCACTGTGTAAACTGAGCCTGGTGACACATGTTTGTAATCTTAACATCTGGGAGGTGGAGGCAGAAGGATCAGAAGTCTAGAGGCATCATAGAGAACTGAGTTTAAGGTGAGCCTGGGCTTTATTAAAATTAAAAAACAAAAACCAGCTTTCCTTCTTTATGTCTAGAAATGATCACTCTCTAGATTTGGTCTAAGACCAAGCATTAGTTTAGATTAGCTCTTTTTTCTTTTTTTTTAAAAAAAAAAAGATTATGAGGACAGGCATGATGGAACATGTCCTTAATCCCAGCACTCAGGCAGCAGCAGAGGCAGGAGATCCTGTGAGTTTGAGGCTAGTTGGTCTATATGGCACCTTCCAGACCAGGCAACGTTATATAGTGAGACTTTGTCTCAAAAACCAAACCAAAAGAAAGCAATTCTGAAGGTAAAGAAAAAAAAATAGTTTATGGTGCTAATGAAACTACGTGATGGACAGACAGGCTCATGAACAGTTTTTGTGGGGAATAGTAAGGACTTGTTTCTAGACATAGAGCAACAGTACATAGGCAGGTCGGAAGTTTGGGTCATGGCACCTTAATACAACTTTTAATGAATCCTAATATAAAAAATGTGTCTTATATACATATTGTTCACTCATTAGTTTATTCATTTATGTAGAAGCCCCTATCCAACAAGTTTTTCTGAGACCAATTTGACTTTAGCTTTTGTGCTCTACAAGTTAATATTATTTTCCTGTCATTAACCAGAATTAACCAGAACACATTACCAGCTCAGTGACTTCCTAGCCATTCACTTGCTCATCAGATCAGCCTTAATGATCTTAGAGTCCTTGGCCTAATTAGCTTTAGCTTTCATCATACACTACATTATCTTCCTCCATTGCCATACAGTGGCAACTACTAAGTCAGCATCTGTAAGAGAGACACTTCTTAATATTAATCAGTCTTTAATTAAAACATCAACGTGTAAAAGGAAAAAAACATCAGCTTTGTTCCAGAGACAATCTGCTTTTAAAAGGATATAGTTCATCTCTCTGCAGCCTCAACCCAGACTGAAGTATCATTTATGCTTTCAGTAAATACAAATGTCTACTATACGGTCTAATGTGTATATGTATGTGATCCAAAGGAAGAATTTGAGAATTTAAGGAAACTGAAGGTAGATTTCTCCTACTTCAATTCATGGTATCATTCAAGTGAACCATTTAGGATTTGTCATTTTACAGTTAATTCCCAAATGATTAGCTATTTTTGCTCTTTTTTTTTTTTTAAACAGAGAGGGGGTTGGAGGGAAGGAGGGAGAGGCAAGCAGGCAGGCATTTGTGTAGGTCAGACAACCCTTGAGAGGTGGTTCTCTCCTTCCACTGTATGAGTTCCTGAAATTGTACTCAGGTCACTAGGCTTGGTGACAAGCACCACTGAGTCATCTGGCTGGCCCCTTGTTCTAGTTCTTTAACCTCAAACTTAAGTTGTTTATTTGTTCATTTGTGGTCAATGATAAGAATTGCTTGAGTAGGGGTTAGGGATGTACCTCAGTGGAAGCACAGTTGCCTAGCATGTACAAGGTCCTATGATTGATCCCCCACCACTCAAAGAAACAAAATTTATGTTTTACAAAAATCTCTGTATCACTTGTTCTATCTTATTTTCTTATATTTGAAAGGGGATACCTGCAATAAGATTGCTTAGTGATCAACCCAGAAAAGCGACTTGGTGATAGTTGTACTACCTTGAAATTAAAAAAGACTACTCAGTCCCAGGGAAAGCCCATATAGTGATTCAGCAAGCCAAGTCAGGGTCCCTGACTCATGTTTTCATAGCACTGTTTGCTTTTCTTTCAGAGTCCTTATTACAATTAAAATGATTGTCTTATCTCAGGACTAGGATGTAAATGCTTGGCCATGTCTCATTAAGATATCTTAGCTCCTAGCATAGTCTGGGGTACATAGAAGGTCCCAATAAATACTTATTGAACAAATAAGAATAAAAAAATACAACTTTGAACTAGCAGTATATCTCAGTTGTAGGACATGAGCCTAGAGCTATGTGCAAGGTAATGTTTCAATCCTTAGCATTGTTTAAGAAGAAAATAAAATTAATACATTCAAGAGGGGTAGAGAGATGGCTCAGCAGATAAGATCATTTCTTGTTCTTGCAGAGGATCCAGGTTTGGTTCCCAGCACCCACATGGTAACTCATGTTCTGGGTGATCTGATGCTGTCTTCTGACTCCCATAGGCACCAGGCTGCAAACATACAGTCAAAACAGTCATACACATAAAACAAAATAAATAATTTTAAAAAAGAATATAATCTCAATAGTACAGGGTTGGGGTGGAGAGCCCAAGGAGACAAAGGAGGACTGCCTAGAAAAGAGGCATTACAATGATACTGTGTTGGCCTGGAGAGATGGCTCAGCAGTTAAGAGCACTGGCCTCTCTTCCAGAGGACCCAGGTTCAATTCCCAGCACCCACATGGCAGCTTACAACTGTCTGTAACTCATGTTCCAGGGTTTCTGACACCTTCACACTAATGCACATAAAATAAACTTAAATAAATTATTAATTAAAAAAACCAGTAACACTGTGTTGTGGGGGCCAAAAGAAGAAGATCTCAAGAGACGACAAATGCTTACTTCCACACCACCCATTATCCTTAACGCTCTGCTGTCTGACTCAGCACCCCTCACTGCTGAAACTTTTCCTCTAGAAATATTAATTGACTTGACTAATCTGGTGATATTGTCTAATTCATTATCCTCTTCCTTAAAAATGTTGTTTCAGGGACTGCAGAGATAGCTTAGTCAGTAAAGAACCTGCCACACAGGCATAAGAACCTGAATTCGGATCCCCCCAAATCCTCATTAAAAAAGTCAGATGCAGTGGTACGCATCTATAACCCCAAAGGTGGGGGTGGGGATAAAGGGCACTGAGAGACAGGTGGATCTGAGAGCTCATTGGCATGCCAGTCTTCCATAGTGGATAAACTCCAGGTTTAGTGAGAGACTGTCTCAAAAATAAGAGAAAATGAATTAGAGGAAGATATTGACCTTTGACCTCCCTGTGCACGTGTATATGAATGTGTATAAATATCTACATTCATACATCCACACAAACATGTATATATAGTACACAATACACATACTAAAAATAAGAACAAGCAAAGAAGAAACTTTGAGGCTGGCATTAAACTCTTGGTCCTCTTGCCTCACCCTTGAGTTCTAGGATTACAGGTGTATGCTACCATGCCCGGCACCTACTTACTTTCTTGACGTAGTCTCTCCCCATCTTTTCTGGATGATCGGCTTTCCTTCTGGGTTTGTCTTCCCACCTCCTACATATGTGGCTTCTGAAGTTCTGTCATCTGTCTTCTTCTTTCTCCATATTCAGCCATGCTGAAATAGCCAGCCCCACACTATTCCATGGTGAAAAGGTTCTCAATCTCTATCTCTATCTTAAACTGGAACAGCCCCACATGAGTTGTCTTTGAATGCTCTAAATGGAATGAATCAAATATCTTACCCCTATTGTTTTCTAAGTTCCACCATGCCCTTGGTAACCCCAGAGTAATAGTATAGTATTATCTTTATTTTCTCTCTAACCTCTACTTTCTACCAGTTAGGAAGTCCAAATCTGCCTCTTCAATTCTTTTCACAGTTCCTTACCTCATTTGTACTAACTTTGTTTCTTTTTCTTTTTCTAGACAATTATATTTACTACCTCAAGTTTCAAAAGTTAAGGATTTAGATTTTCAAACGAGGCAAAAGAGGTGGATATGAGCCGAATGAGCGCTGTGTCCCGTATGCATAGAGAGCCTCCCGCTCAGCACATCACATACACTCTCTACTACATTTTTGTTTTTGTTTTGATTTTTTAGACAAGGTAACTCTTTAACCCAGCCTAGCCTCAGATTTAATGTTGCTCCTCCTGTCTCAACCTCTTGAGTGATGCTTCCCTGAAGAAAGCATACGTGTCCTTTGGCTTGAGATTTTGGGCTTGGGCTGCTTCTCATTTTAGCATTTTTTTCCCTTCCACACTGCCTCTATTTAAGCCATGCTGAGTTAAAATTTGCTTCTTTGGGAACTTTGTTTTTGCTGGGCATGGTGAAGCATACTATAATCCCAGCACCTGAAGATGGGGCAGGAAGATTGCCAATAGATAGAAGCCAGCCTAGCGTTACATAGTTACCCTATCTCAAGAAGAAAATGTTGTTCTGTCTCTAACTCTTCACTTGAAATACTTGTTTTTACCGATTCTATGTATCTAAATCCCAATTTGGTGAACTGGGGATGTAGTTCTGGGTTCCATCCCTCGTACCACATAAAACAGGTAAAGTGGTTTACATTTAAGATCAATATTCTCCAAGAAGAGAAGGCAAAAGGATCAGAAATTGAAGGTCATCCTTGGCTTGGACTACTTGAGACTAATAAATATCTTAATGAACAAATGATCCCTCCATGAAGCCTTCCCTGATTCCTCTTGGCTTTCTGTCTCCTACTTTCTTCCAGGTCTTTTCTAACTTGTTAAAACCCCCCCCCCAATTCCTCTACCCCAGGCTTCTGTTGTCATCTCTGTTTTGGTAACTAACTATTAATCTAAACAAGGAATCAATACACTGTCTTTTGGAAAGTCTACAAGCAGCAAAAAGCTCTCAAGGGTCTGAGGGTTCCTGTAGAGTGTTTGGAAAGGTCTTATGAGTTCAGAAATACACAGGAACTCAAATACCTTCAAAATCCTTAATTTCCCATTTGAGACAAATTGCACACCACACTATACTGGTCTGTGTGCCATTCTATAGCCTGACTTTATATAACAAAAACATAAAGCACAGTACTTACTGATGCCCAATGGGCACAGAACAGACGTAATACTGTGGAGTTTCCACTTGCCTCTGAATAGTACTTGTGAAGTCTAGATAAGCTAAGATGAAAGGCATTTTGTAGATGTAAAATTCACAAGATTTAACCAGTGCCCTGTATCCACTTCTATCCAGTGAATCCTTTGAGAGAGAGAGAGAGAGAGAGAGAGAGAGAGAGAGAGAGAGAGGGAGGGAGGGAGGGAGGGAGGGAGGGAGCCCCTGTCAGGTGGACAAAGAGACATTTTACTCACTGAGGTGTGGTAAATGTGGGAATCCCTAGACTGTCCCTAGTAGGCTGGCAGTTCAGTTCTTGGGCAGACAAAGGCAGTGGCAGATCCAAAACTTGAAAGGAGCTGGTATGAGCATGTGCGAGGACTCCACCCAGCTCACTTTAATTAGGAAGACTGCAAGGAGGACTTAGAAGGGTCAACATTGTTCTTTCTTCTAGGTTCACCGAAGGAAAATCTGACACCAAATTCTGTTCTTAGGAATGTCAAAACGTGTAGGGAATTCTTTGAGCTCTGTAATCAACTATCTGGAGGCTAATTTAAAATGTGGCTTGAACACATCCATTTGTGGTTTTGGGGGTGGGGAAAAGCATCAGAAGAGGTACTCTAGAGCTCCCTGTATTTCTCCCTTTAAAAGTTTAGTGAGGCATGTGAAATGTACAGATACTTTTTGTTGTTTTTTTTTGGGGAGGGCTGTTATTGTTATAGCTATCAGGGCAACAAGAGGGTAATTACTGAATCCGGTATTTATTTCAGTCACTGAGATGGCTATTGGCAAAATTCCACTTACCAGAACTAAAGAGAAACTCATGAAAAATAAGACATAAAGGAAAGAAACCTTGTGCTTCATCTCCTTGCTTCTAACACATACCAATGATAAAAAGGAACAAAACTAGGAAACATTCCTAAAGATTGATTGTATTTTGTGAGGCTTCTTGGTTGTTTTTGTTTTTGAGGGGTGGAAGGATTGGATTGGGTAAGTCTATAATATGGTGTGTGTGGGGGGGGGTTTGGGGGTCCTCACTGAAGACTAGGATGGCCTCAAACTCAGAGATCTGTCTGCTTTAAAGATACCATCATGCCCTGTTGGAGTCTTTTCTAGAGGTTCTGTTTCAACTTTTAGGAAGTTTCTCTGTAGTATTTTTACACCTTAATTAGTGTTTGACTAAAACTGATAAGTAATTTGAGTCTGCACCTCAGTTGGTAGATTGTTCCATATATTTATCTATGTAAACATTGATGAGAAGAGTAAAAGAAGGTAGATAGGTGTGGGGAGGGGTTAATTAGGAAAAGGCTGACTTGAGTGGCACCTGACTTGGTGAGGAAACAGGAAAGGAATTTCTGGCTGTGAGATTGTGATTCCACATCGAGATCATTCTTCATAATAGAATAACCACCCACCCCTAAGTCCAGAGCCAGAATTCCTCAGATTCTTCTAACCAGAGGGGCCTGGCATGCTAAACAGTCTGTTATGATATCTGAACACTTGGTGCATGAATTTGGCCAGGAAGACTTGCTAGTGAAATTAATCCTATCATCTTTGAGGTTTTCCAGTTGTATTGAATAATCACAACAAAATTAAAACCTGGATTCCATAAATTGTGAAGTTACTGGATCTGTAAGATGATCTTTCCTTAGGATCACAGTGTGTCAGGGGTAGAAGGGATTTGAAAGTTCATTCTGAACAAACTGCAAGGTTTGTGAATCTGTTTCCCATGATTGCTCTGCCACATGACTGCTTAAGTTTCTGCTCACACTCCTTTGAGATCAGGAAAGTCACCCTTCTAGAGGACACTTTATTCTTTGAGTAGCTGTGAGAAAACTGGTGGTTTGAAATCTGGCCCTGGATCTTGGTGTGCCAGCTTAAGGAGACGTTCAGAACAAATTTCCTTCCTCCCACGCCCCAGCTCCTCAGATATTTAATCACACCCCCTGGAACTTGCTCAGTATCAAGTATTCTTGATTCTTTTCACTGCATTCATAGAAGAGTGTTCTAGTATCTTGCACTATTGGGCCAGGAGGTCACAGAGTTCTAGACGGCTCTTTTAAAAGTTTTAAATTTAAGGAATACCGTATCTAGAATTAAACAATACAATCTATAACATTCCAGCATTCCCTTTCGTTTACAGATGGAAAGCCTTTGTACTTGAGTGGGTAGAATTGATCAGCTTTTTTTGAAGTAAGAAATGAAGTATAAAACATTTTGCCAAGCAAAGTTGTCTTTTACTTGCCTCATCTGATCATGGGCTTCAGCCTGTACCTCATTTTTGCCAAGGAGTTTCTGGCTTCTCAGATAAGACTAAGGCTTAGCTCTGGATTCCCCTGCTGGATCTCCACATACCAATGACTGGTTTTATTTACTGTTTATGTGGAGGGCAGAAATAACGTTTTCGTTAAGTTTTTATAATCCATATTGATCACGTGGGTCAACAGGAATTCAGTCATTTTAATATTTTGTTTTTCACCTTCATAAAATCAGGAAGACCATCACAAAGGGAGTATAGTATTACTCCTTTCGTACATGCAAGCTGCCTCTAGCAGGCAGTCTCTGGGTTGCTGTTTGGCCTTTATCAGTTACAGGGTCACTAGATAGCTTTTCTAAAAACCAGAAAGCGGTATCGCAGGATTGTGTAACACGATTCTCTAATATTTTCTTTCTTGAGACTTGAAATACAGAGACTCATGCTTTTCATCTAGTCCCAAAGAGGCTCAGGTTTCCTTGGACGTGCGCAGCAATAAAAGAGCAGTCCAGGTGTTGGGCATGGGCTGTTCCTGCTAGTGTCTCAAATCTGTACCCCATTTTCCGGTCATTAAGACCTCTAAGTCTGGGCAAAGAAGTCCAGGTGGAGTAATGGGCCAGGGTCTGACATACTTTTGAGAAGGGAAATTGTGCTTAGAGTTTAATCCAATAACTTGGTTCTGAGTCTAACTTAATTCCCTGGGATACCAAGAAAAGACTGTGTTTAAGGCTAGAGTGTTCTTTGGTCAGCTCTAGAGGTGACATTGGAAAAATACAGAGACAGCCGTTGGTGGCAGAGCTGGAGCCCAGGGTAGTGCAGACCGCCCACCTCAGCCTGTGCGTCTCTACCGGCATATGGGCCCCCGAGTGACCCCCTAGCCACAGCCGGCTGGCAGTGGGGGAGGCGGAGGCGCCCCTTCTGTGTTCGCCCTTGGGCTGGGCTCGGATCCCGCGGGTTGGGAAGAAGCGGGGGCGGAGGGGCCGGGCCAGCGCTAGGAGGGCGGGGCTTTCCTTTGTCAAGGGATTTGCCCGGTGTGACCAGGACTGCTCCTCTCTGCTCACCCTCGCGGGCGGAGGCTTTCCCTACGCCCGCGGGTGTGGAGGGAGTGAGCTAGGGAAGAGCGGGATGTGCTGCGGTCCCCCGCCCCAACCCTGGGAAGCCCCTCCCTCTGCGCCTCGGCCTCCAATCGTTGCCTCCGCCCCCTCCCCTCCCGGCGGTGCTGCCTGTTGGCCCCGCCCCCATCCTCCTCCCTAGCCGTCCGCGCCGCGCGCTCCCGGGCTTCCAAGGGGGCTGCCGGGGCGGGGCGGCGGCAGTGGCGGCTCTGGAAGGAGGAGGAGAGCCGCCCGCCACTAGAGCAGTTCCAGCCAGCAGCGGGTGATCGGCCGCGCGGCGTGAGAGAGGCGGGCTCGCCCCCCTCGTGCGGCCGGAGCGGAGCCTTTTGTTCCCAGCCAGAAGTTTGCATGCCGGGACCGTGACAGCTGCGGGCGGGGAGGACGGCCGCAGGGCCGGCGGCGTGGTGGAGAAAAGAGGCGACTGCTTGTCATGCAGCCCACGACGCGGCGGCTGGGGGCCGGGGACCTGCGGCGGCCGGGGAGGCGGCGCCCACAGGACACGGGACTCCGCTGCCGGAGGGACAAACTAACTTCCTGAGCGCAAGACCGGAGGCCAGAGCGGCCGGGAGCCACCTGCGAGGCTGTTGGTGAGGCAACCGTGGCCCTCGGGGCGAGAGGCATGGCGCGGGTTTGTGGGCAGTGCTGAGTGAGTCCTTCAGACAGCCCCTTGGCCGCTGCCGCAGCCTGCCCGCCTCTGGAAGGCCCACCGTGGGCCTCCACTTGCCTTGTTTAGCGACCACGGTACAGTGTTGGCTTGGAAGCCACAACAATGCCATGATGTTTTGGAGACAGGAAGCCCCAAGCTGGCCCCGAATGAAGGACTTCCTGTGTTTAAAGTTGCAGGAATATCCGCTGACCAGCCCTGTTCAAATGCAAACACCCTAACTAGAGAGGACGAATGGCTAATTCAGACCAGCTGGACTCTTCAGGGCTGAACACAGGATAAAATGAAAGGAATTCTTAGTAACTTGGTCCATACTTGAAGGCTAGAGAGGTTGTGCTATTGTTACTAAAGGACATAATTGGTATAAATTTTCTGCTTCCAACTCCTCTTCGGTGAGAATTGAGTGAAACTAGCTATTGAATAAGACTTGTCAATATCAAATGATTTTTGCTGACTGAATTTGAAAGGGCAGTGCTCTTTAGAAAAGTAAAACCAGAAGCCGTACAAGGAATTATTTTATGCTCGTTGACTAAATAATATCATTTGTCTGTCTGCAATTATGAGGCTGCTAGCCTATGAAGAGAAACTTGTTTGTCTTAGAGCTTCTCCCAAAATGGTTTCAAATTGGAACTTCCAGATCTTTCTGGAAGGCAGATTCAATTGGTGGTTTGGAGTATAAAAAGCATGTAAGAGGACTTACAACTCATGTAGAATGTATTTTGGGAGAACCTGTGAAAAAAACTTTTGAAAGATTGATGGTTCATCTTGATTGAAAAAGTATGGGTAAGCCACTTAGCAGGCCAGACTGTTTAAGGCGCAACCCCACCTGCCTGGGGAAAGGGGAAGATGAGGATGGCTATATAGAAGATTGCTATGTTCCACAGCGGTCTATATATGATACAATGAGGATATAAATGAACAGATTGACCAGGGGTCAAAACTTAATCAGACATCAAAAAGCACCATGGAGAAGATGGAAGTAAGTACCATATCCAGCAATGGTACATTAGGAGCATCATCTAATGTTTTTGACTCTAGAGTGCCAGAAGGCAAGAAGCTGGATGAGAGAATAATATATGATGCTTTAAAGCTAAGCAGTGATGTGCAGAAGTCAGCACCTGTGCCACCTAGACGTCGGCCAAATTCAGAGCGCAAAGATAACATTAATAGGAGATCGTGGAAGTCCTTCATGCCACCCAACTTCCCAGAATTTGCAGAAAGGATGGAGGCTTCTCTCAGTGAGGTCTCGGAAGCTGGTGCTTCAAATCCTTCCTTGCAAGAGAAAAAGGAATCCAGTTCTGCATTGACAGAAAGTTCTGGTCACTTTGACCACAGGGAACCTCAATCAGAGTCTGTTACTTTGGAACACACGTCCAAATCTGTAGATATTCCAGAAGTGCAAGATGGAAAAAACTTAAGTCGAGGCTGCCAGGACCTCAGATTCCAACTGCACAGTGAGAGCTCTCCCCATGAATTCCAGCCTGTGGAGTCAGAAGCTGCAGCAGCAAGTGGTAACACAGATGAAATGCAGGAACACAGATTCTCAAGTGCAACCTGGCCGAGGGCCATGAAAAGTTCTTCTAAGGGAGGCTTCGGTGAGAAGCAGCACCCCCTTGGGGACACTGCCTGCACTGTGGAACTACCACCTCTCTCTCCTTGCCTGAGTGAAGAGCTGTTGGATCCAGAATTACATCTTCTTATAACACCTAGTCTGAGAGAAAAAACAGAGTCTGAGTTAAAATTTGAGGAGGATGAACGATGGATCATGATGGAGGCTGAGGAGGAGTGGGAGGAAGACAAATTGTCAGAGAGAAGAAAGAGTCTTCTAATTGCAAATGAAAAGACAAGCTTGGCAGATATTTTTGAAGAAAGAGAAGCAAACACAGTAGCAGTAGCAGAGGGTGGATCCGATTGCTCATCTGTCTTGACAACTTCTGACCACCTAGCTCTTCATCAGATCTGCTGCTCTGATGACCTGCAGCCAACTAGGGATCAACCTACTTCTGTTCCCAAGGGTGCACCCCCTGATTTCACCTGTGAGCCTGCAGGCGAAGATGTCATCAATGAGATAGAAAACAGAACTGTTCAGGGGCCAGAGGGTCTGATTTCAGGGTTAGAATGCCCCACTGAAGCAGAGCAGCTCTCTGACACGGATTCTGTGCAAATGTTTCTTGAACTTGAGAAGGAGTGTTTATGTGAAGAAGGAGTAACTTCTTCAATTGAGCTGCTGAGTCAAGCCTCTTCTGAAGGGCTGGCCCCATCCCAGGATGCAGAACATTCACTTTTAATTAGTCATTTTCCAGGAGCTGCCTTAGAAAAGGAACAGCATGTAGGTCTTTTAAGTGTAAGGACGAAGGACTATGATACTGGAGTAGATGGTGAATATTGCAATGCCCTGGATTCTTCTCAGGTGCCTACAGCTGTTGAACTTAGTGCTCACCCTGATAGCAGGAGGGATACTTCCACTGTTAGCAAGGAGTGTGAAAAAGTGCCTTTTAGCCCCAAGATTAGTGGGGAATTTAAGTCTCTAGCTGACCTGGAGCCACTTGGAGAGCTGAGCATGGAGGGATTACTGAACTCTGATCCCAGAGCCTCTTGTGAAGAAAAACTGCCAGTCTTTATTGCTTCTGAGCTAGCCAAAGAAAATGGCAATTTGTCCCAGGTAGACTGCAGTCAGACCAGGGGGAATGTACAGGTGGACATGGAGAGGATCCCTCTTAGTTTTGCTTTTGAGTATGAACAAGAATTTACCTCAGAACCTGAAGTAGAGGTGTTATCATCTGATTCAAATTTATTAACAGATGAGATTCATTTAGGATGTGGGAAAGGAGCTATAAGCAATCTGACATCATTGGGAAATGTAGACCCTTGTGAATCATCCCTGGAGAAAGTTTGTGATAAGGGTGGTGAAATAAAAGAGCTGGATTGTCAAGTGGAGCTTGGATTGTCAGGGAATGGAGCTCCAACACATCTTCTTAGAGACTTCCAGAGCAAGTCTCCAGAGTCGGAGGTTCTGAGTCTGCATCTGCTGGCTGGAGAACTGAAACTTAATAGAGCTGAAGCAGAAACTATGAATGATAGAGAGCCTGAGCTGAGTATGGCTTTATCTCAAGGAGGGGAGATGGAAATGAGAGATTTAGATTCAACCCTGAACATCTTTCCAGAGGAACAAATCACCAAAGCCAGTAACATTGTACCAGGTTTAGAAGAATGGCATACCCTGGATGTTGTAGTTCCCATCCCAGGGGAGGATATCCCAGTTGTAGCAGTGCCTGCCCTGGAAGGACCTGCTACCAATACCTCTGCCTCAGAGGGAACTGCTGTTGCTGCTCCTATAGTGTCCTTCCCAGAGGAGGATACTCTACTTGCTTCAGTGGTCATCTTGAAGGAGGATGTTATAGCTGCCGCAATATCAGCCCCAGAACAGGCTGCTGCCTCATATGGTTCAGTGCCTCCAGTGGAGACTGTTTCAGTGCCCATCATAGTCGAGAATGTTACCTCAGAGGAGCCTGACCCTGAAACTGCTGCAGTGTTCCTCCCAGAGGAACCTGCCGTACCAGCTCCTGCAGGGCCCACCTCAGAGGAGCCCGGTACTCCAGTGATTGCAGTGTATACTGCAGAGGAGCCCACCACTCCTCCTCCTGCAGGCCCACCAGAGGAGTCTGCTACCACAGCTCTTGAAAAACCTACCCCAGAGAAGCCTGATACTCAGGTAGTTAGTATGTCCCTCCCAGAATGGTCTGCCATTCCATCTTCTGCATTTCCTGCTGAGGAGGAAATTCTGTCTCCTGGTGGACCCTTCTTGGGAGGAAGTACCCACACTGATTCAGCGCCCACTGTAGAAGAAACTTATGTTCTTGAGGATGCTTCCTCCCCTGGAATGTGGATCAAGGAGGACCCTGATTCTTCAGCATTTGGAATAAAAGAGGTGGCTGGCACAGTGCTACATGGGAAAGTGCCTCTGGCTGCAACTGATGGATTAAATTCACATGAGGTAATTGTTGCTCATTTCATTGGCAGGAAGGGCCTAGAGAGTACAGTGAGAAAACGAGTAATGTAACGGCATAATGGTGTAGGTCCTCATTGCTTTTGTCAGTTTTGTGCCCCTGAACTTGTAGCCTCTAGATTTTCTATTGAGTTTAGAGGGGGACATGTATCTTAATTTTCTCTGGTGAGAAATTTTATTCATTTTTTTACTTAAATATGTTACAGCCCAAAGTAACACATTTGTAAATAGATGTTGGCTTACTTTTTAAAAAAGATTATTAGCAGGAAAGTGTGATTCCTCTTTTGAAAAAATATCAAGCCTGTTTTCTAAAATCAAGAGAGTGCATGATTCTTAGTGTTGTACAGTTAGGAAGAGTTACACGGAGATCGTTGAGTAAAAACGGAATACTTCCAAGCTACTCTGGGAGAGTACCTAAGGTCTTCTGAGTCTTCTCACTCAGATCCTCACTTGGTAAGGCAGAACCCTGAGAGGATTGTAAGGATAAAGTGACAGCGCATTTAAAGCATCACAGATAAGATTTCAGTCACTGACCATCTACTACCTTTGTCCTATAGATAGATTTACAGAATTCATGGAAGCAGATTAGACGAAAGCAATGTAAAAACACAGATGTGTGTTTCTTAAAGCCAGAGGCATTCTTAAGGAAGACTGAGTACGGGCCTTATAGTTACCTTGCAAAATGCTTTTGTGACCTTAAGTCACTTTCCTTTCCTAGACTCTTGTTTCTGAATCTCTAAAATGAGAGCATGTGCTAGAATATCTTCCTGGGTCTTTCAATTGTAAGATACTTGTTCTGTTTGGTTTTGCTACAGAGTCTTGCTGTACGATCCAGGTTGACTCAAACTTCTAAATCCTCTTGCCTCAGTGTCCTAAGTGCTAGGATTACATGTGTGACTTAGTACACCCAGCTCTCTAAAATTCTTAGAAACAGAATATGGAGGCAAGTAACTGATGCAGTGTTCCACTTCCTAAAGCCCATCTGATTTACATAACTAAGTGAGGAGGTCGTCTGGAATTGCCCCATCCTGAGGTCTTACAACAGTACCTTCCTCACAGTAACCATTCACTTCTTTGGTTTTTCGAGACAGGATTTCTCTTTTGTAACTCTGACTGTCCCGGAACTCTGTAGACCAGGCTGGCCTTGAACTCACAGAGATCTGTCTGCCTCTGCCTACCGAGTGCTGGGATTAAAGGTGTGCAACACCACCGCCCGGCAGCCATTCAATATTGATGGAATAGTGAATATCAGTTTTCTGTAGTATCAGTGTGTGCTACAAAAGGTGTGTTCTCTCATCTACCCCATTGCAAAATCTTTCATTGCAGCCTTAACCTGTTAGAATTCCAATTAGATGCAGCTACCGGTAACAGATAATTGTGACTGTGTCCCTAAGCTGCCAACTTGGCAACAAATCCTCCTGTTTTGCTGAGTGGTAGTAGTTCCCTTTGGGCTCACCAGTTATTTGTAATGTAGTTTCCTGTCAAGTTAAGATTTGTTACATTTCTGATTGATGGCTCTGGGTTTTGGGTTTTATGGAATATGGGATTGATAACTGAGATTGCAGTCACCTCCCAAGTTAGAACAGTAGATCAGTGACAGAACAATTCCTTGTGCTGGCACTCTTAAAATATGAAATATTTCTGGTATAAAGCCTACAGCAGCATTCAGTGAAAAGGGATTGAATGTATGAAGAGCCAATCTAATCTGCATACAGAGGTGCTCAGAGAAATCCTCAGTACTAGTCTCTGGGATATATGATCTCCAAATGTACCTCTAGGTACATTTTTGTACATTTTTAGAGAGTTTTTTGGTATGTGTGAGTCTTGACAGGGTCCTATTCTCACTGGCCTGCAATTCACTGTGTTAACCAAGGTTGACATCAGACTTGTGGTAGTCCTCCTGCCTCAGCCTTCTGAGTGCTGATATGATATGTGTGAATCACCACACTTGGCTTTTAAGGGGTGTTTAGAGGCCAAGGAACTTCCTTTCTAAGCAGAAATATTTAAAATTCAACAAGTGATCATAACCTGGAATTTGATTTAGAATAAAATGCTTCAAAGCTTGTGTGTTTATATATGTACAAGTGCACATGTGATTACCTGGCTAAAATTATAAACTTTCTGTTCTTTTTTAATATATAAACTTCATAATAGGCACCAACAATAGCTTCATTAGAAGAAGCAAAATGTCAGTTTATTTGTTATTTCTATATTGGGATCTCAGGCCACTGAGAGCAGTCCCCAGTTAAACTTAAACCCCTACCCATAGGTTTCTTAGTCTTATTTACAGTCAAGATTTCAGAGGAAGAGGGGGCAGCCTTTTATACAAAGCAGGGTTTCCATATAATTAAAATTGGCCAAGGAAATCTTTTTAAGCAAAAATTGGGGAGCATCACAATATCAATTCAGTGTTTGAATGTCCAGCTGATAGGCAGATCTGTCATGGGTTTGTTTACTTTCCCTTAAGCAGTTTCTATACAAGGAGTCATTCATTCAAGAAATAAATAATTACTGAGTATCAGCTTTGTGCCAGATCCTAGCCTCTTATAGTGAATAGAATTGGCACAGTGCCTGCCCTTGTAGGTCTTACAGTAGCAAGTGGGAGGCAGACATGATGCACAAAAATGACTCTTCTAAATATATAATTATAAACTGTGACAAAGTGGATTTAGAGACAGTTGGATAGAGTCAAGACATATTTGGAAGTAGAATTAAGACCTGTTGATCGATTTTGTATTGGAGGTGTGTCAGTTATCCAGGATGATGTGGAGTCTGGTTTATGCAGTACAAACTGGACAGTAGTAAATTATTGCTTTCAAGAACAAATGTTAGGGTTTGATTTAGGAAGGGATAAATTTGAAGGAATAGGAAAGTGAGAGATACCATTTCATTGGAGCTATTAGGTTCGAGTCCTGTAAGTGGTTGGTATGTAGATAGGTAGTAAGAAAGCAGTTGGATTTGAAGCTTAGAAGAGAGATTTAAATTGAGAACCATAGCATTTATCAGAGTTAATAATTAAAGTGATAGAAATAGATTAAATTGCCCAGGAAGGACACTAAAAGAAAAGAGGCATGGTAAAGTACACTACCAGTTAGCGTAGTGCTTAGAAAGCTAAGGCAGGAGAGGAGGGAGGATCATGAGTTCCAGGCTAGCCTGAACTATATAGTAAAGCTTACCTCAAATAAATAAATAAACAAACAAACAATAAATGAATAAGGAAATAAGTGGCAATTTTAAAGAGGGCTTTGGACTAACATCCTCCGATTGGAGGTAAAGAAGAGAAGAAAGACAGCAAAAACATCAAAGATTAGTCAGGATTCAAATGGAAAATGCAAAACCAAAAATAAAAGATAAAAAACCCTCACCAGCATCCACATACCCAAAATGAAAATAAATCTTTAAAAAATAGCTTGAATATATTTGATTTGAGTTAAAAGGACCCTTCAGTATGGGCTTGATACCTTCCCTCTCTGTGTTGCTGGCCTTCTCCCCTCTTTGCCCCTCCATTTCTAGTCCCCACCACCATTAATAAACTTCAGAGCCCATGTCATCGTAGCATCCTTCATCTGGCCCCATCCTTACTTCTCTTCATTTTTATTCAAATTAATATCTTGTTCTGTTTGTTTTTCCAGAGACAAAAGTTTCTCTGTGTAGCCCTGGCTGTCCTGGAATTCCCTCTGTAGACAAGGTTGGCCTCAAACTCAGAGATCCGCCTGCCTCTGCCTCCCCAGTGCTAGGATCAGGGGTATGCACCACCACCACCCAGCCACATTAATATATTTAATGCTACAGAACAGAGCTATGTGGCACTTGTGGGTTTTTTGGTTTCGATTTTGGTTTTTTAATCTGATAACTGTACTTTGTTGAGGCTGAATTGCTTTGTAGTGTTGCCTAACAAAATACAATATAGTCAAGTCATATTATAAAATGAAGTATACTCGTAATTACCTTCATGACCTTTTTTTAGTTTTTGCTGGGCCTTTCCCTCTCGACTGAAGCCTATTCAACCATAGACATTCCTTTGGAATTAGATTTCTAACGATAGTGTGATCTATGATCTGATGTAGAACAAAATTAATCTTACTTAAGCATTTAGTTCTCTTTTATATTTATTTTTGTCCTCTACCATTTTCTGTCATCCTCTGGCTTTAATTGACACACCTGTCTTTCTGAAACTAAACTTCTTTGTTTAGAAGAGAGGGGGGTGGGAGTATAGCCAGGCTGGTAAAATATGGAAGTATGGCTAATTTTATGGTCTAGTAATTGAGAGAAACTAGTTCTTATTTATTTATATATATATATACATATATATATATATATATATATATATATATATATATGCACCATTCTTTCCCTTAAGACTATGAATTTAGCAAAAGTGAGTGAAAACTAAAGTTTTGACATTTCTTTGGTCTTTGTTTTTGAGTTGGAGTCTCATGTACCTTGAAAAGGCCTCAAATTCTCTATGTAGCTGATGATCAGGAACATCTATCTGATCTTTGTGCCTCCACTTGATTGCTGAGCTTATAGGCATGGTGGCTTACACCCAGTTTTCAAAAGTACCATTTGTCTAAGTTGTAACTGCAGTAGAGAAAAATGAGCATTGCTTCCTGCACTTATCTCCATTGTTTTTTTAAATTCCTTTGTTTCATGATGGAAATGACCCATCTTTTTAAAGTATTTTAAATACCTATGTCTTACTCTGCACATGTGTCGGAGTTGTTAGGTACATTTCCTCTTGTAGACAGGGGAATACCATTTCAAGATGATTGGTTGTGTGTGGTCTGTGGCCCTGAAACAGAATGAAGTTAAATGGACACAGGGGGATTAAGCGATGACCTTTGCATTTTTCACAATGTTGATTTGTTTTGACTGATTGATTTACTCATCCTAGCCAGAAAAGAATGTCCTCTGTTGTCAGTGGTCAGGTGGTTATTCTCCACAGTATCTTTCCACGATCTTAAGTACTTGTAATTTGATAGCATCCTTCCCTTTCAGGATTCAAGTATATCACATTTATTTTACAGTATTTTAAAGCCAATACTTGACTATTCCCTATAGCTTTTAGCATTAAAAATTAAGCAACCAATTTGGAAGAAGAAAAAGATCTAAATAGTGCTATAACTGCCTCTGGGTGTGTGTTACATAAGAGGATATGCAACTGAAACATAAACCCCTGTATTTCCCTTGGTCCCTCACTGTTCTGATGCTTACATTTTCCTCTTTGTTCTTTGTCCTCCTTTGGTAAGTCATGAATCTCTCAAGAATGACCAGATACTGTGGTGTAGAAGGTTTAATGTCCTTTAGAGTAAATCTGCTTTGCTTTGTAATTATCCAGATGTTTCAGAAAGAACAAGTGGATCCTCTTCAGGTGAAATTGCAGCAGGTGAATGGACTTGGCCAGGGATTAATTCAGAGTGCAGGAAAAAATTGTGACGTGCAGGGTTTAGAACATGACATGGAAGAGATCAATACTCGATGGAATACACTGAATAAAAAGGTGAGTGTGAGCAAGTAACACTTCTGTTGGAATTGACGGGTAAAAAAGAGACATCCAAAACTAAGTGCCATCAGGATTTAGTTGTTGCCATCTATAATAAAAGAGTAAATAGTAGTGTAAAGACTTCACTCTTTCTTATAACTGAGCTCTCCATATCCGTGATACAGGTTGCACAAAGAATTGCACAACTACAGGAGGCTTTGTTACATTGTGGGAAATTTCAAGATGCCTTGGAGCCATTGCTCAGCTGGTTGGCAGACACTGAGGAGCTCATAGCCAATCAGAAGCCTCCATCTGCTGAATATAAAGTGGTGAAAGCACAGATCCAAGAACAGAAGGTAAGTGGGAACGTGGAGACAGCAAACTGAAATGGCCACAGCAACAGACAACACATTTGCTTATGACTTAGGAGCAAGTCCAGAGTTTCAGTAGAACCTTAACCTATGTCGTGTCCTCTGAAAGGAAAGGTAGAAATTGATTTTCATTGGTTTACTGTGGCAATTTTTAGGCTGAGCAAATTACACACTTGCTCATGTGTCATGTTTTTAGATCAGCAATATGTTGAATAATGCTGTATGTCATATGTTGTCTGTATTTTTTGTCTTATTTGCTTAATGTTAGCATATGTTAATTGTAGAGATTAATGGGTTTCATTATGACATTTTTATTCATACACATAATATATTTTGATCACATCACCCTCTTTGTCCCTTTTCTACTCATCCCCTTCTTTCTTCCTAGCCCTCCTTCTACTTTGTGTGTGTGAGAGAGAGCTAGTGAATATCACCAAGATTATTTAATGAAGTATGGGTACCTTGCTAGTCATTGGCTGTACCAGTGATGGGGAAATGTCTTTCTCCCTCCCGTCTACTGTTAACTGTATCAAATCTTCAGGAAAGAGTGGGGCCCATGATCGCCTTCCCATTCTGTGACAGATGTCAAGGGGCCAGTCTTAACGTGGATATTGTACATGTAATCCCAGCTGCTGAGACTTCATTATTGAAAGTGTCAGGTTTGGATGTCAGCGTTATACACAAACACACTTTTTCCTTTGGCTCTTATATTCTTTCCTCCCTTTCTTTCACATTATTACCAGAGCCTGGGGAATGGGGACCGATAAATGTCTTTATGACTTGGAATTTAACAGTTCTTTACTTTTTTAAGTCAGGGTCTCATGTAGCCCAGGTTGGTCTGGGACATTATGCTCCTGGGGATGATGTATTTCTGACCCTCCTGCCTCCACCTCCCAAGTGCTGGGATTGCGAGTACAAACCTCTCCTGGTTTATGCAGTGCTGGGAACAGGCCTTCATGTGTGCTGAGTAAGCACTGTACCAGCTGAGCTCGCTATCTTCCTGATTCTCTACTTATATTTTTGTTAATTTCTATATCCAGTGCATTTTTGTTTTTAAAGTTTTTTATTTTATGCCAGGCATGGTGACACATGCCTTCAAAACCAGCACTTTGGAGGCTGAGGCAAGAAGATTTTTTAGAATTTCAGGCTAACCTTGATTGCATAGCATAGATCGTGTTTTAAAAACAAAACAAAATACCAGGTACAGTGAATATACACCAATGGAAAAATTAAAAAAAAAAAAGTTTATCTTAAAAGAAGTTTTGACCTTTTCTTATTTTTAATGAGATACAATCACAAATGAAATTGTATATATTTACAGCATACACGGTGATGTTTTGATATATGTACATAATACATTGTGAAATGACTACTACCTTGAGTTAATCAGCATATATGTCATTTCAGGTCTAATAATTTTTCTGTGTGCTTTTGTATTTTGCTTTTGTGTGGCTGTACTGGAATTCACTATGTGGACCAGGCTGGCCTTGAACTCACAGACAGAGATCCATCTGCCTCTGCCTCCCAAGTGCTAAGATTAAAGGTGTGTACCACCACCCCTAGCTTGTATACTTGTTTCTTAATTCAAAGGAAGTTACCTGTTAATAATATGATGATAGCATGGTGCTATTTAAAAACCAAAGTGTGTGGGCGTGGTAGGAGCTATGTATATTGTATCACATACTTTTGGGGTCAAGAATGCATTTTTCAGTTAAGCTTCAGCTTCGCCAAGATAAATTGTTTTGGGGGCTGTTTGTTCATTGTTTCAAGACAGGGTCTTACTATGTAGCTCTGACTGGCCTGGGACTCATTATATAGACAAGACTGGCCTCAAACTGAGAGATCCACCTGCTCCTACTTCCCCGGTGCTGGGATTAAAGGCATGTGCCACAATTCCCAGCTCTTGGTTTATTTTTCAATGACCCTGTGTCGTTACTTTCCTTTCTCTTTAAACATATATGCCACAGTTGCTCCAGCGACTCCTAGATGATCGAAAGGCCACAGTGGATATGCTTCAAGTAGAAGGAGGCAGAATTGCCCAGTCTGCTGAGCTGGCTGATAGAGAGAAAATCACTGGGCAGTTGGAGAGTCTTGAAAGTAGATGGACTGAACTCCTCAACAAGGCAGCAGCCAGGTAAGGGACTTGAGGTGTGACCAGAGGATTGTTTTGTCCTATGTTGATTTACAGTCACTGAAGTGCTTTTCAAGCTCTTGGATAATTCATGCACTGCTTTGGAGGGTATTCAGTGGCCTTTGTTGACAGGTGATAAGTGTTTAGAGATAATCCACATGACTCTCGGGAACTGGGCTTTAGTTACTCATAAATTCTGAGATCAGGAGACTGATGTAAGTGATGGCTCTGCTACTGTTGCCATTCTAAACAACAGATGCAGACTCATGTGATCTTGCCAAGTTACAGTGTTGAGTTTTTGTGAGTTTTTTTTTTTTTTCCTTTCACATGTAAAACAATGTTTTAATGTTTGGAATTGAAATTTGTCATGTTTCTTAGATTATTCAATTAATTAATTAATTTGTTTTTGGTTTTTTGAGACAAGGTTTCTCTGTGTAGCTCCGAGACTCACTCTGTAGACCAACTAGGCTAACCTCAAACTCACAGAGACCCACCTTCCTCTGCCTCCTGAGTGCTGGGATTGAAGGCATGCGCCACCACAGCCTGGCTATGTTTCTTTTCTGTTTATCTATTCTGATATTTGATGTTTTTTGTATCCTCAAGCTAATCTGTGATACCGTTATATAGGCATTCGAGATACACGGGTATTTTCTGACTCAAATAAGTAAATTAATAGGCCTGCTAAGTGAAACTTGAATAAAGCAGATGTTAAGTTTTACTGAAATCCATCACCCATTCCCAAGTCTTTTTATTTTTATTTTACTTACTTTGCCAATACCAGGGTTTGAACCTAGGACTTCATGCATGCTGGTCAAGAGTTCTATACTGAGCTGCTATCATTCAGTTCAAACTTAACATTATAACCTTTCATTACTAATGAAAGGTAATTTGGTGCTCATACAGGTCTGTGATTATTTCAAGGTTCTTTACTGAAAGTGGCTTCCTCTCCTGTTTATAGCATACTTAAAATCCAAGCTTAATGTGGATACTGTATAAGATTTAAGATTCCAAATGACCTCTAAAGTAAGTGTGAGAATGTGTGTGTGTGTGTGTGTGTGTGTGTGTGTGTGTATCTTAAATTTGGACTCATGGTATAGTTTTGACTTGAAATTGCCAGAAGCCTAATTATATTTTTGAAACTGGGAGGGACTTAAGTTACCTTGGTTTTCAAATATTCTCATCCCTTACATGCAGAGATTTCAAGGATTGAGTAAGATATGAATAGTTAATTTGGGGTTTCTTTAAGTTTTATTGTGTCCACATGTTCAGGTGGTACACATGCCACATTCCATTCTGATTCTGTGTCAGGGTGGTCTAAGGAGGAGTCCTTAGCCTCCCACTACTCATGAGGTGACTGACGAAATCCTTGTTTAAGCCATCAGGGCTGGCTTCACTTTGTAAATCATGGATAATTCTCCTGCGCTCCTTAGAGCAGGTCAGTAGAGAGTAAAGCTGTGAAAACTTTTACAGCTGCAAAGTAGTGCTGCCTAACAATGTGTATTCTCTTTACTGTCGACACTTAACACTGCCTGGTAAGACATGTTCTTTCTACTGAATACTACATGACTCTTAATGTGACTTTCTGCCTGAGCAACTTGTTCTGTGTATTTGTGTAGGCAAAAACAGCTGGAAGATATCTTGGTTCTGGCCAAACAATTCCATGAGACAGCTGAGCCTATTTCTGACTTCTTATCTGTCACAGAGAAAAAACTTGCTAACTCAGAACCTGTTGGCACTCAGACTGCTAAAATACATCAGCAGATCATTCGTCACAAGGTAGGAAGGCATTATGATAGATGAAACACAGAACTGGAGGTAGGAATTGGAAAACAGCAGCATTCTCTAAAAGATGTTTTATGGAGTTTTAAGTTTAAGATAAGGTCAAATTATTAGTTGGAAAAGTTATATGGGGTTGGAGTAAAAGTAGATATTGACCAATAGGCTAATGTCAAAGGGGCAGAAAACCAGCTTAAGTGCCACTTTTCATACTGTTTTTGTCATGCAACAGGTGAATTTTTATTTTAATTTGTTCTGTTATTTGTTATTCATTGTTTCATGTTTGCTTTTCATTTACCTTTTTTGTTACTCATTTTTTCCATCTGGATTTTCAGGCTCTAGAGGAAGAAATAGAAAACCATGCAACAGAAGTGCACCAGGCAGTTAAAATTGGGCAGTCCCTCTCCTCCCTGACATGTCCTGCAGAACAGGGTATCATGTCAGAAAAGCTAGAGTCATTGCAGGCCCGATACAGTGAGATTCAAGACCGGTGCTGTCGGAAGGCAACCCTGCTTGAGCAGGCACTGTTCAACGCTAGACTGTTTGGGGAGGATGAGGTGGAGGTGCTCAATTGGCTGGCTGAGGTTGAGGACAAGCTCAGTACAGTATTCGTAAAGGATTACAGACAGGATGTCCTGCAGAAACAGCTTGCCGACCACCTGGTATTTGTGTTTTCATTCTTATCGTTATGTTGCTAAATTATTTTGCCATTTTGATATGTGTTTCTCTTTATTTCTTTTGCTTTTAATTTCCTTTTCCCCATTCATTCCAAACACTCCAACTTTATTGTGTGCATAGAATATTTATCCATATAAGTGCATAGTTGACTTGGTGCCAAGTTCTAATTCTTTTTGGGTAGGTCCATAAAACTACTTGTATTTAACAAGCTAAGCTAATGATTCAAGAAAATCAGATCATACAGGTTAGATTCAGGGCCCTGCAACTTGTGATTTACTTGTGAGTTATTGGATAATGGATAGTAGTAGGTTTTCATCTGAGTAGATGAGCGCGTACTATAACAAAACCACATATATCTAGATGAAAGCCATAATCTCATCGTGTAATTGTAACTTATGAATATTTCTGAACTTCCCAGGGATTCTGTGTCATCTTATAAAATATACCTTTTTGGTTTTTTTTTTTGTTTTTTTTTTTGTTTTGTTTTTTTTTTTAAGTTATGTGTCTGTGTGTACGTGTGAGTGCAGAGCCAGAGGTGTTAGATCCATGTGGAGGTGGAGTTATAGATTGATGTGAGCTGCCTGATGGTGGGAATCGAACTCAGGTTCTCTGGAAGAGGAGTACATGCTCTTAAGTACTGAGCCATCTCTTCAGCTCTGTTTTAGTTTGCTCTTCTTTTAGCGGGGGCAGTTCAAGACAGGGTTGTGTAGCCCTGGCGTCCTGGAACTTGATCTACAAGACCGAACTGGCCTCGAACTCAGAGATCCTTTTGTCTCCAAAGTGCATGGATTAAAGACATGCACCACCACTACCTGGCTCAGTTTGATTTTATGAAGTCTCTTTATTTTGGACATAATTGGCATTTTTGCTGTATTTCATTTCTAACCTTCATGTGTTCAAGTTTGGTACTGATAGATTGGTAAAGCTGATTTCACCCTAAATCTTTTCTCATCTAGCATAAAGGAGAGCTTGCCTATAAAGCATTTCTTAATTGCTTTGGATAATCAGAGTAAACCAAACAGATAAATAAAGGAATCAGATACTTGATTTTAAACTTAGCTGCTAACTCATCTCTTTAAATATTGTCCTTTTAAAGCTCTCACATTTCTTCCTTTTGTTATGCCATAGTTTTGGAATTAATGCTATTCTTTCCTTTTCAGGCTTTAAATGAAGAGATTATTAATAGAAAAAAGAATGTAGATCAAGCTATTAAAAATGGTCAGGCTCTTCTAAAGCAAACTACAGGTACTTTGAAAAGCGTACCTCTTAGCACCTCTGTGATCTTTTAAATTGTTTTATTTTATATGTTGAATGTTTTGCTTGTATGCATATATGTGTACCATATGTGTGCCTGGTGCCCTTAGAAACCAGAAGAGGGCATTTGATCCCCTAGAACTGGATTACAGATTGTTGTGAACTACCATGTGGTTCTGGGAACCAAATGGAGGTCCTCTGAGCCGTTTCACTAGCCCCTCTATGATTTGAAAGATCATAAACACCCAGCATTAACTGTTTCTCTTGGTCTATGACAAACTTGGTATTTGCTGATTATATTGTTGTATACTCCAGAGAAGCTGGTAACAGGCTCACTGTGCTAAATCTTTTGAAAACTACAAGATTTAGTTGTCTTATTTCTGATTATAGATGACAGTTCCTCCTGGCTAGTGCATTGAATTGTCTGTAAAGTTCTGGGAACATCCAGAAACACCTACAGCTGGGATTTAAAGTTTCATCTCAGAAGTAATTTATCCAGTTGAGGGTTTATTTCCAGTTAATCCTCAGTTTGGGATGTTAGGTGAAATTGGCACCATAACAAGAGAGTCTATGACATTTAAGCTCTAATATAAGACATGATTAAAGAGTCACTGTCATCCTAAGAGCTCCCACATGTGAACAATGGTGTACTATTTCTCACAGGTGAAGAGGTATTACTTATCCAGGAGAAGCTGGACGGAATAAAGACCCGTTATGCAGACATTACAGTCACTAGCTCCAAAGCCCTCAGAACTTTAGAACAAGCTCGGCAGCTGGCCACCAAGTTCCATTCTACATATGAGGAACTAACTGGATGGCTGAGGGAGGTGGAGGAGGAGCTGGCAGCCAGTGGAGGACAGTCTCCCACAGGGGAGCAAATACCCCAGTTTCAGCAAAGACAGAAGGTAAGCCATCATTTTACACTGTAACAGGGAAAGAGGTTTCATCTTTGAATCATGTTACCTAACCTTTACCTTAAATCTAAACCAAACGTATGCCTGCTTTCTCTCTAGTTTACTCATGACGATAAGATTTGACATAAAAACAAGTATAAGACTATAGTCTGAAGAAGAAAGAAGTCGATTGCAAGGTCCTAGGAAGTTTGCTTGCTGTGTTATATTGTGTAATTTACCCTCACCATTCACTCTCTAAAAGGGGGCACTCCTTGGAGACAGGAAGAAGACAAGCTAAGAGGCGAAGAAGCAGGGGAGGTGGATGAGGGCACTGATTGGGGAAGGAATAAGAACAAACCAAGTAAAAGAATTCATGGGGGGAGGTGCTTCATAGTTACTTTTGATTCTGTTGCAGGATCAAATGCAGTTCTTGATGCACAGAAACACTGTGCAGGTATTTGTTAAGTTAAATGCCTATAGTTAGAGCATTAAGGAATAGAAAAAAAGGAATGCTGTTTGTTTTACCCACAGATGGTATGGCTTAAATCTTGCAGACTGTTCTAAGTAGGCAGCAGTAAGCCATAAGTCAGGTTTCAGAATGATTGAAAAATGTGAGGCAAGGGAAAAAAGAGCTGAAGGAAGGAGGTCAGTGCCCTGCTGGGATATGTGGTGGAGAAGCACTTCCCACCACACAGCTCCTGATGTGCCTAATTTAGCAAGATGTGGCCTGAAAACTTTCCCCTCCTTAGGAACTGAAGAAGGAGGTCATGGAGCACAGGCTGATGTTGGACACAGTGAATGAGGTGAGCCATGCTCTCCTAGAGCTGGTGCCCTGGAGAGCCAGAGAAGGGCTGGATAAACTTGTGTCTGATGCCAACGAGCAGTACAAACTGGTCAGTGACACTATTGGACAAAGGGTGGATGAAATTGATGCTGCTATTCAGAGATCACAACAGGTAATGTTTATAATGCTGTACATTAATGTTTTAGACCATGGGAATGTGTATGTGGAGTACAGTGCTCTAACCTACATAAGTACAAGCTCAGCAAGAAAAATAATGAGATCAAAATAAACGCAACAAACTTCAGTAATAGGAAATACTTGGAAGAGGTTTGATTCAGATTTGAACCAAAATATTCAACCCCTTTGAATACAGAAAAACTTGTAAGAAGAGTCCTTTTTAAAGGTTTTTTGTTGTTGTAGTTGTTTTTTGTTTTTTACTTTTATGTGTATGGATGTTTTGTCTGCATAATGTCTGTGCATCGTGTTTATGCCTGGCACCCAAAGAAGCCAGAAGAGAGCTTGAGATCAAATGGTTGAAAGCCACCATGTGGGTTCTGGGAACCGAACCCAGGTCCTCTTTTAGAGGAAGTGCGCTTAACCTCTCATCATATCTCTAGCCCTGTTTCCCTCCCACCCACCCTTTTTTTTTTTTTTCCCCCACTGCATTTGAGACAGGGTCTCACTATGTAGCTCCAGTTTGATCTTAAATTCACAAAAATCCTCCTGCCTCTGCCTCCTGAAAGCTGGGATTAAAGGTGTACACCACCACTGTTTTAGCATTAGATGGAAAAGGGAAAGATAGCAAGAACTATAATTACTGTCAAATATGCAAGCCAAAATAGCAGTTACCCAAAATAGAATCCTTTAGTAAACACAGGTGTCATGTTTCCCTTTTTCCTTCTCCATTCTGGGAGGGGAAAAATAATTGCTTTTCTCTGTAGTGTATCCTTCCACACACTTTTTTTTTTTTTAAAGATAGAGTCTCCCTGTGTAACCTAGAGTAGCCTGGAGCTCAGACTTCTGCCTCATCTTCCTGAGGCATCACTGTCACACCAGCTGATTGTGTACCTGTTAATATGAATGTTTTTACGATTCCCGCCACATCCCCAATTTGTTTTTAGGATTAACCCTGACCTTTGCCAGCAATTTCCAATTACAATGTATTATGCTTGGGAAAATGAGTTCTCACACATACCCTATACACATACACTTTGAGTGTGGCCTTGTCTGTCTTCCAACTGGCTATCCCTGAATTCCTAATTCTTCTGCCTCTCCATCCCAAGTGCTAGGATATAGGCTTGCTCTACCATGTGGAGCTCATATTTTCTCCTAAAACATACATTTAGTATCCCTAATCCAAAAATGTGAAATATTCCAAAAATCCAGAGTCTGCTCAACCAGTAATGTTCTCTATATAAATATTTTAAAATTCAAAATGCTTCTGTTCCTTAGCATTTCCAATAAAAGGAACTAAACTAAATAGAGGTTAACAAAGTTAAAGAAAACGTTATAAAGATTAGAAGACCCTAATGATCATCAGTTATACAGAGAATCTTCTTAGTCTTCATGATTGAGTTTGGGGTTCTACTAGGCCCCTTCCTTAATCTGAGCATGTACTTCCAAGTAAACACTTCTCAGCTGTCTACTGCCATTTTAAATTTGTATTTAAACACCTGTATCCAGGCATGATGGCACACACCTGGATTCCTTTAAGAGGCTGAGGCATAGGAGGATTGTCACAAGTTCAGTGCAAATTGAATTACATAGCAAGATCTTGTCTCAAAAGATAAAAATAAAAAATAGCAAATGTAACTAAAGCCACTCCTGTTCAGTGCTAGAGTTGGAGAGAGTTGGTAGAGAGTGCACCTCTTTACTAAAGCTTCCTGATGAGAAGCACACTGTGAACTACTCCATCTGCTGATGTTTCTAGCAGAGCACCAACCATCTACCAAGTTCTGTGGCTTCTTTTGAAGGAATTGAATTCTAATTTTCCTACATTTTTATTGTAATTTTATTTTCTTTTTTGAAATTATTGTTACTGTTGTGAGACAAAATATACCTGAATAGTGCAAGCTGGCCTCAAACTTTAGGTTCTCCTGCCTCAGCCTTCGAAGTGATAGAATTATTGGCATGTAGTACCACGGCCAGCTTAAAGAAGCATGTGTTGTTATCCCCACCCACAGTGCTGGGGACTGCGCCCACAGCTTCATGGGTGCTCAGCAAGTGCTTTACCACTAGCTACAAGGCTTTCTACAGCTTGGTTTGTGATTCTTATGAAATTGTTCTCAGTTTTGAATTTACTTTTTTAGATAACAGCTATATGACTGAAAATCCAGACCTTTCTGTGTTATATAATTTGCAGTTGTAAGGAGAAGACCCTGGCTATGTATGACCTGTTCGTTTTTCTTGACCCCCATCTGTTAGTACGAGCAAGCTGCTGATGCAGAACTAGCTTGGGTTGCTGAAACAAAGCGAAAGCTGATGGCACTTGATCCAATCCGTCTGGAACAAGACCAGACCACTGCTCAGCTGCAGGTACAAAAGGTAAGTATAGAACAGCCCAAATGCTCCCCGGTCCTGAGCTAGCAGCAGCATCAGCTTTGGGTGTCTGGGAGAGAGTTTGTGACTATCTCAGACTAAATGGAATGGTTTAATGGATTGATGGTAGAAATTAATCTATAAACACTTGATTTGGGTGAGGAAAATGTATTTTGTTTTTGTGGAAAAGGGTAAGTAGAACCTTTTAATTCAAAAAAGAATAGTTAGCAATTTCCCATAGGTGATTTAGGAGAGAAATGTTTTTGTGTACAACATAAGCATTAAAAAAACAATTTTTTTAAAGATAAGCATTGATGATAGGTAAAAGCTTTAAGAATGCCTTTTGTGTATTTTTAAAGTGAGGAATTTCATTTGTTGTGTCTTGACATTTCACCAGTATAGGCACAGGGCAGGACCCTTTACTTCTTGACTTAATTGCAGTTCACTTTTCAAAGGCTTTCTCCATTGACATCATTCGACACAAAGACTCAATGGATGAACTCTTCAGTCACCGTGGTGAAATCTTCAGCACATGTGGAGAGGAGCAGAAAGCTATATTACAGGTGAATTACAGTTATTATTTATACTGCTACTCTTAATCATGGTAAATTGAAAGTAAAACTAAAATAATGTTTTAAAAGTATTTTTTTCCTACTGGACTTGCTGGTTACTGATGGTCAGGGAAAGAGATGGTGGTGGCATCAGAAAAAAACTGACTTGAGCTGTTCCTCCTAGACATCTGGCGAGTGAGTGCCAGGTTTGGAGATGTTTTCTTAAGTCAGCACTTTGCAGTGTCAGCTTTTCACTGTGTCGTTGGGATAATATTGTCTCGTTGTTTCTCTCTGCTAGGCTTTTGTTTTGTTGTTAATTTTGTTTTTTGGGACGGAGCCCTGGCTGGCCTGGAATTCAAAGAGATGGCCTGGCTCTGCCTCATGTATCACCACACCCAGCCCTAGAAAATTATTTTTATTATGTTTTTCTTGTGCTGTTTTTACTACCTTTTAAACTATATTCATACTTTTCAAATTCTAGAAATGATGCATATGCCTGATAGTTAAATTTGAACTAAATATAAAAAAGTTAAAAAGCACTTATTCATTAGTCCGTCTTTTTTATTCATTAGTCCGTCTTTGTTAATTTAGTGTGTGTTTCTTTACATGTCTGTGTCTGTGCAATTTTGTGGGAAGTGTTTATGCATACCTGCATTTTGTTGTTGTTTTTTAAGAAAAAAAAGTTTCTTACAATGCTTTCTTTCCCATAGGAGAAAACTGAGAGCCTAATACAACAATATGAAGCCATCAGCCTGCTCAATTCAGAGCGCTATGCTCGTCTGGAGCGGGCACAGGTCTTAGTGAACCAGTTTTGGGAAACTTACGAAGAGCTCAGCCCCTGGGCTGAAGAAACTCTGGCATTAATAGCACAGTTGCCTCCTCCGGCTATTGATCACGAACAACTTAGACAGCAGCAAGAAGAAATGAGGGTAAGGAACACACCAGCTTCTGTTTCACAGGGAAAATGGGCTGTGTAATTTGTTAAGGCATACAAGGTGAGTTTCATGTTACAAACTCAATTCCTAATCAGAATTTCTTTCCACAGTGAAAATGCATGTTAACATTTTCTTCATCATTTAATATCAGTTGATTAAAGAATAAGTTATAGACATGCCAAGAAGCTGTTCAGGCCAGGCCTGGCCATGTATGCCTGCAGTCAGTCCCAGCACTCTGGATGCTAGGGTCATGAGCTGGAGGACAGCCTGGGTTTCAGAGAGAGTCCTAGTCCAGATTGGGTCAAACAACTATATTTCTGAGGCTGGTCAGGTACTGGACAGCTCTTTCACTAGATTAGAGTGAGAGCTGAAAGGAATTGATCAGAGAATATTTGCCTCATATATATTTAAGATGAAAGAAATTTATAGATGTATGTATCAGTTAAAACTGTTACTTAAACATTCGTTTCTGCTTTATGATTTCTCCTTAGTACTATTCCAATATTTCTTTAAGTGGAAGGTGTAAACTGAACATTGCAGTAAATTCAGAGTGGTTGAGTTACCAAACGATATTCTTAAGTTACCCTGCTGTGTAGCTCAGTCTGGAATGAAGATAGATACTAAGCTGTGTAAATTATAATGTGATGCAAAGACATACTTAAAGGCTGGCATGACACCGTAGCAGAGTAGGAGATGAGACAAGAAATTCCCAGGAAGGCTTCCATAGTGACTGGACATCTGATCTGGTTTGGGAAATTAAGAGATTTGCACAGCGTTGGTGCCCAAGACCTCCCATGAACAGTGAGAGGCTAGGACTTAGTGGGTTTTTGTTGTTGTTATTGTTGTTTTGTTTTGCTTTTTATATTTTTGGTTTGGTTTTGGTTTTTGAGACAGGATTTCTCTGTTTTAACTCTGGCTGTCCTGGAACTCACTATGTAGACCAGGCTCTCCTTGAACTCACAGAGATCTGCCTCCAGAATGCTGGGATTAAAAGCATGTACCACCACTGCCTGGCCAACTTGCTGATTTTTAACAATTTGGTTTGTTCCTCTCAAAGTTGTTATTGCCTTGATCAAAGTATCTAAATAAACTAGTATAAGCATGCTCATTATTTTTGGTTTGTTTGCTGTGGCCTAGGGAACCACACTCTTGGCCCCATTCATTTTGTTTTTGTTGCTGATGGCTTGTTCTCTTCACTCATTATGTTTTAATTGCTATTTCTCCCCAAAGCAACTAAGGGAATCCATTGCTGAACACAAACCTCATATTGATAAAATACTAAAGATAGGTCCACAACTAAAGGAGCTAAATCCTGAAGAAGGGAAAATGGTGGAAGAAAAATACCAGAAAGCAGAAAACATGTATGCCCAAATAAAAGACGCGGTGCGCCAACGAGCCCTGGCCCTGGACGAGGCTGTGTCCCAGTCTGCTCAGGTATGTGACTTTGTGTTATAACTCTGGGCTGCCCACTAGTCTAAGCAAGAGTTCTCTGCGTCAGTTATGCCTCTGTGCACAAGAGTACCCAGGCACTGTGTTGATAGTACATTAGCTGCAGAGTAGGAAATGGTCTCCTTGCATTTCTGTTCTCAAGAGCATTGGTACACTGACACTGTATGCAAGGTGAAGTGCATCTTGGCTGATATGTCTAATTGTTTATTGATAGTTTCTCTGAAAGCTTGAGGTTACAATGACTCTTCAGCAGGGATGAATTTGAGGATAAATTACCTTGCAGATCCAAAACCTGTGATTATGGCAACAAAAGTTAGGTTCCAGTTGGGCTATTAATGCTGAGACTTAGAATGACAGCCAACTTTTAAGTTCAGAAAAAGTATGCTTCCATAGAGAGAAGTACAGCAAAGAGAAGGAAAAACCACCCGCAGTAGAGTTTAAAAAAGCATTTAACTACACATTTCTCAACTAATATATTACCGTTAGTGGTACTTTTGTTGTGTGTGGATATTTTATTCCTGTGTTGAGTCAATATTCTTGGTTAATACTTGTACTTACTCAAGTTTTTCCCCCCACCTCCCGTCCCATCTCACTCACATTGTGGAATGTGTTACTTTGTGTTGTTGCTGCCTGCTCCTGTCTCCCCACATCGTCACATTTCATTGTTGTGTTGACTGCGCCCACCATTACAGATCACAGAGGTAAGGTACCCACTCACTCCCATGGGAATCAGTGTTCTTACAGAGCTGAGAATTGAGGACATTGCCTTTAAGAAAGCTCCCCTTACCTTTGTGGAAGTGTTTTGTGACCATTTTGTTTGGGTGGCATATTGAAGTAAAGGAGTGGTGGGAGATGATAATGATGAAGAAATCTGTTTTTCTTGTAGGACACTTAACATTGAAGAGCCTTACTCAAATAAATGAATCTAGAATCAGGTTTAGATGCGGTTTTTAGATGAAAACTCATCTATGCTATTCTCTCTTTCCAACTTCTATATCAAATTATAAATAAGAATTTTATGATTTTAGTCATTTTATTCAAAGTACCAGAAAAGTGAGAAGGTTAGATTTGGCCTCTTGTTACGTTTCATCATACAGCATTTCCTTTCTCTTTGTTCCACATTGTTGGTTGTTAAACTACATACCATAGTCCTTCAGACTCCAGGCCACTCAGCATATTAAGTTCCCGTCCATTTACAGAGCAGCGGAGGGCATCTAACTTGTTGGTCTAGTCTGTTGCATGCAACTGTCATCTGAGATGCTGAGTATTGACTCTCACTAGTTTCATAGTCTTGTCCCTTTCTCATCATATTAGTTGGAGTTGGACAAGTATTGTGGCAATACTAACCATTTTAGTTTATTTTTCGTATATTACTTAGTATTTTTTGACTCACATAATAAATATTGCTTTCCCCCTCTAATGGGCCAGCTTTAGTGTACTGTATCCAAACAGGTTTTTAGACAAACCCAAACACATAACAGCATATTGAGCTAGGCTGAACACAGGTTATCCCAAACAAATCGGTTTATACTTTGACCTTATACCCGAAAATGTCCCCCAATATGGTGAAGTATTGCTGTGATGGCTAATAGTCCAACTTTTTTAGTTTCATGATAAAATTGAACCCATGTTGGAGACGCTGGAGAACCTTTCCTCTCGCCTGCGGATGCCACCCCTGATCCCTGCTGAAGTAGACAAGATCAGAGAGTGCATCAGTGACAACAAAAGTGCTACCATGGAGCTGGAAAAGCTGCAGCCGTCCTTTGAGGCCCTGAAGCGTCGTGGAGAAGAACTCATTGGGAGATCTCAGGGAGCAGACAAGGATCTGGCTGCAAAAGGTACTTGGTGGATCTAATTATTTTTATAAGAAAGACAGTAGAATATACTCCAGGCTGTGGCTGTCTCCAGCATCCTACCCAGAGTCACTTCTCAAGTAATGAGTATTCCAAAAAGTCGTGTGGAGTTCATTTAGAATTCAGAACACATTTCCCTATTGAAACAAGGTTACAATTGGGAGCTAGATTCCCAGGCCAGGAAACAAATGCTCCTTTAACCCCTAATGTGAGTATCACAGTATCAATAGTGGGCAGAACATAACTACCTTTTGTGACACTTTTCATGGGAAATTCACAAAAAATTCAATAAGAATGCTAGAAGGAGGCATTCCCATCTCAGCCCTTTGTAAGTTAAAGGCTTTTATCTTACCAGTACCTTCATGTGATATTTCCAGATTGCTTCTGTGGTCCCTTTATGAGAGAGATCAACATAAACAGGGGAAAAACTAGTGTAGAAATGATAGTAAAGCTTCAGTGAACTGTCAGTAATGCCAGATTGAATGTCAATGAGAAATTGAGATTTCAAATTTAGAGAAGTTCTGTTCACATCTCTCCTTTATTCCTTCAGAAATCCAGGATAAGCTGGATCAAATGGTATTCTTCTGGGAAGATATCAAAGCACGGTCTGAAGAGCGAGAAATTAAATTCCTTGATGTCCTTGAATTAGCGGAGAAGTTCTGGTATGACATGGCAGCTCTCCTGACCACCATCAAAGACACCCAGGATATTGTCCATGACTTGGAAAGCCCAGGCATTGACCCATCCATCATCAAGCAACAGGTTGAAGCTGCTGAGGTAACAAAAATACCAAACGTCATCTTATATATGTGTCTGTAGACAAAACACCATGTCCAAGTTGATTGGGGTGTATGTATGGTGGTGGTGGTGATAATGATGATTTTTTGTTTTGTTTTGTTTTGATGTTTTTTACAAGCTAAGGATTAAACCTGGGGTTTCATACATGCTAAGCAAGAGCAGTGCCACTGAGCTAAGCCCTCACGAGCTTCCTGAATATGTTGTGGTAGCTGCTTAGCGGGGCTGAATGTTTTGAAAGCTTTGTTTTGTTTTTAAGGTGAGACTTTTTCCACTTTTAGGAAGGAGGTAGACAGTAAAAAATAAAAAATTCCAAATTCATCATTCAGGGATAGCAAGTTACTTAAACATGTCTTTTTCTAGTCTTTCTTGGTGGTCTAATTTTCACTAGATGGAGTTCCCGTGATATCCATTTTGCACAAGTAATGCCTGCTTCGCCATCTTATTTCTGATACTTTTCATATAGAAGCTCTCTCCTCCTTTATTCCTCTCTGCTGGTATGTGAACCATGTTTTGGGTTCTGACAAAGAACTGATTGTGTTTAAGATTATATAGCCCAGTTGTGACACTGGTATGTTAGCACTGACATTTGTGACTTGCACTGTGTTCCAATATTTCTTCTTGGGTCCAGGAAGGACTGGTAAATTATCAAAACTCATTATACCCTTCAAATTTATGCTCTTCTTGGCATTTTTTTGTCATCACCGCCTGCTCATATTGTATGATTTACATATATAATGTGTTTGACTTTTTCTTTTTGATATGTATGTATATTTACCACTTTGTGAGTATGAAATTACACTCTCTGGATAAGCAATATCTTAAGAGTGAAAACATTTTTGAGGTTATACTTAGCATTTGCTCTTAATTGGGGGGGTTCTATGTTGCACTCGCAACCTTTGACAAGTTATGTTCTGCTTTCTGTTTTAATTCATTTTTCTGTTCCTTTCTATTATAGACTATTAAGGAGGAGACAGATGGTCTGCATGAGGAGTTGGAGTTCATTAGAATCCTTGGAGCAGATTTGATTTTTGCCTGTGGAGAGACTGAGAAGCCTGAAGTAAAAAAGAGCATTGATGAGGTGCGGAGAGTCGGGGAGGTCCGGATGGAGCAGAATGGAGTTAGACCAGAGAGTTCTTACTAGAAGAATCTGACTCGATATTTTTTCCATAGATGAATAATGCTTGGGAGAACTTAAACAAAACTTGGAAAGAAAGACTAGAAAAACTTGAGGATGCCATGCAAGCTGCTGTGCAGTATCAGGACACTCTCCAGGTAAAAGGCTGGGAGGCATCCACAAAAGAAATGCATGTTTTTCTTTCTCTTGTCATTTTCTGAATCTGGTGCAGAGTGGCTCCCTCTCGGTACTGTGGAGTTTTGAAACCTAAGACAGCGTTTCTTCCTCAGAAGTTTCCCACTTCTGTTGAGAAGTGTTGACATAGCATACATACAAGTTTCTACTACTGCCGCCATTCTTCCTGTCATTGCCTCCTTGTCATATCCATACCCGTTCATCTGCTCAACAAACCTAGCCTAATGGTATAACTCACTCACGGCTTCCCACAGTCGTGAAACCCAACTTCAGGAAGGAAATGTACCTTCCCTTCTGATTTCATGTTTTTGTTTTTTGTGTTTTTATTTCAGGCTATGTTTGACTGGCTGGATAACACTGTGATCAAACTCTGCACCATGCCCCCAGTGGGCACTGACCTCAACACTGTCAAAGATCAGTTAAATGAAATGAAGGTTTGTATCCGGGAACCGCTTTTAAAGGAAAGTTTCTTCTTTTTAATACTTAATGTTAACATTTAGTACATCTTTTATAGGAGTTCAAAGTAGAAGTTTACCAACAGCAAATTGAGATGGAAAAACTAAATCACCAGGGTGAATTGATGTTAAAGAAAGCTACGGATGAAACAGACAGAGACATTATACGAGAACCACTGACAGAACTCAAACACCTCTGGGAGAATCTGGGTGAGAAAATTGCCCACAGACAGGTAAGGCTAGTGGTACCATAAGTCAGTGAATTGCTGTCTGCTCTCTCTGATTTCCTAATAAGTGTTCCTTGTCTTTCCTGAGCAGCATAAGCTAGAAGGTGCTCTCTTGGCCCTTGGCCAGTTCCAACATGCCTTAGAGGAACTAATGAGTTGGCTAACTCACACTGAAGAGTTACTGGATGCTCAGAGACCAATAAGTGGAGACCCAAAAGTCATTGAAGTTGAACTTGCAAAGCACCATGTAAGTAATTTCATTTCTACCTAACTTTATCAGTTTGAAACCAGATACTGCCACCAGAAGCTTAATGTCGTGCAAGCCTTAGGGAGCCAAGTTTAATGACACCAATAGAGATAAATTATGTCATTCAATTTTTTTAGGTTCTAAAAAATGATGTTTTGGCTCATCAAGCCACAGTGGAAACAGTCAACAAAGCTGGCAATGAACTTCTTGAATCGAGTGCTGGAGATGATGCCAGCAGCCTAAGGAGCCGCCTGGAAACCATGAACCAGTGCTGGGAATCCGTGCTGCAGAAAACAGAAGAGAGGGAGCAGCAGCTTCAGTCAACTCTACAGCAGGTATGCATGTCATCCAGGCTAGGTGGAAGAGCATTGGGGGGAGGCCTAAGCAAGAGAAAGGAAAGCCATTTAGGGTAGAACTCTTATGAAAAGAGCAGCTTTTGACTGGGTGGTTCCTTTGGGATTTGTTTGCAGTTCAGTTTATTAACTATTCACAGTTAGTTAGTCTTCACTCTGACCAACTTGTTTTGAGATTCAGGTGTTTCCTATATCAAGTCAGGCTTCTCCCTATTCAGCAGTCCCTTAGTCCATTTCTTCTGATTGTGTTAGTCATCTATACTGTGTAAGATCTGAAGGATTTTGCTAGATTCCAGCCATAAGCAAGCAGATTGTGCCAATCCAGAAACAAAACTTAACTACTGTGCCTGAGAGCAGCTTCAGAGTCCTCCCAGTAAGTCAGGATTATCCCAAAAATTTACTTTTACTGCTGATTACTTACTGATACTGCTGATACGTCTTTTTCTCAAAAAGGCCCAGGGTTTCCACAGTGAAATTGAAGATTTCCTCTTGGAACTCAATAGAATGGAGAGCCAGCTTTCTGCATCTAAGCCTACAGGAGGACTTCCTGAGACCGCTAGAGAACAGCTTGATACACATATGGTAACAGCAGTTTCTTTACATTGCACATATGCACCCTACATCCAGTAGCCTTCCTTGAGAGATCTGTATACCATGAGTCCATGATGTTAGTGCAGCTTATACAGACTTTAGTGCCAATACGGGCAGCAGTAATGAAGGAAAGAGTCATTTAAAAAGGCATCAATGAGCTGGTAAATTGAGTCCATCCATTTGGTGGATACCAGAATATTGATTAGCGGGGAGAGCATTGCCAATATGTTTGTATTCAATAAGGGTTTAGAGAAATCTGAGAGATACTGACAGTATTTTAAAAGAGTCTACTGAGAACAAAAGGTAGCATAATTTCTAGGCAAATTCTTAATAAAAAGTGGAATTGTATTAGTAAAGACTACTTTTTGATATTTTTGTTTGTTTGGTTGGTTGGTTTTTCAAGACAGGGTTTCTCTGTTGTAACCTTGGCTATCGTGGAACTCACTCTATAGACCAGGGTGGCCTCGAACTCACAGAGATCTGCCTGCCTCTACCTCCTGAGTGCTGGATTTAAAGGCGTGTGCCGCCACCACCCAGCTTACTTTTGAGATCTTTGTTTTCATATTAAGGAAGAATTGTGGATTTTATTTCTAGCAACTTGTACTTTGAACTGAACCTAAAAGAGACATCAAGCAAGGCCTTCCTGGACTTGCCCATACTGTACTAGTAAAATCTGTGTATATGGGGTCTTCTGGAAAATAGACATTATTGATATCTTTTCCTGCCTTCTGTCTTAGGAACTGCATTCCCAACTGAGAGCCAAGGAAGAGACTTATAACCAGCTGCTTGACAAGGGTAGACTTATGCTCCTCAGCCGTGGTGATTCTGGATCTGGCTCAAAAACAGAGCAGAGTGTAGCGCTCTTGGAACAGAAGTGGCATGTGGTCAGCAGTAAGATGGAAGAAAGAAAGGTACCACCACAGAACACAGTTTGAGCAGTATGTTTGGAGACCACATGACATCTTCATTTTATGATGTTCTGAAGACATATGTGTTGTGATAAGTCGGAGAACTGACCTGCTTAATGGGCTTCATATTAGTCTGCCTCTGATTTCTATTTTCCATGGCACTGATGTATTAGTTCCTGCTGATACTTCATTTTATAGGTGCTCCTTTTCAGCACCTACCAGTTAAGGCATTAATGCCTGTTACTGTTAGTACTGGACTTTACTTCTGATACTAATCACCAGTTTGTGTTCCTACTTAAAAACAGCATGTTGCTGGAGTTTATAACATGGAATTGAGAAGATGGGGACAGGGCAGTGTAAGAAGTGTGGCCAGGAATTTTACTGAAAACCATTATGACCTTTTCCCACTAATCCCCAGAAACTGAGTTTTCTTCTTTCTAAGAGGAGAAAACAAGATAAGAGACAAAGGCTTTTTTTTTTTTTTTTTTTTTTTTTTATGACTACAGAGTCTCAGTCTCTTCTTTGCTAGTCAGGTCAACTGTAAATATGCAAAAAAAAAAAAAAAAATACAAAACCCATTGGCTATGTCCATTGAATAAATGGTGAGGAAGTATATCCTGGACACTGTGATAGATGTTAGTAGGAAGATTAAACGAGCATACTCTATCGTTTTGGAATTATTGAGCAGAACACAAAACATATTCACACATAGTTTGTAAAATTGTTGTGGTATGGGTTTGTGTAATTTTGTGATAGGAATCATAGCCCAAAAGACTCAATGTAAGCCTGAATTCTTATTATTGTTCTCTATCCTGAATAAGGAAGAAGTGAAATTAATGAGAAACTGAGGCAGAGAATCTCAAATTTAAGGATCAGTAATAAATCATTTATTTAAATGTGTATAGTGCTCTATTAAAGACTAGACTTTCATTATTTATAAATGTGTCTGAAAGCTTTGAGATAGACTTTAGTATCCACCTGACTTATGTTGAGTTTCACACTTTTTTTCAGAGCTGGAGATTGAACCTAGGGCCTCTCATGTTAGGCAAGCATTCTATCACTGCGTGCTATATGTTCTTAGAACATTCGTTATACAGTAACTGCAAGGATGAAGAAAAATAACATGTAATCTAACCAACTAACCAGTTAGTAGCAATTTAAACTTTTAATGTATTTTTTGAATGTATTCATTTTTAATATATTCTGGGTATAATAATCTTTAAAAATAATTTTAGTTTGCCTGCCTAGTTGATGGCCACAGACGTCCACTAAGAAGCTAGGGCTAAAAATCCCTTAAGGTGGAGTTTGTGGACCCTTGGTCAGGGATGTACTAATGGAGAATAGCCCCTGCCCTGATTAAGACATTATTTTCTGCCATTGTGATTTAAATGAAAGTCATTTAAAAAGTTATACACAGGTATGTTCCCAGAGTGCTGTAGCCTCGACACAAGTTTCAGATTCGGATATTTCATGTTATGCTTTTCTGAAACTGTGTTTAAACAGAGGACACTGCAGCAGCAGCATCTTTGCAGTCATGTTTCTGGCTTACCTTCTCCACACCATAAAATGTACATTACAGTAATGCAGATCTTCACCACTACTGTCACATGCTCACGTGGAATAATTGAGTAGTTTACTCTCTTCTTAAATGTTCCAGGAAGTAGAGAGTAGCCAAGAAAACTTAACCACTAATTGTGCCTTTTTCTTTTTCGTTTACTCAGTTCTTGTCTGGGTGTGTTAGCTTCAGACACCTAACATTTAGAATTCCCATCTTTTGTATTTAGAGAGTGTTTGGTGGTTCATTGAGTCATCTTGTCTAGGATTATTTGATCTGGTTTATGTTTCATACCTTTATTGTCAAAGGTGTAATTTCTGAATTTGGTGCTTTTTCTTCTGTGTGTTTTATTTAAAATTCAGTCAAAGCTGGAAGAGGCCCTCAGCCTGGCAACAGAATTCCAGAATTCCTTGCAAGAGTTTATTAACTGGCTTACTCTCGCAGAGCAGAGCTTGAACATCGCCTCTCCTCCCAGCTTGATTTTGAACACTGTTCTTTCACAGATAGAAGAGCACAAGGTAACTACGCTTTTAAGACAATGTCACCTTCCCTTTAAAAGGATTTGTTCAAAGGAGCGTTCCTTTGCCTTGTTTTATGTCTAAAAAGAGCAACATTTTCCTCACAGGTTTTTGCTAATGAAGTAAACGCTCATCGAGACCAGATCATTGAGCTGGATCAAACAGGGAACCAGTTAAAGTTCCTTAGTCAGAAACAGGATGTTGTCTTGATCAAGAATTTGTTAGTCAGTGTCCAGTCTCGGTGGGAGAAGGTTGTCCAGCGATCTATTGAAAGGGGGCGGTCACTGGATGATGCCAGGAAGCGGGCAAAACAAGTAAGTTATACTGAACAGCCCTGATTCCTGAACCTCTGAAATGATCATAATGAGTCGTATAGTTTGCACATTCTTTTCTATTACAACATATATCTTGCTTAACTTTAGTTCCATGAAGCTTGGAAAAAACTGATTGACTGGCTAGAAGATGCAGAGAATCATCTGGATTCTGAATTGGAGATTTCCAATGACCCAGACAAAATCAAACTCCAGCTTTCTAAACATAAGGTAAAGTGGTTTGTTGCTGTGAGGTTTTAAGCTTGGTATTCACCACAACTTGTTGGTTGCTAAAAATAGAAACCAGAGCCTATTAATTGTGTTAAAATAGCAAGAAGAGGCTAGGAATATGTCGTTTGATAAGAGTTCTTGCCTGTCTTGGACAAGTACCCTACATTTGATTCCCTAGCACCTCATAAAGTGGCCATGGTGGCACCTGTGTGTAATCTCAGGCAGCAGGAAGATCAGAAGTTTAAGGCCAACCTATGTTGAGATTTTGTCTCAAAAAAAAAAAAAAAAAGTCAGACATGGTGGCAAATACCTGTAATCATCCTAGAACTTTACAAGCTAAAACAAGATGATTAATAGTTAAAGAGTAGCCTAGGCTACATAGAAGTAGCTAGGCTAGCTTGAGACACATAGCAAAAAAAGATGATGAAATCAGCCTTCCTTTTTGTTTGTTCATAGAGCTGGGGATTGAACTTAGACTTCACATAAGCTAGACAAGTATTCTGCCTCTGAGCTATAACACTAACCCCAGGGTCAATGAGATACTTAGATAACGTGACATAAGTACTCTTATACAATAGTTTAAGCAAACTGGTCATGTGAGTAACTAACCAAAAGTATGGGGATTTAGAAATTGCCGTGTGCTGTTGTATATGGCATAAAAGTTATAAATTTCTTTTAGGGGTAAGCTATTGTTAATTTTAGTTTTGTTTTTCCATACTATATTTAGTTTATAAACCTGGAAACTGAAAGAAGAAGTTGACTGCAAATCAAGACATACCCCACCTTGTTGGAGGACTGGGAATTAAACCCAGGACCTTGTGTTATTACCTGATTTTTAATATGTATATATGTGCTATTTGTTTTTCTTTCTTTCTGTAAATAGGAATTTCAGAAAACTCTTGGTGGCAAGCAGCCTGTATATGATACTACAATCAGAACTGGCAGAGCACTAAAAGAAAAAACTTTGCTTGCTGATGATACTCAGAAACTCGACAATCTGCTAGGAGAAGTCAGGGACAAATGGGACACTGTCTGTGGCAAGTCTGTGGAGCGGTAAGCATAAATGTCCCCGATAAGGGCAGACCCGTACAGATGTGGCATGCCACAGTGTCTAAGAGATTGTTGCTAAATTAAAATAAGAGTAAGAGGTCTGGATAGATGGTTTTGTGACTAAGAACACTTGTTGCTCCTGCAGAGGACCCAGGTTTGGTTCCCAGCATCCATATAGTAGCTCATGTTCATGATCAGTTCTAGGTGATTGATGCCTATAACTCAGTTCTCAGGGAATCCAGTACCCTCTTTTGACCTTATCAGGCACCAGGCAAACACAGGCATGCAGACATACCTGCAGGCTAACCACTCATAAAATGAATCTAGTCTAGACATTTAAGTCAAATCTAGATTTGATTTAAAGTCTCCTGGCATTTCTCTCATTTGTTTTTAGATATTTCTAACTGTTCTAACATAGAAGTTATTGTATAGAGTTTAAGCAATATTCTTTTTCAATAGTCAGAATTGTGAGCATTTTTTCTCTTATTTATTTTTAATTATTATTATTAAAAATCCATGGGTTTTATATGTCTTTCCCAGGCAACACAAGTTGGAGGAAGCCTTACTGTTTTCAGGCCAGTTCATGGATGCTCTGCAGGCGTTAGTTGACTGGTTGTACAAGGTAGAGCCACAGTTGGCTGAAGACCAGCCTGTACATGGGGACCTTGACCTCGTCATGAACCTCATGGATGCCCATAAGGTGAGGCGCAGGAATTGGCTTCTTGGGAGGCAAGGCCACAGTCTTCTCTTGCTGTGGACTTTCTGCTTTGTGCTGACCATCTAGAGAAGAGTAAATACCTGGTGTGAATTTCTAGAGGAGCAGCTCTTTGTCTTCTGTATTTAAACAAACTTTTGACCAGGTTTGGTGGTACATGGCTTTAATCTCTGTGAGTTCAAGGCTAGCCTGGTCTACATTGCAAGCGCCAGGACAGCCAAAGATACCTAAAGAAACCCCATTTAAAAAAAAAAAAAAAAAAAAAAAAAACTTGCTGGGATTCTGCATCAGTCACAAAGACTTTACCAAAATTGGTTTGATTCTGATTTGGCAGCATATGAAGAGATTCTCCCTATTTGTCTCTTGGTTGAGTCACAAACGAAATTTAAATTCAGAGGGAGACTGTTAAGAAATCCATTTCCACTAGCATCTAAAATGGAAATGGGAGATTTTTTTTTTTAACCACTTTGTATAGTAACAAGCCTCTGCCGTGTATGCCACCAGTTTGTCTGTCCTGTACCTGTTGTGTTGAGCTGCATAATGTTCTCCTGTTTTAACATAAAACATTCATTCATTTTGCCTTGAAATTATATCACTTTCTGTGGGCTATCAGCAGGTTATGGTGCTTGCTGACAAGCCTTTCAACCCAACTTCAATCCCTGGAACTCACATGGTGTAAGGAGGGAACTGACTCTAGCAAGTTATCCTCTGACCTCCACACCTGTCTGTACATATACAAAAACAAAAACAGAACTAAGTATAATTTATCACATTCTCTGTACTTTGGGTATGTTCTTCTCTCTCAATTCTAGAAATGCTAGTATAATTATTACCATTTTTTCAAATTAGGAAACTAACTTGAGTTAAGCACCTTTTCCATAATTGAGCAGGTCAGAACACCTGAGCTGACTTAGATTCACAACTACAGCTTCTGCTGTTTTTGTTTCTTTGTTTTTTAATTAGCTAAGTTGGAGTTTGTTAAGAAACAGATCAAATATAGATTTAAGTACAAGCATTGAGGAAGAAAGAGGTTAGAGGTGCAGGCTTCTCAAGAGAGTCACCTGCTTTTTCTCTCTGACATACCATCCTGCCTTCCCCTGCATAAATAAGACACCCGATAAGAACCTACCAAGGAAATTACTTGTTCTGTGATTTTTCCTTATAGTAAACAAAACATCAGACACAGGGCTATAGAGATTGCTAACAGGTAAGATCACTTTTTTTCTTTCAGAGGACTTGGGCTCAGTTACCAGCAACCACATGATGGCTCACAAACATCCACAGTTCGAGTTCCAAGGGATCTGACACCCTCTTCTGGCCTCAGTGGGCACTAGGCACTCACGTGGTACCTATACATACTGCAGGCAAAACATGCATACCCAAATTAAAATAAGTAAATCTTTAAAAATTAAAAAAAAAGTTATCAAGCAAACTAATTTTCATTTTCCTTTAACCAGGTTTTCCAAAAAGAACTGGGAAAGCGAACTGGCACTGTTCAGGTCCTGAAGCGATCAGGCAGAGAACTGATTGAGAACAGTCGGGATGACACGACTTGGGTAAAGGGGCAGCTCCAGGAACTGAGTACTCGCTGGGATACTGTGTGCAAACTCTCTGTGTCCAAGCAAAGCCGACTTGAACAGGCCTTAAAACAGGTAAGACACATTTGCGAGGCCAACCCATGGCTGGGGACCTCAGTGTATGAGTCTTAGTTTCTTTACCAGGACCATGATGCCCCACAGTCTTGAAATGAAAATAAAGCTGATATTCTGAACATTGCACAGGACTTTAACCAGTCATTGAGCTGGTTTTCAAAGGTCTACAGATTAAGGCGGCCTTTGTGGCACTGGACAAGGGCATCAAATGCCTCTGGTAGAATGTGGTCCTGAATGCTCCCACTAGCATACCCAAAAGTGTATAGCACCTCTGCTGAAGAGGGAGGTCAGATCTTGTGCTTGGTTATTTCAGGCAGAAGAGTTTCGGGACACAGTCCATATGCTGTTGGAGTGGCTTTCTGAAGCAGAACAAACACTTCGCTTTCGAGGGGCCCTTCCTGATGACACAGAGGCCCTACAGTCTCTCATTGACACCCATAAGGTAATCTAGCCTCAAGGTTTAAAAAAAGTAGCATTTGTTTGTAAACATCAGACCAATGAAAAGCAGCAAAACCAGAGTGGGCTGTCGGGGTGTACTCAGCAGGACAGAGCTATGCAACTCACTCAGTTTTCTTTCTTTCTTTCTTTCTTTTTTTTTTTTAAGGATTTTTTTATTTTTATTTTTATCTATATGGTTTTGCCCTCATGTATGTCTATGCACTACAGATGGAAACCAGAGAGGGTGTAAGATCCCCTAGAACTGAAGTTATAGACAGTTGTGAACCACTGTGGGGGTGCTAGGAATCAAAGCCAAGTCCTCTGGAGGCAGCTAGTGCTCTAACCACTTGAGTCATCTCTCCAACCCCTCGTGTTGACTTTTAACAAGTAAAACCCATAGTATTCTAAAAGAAAATACAGAACGTTTCCCTGTCTGATTTTATTTTTGTTGGTTGGCTAGATTTTGAGACAGGGTCTTATTACCTACTCAGGTTACCCTTGAACTCCAAACATCATCCCTCAGCCTCCCAAATGCTAGGATCACAAGTGTGTGTTCTAAGCCCAGTCCCACCTTATTTCACCTGAACATGCCCTTATTTGACTTAGCTTATGTTCTAGTTTTTGGCCCTTGTCTGATCTAAAACCACTTAGCATGCTGCAGAATATAACACAATGTCTAGGGGCCCAGTCAGCTCTAATAAAGATGAGGAAATATGTCATGTTACCTCTCCAGATATTTTAATCTAGTTTTGCCATTGCATTCTATTGTGGTAGGAATTTTAAAATATTTTAGTGTCTTATGACTGTTACATTTTTCCAAAACAAATGTACTTCAAAATACAGATGTAAAAGGACTGGAGAAATGGCTCAGCCATTAGGAACACTTGCTGCTTTCCCAGAGGTTCGGTTCCCAGCACCCTCATGGTGGCTCACAGCTGTCTGTAACTCTAGTTCCTGGAAACTGAATACCTTCTTCTGGCACCTTCCAGTTATCAGGCACACATATGGTACAGCATATAGGCAAAATATTCATATCCTTAAAACAAATGTTTTAATAATAACAGAAACAAATACAAATATAAGAGGGAGAAACTGAAAATAGAAACAGGAGCAGAGGGAATGGAGGCATACCAATGTCCTAGTCTTCGTCATCTCTGTCGGATGTCCTTCTTACCTTCCCACATCTTTGAGAACCAGATAGACCATGCCGGCAATGCCTAGATACAGGCTTTTTTGAGGCCTGTGCTAACACATAGGATGAAAACACTGAAGTGATTCTCCTTTTTAGTGTAAACTAATGGTACCAGTAGATAGATTTCTCAAGTTTCTGTTTTGGACTCTTGTTTATTTAGGAATTCATGAAGAAAGTAGAAGAAAAACGGGTGGATGTGAACTCAGCAGTGGCGATGGGAGAAGTCATCCTGGCTGTCTGCCATCCTGACTGCATCACGACCATCAAACACTGGATCACCATCATCCGAGCTCGCTTTGAGGAGGTGGGTCACCGCACGCCCAGCAAGCTGGGATCACAGTGGGCAAATACTCAGAGTCCACCAGCTGAAGGATGTTTCATTCACTATAAACAGTCAGTAAAGAGTAGTGCTGGTGGAGTAAGGTGTTAATTAACTTCTACAGACACCTTGTGCTTTGCTTCTTCCTTCCTGAGAAGTCTGTGTGTAATAGAATATGTTAGACTCACTTTTGGTGGAAGTGACTCTTTGTTCTACCTCTCATTGAAGCTCTCTTAGCTGAAGTCGTAGAGGAAGTAAAGTTGTGTGATAGATAAAAAGGGGGCTTTGAAACAAACAAAAGATGTGCTTTTCTGGAAAGGGTCATGCTTTCTCTCTCTCTATATATATATAGGTCCTGACATGGGCAAAGCAGCACCAGCAGCGCCTGGAAACAGCTCTGTCAGAACTGGTGGCTAATGCCGAACTCCTAGAAGAACTTCTGGCATGGATCCAGTGGGCTGAGACCACCCTGATCCAGCGGGACCAGGAGCCTATCCCTCAGAACATAGACCGAGTTAAAGCTCTTATCACTGAGCATCAGGTACCCTGCTTCTCTGTGTCTTGTGTGTCATGTACCACCTTTTCAACCATGAATTTTTTTTCATCCTTACATGTATTACTGCAGATTTAGCAGCTTAGAGCAGGACTCTGTTTTCTTAGTTTTCATGAGTTAAGAATCAAGGCATGGGTTAGCATCTTAGGGTTTCATCAGGCAAAAATTGTGATTTCCTCAATACTGGTGTTTTGAGCTACATCTTTAGCCAATAGTTTTGTAGTTCTCGTGTGGAGTTCAGGTTTCTCTTTCACGTTCATTTATTTTGTTGACAGAATTCAGTTCTTCAAAATTGTAGGATTGAAGACCCCATTTTCTTGCTGGCTCCAGCTCTCGGAGGCTGCTAGAGCCATGGAGCACTCATTGCAGAAACAACTCAGAGTCTCGAAGATGAAGTGTAACCCAGGGAATAGCCACTCACAGTTTCACGGGCATCACAGGGCAGTTCACCAGGACTAGAAATCTTGGGACCCAGCTTAGAAACCCGACCTTTGCTGGCGCTGAAAGCCTATTGGCCTGGCAGCATTTTATCACAACAGAATTTCCTAGCCCATCTCCTATCACTGTGCCTTCTGTATACTAAAGGAAGAATGATTCCTCTCAAGCATAGATCTAATCCTGTCTATTCCTTGTATGAAAATCCTTCACTTGTTTCCTATTACTCACACAATAAAACCCTAATCACTTAGCTGGACACAGGCTTTTCTGGCTCTCCTGCCTGCCTCTCCAACCCCACTTCTTGCTACTCCTTTGACTCCACCCTCTCTTCAGTGAGTGAAGGAAGACTCCTGGTCTGCAGCAATGTCAGGCTTCCATGTTCTGTCCAGGCTGTACCCTCAGCAGGAACTGTCCACTCCCATTCTTGAGTTCTTTATTCCTCAGTAATTCAGCTCCAGACCACTTCATTTGTCAGTTCAGGCTGTGAAGAACTTATCTTGAGTCTTCTCTGCATAACTGTATAATGTTTCTTGTTAAATTCTTGGTTTTCATGACTTAGCTGTGAGTTCCTTGAAGGCAGAGACCATCTCTTCCTCCTTCAGGTCTTTAGTGCTTTGGTCAGTCACTATATGCATCGGTCTATCTCCTCTCTTTTCTTTCTGTGTTGGGGTGTTTGAATCCAGGGCCTTGCATATGTTCAGCAAATGCTTGACCACTGAATTATACTCTCAGCCCAATTTAATCTTTTTTTTTTTTTTTTTTAAGGGATGAGAAATTACATAGGGCGGTCTATCACTTGGCCATGGGCTTGGCCTTTGTTAGTAAGAAGTTTCCATTGTAGACCAAGAAAACTCTGAATTTTCTTTCCTAATTTTTATATTTAACAGTCATTTATGGAGGAGATGACACGAAAACAACCTGATGTGGACCGGGTCACCAAGACATATAAGAGGAAGAATGTAGAACCTACCCATGCTCCTTTCATCGAGAAATCCCGCAGTGGTAGCAGTACGTTCCCAGCCCACTGTCCTAGGTTGCCTCTCTCCTGCTAATTGCAGATGGGAACTCACAAAGTGCCATCATGAAAACTGTTTTGATTTTCCAAATAATATTGACTCTGAACCACAATCTCTCATTTTGAAACTTTACTTTTCCAACAATGGCACTATGTATATATATGATTAATATGAAGTTACAAGGCGGTGAAGCCTGTGAATCTCCACCATTTAGCAATGGCCTTTCCATTGTTGTGTTTGCATTGCATTAGTCTAATTGTAAGATAACTCCCTAATGGAATCCACTACTGTGTCCTGAGTTGATGTGTCCTCAGGTCACTAAGGTAGGGCAGAATAGACTAGATATGTATAGGAGGTGAGTAAACGGTTGGTTGGTTGGGAGGGGAGGCAGTAGTTCTGAAATCAGTATGCCTCTGTACCAGAATGTTGCTATTCCCATGTTTCTTTTCAGTTACTAAATGGATATTAGTGTACAAACCTAGTTTGTATATATAGTTCTTTCTTTTCTTGATTTTGAGACAATGTCTCATATCCCAAGCTAGCCTTAAACTCAGTATATAGTCAAAGATGACCTTGAACGTACAGCCATTTCTTTGTGGACTAAGAGAGCCCTCATTTCTAATCTTGTGATTATTTTTCCATTTAGGAAAGTCCTTGAATCAACCCACACCTCCTCCCATGCCGATCCTCTCACAATCTGAAGCAAAAAACCCACGAATTAACCAGCTCTCTGCCCGCTGGCAGCAAGTATGGCTGTTAGCGCTGGAGCGCCA